>JALPQD010000575.1:55435-655435 GCA_023101885.1 Typhlomys cinereus
CAGCACTTCTCGCAAGTGCCAGGGACCTGGGGGCCTTTCCATCCTTCTCTGTCTCTTCTGTTATCTCAGGAAACATTTCAGCAGGTAGGTAAACTTAGGATGGGCCCAATGACCCAGGGTGTTCTCCCAAGGTGCGGGACAGGAGGCTCAGCCATGAAAACAGGACAGAAAGTCAGCTGCAGTGAGAATGGCATCTTAGCGTGCCAAGAGAGCGAGGACGTAACCTGGTATAGGAAACACTGAGATGTTAGGCACTTTTGGTTGATTTGAGACCTTTTGGAAAAGTCAGGATTTGGAGGTTATAATAATAGGTGGGATACAAAATGTTGGATCTGTCTGTGTCACCCTCTTTAGAAACAGAAATGTGTCTCTTTTAATTTATTTTTCAATCATTTTATGGGTACTAGTCCATACCACATGTGCTGCTTCTTCATCTGTGAAATGGATTATTACTATGAGGACTGAGGTGACTTCTCTGAGTACTGTGCCATTTGCTATCAAGTGAGGACTAAGTGGGGGAAAATCATAAACCAAGTTGTTTCTCTGAGTCAGGTCTTAGGCCATAGTTATCCATGGTGTGAACTGGGATTCTGTTACATGTGTCTCATTTTCTGCAGTGACTGTTGTCACTAGCAAGTGGATATGTTATGACGTATCTCCAGAATCTCACCCCGGTCAGGGATGGCAAAAATCCACAGTACAAACAACGACAAATGCTGGAGAGGATGTGGAGAGAGGGGAACTCTCCTACATTGTTGGTGGGAATGCAGGCTCATACAGCCACTCTGGCGAGCCGTCTGGAGATTCTTGAAGAAATTAAAGATTGAAATGCCATATGACCCTGCTATCCCCACTTTTGGGAATAACCCCCCAAGCAGCAGAGGTTCGCCTCGATAGCACAAGCTCGACCATGTTCATAGCAGCACTGTTTACAATAGCAAAGTCATGGAATCAACCTAAATGTCCAACAGTTGACGAGTGGGATAAGGAAACTGTGGTACATCTATACAATGGAGTACTACGCATCCATCAAAATGATGAATTACTGGAATTTGCTGGGAAATGGATGTCATTAGAAAGAATTATATTAATGAAGTATCCCAAACCCAGAAAATTAAGCGCCGTATGTACTCCCTAATAGGTGGCTCCTAGTACCAAACTCGCCCAGCCCACATTGGGACACTCAAAAGTAAACCTATGTAACACAGTAATTGCAAGGATTATGAACAGAGAGATGGGTTAGGAGGGCCACACCAGAAACAAGGAGAGAGGAGACCATGTTACAGCAGAGAAAATAGGCCTCCATCAAGGTCTGCAAGTAAGTATGAGAAACCTGGTTAAGTTCACAGACGTTCTTTCCTGATCTCACCAGAAGGGGAGGGCATATAGTCTAGCAGATAAAAAGTAATCATTTTGCAAATGGGTAATGGACCCCGCCCTCAGTGAGGTTTCCTACTCTTATTACATCTACCCTTGAATGTGCTATTACAACAAGACTCCAGTTTAACAGCTTTTGTCTCTGGCCAGGGGGTGACATACAGTGCCCAGCAGAATGGAGTGAAGGGAATTGCAGGAGCAGAAAAACTGCAAAAAAAAATCAACAAACACAATCCAGAACTTCAGAGACTCTATATCAATCACATAGAACTAGGACAGCCTAATCTTCCCCATCCTGGAGCTCAGGGACATTTGCGGAAGAGGGGGGCGTAAGATTGTAAGAGCAAAAGGATGGGAGGAGCAACGATTTGCAAGATTCTCAACAATAGTTGGGGCCAAAGCAATCATAATGGAACTTTGCATGCCCTGCGCAATGTCCAGCGCACTGTTGCCCTCATAAAGTCTAGCATCTGTTAAGGGCACCGAGACCCCTGGAGCCAAGGGATTGACAGCCATAGTAGTAATCTTATGATTAAGGGGAACAAGAGAAAGGGCTTATGGAAATGCCACTGGGTCCTTATATGTCATCGGAGAGGAGGACCCAGTGGAGAGTTAGGCGCACACAATAAAGGACTCTCTGGGAATTGGGGGGGAGACACTGGGGGAAGGGGAGGGGGGAGGGAGGGAACTGGTAAAAAATTTTAAAATGTAAATTAAATTTTTAAAAAAAAAAAAAAAAAAAAAAAAAAAGAAAGAAAGAAAGAAAGAACACCCAAAATAAATTAGAATGAAAAGGAGTTGTACACAGATTCCATTGCAATCCAGAATATCATTAAGGTATACCTGGAAAACTGATAGGGGAATATTTTGAAAACTTTATATTACAAAAAACCTGGAAACTCTGGAAGAAATGAGAAAATTTCTAAATGACTTTCACCTTCCAAATTAAATCCAAAAGATATAAGCAATTAACAGACTCATAACAATTTCAAAAAATGAAATGAAATAGTAATTAAATCTCCCCACAAAGACAGGTCTTTGACTGCATAGATTCACTGATGAATTCCAGCAGATTTTTAAGAGAAGATCTAATATCAACTCTTCAAATGGTTCCATAAATCAGAAATGGAAGAAACATTACTAAATGCACTCAGTTAATGCACAAGTATTTCCATGATAAAGTTAGAGCCAAATAAAGACCCAACAATAAAGAAAGAAAATTACACACCATGATGACCACAATGTAAAATTCTCAAAAAATTGCAAATTGAATTAAAAAACTCATTAAGATCATGTATCATAACCAAGCTAGTTTTGTCCTCATTACATAAAGTTGGTTCAATATATGCAAATCAATAAATCATATAGCTTCATAGGAATAAACATCATATAAATAGACTTAAGGACAGAAATCATATTATTTCCTTGGTGAATACAGAAAGGCACTAACAATGTTCAACATACCTCCTTGATGAAAGTCCTCAAGAAATTAGGAATGAGTAGACTATACCTCAACATAATGAAAGCTATGCACAACAAAATTATATAGAATATTGTACTAAAGAGAAAAACTGAGAGTATTTCCTTTAAAAACTGTAATGAGACAAGAGCACCCACATTCACCATTCTTATTCAATAGAGTATTCAAAAATTAGCTGTATCAGCATGACAAACGTGTTTACAAGTTACTGGAAATAGTTTTCATGTTGCTCAATTAGCAGAATTAATATGGTGAAAGTTGCTATTATCAAAAGAAATCTAAAGATTAAATTAATCTTCATCAAAGTTCCAATTACGTTTTTTACAACACAAGAAAAAAACAACCCTAAAAATGCATATGGATTCACAAAAGTCTATGAATAGTAGAGTCATAGTGACAAAGACATCATGGTACTATATGGAAGCAGACATGTAGACCAAACAGAATAGGGGACCTATTGAAAACACACACACACACACACACACACCACACACACACACTATGGCCACCTAGTCAATAGCTTATCCAATCAATTGTGGCAATGTTGGATATCTTTCTACAGAAGAATGAACTTAGATTTGTGTTTTTGGCCTGGCACAAAACAACTCAAAAATGAATCAAAGACCTAAATTTCAAAACTGAAATACTGAAATATGCTAAAGGAAAATATAGGGAAAGCACTTTGAGATACAGGCATAGTCTGAATAGGACTCACACAGCACAGAAAATAATCTCAAGGACTGGCAATGTAATGACATGAAGTTAAAAACTCGCATAGCCAAGTAAACTGCTACTGGAGTAAACACTCAACCTGCAGAATGAGGGAAAAACTTTCATCTGTACTTTGGACAGGGGGCTAATATCTAAAATATATGAAGAACTGCAAAAATTAAACATCATAAAACAAAAATTATCAGTGAAAAAATGGGCCAATGAATTAATGGGAAGTTCTCAAAAGAGAAAGCACAAATAGCCAATAAATATTATAAAAAGTGTAAATCTTTTTTAAATTCAATTGTGCATGTGTGTGTGTGTGTGTGTGTGTGTGTGTGTGTGTGTGTGTGTGTGTGTGTAGAACCACGGATGAATTCGGGAACCACCATGGACCGCTTCCACCTCCTCCTTGTTTACTCTGCCCGGGATTCAAGGCTGCACCCTACCAAGACCAGAAACGCAGGCTGCCCCACTTCTTCCCGGCGTCTATATGTGGGGTCTAGGATCCGAACTCAGGACCTGCCGCCTGCAAGGCGGCGGCTTAACCCTGAGCCACCTCTCCAGCCCAAAAGTGTGTAAATCTTAAAATTTTTATTATTATTATTATTCAACTGTGCGCATGTGCGTGTGTTTGCGCGCAGTTCGTGTGTGTGATTTATGTGTGTGTGTGTGTGTAGAACCACGAATGAATTCACGAACCACCATGGATGCCTCCATCTCCTTCTGCCCCGGGATTCACAGGCTCCGCCCTACCAGGACCAAAGCGCAGGCCGCCCCCGCCCGCCCGGCCTCTATAGGTGGGATCTGGGATCGGAACTCAGGACCTTCCGCCTGCAAGCGGAGGCTTAACCCCTGAGCCACCTCTCCAGCCCAAGTGTGTAAATCTTTAGCCATCAAAAAATGCAAAATTAAACTATTTGGAAATTGCATTTCATTACAATTTTGACCCACGATTGCCCCCTCCCCCCAAAAAAGACAACAATACTAGCAAAGAGTTGCTGAAAGAACTTAAACCGGTGTAGCCAGTATGAAAATAAATGGTCCGCATGACTCAGGTGAAGTTGCCCTCAGACTGCCTGTTCAGGTCCAACTCTGCCTACTCTGGACTCGTGGTCCTCCGCCCCCACTGGCCCAATCATGCACAAACATGGAATAAGTTCAGGCAGAAGATCCATTTAACACAAAACTACAAGAATAAAGAGAGAAAGGCATCCAGTTAACAAGATAGCATAAGAACAGCAACTTCAGAAAACTCATGTGAAAAACATCAACACTCTCTTACAGAGAATGCTGGAATCACTATTTTTCTCAAGTGAATGCACAGATTTGATAAGTAGCACAAAGCAAAACATAGGCACTACAAACATTATCTAAATATTGAAATGCAACATCCCAGATAGAAGACAACCATCCCGCCAGAGAATCAGTATCCAGAGAGTTCAGGTAGAACTTCAATCGACATCTACCCATGCTAAAAGCAGTATGCATAAATAGAAATCCTAACTCAGGCAGTAGATACAAGCAAAATAGCTATGGAAATCAAAGAAAATAAGCAGCAACCTAATTGCAAATGCCAACATTTGCAATTAGAAAAAAGAAAAATAGAAAAAAGCACAAGAAGCCAAAAAAGCATGTCTTCTTCCCAAATCAACAGTCCCAAGGCCTCAGCACCCACAGAAGATAAACCATTGGGAGGTATACAAGAGAACAATAATCAGGACAATGAATTCCAAAGACTGATTATAAATATGTTCAAACAGCTCCAAGAGAACATAGATAAATGCCTAAACAAATCTGAAGAACACGAGAAACTCAGAGAAGAGAGCCAAGAAAACACAAACAAACAAGATATAATTAGAACAAGAGAAGATGACCTGAAAACAGATCTAGAAACACTAAAGAAAGCACAAAGTGATCCACAAACAAACATGGAAACACTGAAAGAAGCCCAGGCTGAAATAACACTAGAACTAAAAATTTCAAGCAGTGTAATAAGAAATTCAATAGAGCGTCTGAAAAATAGAACTGATCATATAGAAGACAGAGTTGCAGAACTGGAAGATAGGAGAGGTAGTGTCAATCAGAGAAACTGATAAATTGAGACACATGCTTGAACAGAACATACAGGAAATCTGGGAACCACCAAATGGCCAACATATGGATCATGGGTATCCCAGAAACATACACACAGGATCTCTCATACATATTAATGAGCTGATAGAGGAAAATTTCCTTGACATAAGAAAGAGATAACCATCCTGATTCAAGAAGCATACAGAACACCAAATATCCAGGACAAAAAAAAGAAAATAGCCCATGGGATATGATAGGCAGCACAACAAATATGCACATTAAGATAAGTTCTTAAGGATCAAGTCACATCCACAGGCAAACCCATCAAAATAACAATTGACTTTTCCATGCAAACAGTAAAAGCCAGAAGGGCTTGGAGAGACATAACGAAGTTATGAATGGACACAATACAAACCAGACTATTGTATCCTGTCAATGATAATATAATACAATAAATATAATAAACATATTATGAACTGTCAGTCATAATAGAAGATGAAAAGAAAATATTCTATGACAAAAAGAGGCTAAAGTCTATATGGCCACTAAGCCAGCATTGCAGAGAGTACTGGAAAGAATGCACAAGATGAAAGAGAAGGATAAACACATCAAAGGAGGATTAAAGGAATGAATAATACTAGCACAAGAGCTGAATGAGGGCCCAAAAAGGCAAACACCACAAGATCAGCAAAATGTCAGGAACCATTAAGCATCTTTCAATACTAACTTTAAATGTCAATGAGTTTAACTCCCTAATCAAGAGACATAGGCTTACAGCTTGAATCAAGCATCATGACCCATAAATTCTCTACCTCCAAGAATCACACTTCAGCATGAAAGATAGAGATTTTTTCAGGGTAAAAGGATAGTTAAAGGTACTCCAGAAAAAATGGAAAGAGGAAGCAAACAAGAGTTGCCTTATATCAGACAAAATAATCTTCACACGTAAAACAAACCATAAGAGATAAAAATGGATACTACCTCCTAGTTGAGGGAAACATTTAAGCAGGAAGATCTTACAATCCTAACACATATGTACGAAAAACAGGAGCACTCAAATTTACCAAATACTACAGAAGGTAAAAGAGTGAGGGTAAGAGACTTTAATATCCCATTCACACCATTGGTCAGGTCAATGGATCAAAAACTACACAGAGACACATTGGAGTTAGAAGAACTCATAAATCCAATGAACCTTACTGCTATCTACAGAACATTTCATCCAAACACTAAAGAATACATGCTCTTCTCAGCAGCCCAGGTGATCTGCGTACCCCACTAGCCACTCTGCCCTTCCGTTCCCAAACCAGACCAGGTCAGGCTCCCTGCTTCTCAGGTAGGCCCGAGACCACAACCCAGAACCCCAGGTCACCAGCATGCCCACCAGTATCCAGTCTGCGCTGGCACTGGGAAGATCCATAGGTCCAAGCACCAGGTCCCAGGTGATCTGTGTGCCCCACTAGCCATTCTGCCATTCCACCCTGGACCCGGACCAGGGCGGACAACCTGTTCCTCAGGATGGACTCCCTGCTCCTCAGAATTCAACAGAGTCCAGAGAAAACCCAAGTAAAGCTCTAGGACCAACATCATACATCTGAAGCCTTCTAAAATCATCCATCACATGGTAAACCTTTTTACCATCCGTTCCTCTCAATTGCTAGTCATGGTAGTTTAACATTTCCATATAGCCACTCAAAAACCCATATATCTTCAGGGACTCTCACATATCATCAAGGAAGTAAACACAAAAGTGCACTATCATACTAATCTTCACTCCCTGTCTACTAAACCTGACTTAATTGATGTACTAACAGTCCAATAGTGTCATCTAGGAAATAACATCAATACCAGACAAGTGTACCCAACTCTAAGGCAAACACTAATAATAGCTGCTCAAGTGTAGTAATACTGTCTAATTCAGTTCAGTCAAAAACACACAGAAACAAAAAGAAGATCTTAAGAGATAAAACATAAATGCCCAGTCACAGCAACAATCCAATGAGAACAAAACCAAGAAAACTGAATGAATTAACCCCATAAGATAGATTCCAACAGGACAAACTCACAGAAAATACCAAGAAAGCCATACTCAAGATAATGATTTTCAAATCTGATCATTACTATGATCAATTCTATGAAAGAGGAAATCCAGGAGGAGTAAAATAACTGCATCAACCACTTTGAACAGGAACACAACAGGCACTTGGAGGAGATGAGAAAAGCAGATGAAGAAACAAAGATAAGCATAGAACAGTAAAAATAATTTCAAGCAGAGTTTAAAAGTGAACTAAAAGATAAGTTATCTTCAACCCAGAACTCAACAGAGGGTCTTATCAGCAGAACTAATGAAGCAGAAAAGAGATTCAGATCTTGAAGACAAAGTAGAAGAGCAACCAGTTCAATGGAAGAGGTTGTTAAAGCCAAAAAGATACTTGAGAGGAATATTCAAGAGTTATGGGACACCTCGAAGAAGCCTAACATGTGCATTCATGGAATACCAGAACAAGAATCCCAAAATACCACACCCGAGGACATTTTTCAAATTATCATAAAGGAAAACTTTCCACATCTAAACAAAGAGAGGCCCATCCACACACAAGAGGCATTCCAGACCCCAAACAGATATGAACAAAACAGAAACTTGCCACGGCAAATAATAGCCAAAACACTAACATACAAGACAAAGAAAATGTGCTGAGAACTTTAAGAGAAAAAAAAATATAAGTCACTTTTAAAGGTGAACCTATTAAAATAAGAAATGATTTTTCAATGGAAACAGTAAAAGCCAAGAGAGTTGGAGAGATGTACTTTCAAGTATTGAATGGGCAAAAATGTCAACCCAGGTTGATATACCCAGCAAAACTATCAATCATGATTGAGGGTGAAAGAAAAATTTTCCACCAAAAAGACAACTTGAAGGCTTGCATGACCACCAAACCAGGCCTTCAAAAAATGCTAGAAAAGATACTCAAGCTTGAAGAAAAGAACAAGCATATCCAGGAGGACAGAAGGGAAGTATAATACCACCAAAACCTCCAAGCTAAATAATACATTTATGAAAGCCACTAAACACAAAAAGTGTCAGGAATAAAAAGTAATTTCTCCATTATAATACTAAATGTCAATGGAATTAACTCACCAATCAAAAGACACAGGTTACAAACACAGGTTAGAAATCACAACCCATCCATCTGCTGCCTTCAGGAAACACATCTCACTACAAAAGATAGGCACATTCTAAAAGTAAAAGGCTGGTCACAAATTCTGCAAGCTAATAGAACCAGGAGACAAGCAGGAGTAACAATTATGCTGTCTGACAAAGTGGACTTCAAACCAAAAAAAAAAAAAAATTGTAAGAGACACAGAAGAATACTGCAATTTAATCACAGGTACAATACACCAGGAAGACTGCATAATACTGAACATATATGCACCTAATACAGAGCTCCTTCACATTCATTAAACAAACACTTACAATGTTCGAAAGAAGAAATTGATTCCAAAATGATAATAGTTGGTGATTTCAATACTGACCTCTCAATGTGGGATAGATCAACATGCGAAAAACTTAACAGAGACACAGTGGAACTTAATCAAACCCTTACTGAAATGGAACTTACTGATCTCTATCAAACTTTCCATCCACGCACCAAAGAATACACATTTTTCTCAGCAGCCCACAGAATTTTCTCCAAAATAGACCACATATGGGCCACAAAATGAATCTTCACATATACAGGAAAGTTGAAATTGTAGCCTGTACCCTATCAGAATACCATGGTCTAAAGCTTGATAGCCACAACACAACAAACAACAGAAAATACACTAACTCCTGGAAACTTAACACTATGATGCTGAATGAGAATTGGATTCAGGAGGAAATTAAAAAGGAAATTCAAGATTTCCTGAAAGTGAACAATAATGAAAATGCAATTTATCAAAATCTCTGGGACACAATGAAAGCTGTCCTAAGAACTAAGTTCATACCTCTTAATGCCTACATCAAAAAAATGCAAACATCAGAAATAAATAACGATGCAGCTTAAAGCTTTAGAGACATTAGAGCAATCTGATCCCAAAAGCAGTAGAAGAGAGGAGATTAGCAAAATAAGGGGAGAAATATCTGAAATTGAGATTAGGAAAACGATACAGAGAATCAACCAGTCAAAAAGCTGCTTCTTTGAAAAAATCAATAAGATTGATACACCCCTAGCTAAATTAACCAAAAGCAAGAGAGAAAAAAACACAGATTAACAAAATTAGAAATCAAAATGGAGTTATCGCTATGGATACCCAAGAAATTCAGAGTATTATAACATCATATTTCAAAAACTCTGTGAAATTTGACAACACAAAAGAAATGGATGAATTCCTAAGTAAGCACAACTTACCGAAATTGAATCAGGAAGTTGTGAATTATATAAACAGTCCTATAACATATGAGGAAATCGATGAAGTAATCTCGAATTTTCCCACCAAGAAATGTCCTGGGTCAGATGGATTCAGCACAGAGTTCTACCAGACATTTAAGGAGCTAATAACACCAATATTCCTTAAACTGTTCCATCAAATAGCAAAGAAAGGAACACTACCAGATTTTTTCTACAATGCAAATATTGTCTTAATCCCAAAACCTAACAAATATACATTTAAAAAAGAAAACTATAGGCCAATCTCTTTCATGAACACAGAAGCAAAAATTCTCAACAAAGTCTTAGCAAATCAGATTCAAAAACATATTAAAAAGATCATTCACGGGGATCAAGTAGGCTTTATCTCCGGCACACAAGGTTGGTTCAACATATGCAAATCAATAAACGTAATCCACCATATAAACCAGTCTAAAATCCAAGATCACATAATACTCTCGATAGATGCAGAAAAAGCTTTTGATAAGATCCAATAGCCTTTTATGATCAAAACCCTAGAGACAGTTGGAATGGAAGGAACCTTTGTCAATATAATAAAAGCTGTCTAAAACAAGCCCTCAGCAAAGGTTATACTCAATGGGGAAAAACTTGACGCATTCCCACTTTGATCAGAAACTAGACAAGGCTGTCCACTTTCACGACTTCTCTTCAATATTGTACTTGAAGTCATAGCTGAAGCCATAAGACAAGAAAGGGACATAAAAGGGATTCAAATCAGCAAGGAAGAAGTCAAGTTATCTCTATTTGATGATGACATGATTTTATACCTGAGTGATCCCAAAAATGCCACCAGCAAACTCCTGGAACTAATACAGAAGTTCAGCAGGGTAGCAGGATATAAAATAAACATACAAAAATCAATAGCCTTCCTATATGTACAGAATGAAAGAAGTGAAAAAGCCCTGAGAGAAACAATCCCATGTACTATAGCCCCTTAAAAAATGAAATACCTTGCTATAAACCTAACCAAGGACGTAAGTGACCTTTACAATGAAAACTTTAAAATCCTAAAGAAAGAAATGGCAGAAGACACTAGAAGGTGGGAAGACCTGCCATGTTCCTGGATTGGCAGAATCAATATCATAAAAATGATCATCCTACTAAGGGCCATATACAGATTCAATGCTATACCAATTAAAATCCCAAAGCAATTCTTTAAAGAAGTTGGCCAAACAATCTCAGCGTTCATATGGAGGCACAAAAGACCCAGGAGAGCAAAAACATTCCTGACTAACAAAAATACTGCTGGAGGTATCTCCATAACAAACCTTAGTCTATACTACAAATCCATAGTTATAAAAACAGCCTGGTACTGGCTTCAAAATAGGCACATAGATCAATGGATAAGGGTTGAAGACCCAGATATAAGCCCACAAAATTACAGCCATTTGATCTTTGACAAAGGGGCCCAAAAAATCCAACGGAAAAAGAATAGCATCTTCAACAAATGGTGCTGACAAAACTGGATCTCCACATGCAGAAGATTAAAACTGGATCCGTACTTGTCACCATGTACAAAAATTAATTCCAAATGAATCAAAGACCTCAATATAAGGCCAGAGTCTATAAAACCCTTAATTGATAGGGAAGGGAACTCCCTTGAGCTGATTGAACTAAGCCAACAGTTCCTAAACAGAAATCCAATGGCACAGTTACTACAACCAACACTCAACAGATGGGATCTTATGAAATTAAAGAGCTTCTGTTCAGATAAAGAGATTGTAACTCAAGCACAAAGGCAACCCACAGAATGGGAGAAAATCTTCACTAACCATACATCTGATAGAGCTCTATTATCTGGAGTGTACAAAGAACTTAGAAAACTAAACACCAAGGAAACAAGTGGCCCAATTAAAAAATGGGCCTTGGAACTTAAAAGAAACTTTACCAGGGATGAAATTAAAATGTCTAACAAAAATCTTAAAAGATGCTCCACTTCCTTAGCCATCAGGGAAATGCAAATCAAAACTTCCCTGAGATATCATCTCACCCCGGTCAGGATGGGAAAAATCCACAATACAAACAACACCAAATGCTGGAGAGGATGTGGAGAGAGGGGAACTCTCCTACATTGCTGGTGGGAATGCAGGCTCATACAGCCACTCTGGCGAGCGCCAGAGATTCTTAAAGAAGTTAAAGATTGAAATGCCATATGACCCAGCTATTCTGCTTTTGGGAATAACCCCCCATACAGAAAATGTTCGCCTCGATGGAACCAGCATGACCATGTTCATAGCAGCACTGTTTACAATAGCAAAGTCATGGAATCAACCCAAATGTCCAATTGACGAGTGGATAAGGAAAATGTGGTACATTTATACAATGGAATACTACTCAGCCATCAAAAATGATGAATTAATGCAATTTGCCGGGAAATGGGTGGAATTATAAACAATTATATTGAGTGAAGTATCCCAGACACAGAAAATTAAGTGCCGTATGTACTCCCTAATAGGTGGATCCTAGTACCAAACCCACTTAGAGACACACTCAAAGATAAATCTCTGTAATACCTACAGTAATTGCAAAGATTAGTAAGAAGCAAGAAGGGGAAGGGGGGCCCCGCCAAAAACAAAGAGAGAGGGGATCATGCTACAGCAGAGATAATAGGCCACCATGCAAGTACGTAATGAGACATCTGGTTATGCTCACTGACTTTCCTTCCTGGTCACTTGCAACTGACGAGGTATGATCTTACCAGAAAGGGAAGGCAGAGTCTGCAGATAGAAAGTAACCATTTTGCAATGGGAGACTGACCCATCCCTCACCGCAGTCTCCTATTCTTATTCCATCTACCTTTGAATCTTATAATAAGACTCTATTTTAACAGCTTTTTGTCTCTGGCCAGGGGGTGACATCCAATACCCATCAGGATGGAGCCAAGAGCATTGCAGGAGCAGCAAAACTGAAAAAAAAATCAACAAACCATAATTCAGAACATCAGAGACTCTATATCAAACACCTGAAATCAGGCCTGCCTAATCTCTCCCGAATCTGAAGCAAAGGGAAATTTGTGGAAGAGGGGGCAGTAAGATTGTAAGAGCATAAGGATGGGAGTCAAGATATGCAAGATACTCCACACAAGTTAGGACCAAAGCAACTGTAATAGGACTATGCATGATCTGCGCAGTGACCAACCTATCATTGACCCCCTCAAAGTCTAGCATGGATTAAAGACACTAGGATCCTTAGAAGCAAGGAATTAACAGTCATTATAGATAGTGTTCCTATACTTACGGGGAACACAAGAAAGAGTTCTTGGAAATGCCACTGAGTCCTTACACCTCATCAGAGAGGAGGACCCAGAAGAAAGTTTGATATACACATTAGAGGATGCTTCAGAGATGGGGGGAGGGGGCACTGGGAGAAAGGGAGGGAGGAGGGAAAGGAAGGGGAAAAGGGGAGAAAGAGCAGGGAGATCCAGGGAGAGGTGGAGGGAGGGAGGGGACAGGGGTACCTATTATGTTTGTATGAGCAGAAAAATAAATAAATTTTAAAAAAGAAAGAAAATATGAATCAATCAACATGCCCATTAATATTCAGAGGAATGGATAAGGAAAATGTGGTATATATACACAATGGGATACTATTCAGCCATCAGGAAGGAAAAGATTATAGAATTTGCTACTAAATGGATGGAACTAGAAAACATAATATTGAACAAGGTATCTCAGACAGAAAAACAAGCGCCGCATGTTTTCTTTTATATGTGGATGCTAACATTGATCTCCTGACTAAAGTATTTGGCTTGGAATTACTGGAAGACACAGAAAATCTTAAAGGAGCCAACAAGCAGAAAGGTAGGAAGAGAAGGCTAATGTGAAACCTTTGGAGTGGGAGGTACAGGATACCATGGCAGCTAGAGTGAGAGAGGGGATAATGGGGGAAATGCCTGGGGAGGGGGGAGGGGGGAGATAGAATGTAGGAGGGGCTGAGGAGATAAAAGAAAAACCCTAAGATTGTGGGATGGAACCAGATAGGAAGCTCCTATGTCACTAACATGTCAAAAACATTTCTTTTAAACAGGGAATAAGAATGGGCAGTCCCTATGCAGAGGAGAACAGAGAGAGGAAAACGGTAATACAATAAATAAATAAATAAATGCTCTGTATTGTCTTACTTAGAAACCTTAGAAACCAGTGACAGCTAACACTATTCTAGAAGTAACGATATGTGTTATACTTCTTGGTAAATTGTTAGTCAGAGAGAACGCAAAGCTTCCCCCAAACAGTATAGGCTTGCCATTACTCTTAGTTGCCCCCCAAAATTAACAGTAACACCCTATTACTGAAGGTGCACCACAAATGGATCATAGGACATGGACAAAAAATTACCAGCTGGAACTGGTTTGGGATTTTCCTCCTAGCTGGATAGCTTACACAGTACCAGAGAGTGCTGTAGAAGCTACTAAGGGAGAAAAACAATCAAAGATCTCAACCTGTGAGATCTGCAAGTTACAATAACAATCATCATGGCAAGAGGTGACCATTAGTGCAACAGTGGCATGAATATCAAGGAGACAAACAAGAGCTTTCTGATCAGATTCAAGGCCGGCTTGTCAGAATGGAACACATTCCTGTCACTGTAAAACTAAAACAAGAACCTATGAAAGGGAAGGAAATAGGTTACAAGGGAAGAGCAGGCTATGATTGTTTAGCTAGGAAGACAGGACACCAAATACTTTGTAAATACATACCATTGTACCCATAGATTGGAAGAGCACTTAGTATTTAACCTAGAAGCCCTCTTCCACAACAGATGGTGGTTATTACTGAAAAGCGTAACTTGCAAAAATGCAGAAAATAAGTGTCTGCAGATTGCTTGTCCTTAAACAGGACATATAAACCTCTCATACCCTCACCATGACAATCAGGGATCATGGCAGAGCAAGAAGCAAGACTGAAAGAGCCTGAAATGGGAAGGTAGTAGACCATTCATTATCTCCTGGACATGACATAGTCATAATATACAAGATTTCATGGCACATATGTATACTTACACAAGAATTACATGGGAACTGTCTTAACAACATCTCACCATAACAACAGAAAGATCTCACGAAATTCCATGCTACTCACCACAGACCCAAGCCAGACCAACTATGGAACAGAACTTCAAAGCTATGAGATAAATACAAATATTTTGTCTTTACCAGTTCTCTTAGATATTTACTGTTGTTAAAAAATGACTAATATAAGTATCAAACATACAAAGATATATAGAAAGCAAGAGTTAAAGAATAAAAGTGTGTGCTATTGACCTCACAAAGTCTAGCATCTGCTAAAGGCACCAAGATCCTTGGAGACAAGGGATTGACAGCCACAGTAGTGTTCCTATGCTTAAGGGGAACTCAGGAAATGGTTCAGGGAAATGCCACTGGGTCCTTGTATGTCATCAGAGAGGAGGGCCCAGAGGAGAGTCTGACATGCACATTAAAGGACTCTCTGGGGGGAGGCACTGAAGGATGGGGAGGGAGGAGTGAGGGGAGGGGGAGCAGGGGGTTCGGGAGGAGGAGAAGGGAGGGAGGGAACTGGTGTGCCTATTAAGTTTGTATGAGCGGAAATAACAATAAAAATGTTAAAAAAAAAAAGAATAAAGGTGTGTGAAAGAAGTTCATGTTCCATTTGCTACCAAGGAAGTCAGTTGAATTTAGCACTGATTTCTTTGTGAGACTGTCCAAAGCAATGCAGCTTATTCAGAATGTTCTAGCCATGAGAGACTACAACCATGTTCCAGTTGTTGTCCTGGAAACATTTATACAGCCTCAGTTCACACCCTTCTAAACACTGGAGACTAGTTCCTTGGCATCATCTTCTGCAAAAACATGAATTATTATTTCGCACTTAAGTATCCACCTTATAACCGGAAAAAAACAAAAGAGAAGAGAAACAAGTGCACACACATCAGTTACTGGAAGCTGCCCTCTGATTAATGAGAAACTAAAACAGCTGACACCAGAGAAAGTCAGGAAGCCCCACCTCTCTCTCCTGCTGAGTTCCACTGATTTCACTCACAGGAACCGTGACAGGCTAAAGTTTGTAATCATAATTCTTTTATTGTTGCACAAAGATACTTGGAGAGTAATAAATAAAGAACATAGGTTGTTGATGGTGGATTACTGAGTTATAAAAGAATAGATAAACAACTGCATCAACGAAAAGTACCATCCCATCAAGGGTGATAAAAGTTGTATTGCTGAAATCTCCATAATCAAGTTTTTTTTTTAAAAAGAAAACTTGACAAATACATTGTTGAACATTCAGGGCTGCTGTTCGAAAGTACTATCTGCCTTAATACCCTCATTTCTCCACACAAGTCAATGAGATAGATAGTAATTCTTCATTTCATAGGTTAAAAGAAGCCTCAGATAAGTAGGGTCAGTGTCCCAAGCATAGCCAGGACTTGAACCCCAAGCAGTGAGTCTCCAGTCACTTCAGCAGTACTCCACTGTCGTGGAATAGCATTGTACATGCTCACTAGCCTTGACTTTTCACAAAGGTAGAAGCAATGCACTTTGTGGTAGGGCAATACAGAAAGATAAAAGTCCCCATTCCCCATCTCTCCACTCTTCTATCCCTACCCACAAATCCCACTCCTGCCTGGGGACTCTGAGAGCCCTTGAGCAGGCAGAAATGCCCAGGACTGTTAAATGTGATGCCTGTTTAGATCCTCCTGCTCTGAGGAGGGGGAGGTGCCACAAAGGGAAAGGAGCAGTCCACTGGATCCCTGACCCCTCACCTTCCTTATAATTCCTGGTTTTCCATGCTTCTGCTTGGTGGTCACTGCCCCCTAATGGCCATTGAGCACTTGCAAAAGCCTGTGCCTTCCTGACCCTTGGGGCAGCAGGGTCAAAGCCAGGAACTGACCACATGTCCTGGACTGGACAAAGGACTGGGGTATCACCTTGCAGGAGGGCAGGCCTTCATCTAGACCCTGCCTGCTGTCAGCCCACCTACCAACCCTGAGGGTATAAAATTGGCCCATTCTCCTCCCAGGCCCTTTTCTTCTCCTCTCCCTTTCCCCACAATTGGTCTGGTGGTTCTGGAACTCCACGAAACTTCCATATAGTCCACTTGTGATGCGTTTGGGGGTAAATATTTTACAACCTTGTTGGGGTGCGCAGGGCTCAGTCATTCCCTGAGACCCTCAAGTGTTCAGCCTGCTCTGCCTCCCACACAGCACTCCTGGGTCTTCCCAGCTTGTCCAACTGCTGCTTCATTCTTTGCCACTGTCTCTCAGGGAACAGCCGGCTTTTCTGGCCCACAAGTCCAATGTCCACATGATGAGATCAAATTTACCTTCCTCTGTTCTCCCTCAGAAATTTATTCAGCAGAGAGAAAATGTCTTCATCAGAAGAACACTGTGAAGGTGGAAGTTTCCAGCATAGCAACAGTCAGTGGTGGGAATATATGGTCAATCAGTGCATGGACTTCTTCCATGCTTTACACAAGGCCGACTGGTTTGCAAATGAGATGTAAGCACTGAATTTCAGCATGGCCAGATTTTCCCAGATAAATGGTTTTAAGTTCTCCTTTCAGTTCTTTACTCAAGCACTGCCTGTAAGATTTTCATAAAACGAAGGACAGATTTGCCACACCGTGGCCAAAGAATGGACAAGGTTCATTGATTACAAGTGGGCTAATTCTGAGAAGGGAGAAGAAGCCAGGTCTAAAGGTGGAATGCAGTATTGTATCCCCAGGAATGCAGGCAGGGAGAAAGGGAGGGGAGTGATCTGTCTCCAAGAGGTACATGATGGGGAGGGGGGGGAGAAAAGAAGGGGGTTTGTAACTGCCTGCTGACAGTTGGGAGCAGTGACCAGCAAGCAGAAGCCCTGTCCCTCTTATGGAGGACTACGAATTTTAACACTGCCCTCATTGATAAAAGTGCTAGATGTCAGCAGTGTGGAGATGTGCTAAATGAAGGCAGACATGGCTGAGGAGAGCAAGGTCTTTCTGCAAAACCTCACAGTTCAGTAAACTCCTCAAATTCATGTTCCTTCTGATCCTCACATCTGACTGTGGGAGAGTCACATCCTTTATGACAAGAGAAACAGAAGCCTCGGCATTAAGACGAAGCATCTAGGATTGTCTTTGAGAGGCCTAGAAATAGTGTTGCAGGGTTTCATACCCAGATTCTTGTGTTCAGGATTCGAGAACAGACCAGCACATGCTTAGAGGATTCAAGCAGAGTTTATTAGAGGAGAGAAAGAACAGAACTGGTGGACAGTGAGAGGCAAGAGAGCCATCTGATGGTTTCCAGGGTCAAGGGTATTTACTAACTTGAGCAAGACTGGGAAGAAATACTACCAAATTCTTTTTTTTTTATTATTTATATTCTTTCTATTGATTCAATTGTGCATGTGTGTGTATGTATGTGTGTGTGTGTGTATGTGTGTGTGTGTGTGTGTGTAGAACCACAGATGAATTTGGGAACCACCATGGACCGCCTCTACATCCTCCTTGTTTACTCTGCCCCCGGGATTCACAGGCTCTGCCCTACCAGGATCAGAAATGCAGGCCGCCTCCGCTTCCACCCCATGTCTATACGTGGGGTCTAGGTTCCGAACTCAGGACCTTCCTCCTGCAAGGCAGAGGCTTAACCCCTGAGCCACCTCTCCAGCCCCTACCAAATTCTTTCTATGAAGCTAATATCATCTTAATCCCAAAATCTAGTAAAGATACAATTAAAAAAGAAAACTATAGGCCAATCTCTTTGATGAACACAGATGCAAAGATTCTCAACAAAGTCTTAGCAAATCAGATTCAAAACCATACCAAAAAGATCATTCACGGGGATCAAGTAGGCTGTATCCCAGGCATACAAGGTTGGTTCAACATATGCACATGAATAAATGTAATTCACCATATAAACCAGTCCAAAATTCAAGACCACATGACACTCTCGATAGATGCAAAAAAAAAAAAAAAGCATCCAACATCCTTTTATGATCAAAACCCTAGAGACAGGTGGAATGGAAGGAACCTTTATCAACATAATAAAAGCTGTATACAACAGGCCAACAGCAAGGATTATCCTCAATGGGGAAAAACTTGAAGCATTCCCGCTTCGATCAGGAACTTGACAAGGCTGTCCACTCTCACCATTTCTATTCAATACTGTACTTGAACTCTTAGATGGAGCCATAAGACAAGAAAGAGACATAAAAGGGATTCAAATAGGCAAGGAGGTCAAGTTATCTCTATTTGCAGATGACATGATCATATACCTGTGTGATCCTAAAAACTCTACCAGGAAACTCCTGGAACTAATACAGAAGTTCAGCAGGGTGACAGGATAGAAAGTAAACGTACAAAAATCAGTGGCCTTCCTATATGCCAAGGATGAAAGACGTGAAAAAGTCCTAAGAGAAACAATCTCATTTGCTATCGCCCCTAAAAAATGAAATACCTTGGTATAAACCTAACCAAGGAAGTAAGAGACCTTTACAATGAAAACTTTAAAACCCTAAAGAAAGAAATTACAGAAGACACCAGAAGGTGGAAAGATCTCCCACATTCCTGGACTGGCAGAATCAATGTCATAAAAATGACCATCCTACCAAAGGCAATATACAGATTCAATGCTATACCAATCAAAATCCCAAAGTAATTCTTTAAAGAAATTGACCAAACAATCTCAAAATACATATGGAAGCACAAAAGACCTTGTAGAGCAAAAACATTCCTGAGTAACAAAAACACTGCTGGAGGTATCACCGTACCAAACCTTAATCTATACTACATATCCATAGTAATAAAAATAGCCTGGTACTGGCTTCAAAATAGACACACAGATCAATGGATAAGGGATGAAGACCCAGATACAAGCCCACACAATTACAGCCATTTGATCTTTGACAAAGGGGCCCAAAATTTCCAATAGAAAAAGAACAGCATCTTCAATAAATGGTGCTGGCAAAACTGGATGGCCACATGTAGACGATTAAAACTGGACCCGTATTTGTCACCATGTATAAAAATTAATTCCAAATGGATCAAGGACCTCAATATTAGGCCAGAGACTATAAAAACCCTAGTTTAAAGGGTAGGGAACTCCCTCAAGCTGATTGGACTAAGCCAACAGTTCCTAAACAGAAATCCAATAACACAGTCACTACAACCAACACTCTAAAAGATGGGATCTTATGAAATTAAAGAACTTCTGTTCAGATAAAGAGATTGTAAACTGAGCAAAAAAGCAACCTACAGAATGGGAGAAAAACCTTCACTAACCACATATCTTTTTTTTTTTTTTTTTCAGTTTTAAGTTTCCCTTTGGCATTTATTGTAATCCTGCTTTTCGTCATTGTAATTTTGAAAGGTCTTCGTCACTTCCCAAAATTCCAAATCTCTTCTCTTCAGTTTTCTTGTTCATCTCTGCGTCCTCTTGGAAACCTTTTTTATGGCCCTGGAACAGCTTGGAGATCCACTTTTTCGACTTCAGCAAGAGATAAAGCAGGGACTTTGGACTTGGCACCAGGTTGAAAGGAACAGGAAGTGTCCTTCCCTCCTCAAAGTACGAAAACCAAAGGTTGGCCCTGGCGAATTTCCACTCCACGTCTGCACCATCCTCAATTTCTTGGAATGAACTGCACCAACCACATATCTAATAGAGCTCTATTATACAGAGTGCACAAAGAACTTAGAAAACTAAACACCAAGGAAACAAATGGCCCATTAAAAAATGGGCCTTGGAATTCAAAAGAAACTTTACCAGGGATGAAATTGAACTGTCCAACAAATATCTTAAAAAATGCTCCACATCCTTAGTCATCAGGTAAATGCAAATCAAAACCTCCCTGAGATATCATCTCACCCTGGTCAGGATGGCAAAAATCCACAATACAAGCAACACCAAATGCTAGAGAGGATGTGGAGAGAGGGGAACTCTCCTACATTGCTGGTGGGAATGCAGGCTTATACTACCACTCTGGTGATCAGGCTGGCAATCCTTAAAAAAGTTAAAGATTGAAATGCTATATGAACCTACCTGCTCTTCCACTTTTGGGTATAATCCCCCATAAAGCAAAAATTCACCTTAATGGCACAAGCATGACTATATTCATAGCAGTACTATTTATCATAGGAAAGTCATGGAATCAACCCAAATGTCCAACAGTTGACGAGTGGATAAGGAAAATGTGGTACATTTATACAATGGAATACTACTCAGCCATCAAAAAAGATGAATTAATAAAATTTGCTAGGAAATGGATGGAATTAGAAAAAATTATGTTGAGTGAAGTATCCCAGACACAGAAAATTAAGTGCCATATGTACTCCCTAATAGATGCATCCTAGTACCAAACCCACTTAGTGACATACTCGAAGATAAATCTCTATAATACTTACAGTAATTGCAAAGATTATAAACAGGAGGGAAGGGGAAGGAGGGCCCCTCCCAGAAACAAGGAGACAGGAGATCATGCTATTACAGAAAATATAGGTCACCATCAAATACTGCAAGTAAGTTGTGAGACATATGGTTAAATTCACAGACATTCCTTCCTGGTCACTTTCAACTGAGGGGGTTTGATCTCACCAGTCAGGGAGGGCATAGAGTCTGCCAGATAGATAGTAATCATCCTGCATATGGGAGACTGACTACCCCCTTCTGCCCACTGCAGTCTCCTACTCTTATTCCATCTACCTTTGAATCTGCTCTTACAGTAAGACTCTATTTTAACAGTCTTTTATCTCTGGCTAGGAGGTGACCTCCTATACCAATCAGGATGGAGCCAAGGGTGGTGCAGGAACAGCAAAACTGAAAACAACAACAAACCATAATTCAGAATATCAGAGACCCTACATTAATCACCTGGAACCAGGCCAACTTAATCTCTCCACATCCCAAAGCTCAGGGAAATTTGCAGAAGAGGGGGCGATGAGATTGTAAGAGCCTAAAGATGGGGAGGAGCAACGATATGTAAGATACTCCACACAAGTTAGGGCCGAAGTAATCCTAATAGGACTTTGCATCACCTACACAATGACAGACATATCAATGACCCCACAAAGTCTAGCATGAATCACAGGCACTAGGATCCTTAGAGGCAAGGGATTAACAGTCACAATAGTGTTTCTATACTAAAGGGGAGCACAAGAAAAGGCTCTAGGCAATGCTACTGAGTCCTTACACCTCATTAGAGTGGAGGACACAGAGGGAAGTTTGACATTCACACTAAAGGATGCTCCAGGGATTATGGCGGAGAAGGGAACACTGGGAGAAAAGGAGAGAGGGGGTGAAAGAAAAGGGAAAATGGGGGAGGGAGCAAGGGGGTCCGGGGAGGAATGGCATGAGGGAGGGGACGGGGTACCTATTAAGTTTGTAGGAGTGGGAAAAAATAACATAAAAATAATTTAAAACATTTGCACCTTTAAAATACATGACCTTTAATATAAACACAAGTAGAAAACTTTCACTTGGTCATTGAACACATGACTAAGGTGAAACACGTCCAGCTGTTTGTGCTTCACCCTTTTTCCTCGCTACTGTGAATTGGTCACTACAGTGAATTTGAATGCTAATTGCTAGGATTATGTCTTTTAGATTTCCATTTTGAAAGAATTTAATATAAATAAAACTTATTTACCTATCATTGCACATTTATGAAAACCTTACATTGGGCCGGAGAGTTGTATCAAGGGTTTGGACTCTGCCTCACAAGGTCTTGAGTTCAGATCCCACGTTCCAAGTAAAAATGATAGGTGGAAATAGCCGCAGTCTGTATTTCTGGTCCTGGTGGGCAGAGCCCGGGAAATTTCAGGGTGAAGCAAAAAGAAGGTAGAAGTAATCCAAGATGATTCCCTAAATCACCTTTGGTCTTCCATAGGGACACAATGCCCTCTAAGAGACACACACACACACACACACACACACACACACACACACACACACACACGCATGCATGCACACAAAAGTGAATAAAGTTTTTAAAAAGAAATTTACATTCAATTGTAAAAGCAAAATAATTTTTCATGAAAGACAACATAATGTTCAATTACATTAGAGTATTTAAGTCAGTACATACTTAGGTCTTTTGATGTTACAAAATTATTCTTTTTTAAGAGTTCTAGGCAATGCTACTGAGTCCTTATAACTCATCAGAGAGAGGACCCAGAGGGAAGTTTGTCATGCATACTAAAGGATGCTGCAGGAATAGGAGGGGAGGAGGCACTAGGAGAAAGGGAGGAGGGGAAGGAAGGGGAAAAAGGGTAAGGGAACAAGGGGAGCCAGGGAGGGGTGGAGGGAGGGAGGGGAATGGGGTACTTATCAACATTGTATAAGTGGAAGAAATAATAAAAAAAGAAATTCTAAATATTTATATATTTTTCTTCTAAATTTTTTATCTGAGCATCAATATTTAAGTTGTCTTTCAAAGTGCATGGGATATATACATATGCATGTATATATGTAGATGCATGATGCACATGCTAGTGTGTTTATTAGCATATAATGCTATGAGATAATTTTTAATGTATAAGAAAAAATAAAGATAAATTTTAATGAAAAAATTATCTTTTTTAAGTGTGCATATGTGTATTTTAATTGAGCATGCTGAAAAATTAAAAAATATCAGCATACAATATAAATGAAAAAAATTGAAGTAGTCACAAATTTGTTATTTTGAAACACAAAACACACAAATATACCTGTTGGACACATGATAGGGTTACATGAAATCCATGTTACTGTAAATTTAACATGATATAGATCAGACAATACAAAAGGGCATGCAGGGTGTCTTAGAAATTCCTTAGAAATGTGTTGACCCATTATTAATTCATGACACAGCGTAACCAATTTGGAAACAATATCAAAGCCAATTAGCATTTAAGAAAACATTATCATTAGGCAAGTGCTCTTTCTCTGACCTACATCCCCAAGTGCATGGGCTCTTAATACTCAGAAAGAAGAAAGTAGAATAGAAGATGAAGATGTATCCTTCCCACCTCTCTGTGCCTGCTCTCCAGACACAAAGCATCTTCTTTCCAGCTTCTTGTAGCATTAATATTCTCATTCCTCTAACTGTCAATACTCTGTAACCAAAAGGGAATATGTGACCATGTCTACTATTGTACATCTATTTTCCAAAGCTGGTTCAGCTTAAATGTCAAGAAGGAGAAGCACAGCAGGTTGCTCAGACCCAGCAAAGGGGTTAACCAGGAAGTACTTTGATTCTCCCCTCTGACTGCTCAGAAGCAGATCAATCTCCATTAGCACTTGGAGAGGTGAACCCTGGAGGGGGCAGGTGCAGTCAAACCAGGTGAGGCACATCTAGGGCCCACTGTCCTCTTACATGGGGTTATATGGGAATATGTGGTCGTCAGGGGTCCAGGATTAACCCCCACACAAGGCAGTGCTCTCTCTCCTGTCTCCTAGGTAGCCATGGGTAGGTGGGCTCTGAAACACACAGTCGCAGCCTTGCAGGCCAGTCTGGCAGCACCAGGCTACTGCAGCTCACCTTCCCTTTCTTGGAACTCCACCTTGAAGGTGTCCAGAGCGCTGGGGCCCACCGGCTAGACCTTGCATTCTCCCCTGCAAGACACTTGGCTCTGGAAGTATTTCTCCAGCTTCCTGTGTGCCTGGTGGACGGGCTGTGGCAACCGCACCAGCAGCGGGGATGGCGGGCAAGGGCTGGAAGCCATGGCCATGGGCTTTCGGCTGGAGCGGGGCTCAGGGAAGCTGCTCAACCACCAGGGCAAAGGCGCGTCCTGTCCAGTAAACTCTAAGCTGCAAAGTTTCAGTTTCCTTTCCCTGGAGGTCCCTCCCTGTGCTGGAAACAGCCTCCTCCTCCTCCTCACTTTGCCCCCCCCCCAACAGCCTTCTTCCTGGTGAGGAGGTCCCATATAGGAGAGTGGGCACTTGGAGTTTTCCCCACGGGGGATGGGAAGAGTGAAGTAGAGGAATCAGATCCCCAGGGCCAAGCTTCCCAAGTGGGGGACAATGTTTCCTAGACAAGGGGAAAATCGGTTCCCTGTGTTTCTGTTTCTTTTCTTTTTTTTTTTAAACATTGTTACTACAGCTAGTATTTTCTGCAAAAATGGGATTTGGAATTGAGATTAAGTTTACTCTTGTTGTTGAGGTCGTTTACCTCCTTAGTAATCTGTCACATGTTCCCTATCCGCAACTAACTATTAAATGAGCAGTTAGAACACCCCCCCCATCTCCCCACCTCTGGGCCAACGTTCTAACATTTGGGGGTAGAAACACGGGGGGGGGGGATAGAAGTTTAAGGTCATCCTTGGCTACATATCAAGTTAGAGGCTAGTCTGCACTGAATAGAAAGTATAGAAAATAAAAATAAAGAAATAATAATTTCTTACATAGCTAACATACTTGTGTTTAACACTATTTCATGATGATGAGGTCCTAGGCAGCACTGGGGGGGGCTATAAAAGGCAACAAATGGTTATTTACCAAAGAGTTGTTCATTACTAGTTAGTTGAGCTTTTAATACACAGCCAACATCCTGTCATGTGACTCCACCTCACTAGGCTCCTTGCAGATCATCTACTTGCTGCCTGCCACTGATTCTGTCTTCAGTTATTACTAGTGATTAAATTAGTTTTCCTTCACATTCAGCTCATAAACTTTGATTCGTTATTTCTTAAATATTTTTATTATTATTTATTCAATTGTGTGTGTGCGTGTGTGTGTTTGTGTGTAGAACCACAGGCGAATTCGGGAACCCCCATGGACCTAACTACACGACACATTCTGCCCTTGAAATGATCTTACAGGGAGCTGACTTTTCTACATAGTATATGGCATCTCTTGTTCGTCTGTGTATCTGCAGATAACGTGGCTTCCCTTGTTTTATTTCCAAGTTCTTGCATGGACGGAGGGGAGAGAGACTACTCTGTCATTACCTCTCCAGGTTATTGAATAGGGTAAGATCTAGGGGTTTTGCTCTGGAAATAGCAGGTGTAAATGAAATTGATGAAGAAATGGCTTGTGGGCTAAAAAGAACTTCATTTGTAAAGTTCGGATACAAAGCAAAATGTAGTCTTTTCTCCCTAATAACCATCATGCCAGTACAGTAACGACTGTCAATTCTAGCAACTTTGAATAAGAAAGAGAGTAGATAATATGGTTCCAAACCCTAGGAGATAGGATTTATTTCAAATAGACTCAGTCTTAAGGATAAGCATGGGGATGTGCACAGATTTTTTTTTTTCCTACAGTCAATACTTGTCCTGTGTCAGGTACAAAGTTAAGTACAGGAATGAAGACATATAACACAGATCCCTCATTCCATCTACAGTTTGGTGTGTCTATGACATTCACAGAGCGCTTCACCCTAGCATTGGTACAGGGATCTGTCTCCTGGAACCGGTGAGTGCAGGTGCCTGGTCCCCATGGCCATGGCCCCTCTGCCACCAGGTCAGAGCTGCCCTCCATGAACCCAGGAGAGGTCCAGCGCCTGGTCTGGACACTCGCAGCGCGCCCGTGCGTCACGGCCCCGCGGAGCCGAAGGCCACAGTGCTCCTGGGGGCGGGTAGCGCTAGTGTGATCGCTGAGGCAGCGCAGGCGCGGGGCGGCGCGATGCGGCGCGGGGCCGGGCGGGGCGGCGCGGCGGGGCGGGGCGGGCGGGGCGGGGCGGCGTCGGCGGGGAGGGGCGCGCGGGGCTGGGCGGGGCGGCGCGGGGCGGGGCGGCGCGTGCGGCGCGGGGGCGGCGCGGGCGGCGCTGGGCGGGCGCGGGGCGGCGCGGCGGCGCGGGCGGCGGCGGGCGGCGCGGGCGCGCGGGTCCTTGAACTGTATTTCTATTAAGTCTTCAGATGATTGATTTTTAAGACTTACACTCAGATTTGGAAAACAACTGTCAGAGTAAACAAATGCTCCTGAAATATTATGCTGGACAATGATAGCCTTCCCCCATCCCTGAATATAGATAGCGCCTTCAGAATTTCGCCTTCCTTTCTCTCTTGCATCTTCCCCCTCCCTCCTTTCCTCCCTCTCTCTTTCCCTCTTTCCTTCCCTCCCTTCTTTCTTTTCTTCCTTCTTTTTGTTTTTTTATTGTTTTAAGAACTGGTCTGGCTAAGCACACTGACTTTTAACCTCCCCAAGTGCTGGCATGAGCTGCTGTTAGGTTTAAAATTTATATCAGTCTAGATAAGTAGGTAATCTCACTCCTTTGTTGTCTTAAGGTTGCTTTTAGTTTGTGGTTTTGTTTTTGAGGGAGGTCTCTTAATGTAGCCTTGACTGGCTTAGCCTTGATACTTGTAGCCTTGACTTGTTGCATAGCCCAAGACTGATTTGAGTGGGAAGCAATCCTACCTGGATTTCATGAATTTGGGAATTGCCTGGCTTCTTCCCTCACTTGTAAAAGCTAAAAGGTTTAAATTTTTAACGAAAAAATGAGCATAATCTAGCACATTGTATTGCTGGCAAAAACTTGAATAATTCACTATTTTATGTGATAAGTGATTTTAAGATGGAGGACTTGAGTGAAAGTAAAGTAATTCTTACCACTGTGGGAAGTACTCTGGAACAATTTCTCAGACACTAATTAGGGTGGAAGAGAGGACCTCCAGACCTGAGGTCACTCTGCAAGGACTCTAGCAGTTTAGCTTGTACTTTTGTTTCATATTTAAGTAGGACAGAGGCAGAGCTAGTGAAGCAGGACTTTCCAGAAGCAAATGCAATCATTACTATCAGTATGGCAGACTGACTGCATACAAGACAATGGCCTTGACTCTTAGCAGCAGCAGCATAGATGTAGCCTGGGTGAGGAGGAAAGTGTGTCTCAGGGACTCAGTAATTTTTTTTCTATAAAAATTTTTTTTCTTTTTTTTAAACTTTATTTTTTGAACATGTATTCTTTGTGTGTGTGTGTGTGTGTGTGTGTGTGTGTGTGTGTGTGTGTGTATCAGAGCACACTGTGTGTCTCTATTGAGGACTAAAGGTGACTTAGGGAATCATCCTGTATTGTTTCTGCCTCCTTTTGCCATTTTTTGGGATTTCCCAGGCTCCACCCAGTGGCTACGGAAATGCAGTCCACCATCGTTTCAGTTTGGCATTTCTTTTTTATTTAAAATATGGGACATGGAATCTGAACTGGACCCTCTGCTTGGGAAGCAGAGTCTTAAGCCCTGAGTCATCTCTCCAGAACAAGCTCAGAAATTTTTCATCCTAACTCGTGATTAGCAATAACTTAAGAGTTTACGTTTTTCTACATCATTACCAACTTCATTCCAGATAATGTTCTAACTTTGTATATTAAAAATGTAATGCTTTATAGTAATTTGGAAGCAGATGTGTGTTTTCCCTTTGTTATGAAAGGCAGCATGGATTGACACAGAAGCACTTGTAAAAATTGCTTAACTTTTTAAAAACATTTATTTTGGTGGGGAGGGGATAAGCATGAGTTGGTGTATGTGTAATGGTCAGAGGACAATGTGGGAAATCAGATAGTCTTCCACCCTATGAACTTCCTGGCTGAAATTCAGGTTCTTAGACATCATAGTGTTACCAGACTTAATTCAGCTTCTTGTGTCCCAAACTCAAAGAATGAAGTCAGGTCATCATTAAACAGTTTAAAATAACTTTATTGAGAAGATTCATGAGAATCAGGAGAACAAGAAATCTGTTCAATCATGTGAGATGCTAAGATCACAGGCCAAATGCATGTGCCACCAGGCTTGACTTCTGTTCATTTTTAGGTGTATGAATTCGAGCCCTTAGGAGATAGAAATTGGTGGATCAAGAGTTGTTCTTAGCATAAAACTTGAAGAAAGTCTTGCTACATGAGATCCTGGCCAACAACAATAACAACAAAATAGGACCTTTGATTGGTCAGACAAGTGTAGATGACTGACCTAGTGGTAAAAGATAATCCCCTGACACTCATGTTAGCTTATGCTATTTTTGTGCTTCATGGAGATCGTGAACTTAGCTGAAATAAAGTAAGAAGACACTGTAAGTGATCAAGAGTTACCAAGTGAATGAGTTTCTCTCTTCTTTTGATGAAATAAGCACCCAGCCCATGTGATTAGCTAGGACCTGCACTGGAAAACTTTTGAGGCAGAGCATTAAAAAACAGAGGTGATGACTGATACCTTTAATTTTTAAAGATCTTTACAACATTGCAAATAAAATAAATAGTTCTGTTCCAATGTTGGAGTGCAGCTGGGTTAATTCTTGAAAGCAGCCATAACCCAGACTGTGGACAATGGGGATAGTCCCTTTCATATGACAAAAATCTGCCTTCCATTCACAAAGGTGAGTTTGTTTACTCAAACAACTAGAGAGGAGAAAGGGAGATTTATTCTGCTTATAGTTCTAGATACAGTCTTTCATTGTAGGAAAGGCATGGCTGGCTAGAAGGAACTGGAGGCAGTCTAAGTTACATCCTTCATGAAGGCCGAGAGCTGCAAAACCGTAGGCTTGAAAGCAAACTACTAAGTGAAGTATGTTGAGGCTAACCAACCTCAAGGCTCTCCCCCTGTAACTGCATTCCTACTGCAAGCTCTACCTCTTAAAGGTGTTAGGACCTTCCCAAACAACTAAAGATTCAAACACATGAGCCTGTGGGAGACAGCTCACATTTCAAGTCATGTTATTCCACCCTTGACCATGACAGGCTCCTTTGCATTATGCAAACCATACTCAGTCCAACTGCAAAAGTCCCTCAGACTACATCAGTAGTGCCAACAGTCTATAGGTTCAAATCCAAAGCCTCCTATAAAATCAAATGATAATTTACATACTTCCAACATACAATGGCACAGAATAAACATTCCCATTCCAAAAGGGAGGAATGGGCCATATCCAGGAAAAACTGGTCCATAACAAGAAGAATCTCTCTCTCTTGGGCAGTTGCTTCAGAGGAGGAACTGACTTTTCTTTTGTAACTAACTCTGCCCTTCAGCTCATTCCTTCCAAAAGGATCTGCATTCTTATGAGTAGAATTCTTCCCTGAGGAATTTACCCTAAAGGTGCAGCCTCTTCTATTATCCAAATTGAGAGGAGGCTTTGATTCACTCACAATAGCTGCCATTTTGCTGTCTGTATTCTCTGTAGACCTACCTTCACATTTTCTGCAAACTGCACAGTTTTTATTTCTTTGTACCCAATTTCTTGCTCTTTTGCGTAACTCTGAACATGAGCACTAAAAAGTAGCCATGCCATACTGTCAAGACTACATTGTCTTGAAAGTTTCTCTGCCAAGAACTTGAATTTAACTTCAGGTAAGATTTCAGGACAAGAGCAAAACTTTCTCCCAACACATTGCTCCATTTGGCCTCATCCAGTTTCCAACACACTTTCAGTTCCCTTTTGGACCATCACAAACTGGGGTTCATTCCCTGAATTTCTAACAGCCTAATTTTCTTTCAAGTTCTCATAAGAACAACCCTTTTCCCTCATCTCCAAGACCCAAAGACTTTCCCAGTGCAAAGTACCAAAGTTCTCCATATTTCTCCCTATAAACAGTTCCAAAGGCACACTACGTCATAGCAATGGCCATACTGCTGGGTACTGACTTCTCTCAGCTTCACAAACAGCAACTTCACTTTTGGTACTGGATTTTTAGTCTCACACAGTAACACCTCATTTATGGTACCAATTTCTGTATCAGTTACTCTTTGTGCTGCTCTAAGACACCACTGAGATTCAAATAATTTAAGGAGAGAAAAGATTTGTTCAGCTTACAGTTCCAGAGAGGAGATTTCATGGTTGGTGTTATGGTTGCATTTTGGTGTCAACTTGACAGTTGCAGACTTGTTGGAGCACAGCTGTGGAAGGTTGATGGTTGCAATGGCCCCTGAACAAGTCTGCAGATACTTGATTGATTGCTGTGGAAAACCCAGCCCATAGTGGGTGGTACTTTCCAGTGGTGGACCAGATAATGGGTGCAAGGAAGAGGGACTTGCTCTTCACTTATCCTGTGTTTATTTGCTATGAAGTCCACTCTGCCCTCGTCATTCACTTTTAGATCATCATGGCCTTCTTTGTTGCTGCTGTTGGTGTCTCCGTCCTTAGCTGGTTGGGAGCTTCATCTATTTTATCATGTTGCTGTTTCTGTTGCCTTCGGAGCCTGGTCTCTAGGCCTTGCTGCTGTTCGGTATTCATCGCCGACGTCGGAGCAGCTGTTCTTCATCGATGTCGTTACCCAGCGTCTCCGACCCTCCAGAGAAGGAAAGGCTTGAGACCTTCTCAGGATCTTTTGGCTTTGTGGAACATTCTGGTCAAGAATGAGGCAGCTGTAGGTGGCTACGTTGAAGGACACTATTTTTATTGTGAATTCTTTTAATAAACTTATTTACATATATTACATGCTACAGATTCTGTTTCTTCAGAGAACCTTGACTAATACAAGAGGAAACTAAAGCACTTTTGGTTTTAGTCTCAAGTGTAAGCATCATCTTATGAAACTTTTCAGGAAAATATTATTTCAAGGAAAGCTTATTATAAAGTGCTTCAGTTACTCTGTCCATGCACTGGGTCTGACAATAACACATACTTAATGCAGATTGGAGTCAGAAAAATTTGAAAGCTCTTTTAAAGAAGTCTTTCATTCCCCTAGAGAGAATAGTCTATGACAGAGACCCAGGAAAAGAGTTCAGACATTGTATTAGTGGGTGATGAGGATACCCTGACTTTGTAGAGGTAGGGATTATGAGGTTCTGGTTCTTTGAATAGGAGTGCTGGGAGGGTGGGCACAAGCTGTGGAAGCCATCACAGGCTCGTGCCCACATCATCCTGTATCTCACAGATGAACGTGCCTGCATGAACTGGAATTGCATGACTGTGTTCTGTAAGTCTGTAAAACTGTTATTCTTTCCTTTCTGAAAATATTAACTTGTTTTCCCTAGATAACCTATGTACAGTTGTCAACAATAGTATTGTTGGATTCAAATTCTCAAACTGATTCATTCTCAACTTCATTCATTTCCATTGTGACAGAGCAGCTGAGTTAACTCTGATGTGATCAAAATAATTTGATCTTAGACAAAGCTGAGGAAAAAAGAAAGAACAGCTAAAGCTTGTTCTGCAGCAGGCAGGTGTGAGTGAACGGTGCCTGGGGAAGTAACTAAACAATATTATTGTCTAAAAGTAATAAGATACTCTGGGTATGTCTGGTAGTCATAAAACACTACAAATACAGTTGGATTGGTATTATGATCTGTGATAGTGTCATATAGGTCAGTAGGATTTTGAGGGTCCCTTGGAGGAGGCTCAATTAATGACTGGTTTCCAACTGTGTAGTTTCCAGTGAGCACTCGCGCATAGTACATGTGTTTTCTCCCATGCACATCTGGCTTGGAGTAGGTGTTATTAGCAGAATGAGAAGCGTGGACAGCAAAGTAGGTTCCCTTTCCATAGCACATAGCTGTGGAGAGAAAAAGAGCATCTTTAAGAATTCCTACCCACTCTGCCACCCAGTATGTAAAGTAACATAAAAGGAGTGCCCAGTTTAAACATTTCTTTGGGGTTGTTTTATCATCTTTAAAATCACATCTTCCACCTCATAGGACCAACTGGCCTCTCAGGATGAAGTACTGTGAATTAGATCCTGAAACTTAAGATCTGTGTAATCTGGCTGCCAACAGTAGGGGCAACACAGGGAATCTAAACTGTCCTCCATTCGGGTTCTCATGGCTGACACCCCAGATCCTGCTTCCTTACCATTCTTTCCGGCATAGCTGCGGTTAAACCCATTTCTGTTGATGTGTGGCACGGAGTCAGGGTCTGTCCCATGGAAGAGCTGCTTCTCATTCATCGTGTGGCCATTCTTGGCATCCATGGTTTTTTTCCTTGCCTGGTAGCAGCTCCAGAGTTCTGGATTCTGGATCCTTTCAATCTATAAACAAATAAAGAAAAATATTCTGCCAGTGCCAAGACTATATGCCAAGTTATAGTCAATAAAACATGATAAATAAAGATTATCCTCAATACCAAATTCAGTGCCAGATGGCAGCTTCCTGCATTTGGAAAACTTTTAGATCCAGTGTTTACTAAAACAAAGCATGGGGACAGTGTAGCTTTCTTGTTAGCATCTTTTCTCACCAATGAGAGGACACGTTCAAGACTCAGTACTCACTATGTTAGCTCTGCTGACTCAGGTTCTCCAATGCCTACTTTCCACAAGCATGCCAGTGCCTGCATCTGTTGCTGTCTGCCTCACTCTGTTGCCTTGCTTCTTGTCACCACAGACTTCCTGTAGTACCTACTGAGCTACCCATATTCTAATGGTGAGTATACAGCCATGAAAGAAGGTAATAAGTGAAAAGTGGCTCAGCTGGAAGAGTGGGGAATAAATTTTACGCTTTATAGTTTCAATATCTTTCTGTTTGAAATGCAAATTTCTCAATTTTTTTTTGAGTTGTTGATTCAAATAGGTGGTTTTTAATGCAAGTGTTCTGGATTGTGCCCAATGGATCACACACATGCACACACACACACACACACACACACAGGAGGACAAAAGCAGTAGGGAGACTGGCTGGACAAGAAGGAGTGGGGTAGGGATTCTAAGGATGGGGTTATGAGTCGGAGATGAAAACATAAATTCATTATATTTGAATATGAAAGTTTCAAAGAATGAAGTAAATGAGACAAACAGGAAAAATGGTTTATTATTTCAAAAATGTAATGGTCACATAATGTAATTATTTCAGTGCTAGAGCTATCACTCAGTGGTGGAGTGTGTAGTTACTGTGTGGAAAGCCCTGGGTTCAATCCTCAACACCATTTAAAGGAGGAAATTAATACAAGTAAATCTTTTAAAATTTATTTTGTAAATCTGGATCACCATTGTGTAGACTGATCACATAAACTTTTTATGAGAGAGAGAGAAAGAGAGAGAGAGAGAGAGAGAGAGAGAGAGAGAGAGAAATTTACTTGTATGCATGCTATGCCAGGTAGACACAATCATCAACTTGACAATTTGAGACTTGAGATCTTAAACAAACTTTTAAAGAATTATTTAGCTAGACAACCTTTGAGCAAGCCTGAGGAAGATTATCTAATTGGTGTGTGAAGATCATGATGGGTAGAACCAGTCCCTGGATAGATCTATAAGCTAGAGATAATAGACTATAATCAAGAATTGTAAGTTAGAATAAACTACTTGTGCCCCTAATCAGTTTGTGTCCTATATTCTTACAGCATCTGGAAGATGAAAGTAACACACATGCCATCATGCACAGATGGAGGTCCTGACAACTTTCAGAAATTCTCTCCTTCCCCCATGTATGTGAGCTTCCTGGGATTAAACTCATATCACCAGGTTTGACAGTAGACACCTTATTGTGCCAGCCTGATGCAAATAAATATTAAACTTTGGCTTAGGAGGTTTGTTGTTTGCCTTAAGTTTCTGGCTATAATACATTTCTTGTATTGACCACATCAGTTGCTAGAAGGGTTGTGGGATGGAGGAAAGAAACATGGATTGGCATGCCAAGATTGCAAGAAAATGGATATACAACACAAAACAAGATTGGAAGATGTAGAATAACTTCTTCAAAATTTCTAAAAGAAAATAGTTACCAATTCAGAATTCTATACCCAGCAAAATTATCCATTAGAAAGTGAATGCAAGGGCCAGTACATCTCTCTCTCCCCTCCTCTGTCTCTCCATATCTTTGAATTCTTGTTAGCTTGCTTCAAAAACCAACATATTCTAGTATTTTGCCATTTACTCTTCTGATAACCCACCCAAAAATCTTGATATTTCAGTGAATACAGTGACATGAATAAAACCTAAAATATGTCATTAAAGTTCTGATTCTGGGTTTAAAAATGTGATAGGAAGCAAATGCAGGTATATTCAACTAGAATCACTATATCAGTTTTTTCTAACATTAGAAAACTCCATATGGCAGCAGACTTACCTTCTCTATGACATACTGGGAGCAGGTCTGATTGAACTTGCTTGCCACAGTGTTATATTCAGGATCGCCTCTGTGTAGACTGACCACACGCAAATTCTGCTGCTTCATATCACTCCGATGTGCAGGGATTTCAACTGCAAAGCAGACTTTTTTTATGTTTGCTGGAAGCCCCTGGGAAGGTCTCATGCATGCTAGACAAACATTCTACTGCGAGCTACAGCCCAACCCAATGTGAGGACTAACCCTCACGTTTCCAGTATCCTTAAAAAAAAGTGATCACTGTCGGTATTCTTGTGTTACAATTTGATGTGTTCAAGGAACTGGGTTTACTTTTTCTGGTGGGGGGATGACCACAGGACTAGTGACATGGCCCAGCAAGTAAGGGCATCTTCACAGAAATGTGGAAGCCTCAATTCAATGGTGAAACCCCGTAATGAAAAGAGAAAACACAGTTTTAAAAGTTGTCCTCTGATCTTCACACACGCACTGTGGTGTATATGAATAAATAAAGTGTGGACTATGGGCCACCATTTCAGGACAAACTGGAATGCGTGTTAAATGAGTGAGGAAGCAGGTCCATGGTAGATTTCTTGCCAGTATGTCCAAGATCCTAGGTTTGGCTCCTACACACAAATATACTGATCGTTTCTGGGGATGGAGCCTCTGTCAGCAACTTATGTCTCAATCATGCTAAAGTATGAGAATTGCCAGTGCAGTGTAACTCATCTGCATTTTCTCTTCTGCCTCTCCTCTCTGCTCACATAATTTAGTGAATTATTTCCCTGTATGGACTGTATGATTCTTATCAGAACACCTTCCTCCCATTATCACTTCAGAAGGGTTTTCCACATCTGTTTCCTTATTGTGACTCCCTCCATCCTTAAGCGGTCACTCCAGTGTGCATAGATTTTAACTGTTTTGTATGCGGCAGGTTGAAATGTCAGTGCTGTCTGTTATACATAATCCCATACATGATTTTTCATTTTTCCAGGGCTGCTCAGAGTCTGAGAAGGTCAATTACATTGTTGAATTGTTGATTACAAAAGTTGAACATGGTCTATGAGAAGCCAATGGGCACTTATGTGGTTTGAAGATGGGAATGGCTGTCTTTACAGGACACGTTCCTTTCATGGAGATCAGATCCATCAGGGAATCTCCAGGTCTTCTATCTCCATATCTCACTAACATGTTCTAACTTGGTCCTAACATGGATGTCAAAGATCCTGCTGCCCAGCATAGAGGAAACTTCTGGGAACAGAATATCAATCTTCCATGCAGACACAGACAATGTCAATTCTCTGATTGAACTGTCCTCTCCTTTTTCTCCCCTTTGCCCTTTTGCTCTAGAAAACTTGGGAATGCAAAGATGCAGGTGTCAACTCGAAGGTTGAGGAGTCAAGCTCTAGGCACATTTGCAAAGAAACAATGGTCAAGTTTGGTCCTGAGCAAGCCTGCAGGAGATGTCTAGTTGATGGGGAGGTCTGTGGGGGATGGGGCCGGTCTCTGGGCAGGTGAATAAGATGGAGGGATGTGCTCCTGATCTGTTAAGATGTGAACGCAGCTTCAGTTCTTTGACAGCAGAAACTTTCGACGTGACTCATCGAAAGATTCTGCTGTCAAAGAACTGAAGCTTGCCATGGCTTCTCCATCATAGTGGATTGTTTCTGCCAAACTATGAGCTAAATTGTGTCACAGAAATGAGAAAAAGAACTAACATAGGGAGGAAGAGTATGGCTGCAGGTATTCTGGCTCTGACTTCCCAACAGAAAGGTCAACTGCAGGGATGGAATTTTAGAAGAAAATCCAGACAGGGGATGTTCACTTGAGAATCCCAGAATTCGATAAACACAGACAACCAATAGTTCTCTGTCTTTGTCCTTGTTTGTCTCTTCTCTAGATTTTAAAAATAACTTTTCTCCACCTCTAAGACTCAGCTCAACTAAACTTAGCCAGTCCACAGATGCTCTCTGGGTTCATAGGTCATAATACTGACATGTGCTAGGCCTTGGGCTTTGACTCTTCTACCCTTCCCAGTGTATCCCATTGTGTTTCTGGATTTGCCCTATTCATTTTTGATATGGCAGTCTCTGCATAGTGACCCCTGAGACTTAGGACCTCTTAAGTAACTATTGACCACCCACAGTTTTGCTCAGTTCTGAAACCGTCTATCTCATTCCTATTCACATCAAGATCCTGGCTAACACCATTTGGGGTAGAATAATCACTAAGCAAAGGATCACCCTTAACAAACAAAACAGAAATCCTAATAATCTTGGAAACAAATTAATCTAAACACCAAAATAAAGATTCATATTCTATAAGAATTTTGACCTTCTTTAAAAAAATATACTCACCAAATTCTACAGTACAGCAATTCCTCCAGATTATGTGAAATGGTCTACCTGTCCAGTGATTTTGCTAAAAGCAGCTCTCATTTAATGTCAGTTTCAGAAAGAAAGTTGTAGAATAATTACACATGCTCACAACAGTCAAGAGTTTTTACAGACTGTGATGTTAGTCTCAAATGTCGACCTGACATCTGAGTCTGGACTTCTGGACACATCTATGAGAAATTATCTAATTAAGGCAGGCATGAGTGCATGATTGACACAGGAAGAGCCAGCCCGTGGCGAGTGGGCTCATTCCCTGGGCAGGAGGAAAAAGGCGGAGCAAGCTGGAAGGCGAGCAAGCAGGCGTGCAGCATCGGTCTTTGCCCTCAGCTCTTGCTGTGATGTGACGTGACCAGTTTCCTCAGCTGCTGATCCTGTTAGTCCCCTGCCATGATGAGCTGTAACCTGGAATTGTCGGTTGAATAAAAATCCATTCCCACGTTGTTTGAGTGAGCTATTTATTATATCAAATTATGAAACTAAATCAGAGGTTGACATGGACGCATTTTAAAGAATGCCTTTCCTCTGAGATATAGGTGCTTATGTCACTTTATTCACCCATCTTGTCCCTTTCAGGTTTCTTCATTTCCTACCCTTGGCAATGACCTGCTTAGCTGTGAAAAGTAGTCACTTCTTCATAACCGTCAGGCAGCAGGACAGGACAGGACAATGCCCAGCCGCTAGTTAAGCAGGAGAGTCTACAATAGCTCTTTGGCTGCAAGTGGTTCCCACCTCAGTTGAAGATAGAAGAGCTGCCACCTTGGGGGACAGGGGATGTGGCACCCACATTCTGCACAGTGTTGGGCGACAGCTGTTCACTGCGGAGCCAGAGCTCCCTCTGGCTCGAGAGAACAAGTCCAGAGCTCACAATGTTGCCCATGCAAGCCATGCACAGCAGCCATGGACATAGTGTTTTCTTGGCCTCTGGACATGAGTGGGTTCTAGTGTTCTGCCCTTCCAGGCACTTCTTTTTCCCTCTCCTCCGATGCAGCTATCTCTTAGCCCCAGAAAGAACTGGCCCTGCCCTGCTGACCTGAGCCCTAAGTGCTCAGAGTCCACACTCTGCACACCTGGCTCAGAGTGAAGGTGATCAGCCCAAGAACGTGACAAGCTGAGCAGACACTGCGGGGTGAAAGTGAAGAGGCAAGATTCCCCAAAGTTACATTTTTTTATTAAAAAAAAAAAAGCAAATAGCATTTATTACAAGTGTCAGTATTATCTCACCTGGAGGTTTACCTGGTTCTTGAACATCTTCTTTTGTCTAAAATTTCAAGCATAAAAGATCATTAAAACATGAATAATTTCTTCTCGTTAAGAAAATGTCCCAGGATTGGGGCATGGCTCAGGGATTAAAGCTTTTGATGTCTGGCAAGCAAAAGAATCTGAGTTCAGATCCCCAGATCCCATGTAAAAATTCCAGGAGGAATCACAGTGGCCTAGTGTTCTGGCCCTGGAGGCCGGAGCCTGGGAAACCCCAAAGCAAAGCAATAAGGAACTAGAGCAACCCAGGAAGATTCCCAGTGTCATCCTGGGGCCTCCATAGGCACCTATACTCAAGGACCTTCTACACACACACACACACACACACACACACTCAAGTCCAAGGGTTGAGGAGATACTTAGCATTTAAAACGCTTGCTAAGTAAGTTTGTTCTTCCCTTATTTCCTCCAGACTCTCCAAGCTCTCTGGTCTGCTCCTCTTTTCTTCCTCCAACCAGGCTGTCATGGTGACTCTCTCTGACCTTAAGCTATCTCTTTGGTTCTAAATCTTTCTGCCTTAAATCTAAAGTATGACTCCCTTGGCTACCAGACCCCAACTCTAAATAAACATAGGCCTCAATAAGCAAATAAATAATAATTAAATACCCTGAGTCAAAACAATAAAGGGAAGAGCAATTCAGGATGATATCCAAGTTAATATTGGGTATCATCATTTTGATAGTTTGGCCTGGGTGTCAACTTGACAAACCCGGTATTAACTAAGCAGGGCTGAGACCACCTCTGGAAAGGATCAACTGAGACTACATGAAAGGATTGTACATGCCCCAGATCCTATCAGAACTCCAAAGCTCTCAAAGGATTCTCCCAATATTGCGTCATATAAAAAGGAGCCACCAAGGAGAACAGATGCCTTCTTGCAGCTGTGCTAGGAATCGTTCTTCCTTCCAGATGCCCGGCTCCTTCGACCTTCCACTAGACTAAGACTCTAGGAGTTCTCCAGCTTTCAGCCATCACCTACCTCACTACAGAACTGAGCAGGCAGCCATCGTTGGAACTACCTCGGCTACTGGAGGCCATCATTGGACTACCTCAGCTACTGACAGCCTTTGCTGGACTACCTCGGCCATATCTGTAAGCCAACTCAATAAATTTCCTATATATTCATTCTGTGAATGTCATGAATCTAGAGAACCCTAACTAATACAATCCTGAATTGCTCTTCCTTTTATTGTTTTAAAGTTAATATAGGCCTCCATACACAGGTACCCAAAAACATACACCCATCCACTTGCAAACACACATGCATATATCCTGTGTACATGTACATATTTTATAAAATGTCCCTTGGATCAGCTTGGACTCCAGGATCTGTAGTACAATAAAAATAATGAAATCATTGAATAAGCTCTTGAATGCATCTGTAGATATGTCATCACATATCCACTTGCTAATGACAACAGTCACTGCAGAAAATGAGACACATGTAACAGAATCCTCAGTTCACACCATGGATAAATATGGGCTAAGACCTGACTCAGAGAACAACTTGGTTTATGATTCTTCCCCCACTTAGTCCTCACTTGATAGCAAATGGCACAGTGCTCAGAGAAGTCACCTCAATCCTCATAGTAATAATCCATTTCACAGATGAAGAAGCAGCACATGTGGTGTGGACTGGTATCCCATAAAATAATGTAAAAATAAATTAAAAGAGACACATTTCTGTTTCTAAAGAGGCTGAGACAGACAGATCCAACATATTGTATCCCACGCTTATTATAACCTCCAAATCCTGACTTTTCCAAAAGTGTCTCAAATCAACCAAAAGTGCCTAACATCTCAGTGTTTCCTATTACCTGGTTACTGTCCTCACTCTCTTGGCACTGCTAAGATGCCATTCTCACTGCAGCTTGACTTTCTGTCCTGTTTTCATGGCTGAGCCTCCTGTCCCGCACACCTTGGGAGAACACCCTGGGTCACTTTGGGCCCATCCTAAGTTTACCTACCTTTGCTGAAATGTTTCCCTGAGATTCTGAGACTTCATCTGAGGCTGGGGGCAACCGGACAGTTAACTTGAATGTTCCTTTTCCTGGCCACACTAGCTCATGATTCTCCTTCTCCAGAACATTCTGCCGACTAAAATGGTAAACAAAAAAAAATTGAAACCATATGGCAAGCAATCTTTACTGATATAATTAATCCATAGTGCAAACCTGTGTACACACACACACCCTCCCCCTTGTGCTCTGTCTTTAGCTTTCAAGCTTTTCCTTCATGGATCCTTGCTGGGGATTCTGGAACTCCAGAGTTTCCTATGTTTCCCTTTCTCTACTCTAACCTAAATGTTTCACCAAATCCAAGGACAAGAAAATTGATTGTCTGCATCCTGAGAGAAACGTGCAGCCTGGAAAGTCCCAGGCTTCCTCTACACACCTGCCTGCTCAAGCAAATGGGCTCTGGGGCTGACCTGCTAGGGAGCGGCAGGGGAGTAGAGGAAGACATCACCCAGTTGTTCTGAGGCCTGCATGGGAGGAGGGAATTTTCCCCAAAGATCAAAACTTTCAACCCAACGGAATGGGGGCAGGTCGCCCGGGTCCCTGGCTAGTGACTGAGCAGGGAGGCCCCAGCTCCCTCTGTCCATTCAGTACATTCTCATGGAGGTCACTTTCAGCATAGCATCTGGCCCCCTTCCGAGCGACACTCCGGAACCCTCCTGTCCTTTCTAACCCAGGAAGAATTCCCAAAGCATCTCAAGCATCTTAAACCATGTTCCCCCACACACACACTTAAAGATAGTATAACAGGAGAGACAGAGAAGGATGGAAAGGCCCGCAGGTCCCTGGCACTTGCGAGAAGTGCTGAGAGTCAAGATTTGACACCCGCGACATCCGGAGCTGCCCAGGTAGAGTTCTTCCGGCCCTTGACCTCAGCGCCCCTCACCGTCCTCCTGGAAGAAGAGCACCACGAAGCAGGGTGGGCTCCCGGGCTCCTGGTGGACCTCACACTCCCCGCCTCCAGATCGCTTCGGACTTTGGAAGTAAGCCTGCAACTGGGCGCTTAAGTTCTTCAGGGGATCAGTACCCCAAGACCCCTCGACCAGCAGCGGGAAGGAACCTGACTCAGCCATCCCGGCTTCTCTGGTCCTCTCCAACTGCCGGGCCAAATCTAGAAACTGCTGGGCCAATTCTAGAAAGTTAATTTTCTCTCTAGCTTCCTGGAAATTCCTCCTGGCCAATGGCTTCTGTCTTCAGCCCAGCTGCCCCACACACATATTCAATTTTCACTTTCTGTCCCCACTCCTAACAAAGGCTAATTAACCCTGTGGACAGGACTATCTGCATCTCTGCCTCTGACCTCTGCCGACCTGTGCATTGCAGTCCCCCAGCTTAGGTGACGCCCAGCAGTCACGTGATCCACAGCTGACCCTTGCACCAACATAAGGATAGTTTCATTTTTGCCTCAGCCGGCACTGGAAAAAAGACCACACACCATGATGCTCTCGGGATGCTTGCTGTCCACTCGATGACTACTGTTAACAAATGGTGGACTTAGAAGAACTTTTCCTGATTTTCCTCCTTTGAGTTATTTCTGATCTGCGAATTCTGAGTCTGCAAACTAAGGCAAAAAGAATGCACTTCCTGTTTGTGTGGGCCAACTGCACTAGGTTCTATGCTTTCTTACTGTGTGGATTTGGCAGAACCACATAGGTGTGTGGGACACAAAAGTTATAATAGAAAATATGTCAAATCCAGGAAGAAGTACAGAGCTGTTCTAAGAGACAACGAGGGATCCTAGCCTAAGAGGGGGGGGTGTCAGGGAGGGATTATTTGCTGGTGACATACTACCTAAGGTCTAGGGGTATCAAGAAATGATCTTACAGGGCTGGGAATGATGATGGAGGCTCCACGCTGTGATTGACTTTCATAGGACCCCTCAGGCTGCTGCATGGTGACTGGCAAAGAGGTCAGGCACGTGACTGTCTAAATGTCAGAATAAAGGATTGTGGGAGGTAACAATAGTGAGGGAAGATGGGAGGGAGCTTCGGTGACATTGGCCTTGGGAACAGGACTCCCCCCCATGGTGAATGAGCCCCAGAAGTGGAGTTGGGTGGATTTCACTTCTCTGCCAGAGGGATGGTCGCCCAGAGTCTGACTTCTTAAACTATGGGCCACCATCCCATGTGTTATGACAGTGTGTCATGTGTGGAAGGTGTCAATTTGATGATTGAAGGTTCAAGCTCTGGACACACTCATAAAGAATTAGTGTTTGAGTTAGCTTCCTTCCCAATCCCCCCCAAACACCTAAGCAAGTCTGCAAATTTTCTAGTTGAATGGGAAGGCCCAGCCTGCCGGGAGCCATAAAAAATGACCTTTAGCCCAAGTGACTGTCTTGGGCACCTGCCTGTCTCTGTCTCTGTTTCCCCCATAGCTGAGCCCTTTGTCAGAGAAACAAGCGACCATCTGAGGTTTAACTCATCTGCCATAACTACCTCATCCTCAGTAAAACCATATCTACCATAAATACCTCAGTCTCCTAGTAACGTTTCCTGCCTGGCCGAATGGTTTTCCCTCCTAAACCCCTGCCCTAAGAAGCCCCTTCCCCAAGAACTATATAAACCCTTTCCTGGTTCAATAAAGTTAGAGCTTGATGGGAACTCTTGACTTGCTCTCGTCCTTTGTGTCTCCTATCCTTCATTTGTCCTCACCCCTCCTAGGATATCTGGTTCTCAGAGTGTCCCACAGGCTGGGGCACCAGTCCATGCTGAGTAGAATTCGTCCCTGGACAGAGACGATGGAGGAAGCAAGATAAAAAACTTGCATTTCTCCATATACTTGGCCAGACATGCTGGTCTGGCAAGTAAGGATTGTCTGTCTCTCAACAGTCCTGTGAATATATGGATATGTTGTGGCCAGTTCCTTTGGCCCCTGGTGTTGGTATGAGTTCTACTGCCACACTGGAAAAGGAACTGTAACGCAAAATCATAAGCCAGAATAAAACCTCTTTTTCCTTTGAGCTGTTTGGTCATGAATTGATCAGTAATCATGCAGAGTAACAGCTGTACCATGTGCGGGTCATATAACTGAATGTGGAGCTTACAAAAAAAATTGGGAGCAATAACAGATTTCTGAATACATAATGACAAAAATAATTCAAGTTCAAACACATAAAAAACAAATTAAAAAAATCAAACACATCATGAATCCTAGTTGTGTCATGTGATTCCACGGAGGGTTTGTTCTGAGCACACAAGTGCACTGCACATATCTTCTCACCAGGCAGCACTCATGAGTGCTTAAACAGTGAAGTTCAGACTAGAGACTACCATGTTTTATGAACTATAGATGTTCTGTACATACAAAGTTTTCTGCTGATATAGAAACATAATGGTGTAATTACAACAAACAAAGACTTTTCCTATTTCCTACCATTATTCTTCAGCTTGAAAATATCAACTTGGTATATCATTAAATTATACTGTTAGGATATGTTTTTTTGCATATGTATGTGTGTGTCCGTGCATGTGTGCATACCAGAGAGCACTTAAGTGTGTGCCTATGAAAGTTCAAGGGTAATTTCAGGAATCATACTTGATTGCTCTTCTTCCTTATTGCTGTGTTCTGGGATTTCTCCAAGCTCTGCCTGCCAGGCAGGAATTGCAGGTCACTGCTATAACTGCCCAGCATTTTATGTGGGATCTGGGGATCTGAACTCTGGTTCTTTCGATTGTGAAGCAAAGGTTTGATTTTTAAAATATTAAATTGCTGTTTGAGTTGCTGATTTGGCTTTCATTTAAAAAAAAAAGTCTCATAAATTTTGGATTGGGATTGAGACAGAATTTCCATTAGTTTCTGAAATGTCCCTGTCATAGTTGGGTATTGATGTCAATTTGACACTTGAAAGTTCTGAACTCCGGGCACAAGTGTGAAAAATTAGTAGTTGGGTTAAAACTCTGGGCATGCCTGCAGGAGATTATGGAGCTGATGGAGAGCCTAGCCCATGGTGATTGGGACTATTCCTGGGCAGGTGAATAAGATGCAGGGAGCTGTTTAGGGAAGTTGGCATTCGTTGGTATACTTGGTCTGGCAAGAGGTATTGTCCCTCTCAGCAGTCCTGTGCATATGGTATGGCCAGTACCTTCTGCTCTTGGTGTTGACGTGGGCTCTCCTGCTAACTGGGTAGGAAACTAACCTGACGATCACAAGCCAAAATAAACCACTCGTTCCCTTAAGCTTTTTGGTCATAAATTTTTTGGCAGCATGCAGAGTAACTGCAACAGGCCCTAAGCATGCTTACACCATATTACACTATATATTTATGTGAAATGGGATTCTCAATATTAATGTTTATGAAATAAAAGTAACTATCAGGCTGGAGAGATGGCTGAGGGGTTAAGTCTCTATCTCTCAAGCAGAAAGACCTGAGTTCAGATCTTAGATCCCACTTAAAAATGCCAGGCAAAAATGGCTATGGCTTGTACTTCTGGTCCTGGTGGGTGGAACATGGGAAACCCCAGAGAAAACAATGAGGAAGTAGAGTATTCCGGTGATTCAGAATGTTGCTTTTGGGCCTCCACAGGTACATGCATCCAAATGCCCTTTGATACACACACACACACACACACACACACACACACACACACACACTCACACACATGCATTCAAAAAAGGAGTAACACCCCTGAAAAATGTAGAAAATGCTCTTGTCAACATCAAATAATGAACCAGCATGTCATTCTTCATGTAAAAACAAAGTAAGCATGTCTTTAATAAATGGAAAAATATATGTATACCAAGAATTATTTTAAAATAAATCCATGGTTTGTTATCAGCAAATGTTTGATTTGTAATTTATATACCCAAGTTTAGGTAAAAAAATTCTCTGATTTAAAGGGTTGTGAGTGGGAAAAGTTTAAGAAGTGCTCTCATAGATCTAGCTATTTACTTCTGTGAGGCTGGACCTTGTGTATTGTTACTTTTAGGATGAAGCAAAGGCAGCTTGACCTTTGGATGAAGAGGATCAGAGATGTGCCAAAGAGCATGTACTAAGTTTTTATTCCAGAGCTAAACATGTCTAAGTATTTTTCTCCTGAAGTTAGCTTTCCACCTGCAGATGGCACTCATCATCTGATCCAAGCTTCCTGGACCCCAGGGCAGTGGACACAGCTGGCTGGGTCAGAGGCCTCCATCAAACAGGGTGACTCTCCCAGGGCTTTATCTCTGTCTCTCCCCAACTCATCCCTCCAGAATTTGGAGGTCTAGAATTGGGCAAATAGTTTCTCTTTTGCCTCATATCATCAACTTTCAAGAAGCAAGATCCCTGATGGCCAGGGATATGTGACTACGTTGAGATACCAGGTTGGTGAAAATCCACAAACTACACACAACGGCAAATGCTGGAGAAGATGTGGGGAGAAGGGAACTCTCATACACTGCTGGTGGGATCACAGGCTTGTACATCCACTCTGAAGATCAGTATGGTGGTTTCTAAAAATGTTAAGGATTAAAATGTCATATGACCCTGCTATATCACTACTGGGAATAATCCCCCAAAATCCAGCAATTCACTACAGTGATACAAGCACAACCATGTTCATTGCAACACTGTTTACAACAGCAAAGTCATGGAATCAACCCAAATGCCTAACAGTTGATGAATGGATAATGAAAATGTGGTACATTTATACAATGGAATACTACTCAGCTATCAAAAAATGAATAAATGAAATTCACTGGTAAACGGATGGAATTAAAAGAAATTATACTGAGTGAACTATCTCAGGCGCAGAAAGTTAGATGCCATACATTCTCCCTTATAAGTGGATCCTAGTTCCACACCCACTTAAAGACATACTCAAAGGTAAATCTCTGTAACATCCATTATAACCACAAATGCTTATAACTAGGAAGGAAGGGGAATGAAGACCTCAAAAGAAAGGAACCCTTCAATAGAGAAATTAGGCACAGTCATGAACTGCCTGTAAAGAGAGAGACATCTGATGCAGCTCACTCTCATTTCCCTTCCTTTTCACTATGAGCTGGGCAAGTTTGATCTCCCCAGTCATCGGGGTGATAGAGGCTGGTACCCAATCAGCAACCAGGAGACTGACCCCACTCACTACTGTGTCCTACTCTTTATTCTTCCATCTACCTTTAAGCCTCTTCTTTTATTTAACAGCCTTTTATCTTTGGTTAGGAGATGATCTCAACAACCAATCAGGATGGAGCCAAGGGCAGTGTAGGAATAGCAAAACTGAAAACAACCACAAACCATAATTCAGAACACCAAAGGCCCTATAATGTTCACCCCAAACCAGACCAGCTAAATTTCTCCCCCATCCTAAAGCTCAGTGAATCTTGTGGAACAAAGGGCAGGCAAGACTGTAAGAGCCTAAAGATGCGAGGACCACCGATAGGCAAGATACTACACTCAAGTGCCCGCTGAGACAACCAGGATATTGCTACAATGTGATTTGACCTTGCCTGATCTGCACAATGGCTGACATGTTAACAAGCCCTCAAAGACTAGCACAGATCTCAGGAAAGAAGGCTTTGGGCAGTAGGATTCTTAGAGGCAAGGGGTTAGACAGATATAACAGAGTTCCTATATTAGTGGCAATCCAAGAATGGGCCCCAAGGTATGTCACTGAGTCCTGAACCCTCGCTAGTATAGACGACTCAAAGGGAAATCCAGCACCCATGTGAACAGATGTTATGGAGGGTGGGAGGAAGCAGGCCAGAAACACCAAGAGAGGAGGAGGGAGAGAAGGGGAGAGAGACAGATGGAAGGAAGGGGAGTGGGATGGGGGGACAATAGGAGGAAAGGGAAGGACAAGGAAAAAGAGGGGATTACCATTGGGCTTGTATAACTAGGTAAAAAAAAATAAAAAAAGAAGTAAAATCCAAGAAACATTTTTATTCATAGTAGAAGTTTCCACAATTTGTTTCTAGTTGTCTTTTTTATTATTATTATTTTTATTCAATTGTGCATGTATGGTGTGTGCATGTGCGCGTGTGTGTGTAGAACCACAGATGAATTCAGGAACCACCATGGACCACCTCCACCTCCTCCTTGTTTACTCTGCCCTAGGAAGCACAGGCTACGCCCTACCAGAACCAGAAATGCAGGCCTTCTCTGCTTCTGCCCGGCATCTATACGTGGGGTCATAGGATCCGAACTCAGGACCTTCCGCCTCCAAGGCAGAGGCTTAACCCCTGAGCCACCTCTCCAGACCCTCTGGTTGTCTTTTAAAGGTTTGTTTATCTGCATCTTGCACCTCACTGTGGTTTCTTATCCCTCCAGACAGCCTCTTCGATACCTTTCAGCTTATCAGGACAGAAATACCTAATGGTATATTTTACCAAAGGAACAATATAGGCTCATTAATACCACATTTAAATGAGAGGTAGAGCAGTTTCTGTAGAAAGGTTCAGAATAGACTTGATCTTTCCCAAGCTGAATTGAAAGAAGAATAAATAAGAGCAAAGATCTTTCCTGGTCATTCAGCTAATACTCTTTGATCAGACCCACATAGGTATCTCTCTGGACAAGCATTACCACTCCCAGCACAGTCTTACCTACATATCACACCCTTCACAATCTACTCCAGTAATATGCTGCAAAAGATATACAATCAGCAACTTAGGAAAGACTTCCCTTTGCAGCTTCATTATAAGTTTTACTAATATAATTACTACATGGCACAAAATTTATAAATAATGAGAAAACGCAAAATACTGTATCGGATAAAAGTAAAGAGTTAGGTCTTTGAAATATTACAAATTAAATATTAGCTAACCAAAAAAAAAAAAAGAAAGAAAAAGAAAGAAAGAAAGAACACCAAAATAAATTAGAATGAAAAGGAGCTGTACACAGACAGACTTCATTGCAATTCAGAATATCATTAAGGTATACCAGGAAAACTGATAGGGGAATATTTTGAAAACTTTATATTACAAAAAACCTGGAAACTCTGGAAGAAATGAGAAAATTTCTAAATGACTTTCACCTTCCAAAATTAAATCCAAAAGATATAAGCAATTAACAGACTCATAACAATTTCAAAAAATGAAATTGAAATAGTAATTAAATCTCTCCACAAAGACAGGTCTTTGACTGTATAGATTCACGGATGAATTCCAGCAAATTTTTAAAAGAAGATCTAATATCAACTCTTCAAATGGTTCCATAAATCAGAAATGGAAGAAACATTACTAAATGCACTCAGTTAAGCCAGTATTTCCATGATAAAGTTGGAGCCAAATAAAGACTCAACAATAAAGAAAGAAAATTACACACCATGATGACCACAATGTAAAATTCTCAAAAAATTGCAAATTGAATTAAAAAACTCATTAAGATCATGTATCATAACCAAGCCAGTTTTGTCCTCCTTACATAAAGTTGGTTCAATATATGCAAATCAATAAATCATATAGCTTCATAGGAATAAACATCATATAAACAGACTTAAGGACATAAATCATATTATTACCTTGGTGAATACAGAAAGGCACTAACAATGTTCAACATACCTCCTTGATGAAAGTCCTCAAGAAATTAGGAATGAGTAGACTATACCTCAACATAATGAAAGCTATGCACAACAAAATTATATAGAATATTGTACTAAATGAGAAAAACTGAGAATATTTCCTTTAAAAACTGTAATGAGACAAGAGCATCCACATTCACCATTCTTATTCAATAGAGTATTCAAAATATTAGCTGTATCAGCATGACAAACGTGTTTACAAGTTGCTCAATTAGCAGTTTTCATGTTGCTCAATTAGCAGAATTAATATGGTGAAAGTTGCTATTATCAAAAGAAATCTAAAGATTAAATTTAATCTTCATCAAAGTTCCAGTTACGTTTTTTACAACACAAGAAAAAACAACCCTAAAAATGCATATGGATTCACAAAAGTTTATGAATAGTAGAGTCATAGTGACAAAGACATCATGGTACTATATGGAAGCAGACATGTAGACCAAACAGAATAGGGGACCTATTGAAAACACACACACACACACACACTATGGCCACCTAGTCAATAGCGTATCCAATCAATTGTGTGGCAATGTTGGATATCTTTCTACAGAAGAATGAACTTAGATTTGTATGTTTTGCCTGGCACAAAAATCAACTCAAAAATGAATCAAAGACCTAAATTTTAAAACTGAAATACTGAAATATGCTAAAGGAAAATATAGGGAGAGCACTTTGAGATACAGGCATAGTCTGAATAGGATTCACACAGCACAGAAAATAATCTCAAGGACTAGCAATGTAATGACATGAAGTTTAAAAACTCGCATAGCCAAGTAAACTGTATGAAAATAAATGTAGATTGCATGGTCCGCATGAGTCAGGTGAAGTTGCCCTCAGACTGCCTGTTCAGTGGAGTAAACACTCAACCTGCAGAATGAGGGAAAAACTTTCATCTGTACTTTGGACAGGGGGCTAATATCTAAAATATATTAAGAACTGCAAAAATTAAACATCATAAAACAAAATTATCAGTGAAAAAATGGGCCAATGAATTAATGGGAACTTCTCAAAAGAGAAAGCACAAATAGCCAATAAATATTATAAAAAGTGTGTAAATCTTTTTTTAAATTCAATTGTGCATGTGTGCATATGTGTGCGCGTGTGTGTGCGCGTGCGTGTGTGTGTGTGTGTGTGTGTGTGTGTGTGTGTGTGTAGAACCACGGATGAATTCGGGAACCACCATGGACCGCCTCCACCTCCTCCTTCTTTACTCTGCCCAGGAATTCACAGGCTGCACCTTACCGGGACCAGAAACTCAGGCCGCCCCCACTTCTTCCCGGTGTCTATATGTGGGGTCTAGGATCCGAACTCAGGACCTTCCGCCTTCAAGGCAGAGGTTAGTCCCTGAGCCACCTCTCCAGCCCTAAAAGTGTGTAAATCTTTAGCCATCAAAAAATGCAAAATTAAATCTATTTGGAAATTCCATTTCACCACAATTTTGACCCACGATTGCCCCCTCCCCCCAAAAAAGACAACAGTACTGGCAAAGAGTTGCTGAAAGAACTTAAACCGGTGTAGCCAGTATGAAAATAAATGTAGATTGCATGGTCCCCATGACTCAGGTGAAGTTGCCCTCAGACTGCCTGTTCAGGTCCCAACTCTGCCTACTCTGGACTCGTGGTCCCCCCGCCCCCACTGGCCCAATCATGCACACACATGGAATAAGTTCAGGCAGAAGATCCATTTAACACAAAACTACAAGAATAAAGAGAGAAAGGCATCCAGTTAACAAGGTAGCATAAGAACAGCAACTTCAGAAAACTCATGTGAAAAACATCAACCCTCTCTTACAGAGAATGCTGGAATCACTACTTTTGTCTCAAGTGAATGCACAGACATTTGATAAGTAACACAAAGTGAAACATAGACACTACAAACATCATCTAAATATTGAAATGCAACATCCCAGATAGAAGACAACCATCCTGCCAGAGAATCAGTATCCAGAGAGTTCAGGTAGAACTTCAATCGACATCTACCCATCCTAAAAGCAGTATGCATAAATAGAAATCCTAACTCAGGCAGTAGATACAAGCAAAATAGCTATGGAAATCAAAGAAAATAAGCAGCAACCTAATTGCAAATGCCAATAGCACACTGGAAAAATAGAAAAAAGCACAAGAAGCCAAGAAAGCATGTGTTCTTCCCAAATCAACCGTCCCAAGGCCTCAGTACCCACAGAAGATAAACCATTGGGAGGTATACAAGAGAACAATAATCAGGACAATGAATTCCAAAGACTGATTACAAATATGTTCAAACAGCTCCAAGAGAACATAGATAAATGCCTAAACAAATCTGAAGAACACAAGAAACTCAGAAAAGAGAGCCAAGAAAACACAAACAAACAAGATATAATTAGAACAAGAGAAGATGACCTGAAAACAGATCTAGAAACACTAAAGGAAGCACAAAGTGATCCACAAACAAACATGGAAACACTGAAAGAAGCCCAGGCTGAAATAACACTAGAACTAAAAATTTCAAGCAGTGTAATAAGAAATTCAATAGAGCGTCTCAAAAATAGGACAGATCATATAGAAGACAGAATTGCAGAACTGGAAGATAGGAGAGGTTAAGTCAAACAGAGAAACTGATAAATTGAGACACACGCTTGAACAGAACATACTGGAAATCTGGGACACCACCAAATGGCCCAACATGTGGATCATGGGTATCCCAGAAACATGCACACAAGATCTCTCATCCATAATTAATGAGCTGATAGAGGAAAATTTCCTTGACATAAGAAAAGAGATGACGATCCTGATTCAAGAAGCATACAGAACACCAAATATCCAGGACAAAAAAAAAAAAGAAATATCCCATGGGATATGATAGGCAGCACACCAAATATGTACATTAAAGATACGTTCTTAAGGATCAAGTCACATCCACAGGCAAACACATCAAAATAACAGTTGACTTTTCCATGCAGACAGAAACAGCCAGAAGGGCTTGGAGAGACATAACGCAAGTTATGAACGGACACAAATACCAAACCAGACTATTATATCCTGTCAGTGATAATATAATACAATAAATATAATAAGCATATTATGAACTGTCGGTCATAATAGAAGATGAAAAGAAAAATATTCCATGACAAAAAGAGGCTAAAAGTCTATATGGCCACTAATCCAGCATTGCAGAGAGTACTGGAAAGAATGCACAAGATGAAAGAGAAGAATAAACACATCAAAGAGGTTAAAAGGAACGAATAATACTAGCACAAGAGCTGAATGAGGGCCCAAAAAGGCAAACACCACAAGATCAGCAAAATGTCAGGAACCATTAAGCATCTTTCAATACTAACTTTAAATGTCAATGAGTTTAACTCCCCAATCAAGAGACATAGGCTTACAGCTTGAATCAAGCATCATGACCCATAAATTCTCTACCTCCAAGAATCACACTTCACCATTAAAGATAGAGATTTTTTCAGGGTAAAAGGATAGTTGAAGGTACTCCAAGAAAAATGGAAAGAGGAAGCAAACAAGAGTTGCCTTATTATCAGACAAAATAATCTTCACACTAAAACAAACCATAAGAGATAAAAATGGATACTACCTCCTAGTTGAGGAAACATTTAAGCAGGAAGATCTTACAATCCTAACACATATGCACGAAAAACAGGAGCACTCAAATTTACCAAATACTATAGGAGGTAAAAGAGTAAGGGTAGGAGACTTTAATACCCCATTCACACCATTGGTCAGATCAATGGGTCAAAAACTAGACAGAGACACATTGGAGTTAGATGAACTCATAAATCCAATGAACCTTACTGCTATCTACAGAACATTTCATCCAAACACTAAAGAATACATGCTCTTCTCAGCAGCCCAGGTGATCTGCGTACCCCACTAGCCACTCTGCCCTTCCACTCCCAAACCAGACCAGGTCAGGCTCCCTGCTTCTCAGGTAAGGCCCCGAGACCACACCCCAGACCCCAGGTCACCTGCGTGCCCCACCAGTAGCCAGTCTGCTCTGGTACTTGGGAAGATCCCAAAGCCAACCACCAGGTCCCAGGTGATCTGTGTGCCCCACTAGCCATTCTGCCATTTCACCCTGGACCAGGGCGGACTCCCTGTTCCTCAGGATGGACTCCCTGCTCCTCAGAATTCAACAGAGTCCAGAGAAAACCCAAGTAAAGCTCTAGGACCAACACCATACATCTGAAGCCTTCTAAAATCATCCCATCACATGGTAAACCCTTTTTACCATCCCATTCCTCTCAATTGTTAGTCATGGTAGTTTAACATTTCCATATAGCCACTCAAAAACCCATACAACTTCAGGGACTCTCACATATCACCAAGAAAGTAAACATAAAAATGCACTACCATACTAATCTTCACTCCCTGTCTACTAAACCTGACTTAATTGATGTACTAACAGTCCAATAGCGTCATCTAGGAAATAACATCAATACCAGACAAGCGTACCCAACTCTATGGCAAACACTAATAATAGCAGCTCAAGTGTAGTAATACTGTCTAATTCAGTTCAGTCAAAAGCACACAGAAACAAAAAGATCTTAAGAGATAAAACATAAATGTCCAGGTCACAGCACAAATCCATGAGAAACAAAAACCAAGAAAACTGAAAGAATCAACTCCATAATGACAGATTCCTACCAGGAAAACCTCACAGAAAATACCAAGAAAGCCATACTCAAGATAATGATTTTCAAATCTGATCATTACTATGATCAATTCTATGAAAGAGGAAATCCAGGAGGAGTTAAATAACTGCATCAACCACTTTAAAAAGGAACACAACAGGCACTTGGAGGAGATGAGAAAAGCAGATGAAGAAACAAAGATAAGCATAAAACAATCTTTAAGGATGGGAGGAGCAATGATTTGCAGATACTCCACACAAGTTAGGGCCAAAGCAATCATAATTGGACTTTGTATGCCCTGCACAATGCCCAACACACTATTGACCTCACAAAGTCTAGCATCTGCTAAAGGCACCAAGATCCTTGAAAGCAAGGGATTGGCAGCCACAGTAGTGTTCCTATGCTTAAAGGGAACACGGGAAAGGGATCAGGGAAATGCCACTGGGTCCTTGTACGTCATCGGAGAGGAGGGCCCAGAAGAGAGTCAGGCGTGCAAAAGAAAGGACTCTCTGGGAATTGGGGTGGGAGGCACTGGGGATGGGGAGGGAGAGGTGAGGGGAAGACGAGCAGGGGGTTCGGGGGGAGGAGGAGGGTGGGAGGGAACTGGTGTACCTATTAAGTTTGTATGAGCTGAAATAATAATAAAAAATGTATTAAAAAAAAGAAAAAAAGAAAAAAAAACAATCTCAAGGGGAGTTTAAACGTGAACTAAAAGATAAGTTATCTTCAACTCAGAACTCAACAGAGAGTTTTATCAGCAGAACTAATAAAGCAGAAAAGAGATTCGGATCTTGAAGACAAAGTAGAAGAACAACCAGTTGGAAGAGGTTGTTAAAGCCAAAAAGATACTTGAGAGGAATATTCAAGAGTTATGGGCCACCTTGAAGAAGCCTAACATGTGCATTCATGGAATACCAGAACAAGAATCTCAAAATACCACACCCGAGGAAATTTTTCAAATCATCATCAATGAAAACTTTCTTCATCTAAAGAAACAGAGGCCCATCCAAATACAAGAGGCATTTCACACCCCAAACAGATATTAACAAAACAGAAACTTGCCACGGCAAATAATAGCCAAAACACTAACATACAAGACAAAGAAAATGTGCTGAGAACTTTAAGAGAAAAAAATAATACAAGTCACTTTTAAAGGTGAACCTATTAAAATAAGAAATGAGTTTTCAATGGAAACAGTAAAGCCAAGAGAGCTTGGAGAGATGTACTTTCAAGTATTGAATGGGCAAAAATGTCAACCCAGGTTGATATACCCAGCAAAACTATCAATCATGATTGAGGGTGAAAGTAAAATTTTCCACCAAAAAGACAACTTGAAGGCTTGCATGACCACCAAACCAGGCCTTCAAAAAAATGCTAGAAAAGATACTCAAGCTTGAAGAAAAGAACAAGCATATCCAGGAGGACAGAAGGGAAGTATAATACCACCAAAACCTCCAAGCTAAATAATACATTTATGAAAGCCACTAAACACAAAAAGTGTCAGGAATTAAAAGTAATTTCTCCATTATAATACTAAATGTCAATGGAATTAACTCACCAATCAAAAGACACAGGTTACAAACATGGATTAGAAATCACAACCCATCCATCTGCTGCCTTCAGGAAACACATCTCACTACAAAAGATAGGCACATTCTAAAAGTAAAAGGCTGGTCACAAAATTCTGCAAGCTAATAGAACCAGGAAACAAGCAGGGGTAACAATTATGCTGTCTGACAAAGTGGACTTCAAACCAAAAAAGAACTGTAAGAGACAGAGATGAATACTGCAATTTAATCACAGGTACAATTCACCAGGAAGACTGCATAATACTGAACATATATGCACCTAATACAGGCTCCTCCACATTCATTAAACAAACACTACAATGTCGAAAGAAGAAATCAATTCCAAAATGATAATAGTTGGTGATTTCAATACTTCCCTCTCAATGTGGGATAGATCAACATGCGAAAAACTTAACAGAGACACAGTGGAACTTAATCAAACCCTTACTGAAATGGAACTTACTGATCTCTATCAAACTTTCCATCCACGCACCAAAGAATACACATTTTTCTCAGCAGCCCACAGAATTTTCTCCAAAATAGACGACATATTGGGCCACAAAACAAATGTTCACATATACAGGAAAGTTGAAATTCTAGCCTGTACCCTATCAGAATACCATGGTCTAAAGCTTGATAGCCACAACACAACAAACAACAGAAAATACACTAACTCCTGGAAACTTAACACTATGATGCTGAATGAGAATTGGATTCAGGAAGAAATTAAAAAGGAAATTCAAGATTTCCTGAAAGTGAACAATAATGAAAATGCAACTTATCAAAATCTCTGGGACACAATGAAAGCTGTCCTAAGAACTAAGTTCATAACTCTTAATGCAAACATCAGAAACAAATAACTTAAAAATGCAGCTTAAAGCTTTAGAGATACTAGAGCAATCTGATCCCAAAAGCAGTAGAAGAAAGGAGATTAGCAAAATAAGGAGGAAAAATCCGAAATTGAGATTAGGAAAACGATACAGAGAATCAACCAGTCAAAAAGCTGGTTCTTTGAAAAAATCAATTATATTAATACACCCCTAGCTAAATTAACCAAAAGCAAGAGAGAAAAAACACAAATTAACAAAATTAGAAATGAAAATGGAGTTATCACTATTGATACCCAAGAAATTCAGAGTATTATAACATCATATTTCAAAAACTTATACTCTGTGAAATTTGACAACACAAAGTAAATGGATGAATTCCTAAGTAAGCACAACTTACCGAAATTGAATCAGGAAGTTGTTAATTATTTAAACAGGCCTATAACATATGAGGAAATCGATGAAGTAATCTCGAATCTTTCCACCAAGAAATGTCCTGGGTCAGATGGATTCAGCACAGAGTTCTACCAGACATTAAAGGTGCTAATAACACCAATATTTCTTAAAGTGTTCCATCAAGTACCAAAGAAAGGAACAGTACCAGATTCTTTCTCCGAAGCTAATATCATCTTAATCCCAAAACATAATAAATATACACTTAAAAAAGAAAACTATAGGCCAATCTCTTTGATGAACACAGATGCAAAGATTCTCAACAAATTCTTAGCAAATACGATTCAAAAACATATGAAAAAGATCATTCACGGGGATCAAGTAGGCTTTATCCCAGGAACACAAAGTTGGTTCAAACATATGCAAATCAATAAATGTAATCCACCATATAAACCAGTCTAACATCCAAGACCACATAATGCTCTCAATAGATGCAGAAAAAGCTTTTGATAAGATTCAATAGCCTTTTATGATCAAAACACTAGAGACAGTTGGAATGGAAGGAACCTTTGTCAATATAATAAAAGCTGTCTAAAACAAGCCCACAGCAAAGATTACACTCAATGGGGAAAAACTCGAAGCATTCCTACTTCGATCAGGAACTAGAGAAGGCTGTCCACTTTCACCACTTCTCTTCAATATTGTACTTGAAGTCATAGCTGAAGTCATAAGACAAGAAAAAGAGATAAAAGGGATTCAAATCGGCAAGGAAGAAGTCAAGTTATCTCTATTTGCTGATGACATGATTTTATACCTGAGTGATCCCAAAAACGCCACCAGCAAACTCTTGGAACTAATACAGAAGTTCAGCAGGGTAGCAGGATACAAAATACAAAAATACAACATACAAAAATCAGTGGCCTTCCTATATGCACCGAATGAAAGAAGTGAAAAGCCCTGAGAGAAACAATCCCATTTACTATAGCCCCTAAAAAATGAAATACCTTGGTATAAACCTAACAAAGGAAGTAAGTGACCTTTACAATGAAAACTTTAAAATCCTAAAGAAAGAAATTACAGAAGACACTAGAAGGTGGGAAGACCTGCCACGTTCCTGGATTGGCAGAATCAATATCATAAAAATGATCATCCTACTAAAGGCAATATACAGATTCAATGCTATACCAATTAAAATCCCAAAGCAATTCCTTAAAGAAGTTGACAAAATAATCTCAGCATTCATATGGAGGCACAAAAGACCCAGGATAACAAAAACATTCCTGAGTAACAAAAACACTGCTGGAGGTATCTCCATATCAAACCTTAGTCTATACTACAAATCCATAGTTATAAAAACAGCCTGGTACTGGCTTCAAAATAGGCACGTAGATCAATGGATAAGGGTTGAAGACCCAGATATAAGCCCACACAACTGCAGCCATTTGATCTTTGACAAAGGGGCCCAAAAAATCCAATGGAAAAAGAATAGCATCTTCAACAAATGCTGCTGGCAAAACTGGATCTCCACATGCAGAAGATTAAAACTGGACCCGTACTTGTCACCATGTCCAAAAATTAATTCCAAATGAATCAAAGACCTCAATATAAGGCCAGAGACTATAAAACCCTTAGTTGATAGGGTAGGGAACTCCCTTGAGCTGATTGAACTAAGCCAACAGTTCCTAAACAGACATCCAATAGCACAGTTACTACAACCAATACTCAACAGATGGGATCTTATGAAATTAAAGAGGTTCTGTTCAGATAAAAGATTGAAACCCGAGCAGAAAGGGAGCCCATAGAATGGGAGAAAATCTTCACTAACCATACATCTGATAGAGCTCTATTATCCAGAGTGCACAAAGAACTTAGAAAACTAAACACCAAGGAAACAAATGGCCCAATTAAAAAATGGGCCTTGGAACTTAAAAGAAATTTACCATGGACAAAATTAAAATGTCTAACAAAAATATTAAAAAATGCTCCACATCCTTAGCCATCAAGGAAATGCAAATCAAAAACTCCCTGAGATACCATCTCACCTCTGTCAGAATGGCAAAAATCCACAATACAAACACCACCAAATGCTGGAGAGGATGTGGAGAGAGGGGAACTCTGCTACACTACTGGGGGGAACGCAGTCTCATACAACCACTCTGGTGAGCATCTGTTGATTCTTAAAGAAATTAAAGATTGAAATGTCATATGACCCAGCTATTCCACTTTTGGGAATAACCCCCCATACAGCAAATATTCACCTCGATGGAACAAGCATGACCATATACAGAGCAGCACTGTTTACAATAGCAAAGTCATGGAATCAACCCAAATGTCCAATTGACGAGTGGATAAGGAAAATGTGGTACAATTATACAATGGAATACTACTCAGCCATCAAAAATGATGAATTCATGCAATTTGCCAGGAAATGGATGGAATTAGAAACAATTATATTGAGTGCAGTATCCCAGACACAGAAAATTAAGTTCCGTATGTACTCTCTAATAGGTGGATCCTCGTACCAAACCCACTTAGAGACACACTCAAAGATAAATCTCTGTAATACCTATAGTAATTGCAAAGATCTAAAAGAAGCAAGAAGGGGAAAGAGGGCCCTGCCAAAAACAAGGAAAGAGGGGATCATGCTACAGCAGAGATAATAGGCTTCCTTGGAAGTAAGTAATGAGACATCTGGTTGTGCTCACTAACTGTCCTTCCTGGGCACTTGCAACTGATGAAGTATGATCTTACCAGAAAGGGAAGGCAGAGTCTGCAGATAGAAGGTAACCATTTTGCAATGGGAGACTGACCCATCCCTCACCGCAGTCTCCTACTCTTATTCCATCTACCTTTGAATCTATCCTTATAATAAGACTCTATTTTAACAGCTTTTTGTCTCTGGCCAGGGGGTGACATCCAATACCCATCAGGATGGAGCTAAGGGCATTGCAGGAGCAGCAAAACTGAAAAAAAATCAACAAACCATAATTCAGAACATCAGAGATTCTGTATCAATCACCTGAAATCAGGCCTGCCTAATCTCTCCCCATCCTGAAGCTCAGGGAAATTTGTGGAAGAGGGGGCGGTAAGATTCTAAGAGCACAAGGATGGGAGTCAAGATATGCAAGATACTCCACACAAGTTAGGACCAAAGCAACTGTAATAGGACTCTGCATGATCTGCGCAATGACCAATCTATCATTGACCCCCTCAAAGTCTAGCATGGATTAAACGCACTAGGATCCTTAGAAGCATGGAATTATCAGTCATAATTGTGTTCCTATACTTAAGGGGAACACAAGAAAGAGTTCTAGGAAATGCCATTGAGTCTTTACACCTTATCAGAGAGGAGGACCCAGAGGAAAGTTTGATATACACATTAGAGGATGCTTCAGAGATGGGGAGAGGGGGCACTGGGAGAAAGGGAGGGAAGAGGGAAAGGAAGGGGAAAAGGGGAGAAAGAGCAGGGAGGTCCAGGGAGGGGTGGAGGGAGGAATGGGACAGGGGTACCTATTATGTTTGTATGAGCAGAAAAATAAATAAATTAAAAAAAGAAAGAAAATGGAATCAATCAACATGCCCATTAACAGAGGAATGGATAAGGAAAATGTGGTATATACACAATGGGATACTATTCAGCCATCAGGAAGGAAAAGATTATAGAATTTGCTACTAAATGGATGGAACTAGAAAACATAATATTGAACAAGGTATCTCAGACAGAAAAACAAGTGCCACACGTTTTCTTTTATATGTGGATGCTAACATTGATCTCCTGACTAAAGTATTTGGCTTGGAATTACTGGAAGACACAGAAAATCTTAAAGGAGCCAACAAGCAGAAAGGTAGGAAGAGAAGGCTAATGTGAAACCTTTGGAGTGGGAGGTACAGGATACCATGGCAGCTAGAGTGAGAGAGGGGATAATGGGGGAAATGCCTTGGGAGGGGGGAGGGGGAGATAGAATGTAGGAGGGGCTGAGGAGATAAAAGAAAAACCCTAAGATTGTGGGATGGAACCAGACAGGAAGCTCCTATGTCACTAACATGTCAAAAACATTTCTTTTAAAAAGGGAATAAGAATGGGCGGTCCCTATGCAGAGGAGAACAGAGAGAGGAAAACGGTAATACGAAAAAAAAAATGCTCTGTATTGTCTTACTTAAAAACCTTAGAAACCAGTAACACTATTCTAGAAGTAACGATATGTGTGATACTTCTTGGTAAATTGTTAGTCAGAGAGAACGCAAAGGTTCCCCCAAACAGTATAGGCTTGCCATTACTCTTAGTTGCCCTCCCAAAATTAACAGTAACACCCTATTACTGAAGGTGCACCACAAATGGATTATAGGACATGGACAAAAAATTACCAGCTAGAACTGGTTTGGGAGTTTCCTCCTAGCTGGATAGCTTACACAGTACCAGAGAGTGCTGTAGAAGCTACTAAGGGAGAAAAACAATCAAAGATCTCAACCTGTGAGATCTGCAAGTTACAATAACAATCATCATGGCAAGAGGTGACCATTAGTGCAACAGTGGCATGAATATCAAGGAGACAAACAAGATCTTTCTGATCAGATTCAAGGCCGGCTTGTCAGAATGGAACACATTCCCGTCACTGTAAAACTAAAACAAGAACCTATGAAAGGGAAGGAAATAGGTTACAAGGGAAGAGCAGGCTATGATTGTTTAGCTAGGAAGACAGGACACCAGATACTTTGTAAATACATACCATTGTATCCATAGATTGGAAGAGCACTTAGGATTTAACCTAGAAGCCCTCTTCCACAACAGATGGTGGTTATTACTGAAAAGCGTAACTTGCAAAAATGCAGAAAATAAGTGTCTGCAGATTGCTTGTCCTTAAACAGGACATATAAACCTCCCCCACCCCCACCATGACAATCAGGGAACATCATGGCAGAGGAAGAAGCAAGACTGAAAGAGCCTAAAATGGGAAGGTAGTAGACCAGGCATTATCTCCTGGACATGACATAGTCATAATATACAAGATTTCATGGCAGATATGTATACTTACACAAGAATTACATGGGAACTGTCTTATCAACATCTCACCATAACAACAGAAAGATCTCAAGAAATTCCATGCATCAGTGAGAGCTTGATGTGGACTGATGCTGATGGGAAGAAAAGGAGGATGTTTTCCTCAGTGGTATATCCAACTGATCTAGGATGCTTGCTGGAGCACGAGTCAGATCAGGCATAAGTCATCACAGACTAGATGAAGCACAGTAGGCTATATAAGTGAAAAGATTTGAAAATAGGAGGAAGTCTAGCAGAGGAGAGGAATAGTTGTAAGGGGAAATGGAAGAGGGATGGGATTTGGAGCTAAAGGTTGAAAATATTACAAAGTCACTTTATGTATGTATGCAACATTAAATAGAAAAAAGTAAATAAAAGTTAATTGATGAAATCAATAAAAAAATCTTCCAATCCAAGGTAAAAGGACACCCTGAAAAGAATTCCAGTTTCAGTAGCACTGCCAACCTTACATTAGGTTGAAAAAAAAAGATAGTTCTTTGCAGAAAAGCACTAATTGAAGAGGTTAAATGGAGGTAAGACTTGTCTCAGCAACTTCTGTTTGTACAGAATTATCTCTGATTATGAGAAAGTTGCACTCCTTTTGGTATAAGAAGGAAACCTCACATGTGTAAATTTTATTATTTATTCATTTATTTGAGAAAGGTAAATATAGAAGGGAGCATGCCACAGCACCCAGGTGAGGCCAAATGATGACTTTCAGAGTAGTTTTTCTCCTTTGACTACGTGAACTCTGGAAATGGAACCAAGTTGCCAGATCCACCTGTGGGATTTATCTTTTTCTTTTAACAACAAAAGAAGGTCAGAGTGACCTTCTTATGCTTGCTATTTCTCCTTCATAAGTGTCTTCATATCAAAATAAGCTGTTCTATAGTGATAGTTTCTTAGCATAAAGAAAAGAAATGCATAACCTTCTAACAAGACTAAAAATATGATTACCAGATGACTCAATGAAATTACTTCTGGGCATGCAGCTAAAGAGTCTGTTTTCTACCATATGGACATTTTTTTACACCCATGTTTATTGCTGCTTCATTTACAATAGCAAGGATATAGAGGCAGCCACCTAGATGTTCATCAACAGATCAATGAATGATGGAAATGTGGTACATACGTGTGGTGATTAGTATTAATTGTCAACTTGACACTTAGGAGCCAATCTCCAGGCCTACCTTAGAGGTAAGCTCTAGTGAAAGTTGGCCTCTGGACATGCCCTGAGGAATTGTCTAGATTGCATAACTGATGTGAGAAAATCCAGTCCATTCATGGTGCGTTCCCTAGGAAGGTGGTCTGGGATTGTATAAAGATGGGCAAAGCTCAATCACAACTACATTCTAATTGCATTTTCTTTTATAGATCATATATTATTGTATATGAAGTCCAATTTAAGAGTGAGGACAAGAAGGTGGGAGGTGGACATGCTAAGGGAATGTCCAGAGGGAGGGGAAGGGAGAAAGAGGTATCTATTATCAAAATACATTGTATGATATCAAAATGAATCATAAGTATGAGATTGTATAAGAACAAAAATGTTATTTAAAAAATAAAAAGGGATGTCCGCTCAGAGGCTGCTCGGTGTGTGACTGAGATGGTGTCTTCTGTTTCCTCGACACAGGCCCCCTCTGTAAACATGCTGCACCAGGTCTTCAGTCAAGCCAAGAAGCATCCAAACTTGATTCTCTTTTCCTATTGATTGGAGCAGGAGGTGCTGGGGTAGCACTGGATGTGCTTCGTCTGGCATTGTTCAATTCAGATGTCAGTTGGGATGGAAGAACAACCCAGTACCTTGGAACAATCTGGGTCCCAATGATCAGTACAAGTTCTACTCGGTGAACATGGACTACAGCAAACTGAAGAAAGAAGGTCCTGACTTCTAAATCAAATGTTTCACCATAAAGCTGATTAAAATGAAGGTTTTCAGAAGCCAGACAAACAATTTTCCACTTAACCAGGAAATATATTTTCTCTGAATGCATGAAATTATGACAATTTTTTTAGTTTATTACACTGAACACTAAATCTCTTAAACTTGAAAAAAATAAACAAAACAAGTCAAGCTCTTAGTGAATTGCAATGTTTACAAATTGCGTGGTACAAACATGCGCAGCTTGGCTGAGCCGCTAATGTGCTGTGTCATGGAACATAGCTTTGGGAAGAGATGAACATTAGATACATTTATGTAATATTTCTACCATACGGATACAGTAGACACAAGTGTCATGAGAGAATATGCAGCAGAAATGTAGCAACTGGGAAGTATCACTGTGAATACACTCTTGATCAAAGGGGAATAAGAGATATTTATTCTGAGTTAAATATGAGTGGCTATGTCCTGAGAAAAAAAGATTCAGATTGTCCTGAATGACATGTTTCATTGTGGAAGAAGCTAAATGTACTTTATACTCATAGAACAAGAGAGAGTAAATCAACATATATACCAAATACACCAATGGGGACACAACAAAGCAGGGAGATCTCTGCTATATTCTCAGGTGCTTTCTGATGACTTTCTTAGATCCGGGGTTGATAAAAGCTAATAGTCTGCAGAGTTAATACATTCCAAAAGTTTTACCTAATAGCCAAAAGCATGGTAGGTCACATACAGAGGTTAGTAATCAGTAGTATGAATACTAAAGATAGCCCAAGGTGTCAACTCTTAGACTATAGATTCCATCTCTCCACGATCATAAAGTTCTAGTCAGTCCATCAGCCTGCAGAATCTTCAACACAGATATGGCTTTCACGGAACTTCAGTTCATAAAAATGATTGCCCTTGAAAAACATGATCTAGTTAGAGTTGAGTTTTCACACTGGAAACCTAAATTCTACTGGTTTACTAACTGGCTTAAGCAATTTCTGAAAAGTGGAGCAATCAGCTGTGGTGAGCTAGCATGAACCAGCTCCAACAAAAACTGTAATCTTCACTCAATAAAGGTAATATTGTTAGATGAAACATATAGAACACCCTATAGCACTGGGCTACCAGTCTCCTAAATCCAATACATTGTGAATCACCACTTAGTCATCAAAACAAATGTTCATTGATTTGCTCCTTACTTTAGAGCAAACTAACCTGGAAGAAATAAAAATTGATGATGATGTAGAACAATGATGATGTAGACAAATGTGATTTAAAAAAAAGGAAAAAGAAAAAAGTTCAGTCATATGGCAAAAAAAATTTCAGAATAATTCACAGGTTCATAAAATCATGCCTTAAACTCCAGAGAGTCTATGTCATCTTATTGAGCCCCTTTTTCTCCTATCTCTGGAAACTGCTCATCCCTACTGTCATCCTAATGGTAGTACTCTGGGCATTTTCAGAGGCAAAATGGATGAAATATACCAACCCTAAGTTTTCAACTCATCAGGAAGCATTGAACTTTGTGATATACCATGCAGACTCCCATCTGTGGTGGGATGACTCAACTCAACTGATGAAGCACTGGCTGCTCAACCTCCTCAGGGGTCGACTCAGCTACATGTCCAAGGTCATATCTTTCCTAGAGAAGCCTCTGCCCTGTATAGATTCTATGGTGGGATCACAAAGACTCAGTCTCACTGTGTGGTGACCCATCCCATACCTGGAAATCTCAGAAGCTAAGGTAGAATTGTGAATGGGAGGCCAGTCTTTTACTAGCTAGTCCAACCCACTTGGATGCAGTGGTTCATTCCACATCTCATATTTTCGTTTTACCTTCTTATACCTAAAGATCAACCCCTCCCACCATTGCTCGTTGATGTACTCAGGGAAATCTTTAACTTCTCACACTCACTTAAGTACTTCTGTCATCCTCTATTTCTTTACTGCTGTTTGTTTAATTCTGTAACTTATTCAATGTTTCTCTCTCATGGTAGCTCCTGGTAGGGGGTATCTATCTTGTTGAATTATTCTATCTCTAGTATCTGATGCAATGACAGATATATGAGCAATAGTGACTGAATGAATGACACTCAGATAATTTTCATTTAAAAGTTTCTTTATTTCCACTAGAGTTTTGGATTGTTTCTTTTATTTTATTCCCTTGTATTTTGGCTGTTTTCATACATTTAAGTTGTTTCTATTCTTTCTTTTCCTTTGAATATCTAGTAAAATTTAAAGATCTAATTTGTTGATCTTTCTTACTAAAAATATATCCTCATTTGGTTACTATGCTTTAAATTTCATAATTTGCTTTCTCCTCTTTTTCTTTTTCTCTCTCTCAAGAAAAACTATGTAAACTCAGACTGTGGATGTGACTCTGTTAAGTAAAGTGTTTTCTTAGCATATGTCTTCCCCATTTTTTCCACTCTGTGGCCATGAGCTGAACGGGTTTGTTCTACCACACCTTAGCCAGACTGCTACTCACCACAAACCCAAGCCAGACCAACTATGAAAATATTTTCTCTTTACCAGTTCCCTTAGATATTTACTGTTGTTAGAGAATGACTAACATAAGTGTCAAACATATAAAGATATATAGAAAGCAAGAGTTAAAGAATAAAAGTGTGTGCGATTGATCTCACAAAGTCTAGCATCTGCTAAAGGCACCAAGATCCTTGGAGACAAGGGATTGACAGCCACAGTAGTGTTCCTATGCTTAAGGGGAACTCAGGAAAGGGTTCAGGGAAATGCCACTGGGTCCTTGTATGTCATCGGAGAGGAGGGCCCAGAGGAGAGTCTGGCATGCACAAGAAAGGACTCTCTGGGGGAGGCACTGGAGGATGGGGAAGGAGGAGTGAGGGGAGGGGGAGCAGGGGGTTCAGGAGGAGGAGAAGGGAGGGAGGGAACTGGTGTGCCTATTAAGTTTGTATGAGCGGAAATAACAATAAAAATGTTAAAAAAAGAATAAAGGTGTGTGAAAGAAGTTCATGTTCCCTTTGCTACCAAGAAATTTAGCACTGATTTCTTTGTGAGACTGTCCAAAGGAATGCAGCTTATCGGAACGTTCTAGCCATTAGAGACTACAACCATGTTCCAGTTGTTGTCCTGGAAACATTTATACAGCCTTAGTTCACACCCTTCTAAACACTGGAGACTAGTTCCTTGGCATCATCTTCTGCAAAAACATGAATTATTATTTCGCACTTAAGTATCCACCTTATAGCCAGAGAAAAACAAAAGAGAAGAGAAACAAATGCACACACATATCAGTTACTGGAAGCTGCCCTCTGATTAATGAGAAACTAAAACAGCTGACACCAGAGAAAGTCAGGAAGCCCCACCTCTCTCTCCTACTGAGTTCCACTGATTTCACTCACAGGAACTATGACAGGCTAAAGTTCGTAATCATAATTCTTTTATTGATGTGCAAAGATACTTGGAGAGTAATAAATAAAGAACAGAGGTTGTTGATAGTGGATCACTGAGTAACAAAAGAATAGATAAACAACTGCATCACTGAAAAGTACCATCCCATCATGGGTGATAAAAGTTGTATTGCTGAAATCTCCATAATCAAGTTGTTTTTTTTTTTTTTAAACTTGACAAGTACATTGTTGAACATTTGGGTGTGCTGTTCAAAAGTACTATCTGCCTTAATACCCTCATTCCTCCAAACAAGTCAATGAGATAGATAGTAATTCTTTATTTCATAGGTTAAAAGAAGCCTCAGATAAGTAGGGTCAGTGTCCCAAGCATAGCCAGGACTTGAACCCCAAGCAGTGAGTCTCCAGTCACTTAACCAGTACTCCACTGTCGTGGAATAGCATCATACATGCTCACTAGCCTTGACTTTTCACAAAGGTAGAAGCAATGCACTTTGTGGTAGGGCAATACAGAAAGATAAAAGTCCCCATTCCCCATCTCTCCACTCTTCTATCCCTACCCTCAAATCCCACCCCTGCTTGGGGACTCTGAGGGCCCTTGAGCAGGCAGAAATGACCAGGACTGTTAAATGTGATGCTTGTTTAGATCCTCCTGCTCTGAGAAGGGGGAGGTGCCACAAAGGGAAAGGAGCAGGAGACTGGATCCCTGACCTCCTCACACCTTCCTTACAATTCCTGGTCTTCTGTGCTTCTGCTTAGTGGTCACTGCACCCTAATGACCATTGAGCACTTTCAAAAGCCTGTGCCTTCCTGACCCTTGGGGCAGCAGGGTCAAAGCCAGGAACTGACCACATTTCCTGGACTGGACAAAGGACTGGGGTATCACCTTGCACGAGGGCAGGTCTTCATCCAGACCCTGCTTGCTGTCAGCCCACCTACCAACCCTGAGGGTATAAAATTGGCCCATTCTCCTCCCAGGCCCTTTTCTTCTCCTCTCCCTTTCCCCACAATTGGTCTGGTGGTTCTGGAACTCCACGAAACTTCCATATAGTCCATGGTGTGATGCGTTTGAGGGTAAATAATTTACAACCTTGTTGGGGTGCCCAGGGCTCAGTCATTCCCTGAGACCCTCAAATGTTCAGCCTGCTCTGCCTCCCACACAGCACTCCTGGGTCTTCCCAGCTTGTCCAACTGCTGCTTCATTCTTTGCCACTGTCTCTCAGGGAACAGCCAGCTTTTCTGGCCCACAAGTCCAATGTCCACATGATGAGATCAAATTTACCTTCCTCTGTTCTCCCTCAGAAATTTATTCAGCAGAGAGAAAATGTCTTCAACAGCAGAACACTGAGAAGGTGGAAGTTTCCAGCATAGCAACAGTCAGTGGTGGGAATATATGGTCAATCAGTGCATCGACTTCTTCCATGCTTTGCACATGGCCGACTGGTTTGCGAATGAGATGTAAGCACTGAATTTCAGCATGGCCACATTTTTCCAGACAAATGGTTTTCAAGTTCTCCTTTTAGTTCTTTACTCAAGCACTGACTGTAAGATTTTCATAAAACGAAGGACAGATTTGCCACACCGTGGCCAAAGAATGGACAAGGTTTATTGATTACAAGTGGGCTAATTCTCAGATGGGAGAAGAAGCCAGGTCTAAAGGTGGAATGCAGTATTTTATCCCCGGGAATGCAGGCAGGGAGAAAGGGAGGGGAGTGATCTGTGTCCAACGAGATACATGATCAAGAGGGGGAGAAAGAAGGGGGTTTGTAACTGCCTGCTGACAGTTGGGAGCAGTGACCAGCAAGCAGAAGCCCTGTCCCTCTTATGGAGGACTACGAATTTTAACACTGCCCTCATTGATAAAACGCTAGATGTCAGCAGTGTGGACAGGTGCTAAATGAAGGCAGACATGGCTGAGGAGAGCAAGGTCTTTCTGCAAAACCTCACAGTTCAGTAAACTCCTCAAATTCATGTTCCTTCTGATCCTCACATCTGACTGTGGGAGGGTCACATCCTTTATGACAAGAGAAACAGAAGCCTCGGCATTAAGACGAAGCTTCTAGGATTGTCTTTGAGAGGCCTAGAAATAGTGTTGCAGGGTTTCATACCCAGATTCTTGTGTTCAGGATTCGAGAACAGACCAGCACATGCTTAGAGGATTCAAGCAGAGTTTATTAGAAGAGAGAAAGAACAGAACTGGTAGACAGTGAGAGGCAAGAGAGCCATCTGATGGTTTCCAGGGTCAAGGGTATTTACTAACCTGAGCAAGACTGGGAAAAGTGGCTTTTTCTTATTGATGAAGGCTGGTTTCTGTGAACCTGATTGGGGTTTTTGTTTACCTACATCTGATTGATATGCTCATATAAGGCCCAGTTTGGCCCAGCCAGACCTTGTGACCAGGCCACATGGCGAGCTGTTTTTTCTAAGGAATTCAGCTCACTCGCCTTTGCGCAGTTCCTCTTCACCTGTACTTGTGAAATGACCAGCAAACAGAGATTTTGCTCTGAATCTGGGGGTTGGAGAAAAGGAAATCTATCATTCCAGCCTGTTATGGATGGTAAGGGGCGACACATGCATTTTTTACTGCTCCTTTCTGGACAGGGTCAGCATGGGAAAGGTTACAGGTGGTGTGATAAGAGTCCCATCCCAGTGCCCCCTGGTAAAGAGGAGCATCAAGAAATTGGAGGTTGATGGGTCTTAACTTAGGAGAGACAACACTAACAAGAAAATTAAGAAGGCAGCTTCCACATATAAAGAATAAAAAAATTTTAATTGGGAGTTTGATTAAGGGTCATGAACTAATTTATTCAGGAGGATAGGAAAGGGGCTACAGAGAGCTTGTCCCTCTATATTATGGTTCCCTTTTGTTTTGTCAAGATAGACCTTGAAGAACATGTCTTTTAAAAAGAGGCAGTAGGAGCTGGAGAGATGGCTTAGAGGTTGAGTTTCTGTCTTACAAGCAGAAGGTCCTGAGTTTGGATCCCAGATCCTATGAAAAATGCCAGGAGGAAATGGTGGTCCAAGAACTTCCAGTCTTGGAAGTGGAGCCTGGGAAACTCTAGAGCAAAGCAGTTAGAGGGTAGAAATAATCCAGCGTGATTCTCAAGTCATCCGTGGGCCTCCACAGGCACACACAGTGCCCTCTGACATATACAGAGAGGCACATACACACACACACTTGCAAAGAAAAACAGGAGGGTGCAGTAGCAGTGAAAGAAATGAAGTTTTGGGCTTAAGTTGGCAATTGTAATCTACATACTTATAAACTAATTTGTGACTATGTCAATGATGGTAAATACCTAATCATATGTAGACAGTACACATCCACACATAGTCATTTATAAATGTACCTTAAAATCCCAGATTTTATAGTTCTTGGATTTATCATTTGCTAATTAAGTTAGAATATCAATTTATTTATTTATTTACTCTAGAATTAAGCAATCCTCAAAATTTGCACCTTTTCTTTTCCTCTCGGGTTGCTTGTGGTCCAGAGAGACCTGGAGCTGGACCTGGACCTGCTCAGGTAAACCCCCCTAGGACACCCCCAGGCCCCAGGTCACCCCCTCATCCCAGCTTTTCCCACCAGCCACCTGGAGCAGCACCAGATCTGCTCTGGGCTAGGGAAGGGCTCTAGGCCATACTCCAGGTCCACCACAACTAGAAGTTCTGCCCTTTCTGCCCAGGAAGCACACATGGTCCAGGGAGGACACACTGCTCCTCAGAATTCAAGAGAGTCCCAAGAAAACCCAAGAAGCTCTAGGGGACAAATGGCATACATCTGAAGTCCTCTAAAATCATCCTCTCACATGGGAGAGATTCTTCACATCCAGCTCAAAGATAAGTAACCCCCCTTTTTACCATCCTGTTTCTTTCAAAACATATACAACTTCAGGGACTATACTATTCGCCCTCACATATCACCAAGGTACTAAATCGTAAAAGTGCACTACCATGCTAATCTTCACTCCCTGTCCACTAAACCTGACTTAATTGATGTAGTAACAGTCTAATAGCCTCATCTACAAAATAGCAATAACAACAGACAAGCGTACCCAACTCCAAGGCAAACACTAGCAATAACTGCTCAAGAGTAGTAATGCCAACTAATTCAGTTTAGCCAAAACACACGGAAACTGAAAGATCTTAAGAGATAAAACAATAATGCCCAAGTCACAGTACAAATGCATGAGAAGCAAAAGCCAAGAAAACAAATCTCCCACCGAAGGAATTAACCCCAGAATGATAGATTCCACCCAGGACAAATTCACAGAAAATAGTGAAGAAAGCCAGACTCCAGATAATGATTTTCAAAGCATCATCATTACCATGATCAATACTATAAAAGAAGAAATCTGGGAGGACTTAAACAACCACATCAACCATTTTGAACAGAAACACAACAGACACTTGGAGGAGATGAGAAAAACTGTTCAAGAAACAAAAATAGGAATAAAGAAATTAAAACGGTTTCAAGCAGAGTTTAAAATTGAACTAAAAGACAAATTATCTTCAACTCAGAGCTCAACAGAGAGTCTTATGAGCAGAACTAATGAAGCAGAAAACAGAATTTCAGATCTTGAAGACAAAGTGGAAGAACTAACCAGCTCAATGGAAGAGATTGTTAAAGCCAAAAAGATACTTGAGAGAAATATTCAAGAGTTATGGGACACCTTGAAGAAGCCTAACATGTGCATTCATGGAATACCAGAGCAAGAATCACACCTGAGACCACACCTGAGAAATTTTTCAAATCATCATCAAGGAAAACTTTCCTCATCTAAAGAAAGAGAAGCCCATCCAAATACAAGAGGCATTCCACACTCCAAACAGATATGACCAAAGTAGAAATTCGCCAAGGCAAATAATAGTCAAAACACTTCACATTCAAGACAAAAAAAAGTTGCTGAGAGCTTCAAGGGAAAAAAAACCAGTCACTTTTAAAGGTAAACATCTTAAAATAATAAATGACTTTTGAATGGAAACAATAAAAGCAAGAAGAGCTTGGAGAGACGTACTTCAAGTATTGAATGAGCAAAAATGTCAACCTAAGTTGACATATCCAGTAAAACTACCTGTCATGATTGAGGGGGAAAGAAAAGTTTTCCAGCACAAAGACAACTTGAAAGCTTACATGTCTACCAAACCAGGCCTCCAATAAATGCTAGAAAAGATACTCAAGCTTGAAGAAAAGAACAAGCATATCCAGGAGGACAGAAGGGAAGTATAATACCACCAAAACCTAAAAGTCAAGTAAGACTTACGTTTAGTTGACAAAGCAACTAAACATAAAATGTGTTAGGAATTAAAAGTAATTTCTCTATTATAACACTAAATGTCAATGGAATTAACTCACCAATCAAAAGACACAGATTACAAACTTGGATTAGAAATCACAACCCATCCATCTGCTGACTTCAAGAAACTCATCTTACCACAAAAGATAGGCACATCCTAAAAATAAAACACTGGTCAAAAATTCTGCAACCTAATGGAACCAGGAAACAGGCAGGGGTAGTTATTATGCTATTCAAAAAAGTAGACTTCAAACAAAGAAAATCATAAGAGACACAGATGGATACTACATTTTAGTCACAGGTACAATTCACCAAGAAGACTTCACAATACTGGACATATATGCACCTAATATGGGCTCCTCCACATTTATTAAGCAAATGCTACAGCATGTAAAGCAAGAAATCAACCCCAAAACGATAATTCTTGGGGATTTCAATATAACCTCTCAACATGGGATAGATCAAAAGGTCAAAAACTTAACAGAGACACATTGGACCTTAATCAAACTCTTATTGAAATGGATCTTACAGATCTTTATCGAAATTTCATCCAAACACCAAAGAATACACATTTTTCTCAGCAGCACAAGGAGCTTTCTCCAAAATAGACCACATATTGGGCCACAAAATGAATCTCCACATATATGGGAAAGTTGAAATTCTAGCCTGTACCCTATCAGACAGACCATCATGGTCTAAAGCTTGACATCTGCAACATAACGAACAACAGAAAATACACTAACTCCTGGAAACTAAACACTATGATGCTGAATAAAAATTAGATTCAGGAAGAAATCATAAAGGAAATTCAGTATCTCCTGTAAGTGAATGACAATGAAAATACAACTTATCAAAATCTTTGGGACACAATGAAAGCTGTCCTAAGAGGTAGGTTCATAGTTTTTAATGCCTACATCGAAAAAAAATACAAACATAACAAATAAATAACTTTGCAGCTTAAAGCTTTAGAGACACAAGGGCAATCCAATCCCAAAAGTAGTAAAAGAGAGGAGATTAGCAAAATCAGGGAGAAAATATCCAAAATTGAAATAAGGAAAACAATACAGAGAATCAACCAGTCAAAAAGCTGGTTCTTTGAAAAAATCAATAAGATTGAAACACCCCTAGCTAAATTAACCAAAAGCAAGAGAGAGAAAACCCAAATTAACAAAATTAGAAGTGAAAATGGAGTTATCAAAGCTGATACTCAAGAAATACAGAGAATTATAAGGTCATATTTCAAAAACGTATACTCTATGAAATTTGATAACACAAAAGAAATGGATGAATTCCTAAGTAAACACACTTCCCTAAATTGAATCAGGAAGTTTTGAATTATTTAAAGAGTCCTATAACATATGAGGAAATTGATGAAGTAATCTCAAATCTTCCCACCAAAAAGTGTCCTGGACCGGATGGATTCAGCACAGAATTCTACCAGACATTTAAGGAACAAATAACAGCAATACTCCTTAAACTGTTCCATCAAATAGCAAAGGAAGAAATACTAACAGATTCTTTTTCTTAATTATTTATATATGTTTTATTTATTCAATTGTGCATGTGTGTGTATGTATGTGTGTGTGTGTGTGTGTGTGTGTGTGTGTAGAACCACGGGCGAATTCGGGAACCACCATGGACCGCTTTCACATTCTCCTTGTTTACTCTGCCTCCCGGATTTACCGGCTCCGCCATACCAGGATCAGAAATGCAGGCTGCCTCTGCTTCCACTCAGTGTCTGTACGTGGGGTCTATGATCCGAACTCAGGACCTTCCGCCTGCAAGGCAGAGGCTTAACCCCTGAGCCACCTCTCCAGCCCCTACCAAATTCTTTCTATGAAGCTAATATCATCTTAATCCCAAAACCTAGTAAAGATACAATTGAAAAAGAAAACTATAGGCCAATCTCTTTGATGAACACAGATGCAAAGATTCTCAACAAAGTCTTACCAAATTGGATTCAAAACCATACGAAAAAGATTATTCACGGGGATCAAGTAGGCTTTATCCTCGGCACACAAGGTTGGTTCAACATATGCACATCAATAAATGTAATTCACCATATAAACCAGTCCAAAATTCAAGACCACATGATACTCTCGATAGATGCAAAAAAAAAAAAACCATCCAACATCCTTTTATGATCAAAACCCTAGAGACAGTTGGAAAGGAAGGAACCTTTACAACATAATAAAAGCTGTATACAACAGGCCAACAGCAAGGATTATCCTCAATGGGGAAAAACTTGAAGCATTCCCTCTTAGATCAGGAACTTGACAAGGCTGTCCACTCTCACCCTTTCTATTCAATATTGTACTTGAAGTCTTAGCTGGAGCCATAAGAAAAGAAAGGGACATAAAAGGGATTCAAATAGGCAAGGAGGTCAAGTTATCTCTATTTGCAGATGACATGATCATATACCTGAGTGATCCCAAAAACTCCACCAGGAAACTCCTGGAACTAATACAGAAGTTCAGCAAGGTGACAGGATACAAAGTAAACGTACAAAAATCAGTGGCCTTCCTATATGCCAAGGATGAAAGAAGTGAAAAAGTCCTAAGAGAAACAATCTCATTTGCTATCGCCCATAAAAAATGAAATACCTTGGTATAAACGTAAGAAAGGAAGTAAGAGACCTTTACAATACAACTTTAAAACCCTAAAGAAAGAAATTCCAGAAGACACTAGAAGGTGGAAAGATCTCCCACATTCCTGGACTGGCAGAATCAATATCATAAAAATGACCATCCTACCAAAGACAATATACAGATTCAATGCTATACCAATCAAAATCCCAAAGTAATTCTTTAAAGAAATTGACCAAACAATCTCAAAATACATATGGAAGCACAAAAGACCCTGTAGAGCAAAAACATTCCTGAGTAACAAAAACACTGCTGGAGGTATCACCGTACCAAACCTTAATCTATACTACATATCCATAGTAATAAAAACAGCCTGGTACTGGCTTCAAAATAGACACACAGATCAATGGATAAGGGATGAAGACCCAGATATAAGCCCACACAATCACAGCCATTTGATCTTTGACAAAGGGGCCCAAAAAATCCAATAGAAAAAGAACAGCATCTTCAATAAATGGTGCTGGCAAAACTGGATGGCCACATGTAGACGATTAAAACTGGACCCGTATTTGTCACCATATACAAAAATTAATTCCAAATGGATCAAGGACCTCAATATAAGGCCAGAGACTATAAAAACCCTAGTTTAAAGGGTAGGGAACTCCCTCAAGCTGATTGGACTAAGCCAACAGTTCCTAAACAGACATCCAATAACACAGTCACTACAACCAACACTCTAACAGATGGGATCTTATGAAATTAAAGAGCTTCTGTTCAGATGAAGAGATTGTAAACCGAGCAAAAAAGTAACCTACAGAATGGGAGAAAACCTTCACTAACCACATATCTTTTTTTTTTTTTTTCACTTTTAAGTTTCCCTTTGGCATTTATTGTAATCCTGCTTTTCGTCAAGTGATAATTTTGAAAGGTCTTCGTGACTTCCCCAAATTACAAATCTCTTCTCTTCGGTTCTCTTGTTCATCTCTGCGTCCTCTTGGAAACCTTTTTTAATGGCCCTGGAACAGCTCAGAGATCCACTTTTTCGACTTCAGCAAGAGATAAAGCAGGGACTTTGGACTTGGCACCAGGTTGAAAGGAACAGGAAGTGTCCTTCCCTCCTCAATGTATGAAAACCAAAGGTTGGCCCTGGCGAATTTCCACTCCACGTCTGCATCCTCCTCAATTTCTTGTAATGAACTGCACAAACCACATATCTAATAGAGCTCTATTATCCAGAGTGCACAAAGAACTTAGAAAACTAAACACCAAGGAAACAAATGGCCCAATTAAAAAATGGGCCTTAGAATTTAAAAGAAACTTTACCAGGGACAAAATTAAAATGTCTAACTAAAATCTTAAAAAAAGCTCCACATCCTTAGCCATCAGGGAAATCAAAACCTCCCTGAGATATCATCTCATCCTGGTCAGGATGGCAAAAATCCGCAATACAAGCAGCACCAAATGCTAGAGAGGATGTGGAGAGAGGGGAACTCTCCTACATTGCTAGTGGGAATGCAGGCTTATACAACCACTCTGGCGATCAGGCTGGCAATCCTTAAAAAAGTTAAAGATTGAACTGCCATGTGACCCTGCTCTTCCACTTTTGGGTATAATCCCCCATAAAGCAAAAATTCACTTTAATGGCACAAGCATGACTATATTCATTGCAGCACTATTTGTAATAGCAAAATCATGGAATCAACCCAAATGTCCAACAGTTGACGAGTGGATAAGGAAAATGTGGTACATTTATACAATGGAATACTACTCAGCCATCAAAAAAGATGAATTAATAAAATTTGCTGGGAAATGGATGGAATTAGAAAAAATTATGTTGAGTGAAGTATCCCAGACACAGAAAATTAAGTGTCATATGTACTCCCTAATAGATGCATCCTAGTACCAAACCCACTTAGTGACATACTCGAAGATAAATCTCTATAATACTTACAGTAATTGCAAAGATTATAAACAGGAGGGAAGGGGAAGGAGGGCCCCTCCCAGAAACAAGGAGACAGGAGATCATGCTATTACAGAAAATATAGGTCACCATCAAATACTGCAAGTAAGTTGTGAGACATATGGTTAAACTCACAGACATTCCTTCCTGGTCACTTTCAACTGAGGGGATTGGATCTCACCAGTCAGGGAGGGCATAGAGTCTGGCAGATAGATAGTAATCATCCTACATATGGGAGACTGACTCCCTCCTTCACCCTACTGCAGTCTTCTACTCTTATTCCATCTACCTTTGAATCTACTCTTACAGTAAGACTCTATTTTAACAGTCTTTTATCTCTGGCTGGGAGGTCACCTCCAATACCAATCAGGATGGAGCCAAGGGCGGTGCAGGAACAGCAAAACCGAAAACAACAATAAAGCATAATTCAGAATATCAGAGACCCTACATTAATCACCTAGAACCAGGCCAGCTTAATCTCTCCACATCCCAAGGCTCAGGGAAATTTGCAGAAGAGGGGATGATAAGATTGTAAGAGCCTAAAGATGGGAAGGAGCAAGGATATGTAAGATACTCTACACAAGTTAGGGCCGAAGTAATCATCATAGGACTTTGCATCACCTACGCAATGACAGACATATCAATGACTCCACAAAGTCTAGCATGAATCACAGGCACTAGGATCCTTAGAGGCAAGGGATTAACAGTCACAATAGTGTTTCTATACTAAAGGGGAGCACAAGAAAAGGCTCTAGTCAATGCTACTGAGTCCTTACACCTCATTAGAATGGAGGACACAGAGGGAAGTTTGACATGCACACTAAAGGATGCTCCAGGGATTAGGGCGGAGAGGGGGACACTGGGAGAAAAGAACAAAGGCAGTGAAAGAAAGGAGAAAATGGGGGAGGGAGCAAGGGGGTCCGGGGAGGAGTGGCATGAGGGAGGGGACGGGGTACCTATTAAGTTTGTAGGAGTGGGAAAAAATAACATAAAAAATAATTTAAAACATTTGCACCTTTAAAATATATGACTTTTAATATAAACACAGTAGAAAACTTTCACTTGGTCATTGAACACAGCATGACTAAGGTGAAACAGGTCCAGCTGTTTGTGCTTCACCTTTTTTCCTCGCTACTGTGAATTGGTCACTACAGTGAATTTGAATGTTAATTGCTAGGATTATGTCTTCTAGATTTCCATTTTGAAAGAATTTAATATAAATAAAACTCATTTACCTATCATTGCACATTTATGAAAACCTTACATTGGGCTGGAGAGTTGTCTCAGGGGTTTGGACTCTGCCTCTCAAGGTCCTCAGTTCAGATCCCACGTCCCAAGTAAAAATGATAGGTGGAAATAGCCGCAGTCTGTATTTCTGGTCCTGGTGGGCAGAGCCTGGGAAATTTCAGGGTGAAGCAAAAAGAAGGTAGAAGTAATCCAAGATGATTCCCTAAAATACCTTTGGTCTTCCATAGGGACACAATGCCTTCTAAGACACACACACACACACACACACACACACACACACACACACACGCACACAAAAGTGAATAAAGTTTTTAAAAAGAAATTTACATTCAAGTGTAGTACTTTAATTATCTTTTAGAATCAAATGTACAAATGGGTTATATCACAAACTTTCAACTTTACTTTGTCTAGTAGAGCGTATGTATCTGAGCAGATACCAAAACACTATCACATATTAAATGAACAAGCAGCACATGGTTACAGGAGAATCTTTATATTTTCTTTAAAATCAGGAGCATGTTACATAAGATAACATCTAAAAATTAGGAGAACAAGCTTATCAGAAGGCAGTAGAAATATTCAGAAATCATTACATCTGAATTAGGCTAGCATTGCTCCAGCTGTAGGTAGAAGTACACATGGAAGACATGTAGTTAGGAAAGCAGATTGGAGCAAAGAGTTGATGGTCCCATCCCAGAAAAGGAACGTATAATCTCACCACAAGAAGAATGAGGAAATTCCAATGAATTCCTCAGAAAACATTTGAATTTTCTCAGTTGCTGGATTTGCTGGAACAAGATTCCATACACGTTTATCTAACCAATGCCTACTGTCTCTGCTGCTTTGGGAACACATGGAAAAATCTTTAAAGGAGTTACAAATGTTTTTGTAGGACAGAAATCTGGAGGGGTATTTAGGACCTTGACAAGAACATGATGACATCTTTATCTTCAGCCTCACTCATTACAAGCAAAACCAAGCAAAATAATTTTTCATGAAAGACAACATAATGTTCAATTACATTAGAGTGTTTAAGTCAGTACATACTTAGGTCTTTTGATGTTACAAAATTATTTTTTTAAGAGTTCTAGGCAATGCTACTGAGTCCGTATAACTCATCAGAGAGGAGGACCCAGAGGGAAGTTTGTCATGGGTACTAAAGGATGCTGCAGGAATGGGAGGGGAGGAGGCACTAGGAGAAAGGGAGGGGGGAAGGAAGGGGAAAAGGGGTAAGGGAACAAGGGGAGCCAGAGAGGGGTGAAGGGAGGGAGGGAAATGGGGTACTTATCAACATTGTATAAGTGGAAGAAAAAATAAAAAAAGAAATTCTAAATATTTATATGTTTTTCTTCTAAATTTTTTATCCGAGCATCAATATTTAAGTTGTCTTTCAAAGTGCATGAGATATATACATATGCATGTATATATGTAGATGCATGATGCACATGCTAGTGTGTTTATTAGCATATAATGCTATGAGACAATTTTTAATGTATAAGAAAAAATAAAGATAATTTTTCATGAAAAACTTATTCTTTTTTAAGTGTGCATATGTGTATTTTAATTGAGCATGCTGAAAAATTAAAAAATATCAGCATGCAATATAAATGAAAAAAATTGAAGTAGTCACAAATTTGTTATTTTGAAACACAAAACACACAAATATACCTGTTGGACACATGATAGGGTTACATGAAATCCATGTTACTGTAAATTTAACATGATATAGATCAGCCAATACAAAAGGGAGTGCAGGGTGTCTTAGAAATTCCTTAGAAATGTGTTGACCCATTATTAACTCATGACACAGCGTAACCAGTTTTGGAAACAATATCAAAGCCAATTAGCATTTAAGAAAACATTATCATTAGGCAAGTGCCCTTTCTCTGCCTACATCCCCAAGTGCATGGGCTCTTAATACTCAGAAAGAAGAAAGTAGAATAGAAGATGAAGGATGTATCCTCCCCACCTCTCTGTGCCTGCTCTCCAGACACAAAGCATCTTCTTTCCAGCTTCTTGTAGCATTAATATTCTCATTCCTCTAACTGTCAATACTCTGTAACCAAAAGGGAATATGTGACCATGTCTACTATTGTACATCTATTTTCCAAAGCTGGTTCAGCATCTTCTAAAACTGCTTTCACTCTCTCAAATATGACATGTTGAAATTCAGTTAAGTGCTTATAGCTGATGTAGATGTGCCTTTCTTCCATTCATCCTTTTGTGTGTGATTCCTTACCTCCCCCTACACACAACCTTTCACAAAGCAGCCTTCTTTCAGAGTTCAGGGAATAACAGTCTGACCACAGAATAGGGAGCTTCCTGGTCGCTGAAACTCCAGCTCTGTCTCTTGTTTGTACAGGGATTTTTTTTTTTTTGGCAACAATTTGAAATATTTTTGCATTTTATATATGTATATTTATTATTATTTATTCAATTGTGCATCTTTTATCCTGCTTTATTCTTCTTCCCATCACTTGCGACTTGTAGATATTTTCATATAAATCTGTTTATGACTGTCTGTTCTCCTCACTAGAAGGTTAAGGACCCTGACATCAGAGTCTGCCATGTACCTGTGTCCCCAGCCCCTGCCACAGTGCCTGACACACATACATAGTCCACATCTCTTGGTTGAAAACATTTATGCACAGTTAGCTCCATTACATCGCATAAGCCTTGGGTCAAATTTCACCTCTGCAGAAAGAAGTTCAGCATGTGGGTGTTGGATCCAGAAAGCAGGAGATGTGGCGGCTACAGAGAAAGGTGCAGGAAGAGCCAGCTGCCCCCCACCCCCCAACACTCACCTTTTGGACAACAGAGTCCATAGAGTTCAGAAGAGTTCCTTCATGTGGAGGTTTCTCTACTGACCGGTGCCTCAGCTTGTGACTGAGTCAAGGAAGCAGCTCAAGGTCTCGGGTCTTTTACTGGCTTTTTAAAGGTTTCCAGGAAAATGGACAGTTTTGCCTTCAATCTGTATTTGGTGCTCTGCTTTCTTCAGCACTCTCTCCTTAGCTTCAGGAGAGACAGTGAACACTCAGCCACACAGAAACAAGAGAGAATTCAAAGAGTTGACACTCAGTGTCCTCTCTAGGTGTTTCCGGACACTTTCAAGGTTACCAAAATCCAGGAATGACATAATACTTATATACACAGTACTTACAAGCTATTCATATTCTTCCATATACTTTAAAGTATCTTTAGATGATTTATGATCTCTAATACAATGTAAACACTATGTGAATAAATGTTACACTTTGTTGTTCAAAGAATAATGACAAGAAAATGGTTTATAAATGTTCTGTACAGATGCAATTTCTTTTCTCAAAATTTTCCATCCTTTTCCGGGCATGACGACACACACCTGTAATCTCAGCAATGGGTGGGGTGGCAGAGGCAGGAGGATCACAAATCAAGACCATCCTAAAGTACTTGGCAACATCTGGTGTCAGAAAGGAAAACACAAAGCCATGCTTCTGGGATTGTCTTCCAGTTTTCTACTTCAGCGAGACAAAATAACATTCCTTCTAATAGTTAAGAAAGGAGAGGAGTTCAATTTCAGAATAGTGTAAGCATATGCGTGTTATTTGCAAAAAAGAACTATAGAAGGCTTGGGAAACTGCTTGTCAGGTAAAGCACTTGGCAAACAAGTGAAAGGATCAAAGGTCAGACCCCAAGGTTCCAGGGGACTATGGTGGGCAGGCATGACCACCTGCATATAATTCCAGTGTGGGAAGGCAGAGCCTAGAATTCCCAGAACAAGTGGCCAGCCAATCCAGCCCTATTGAGAAGTTCTGGGTTTGAGTAGAGATCCTGTCTCAAAAACACAAGCTGGAAGTGTGATCAATATCACTTCTCAATATCAACCTCAGCAGGTCTGCACTCCAACTTTCACACATGTGCACATGTTTGTACATGTATGCACAAGTGCACCCACACACATATTTTATCTTCCCACTGTTTGTCTCAATTTATTCTTTGACTTTCTTTTGTTTCTGTAGTGATCACTTTTATAATCCTTTAAAAATGAATCAGTGAGATCATTATTTGAAACATAAATGTGGCTTGGAATGTAGCTCAGGAGTAGAGCACTTGTAAATGAGGCTCCTGATTTTTTTCACGGGGCAGGGGGACTGGGAGAGAGAGGGGAGAAGGAAGGCTTAAATGACAAGAAGGAGAAGCACAGCAGGCTGCTAAGACCCTGCAAAGGGGTTAACCAGGAAGTACTTAGATTCTCCCCTTTGACTGCTCAGAAGCAGATCAATCTCCTTTAGCACTTGGAGAGGTGAACCCTGGAGGGGGGCTGTGCAGTCAAACCAGGTGAGGCACATCTAAGGCCCACTGTCCTCTTACATGGGGTTATATGGGAATATGTGGGCGTCAGGGGTCCAGGATTAACCCCCACCCAAGGCAGTGCTCTCTCTCCTGTCTCCTAGGTAGCCATGGGTAGGTGGGCTCGGAAACACACAGTCACAACTTGCAGGCCATTCTGGCAGCACCAGGCTACTGCAGCTCACCTTCCCTTTCTTGGAACTCCACCTTGAAGGTGTCCAGAGCTCTGGGGCCCATCGGCTGGACCTTGCATTCTCCCCTGCAAGACACTTGGCTCTGGAAGTATTTCTCCAGCTTCCTGTGTGCCCGGTGGACGGGCTGTGGCAGCCGCACCAGCAGCGGGGATGGCGGGCAAGGGCTGGAAGCCATGGCCGTGGGCTTTCGGCTGGAGCAGGGCTCAGGGAAGCTGCTCAACCACCAGGGCAAAGGCGCGTCCTTCCCAGAGAACTCTAAGCTGCAAAGTTTCAGTTTCCTTTCTCTGGAGGTCCCTCCCTGTGCTGGAAAGAGCCTCCTCCTCCTCCTCACTCTGCTCCCTCCAACATCCTTCTTCCTGGTGAGGAGGTCGCATATAGGAGGGTGGGCACTTGGAGTTTTCCCCACGCGGGATGGGAAGAGTGAAGTAGAGGAATCAGGGCCCCAGGGCCAAGCTTCCCTAGTGGGGGACAATGTTTCCTAGACAAGGGAAAAAACGGTTCCCTGTGTTTCTGTTTCTTTTCTTTTTTTTTTAAACATTGTTACTACAGCTAGTATTTTCTGCAAAAATGAGATTTGGAATTGAGATTAAGTTTACTCTTGTTGTTGAGGTCGTTTATCTCCTTAGTAATCTGTCACATGTTCCCTATCCGCAACTGACTGTTAAATGAGCACTTAGAACACCCCCCCCATCTCCCCACCTCTGGGCCAACATTCTAACATTTGGGGGTAGAAACACGGGGGGGGGGGGAGATAGAAGTTTAAGGTCATCCTTGGCTACATATCAAGTTAGAGGCTAGTCTGCACTGGATAGAAAGTATAGAAAATAAAAATAAAGAAATAATTTCTTACATAGCTAACATACTTGTGTTTAACACTATTTCATGATGATGAGGTCCTAGGCAGCATTGGGGGGTCTATTAAAGGCAACAAATGGTTATTTACCAAAGAGTTGTTCATTACTAGTTAGTTGAGCTTTTAATACACAGCCAACATCCTGTCATGTGACGCAACCTCACTAGGCTCCTTGCAGATCATCTACTTGCTGCCTGCCACTGATTCTGTCTTCAGTTATTACTAGTGATTAAATTAGTTTTCCTTCACATTCAGCTCATAATCTTTGATTAGTTATTTCTTAAATATTTTTATTATTATTTATTCAATTGTGTGTGTGCGTGTGTGTTTGTGTGTAGAACCACAGGCGAATTCGGGAACCCCCATGGACCTAACTACAGGACACGTCCTGCCCTTGAAAATGATCTTATAGGGAGCTGACTTTTCTACATAGTATATGGCATCTCTTGTTCGTCTGTGTATCTGCAGATAACGTGGCTTCCCTTGTTTTATTTCCAAGTTCTTGCATGGACGGAGAGGAGAGAGACTACCCTGTCATTACCTCTCCAGGTTATTGAATAGGGTAAGATCTAGGGGTTTTGCTCTGGAAATAGCAGGTGTAAATGAAATTGATGAAGAAATGGCTTGTGGGCTAAAAAGAACTTCATTTGTAAAGTTTGGATACAAAGCAAAATGTAGTCTTTTCTCCCTAATAACCATCATGCCAGTACAGTAACGACTGTCAATTCTAGCAACTTTGAATAAGAAAGAGAGTAGATAATATGGTTCCAAACCCTAGGAGATAGGATTTATTTCAAATAGACTCAGTCTTAAGGATAAGCATGGGGATGTGCACAGATTTTTTTTTTCCTACAGTCAATACTTGTCCTGTGTCAGGTACAAAGTTAAGTACAGGAATGAAGACATATAACACAGATCCCTCATTCCATCTACAGTTTGGTGTGTCTATGACATTCACAGAGCGCTTGCACCCTAGCATTGGTACAGGGATCTGTCTCCTCGAAACGATGAGTGCGGGTGCCTGGACCCCAGGGCCGCGGCCCCTCTGCTGCCAAGTCAGAGCTGCCCTCCATGGACCCAGGAGAGGTCCAGCGCCTGGTCTGGACACTCACTGCACGCCCGTGAGTCAGGGCCCCGCAGAGCCAAAGGCCACAGTGCGCATGGGGGCGGGTAGCGCTAGTGAGATCACTGCGGAGCACGCGGGGCGGCGGGGGGGGCGGCGCGGGGCGGAGGGGGGCGGCGCGGGGCGGCGCGGGGCGGGGCGGCGCGGGGCGGCGCGGGGCGGCGTCTTGAACTGTATTTCTGTTAAGTCTTCAGATGATTGATTTTTAAAACTTACACTCAAATTTGGAAAACAACTGTCAGAGTAAACAAATTCTCCTGAAATATTATGTTGGACAATGATAGCCTTCCCCCATCCCTGAATATAGATAGTGCCTTCAGAATTTCGCCTTCCTTCTTCTCTCCCATCTTCCCCCTCCCTCCTTTCCTCCCTCTCTCTTTCCCTCTCTCCCTCCCTCCCTTCTTTCTTTCCTTCCTTCTTTTTGTTTTTTATTCTTTTAAGAACGGGTCTGACTTTTAACCTCCCCAAGTGCTGGCATGAGCTGCTATTAGGCTTAAAATTTATATCAGTCTAGATAAGTAGGTAATCTCACTCCTTTGTTGTCTTAAGGCTGCTTTTAGTTTGTGGTTTTGTTTTTGAGGGAGGTCTCTTAATGTAACCTTGACTGGCTTAGCCTTGATACTTGTAGCCTTGACTTGTTGCATAGCCCAAGACTGATTTGAGTGGAAAGCAATCCTACCTGGATTTCATGAATTTGAGAATTACCTGGCTTCCTCCCTCACTTGTAAAAGCTAAAAGGTTTAAATTTTTAAGGAAAAAATGAGCATAATCTAGCACATTGTATTGCTGGCAAATACTTGAATAATTCACTATTTTATGTGATAAGTGACTTTAAGATGGAGGACTTGAGTGAAAGTAAAGTAATTCTTACTGTTGTGGGAAGTACTCTGGAACAATTTCTCAGACACTAATTAGGGTTGAAGAGAGGACCTCCAGACCTGAGGTCACTCTGCAAGGACTCTAGCAGTTTAGCTTGTACTTTTGTTTCATATTTAAGTAGGACAGAGGCAGAGCTAGTGAAGCAGGACTTTCCAGAAGCAAATGCAATCATTACTATCAGTATGGCAGGCTAACTGCATACAAGACAATGGCCTTGACTCTTAGCAGCAGCAGCATAGATATAGCCTGGGGGAGGAGAAAAGTGTGTCTCAGGGACTCAGTAATTTTTTTTCTATATAAATATTTTTTTCTTTTTTTTAAACTTTATTTTTTGAACATGTATTTTGTGTGTGTGTGTGTGTGTGTGTGTGTGTGTGTTTTTTGTGTGTGTGTGTGTGTGTGTGTATCAGAGCACACTGTGTGTCTCTATGGAGGACCAAGGGTGACTTCGGGAATCATCCTGTATTGTTTCTGCCTCCTTTTGCCATTTTTTGGGATTTCCCAGGCTCCACCCACTGGGACGCGAAATGCAGTCAACCATCGTTTCAGCTTGGCATTTCTTTCTTTTTAAAAATGTGGGACATGGAATCTGAACTGGACCCTCTGCTTGGGAAGCAGAGTCTTAAGCCCTGAGTCATCTCTCCAGACCAGGCTCAGAAATTTTTCATCCTAACTCGTGATTAGCAGTAACTTAAGAGTTTACATTTTTCTACCTCATTACCAAGTTCATTCCAGATAATGTTCTAACTTTGTATATTAAAAAATCTAATGCTTTATAGTAATTTGGAAGCAGATGTGTGTTTTCCCTTTGTTATGAAAGGCAGCATTGATTGACACAGAAGCAGTTGTAAAAATTGCTTAACTTTTTAAACACATTTATTTTGGTAGGGAGGGCATAAACATGAGTTGGTGTATGTGTAATGGTCAGAGGACAATTTGGGAAATCAGATAGTCTTCCACCCTACGCACTTCCTGGCTGAAACTCGGGTTTTTAGACATCATAGTGTTACCAGACTTAATTCAGCTTCTTGTGTCCCAAACTCGAAGAATGAAGTCAGGTCATCATTAAACAGTTTAAAATAACTTTATTGAGAAGATTCATGAGAATCAGGAGAACAAGAATTCTGTTCAATCATGTGAGATGCTAAGATCACAGGCCAAATGCATGTGCCACTAGGCTTGACTTCTGCTCATTTTTAGGTGTATGAATTCGAGCCCTTAGGAGATAGAAATCGGTGGATCAAGAGTTGTTCTTAGCATAAAACTTGAAGAAAGTCTTGCTACATGAGATCCTGGCCAACAACAATAACAACAAAATAGAACCTTTGATTGGTCAGACAAGTGTAGATGACTGACCTAGTGGTAAAAGATAATCCCCTGACACTCATGTTAGCTTATGCTATTTTTGTGCTTGATGGAGATCATGAACTTAGCTGAAATAATGTAAGAAAACACTGTAAGTGACCAACAGTTACCAAATGAATGAGTTTCTCTCTTCTTTTGATGAAATAAGCACCCAGCCCATGTGATTAGCTAGGACCTGCACTGGAAAACTTTTGAGGCAGAGCACTAAAAACAGAGGTGATGACTGATAACTTTAATTTTTAAAGATCTTTACAACATTGCAAATAAAGTAAATAGTTCTGTTCCAATGTTGGAGTGCAGCTGGGTTAATTCTTGAAAGGCAGCCATAATCCAGACTGTGGGCCATGGGGATAGTCCCTTTCATATGACAAATATCTGCCTTTCATTTACAAAGGTGAGTTTGCTTACTCTAACAACTAGAGAGGAGAAAGGGAGATTTATTGTGCTTATAGTGCCAGAAGGGAGATGCAGTCTTTCATTGTAGGAAAGGCATGGCTGGCTAGAAGGAACTGGAGGCAGTCTAAGTTACATCCTTCATGAAGGCTGAGAGCTGCAAAACCATAGGCTTGAAAGCTGACTACTAACTGAAGTATGTTGGGGCTAACCAACCTCAAGGCTCTCCACCTGTAACTGCATTCCTTCTGCAAGCTCTACCTCTTAAAGGTGTTAGGACCTTCCCAAACAACTAAAGATTCAAACACATGAGCCTGTGGGAGACAGCTCACATCTCAAGTCATGTTATTCCATCCTTGACCATGACAGGGTCCTTTGCATTATGCAAACCATACTCAGTCCAACTGTAAAAGTCCCTCAGACTACATCAGTAGTGCCAACAGTCTATAGGTTCAAATCCAAAGCCTCCTATAAAATCAAATGATAATTTACATACTTCCAACATACAATGGCACAGAATAAACATTCCCATTCCAAAAGGGAGGAATGGGCCATATCCAGGAAAAACTGGTCCATAACAAGAAGAATCTCTCTCTCTTGGGCAGTTGCTTCAGAGGAGGAACTGACTTTTCTTTTATAACTAACTCTGCCCTTCAGCTCATTCCTTCCAAAAGGATCTGCATTCTTATGAGTAGAATTCTTCCCTGAGGAATTTACCCTAAAGGTGCAGCCTCTTCTATTATCCAAATTGAGAGGAGGCTTTGATTCACTCACTTACAATAGCTGCCATTTTGCTGTCTGTATTCTCTGTAGACCTATCTTCACATTTTCTTCAAACTGCACAGTTTTTATTTCTTTCTACCTAATTTCTTGCTCTTTTTTGTAACTCTGAACATGAGCACTAAAATGTCGCCATGCCATGCTGTCAAGACTACATTGTCTTGAAAGTTTCTCTGCCAAGAACTTGAATTTAACTTCAGGTAAGATTTCAGGACAAGAGCAAAACTTTCTCCCAACACATTGCTCCATTTGGCCTCATCCAGTTTCCAACACACTTTCAGTTCCCTTTTGGACCATCACAAACTGGGGTTCATTCCCTGAATTTCTAAGCCTTATTTTCTTTCAAGTTCTCATAAGAACAACCCTTTTCCCTCATCACCAAGACCCAAAGACTTTCCCAGTGCAAAGTACCAAAGTTCTCCATATTTCTCCCTACAAACAGTTCCAAAGGCACACTAGGACATAGCAATGGCCATACTGCTGGGTACTGACTTCTCTCAGCTTCACAAACAGCAACTTCACTTTTGGTACTGGATTTTTAGTCTCACACAGTAACACCTCATTTATGGTACCAATTTCTGTATCAGTTACTCTTTGTGCTGCTTTAAGACATCACCTAGATTCAAATAATTTAAGGAGAGAAAAGATTTGTTCTGCTTTCAGTTCCAGAGAGGAGATTTCATGGTTGGTGTTATGGTTGAATTTTGGTGTCAACTTGACAGTTGCAGACTGGTTGGAGCACAGCTGTGGAAGGTTAATGGTTGGAATGGCCCCTGAACAAGTCTGCAGATACTTGATTGATTGCTGTGGAAAACCCAGCCCATAGTGGGTGGTACTTTCCAGTGGCGGACCAGATAATAGGAGGTGCAAGGAGAAGAGACTTGGTCTTCACTTATCCTGTGTTTACTTGCTATGAAGTCCACTCTGCACTTGTCATTTACTTTTAGATCATCATGGCATTCTTTGTTGCTGCTGTTGGTGCCTCCGTCCTTGGCTAGTTTGGAGCTTCATCTGTTTTATCATATTGCTGTTTCTGCTGCCTTCGGAGCCTGGTCTCTAGGCCTTGCTGCTGTTCGCTGTTCATCGCCGATGTCGGAGCAGCTGTTCTTCATTGATGTCAGAACCCAGCTTCTCTGACCCTCCAGAGAAGGAAAGGCTTGAGACCTTCTCAGGATCTTTTGGCTTTGTGGAACATTCTGATCAAGAATGAGGCAGCTGTAGGTGGCTACGTTGAAGGACACTATTTTTATTCTGAATTATTTTAATAAACTTATTTACATATATTACATGCTACAGATTCTGTTTCTTCAGAGAACCTTGACTAATACAAGAGGAAACTAAAGCACGTTTGGTTTTAGTCTCAAGTGTGAGCATAATCTTATAAAACTTTTCAGGAAAATATTATTTCAAGGAAAGCTTATTATAAAGTGCTTCAGTTACTCTGTCCATGCACTGGGTCTGACAATAACACATACTTAATGCAGATTGGAGTCAGAAAAATTTGAAAGCTCTTTTAAAGAATTCTTTCATTTCCCTAGAGAGAATAGTCTATGACAGAGACCCAGGAAAAGAGTTCAGACATTGTATAAGTGGGTGATGAGGATACCCTGACTTCGTAGAGGTAGGGATTATGAGGTTCTGGTTCTTTGAATAGGAGTGCTGGGAGGGTGGGCACAAGCTGTGGAAGCCATCACAGGCTCATGCCCACATCATCCTGTATCTCACAGATGAACATGCCTGCATGAACTGGAATTGCATGACTGTGTTCTGTAAGTTTGTAAAACTGTTATTCTTTCCTTTCTGAAAATATAAACTAGATCAGCTATGTACAGTTGTCAACAATAGTATTGTTGGATACAAATTCTCAAACTGATTCATTCTCAACGTCATTCATTTCCATTGTGACAGAGCAGCTGAGTTAACTCTGATGTGATCAAAATAATTTGATCTTAGATAAAGCTGAGGAAAAAAGAAAGAACAGCTAAAGCTTGTTCTGCAGCAGGCAGGTGTGAGTGAACGGTCCCTGGGGAAGTAACTAAACAATATTATTGTCTAAAAGTAATAAGATACTCTGGGTATGTCTGGTAGTCATAAAACACTAAAAATAAAGTTGGATTGGTAATATGATCTGTGACAGTGTCATATAGGTCAGTAGGATTTTGAGGGTCCCTTGGAGGAGGCTCAATTAACGACTGGTTTCCAACTGTGTAGTTTCCAGTGAGCACTCGCGCATAATACATGTGTTTTCTCCCGTGCACATCTGGCTTGGAGTAGGTGTTATTAGCAGAATGAGAAGCGTGTACAGCAAAGTACGTTCCCTTTCCATAGCATGTAGCTGTGGAGAGAAAAAGAGCGTCTTTAAGAATTCCAACCCACTGTGCCACCCAGTATGTCAAGTAACATAAAAGGAGTACCCAGTATAAACATTTCTTAGGGGTTGTTTTATCATCTTTAAAATCACATCTTCCACCTCATAGGACCAACTGGCCTCTCAGGATGAAGTACAGTGAATTAGATCCTGAAACTTAAGATCTGTGTAATCTAGCTGCCAACAGTAGGGGCAACACAGGGAATCCAAACTGTACTCCATTTGGGTTCCCATGGCTGACACCCCAGATCCTCCTCCCTTACCATTCTTTCCGGCATAGCTGCGGTTAAACCCATTTCTGTTGATGTGTGGCACGGAGTCAGCGTCTGTCCCGTGGAAGAGCTGCTTCTCATTCATCTTGTGGCCATTCTTGGCATCCATGTATTTTTTCCTTGCCTGGTAGCAGTTCCAGAGTTCTGGATTCTGGATCCTTTCAATCTATAAACAAATAAAGAAAAATATTCTGCCAGTGCCAAGACTATATGCCAAGTTATAGTCAATAAAACATGATAAATAAAGATTATCCTCAATACCAAATTCAGTGCCAGATGGCAGCTTCCTGCATTTGGAAACCTTTTAGATCCAGTGTTTCCTAAAACAAAGCATGGGGACAGTGTAGCTTTCATGTTAGCATCTTTTCTCACCAATGAGAGGCCACGTTCAAGACTCAGTACTCACTGTTAGCTCTGCTGACTCAGGTTCTCCAATGCCTACTTTCCACAAGCATGCCAGCGCCTGCATCTGTTGCTGTCTGCCTCACTCTGTTGCCTTGCTTCTTGTCACCCCAGACTTCCTGTAGTACCTACTGAGCTACCCATATTCTAATGGTGAGTATATAGCCATGAAAGAAGGTAATAAGTGAAAAGTAGCTCAGCTGGAAGAGTGGGGAATAAATTTTACTTTTTAAAGTTTCAATATTTTAATGTTTGAAATCCAAATTTCTCAAATTTTTTTTGGACTTCTTGATTCAAATAGGTGGTTTCTAATGCAAGTGTTCTGGATCGTGCCCAATGGATCACACACATGCACACACACACACACACACACACACAGACACACACACACACACACACTCACAGACACACACAGACACACACACACACACAGACACACACACACAGACACATGATGACAAAAGCTGTAGGAAGACTGGCTGGACAAGAAGGAGTGGGGTAGGGATGCTAGGGATGGTTTATAAGTAGGGGATGAAAACATAAATTCATTATATTTGAATATGAAAGTTTCAAAGAATGAAGTAAATGAGACAAACAGGAAAAATGGTTTATTATTTCAAAAATGTAATAGTCACATAATGTAGTTATTTCAGTGCTAAGGCTATTACTCAGTGGTGGAGTGTGCAGTTACTGTGTGGGAAGCCCTGGGTTCAAACCTCAACACCATTTAAAGGAGGAAATTAATGCAAATAAATCTTTTAAAATTTATTTTATAAATCTGGATCACCACTGTGTAGACTGATCACATAAACTTTTCATGAGAGAGAGAGAAAGAGAGAGAGAGAGAGAGAGAGAGAGAAAGTTACTTGTATGCATGCTATGCTAGGTAGACACAATCATCAACTTGACAATTGAGACTTGAGATCTTAAACAAACTTTTAAAGAATTATTTAGCTAATATGACCTTTGAGCAAGCCTGAGGAAGATTATCTAATTGGTGTGGAAGATCATGATGGGTAGAACCAGTCCCTGGATAGATCTATAAGCTAGAGAGAAAGCTGGCTGCGAATTGACAGACTGACAAGAAAGTATGCTCCTTCTACACTCGTCCTGTGAATATGGTGTGGCCAGTTCCCTTCTCTCCAGATGTCAGTGTGAACTCTGCTGCTATGATAATAGACTATAATCAAGAATTGTAAGTTAGAATAAACTACTTGTTCCCCTAATCAGTTTGTGTCCTATATTCTTACAGCATCTGGAAGATGAAACTAACACACATGCCATCATGCACAGATGGAAGTCTGGACAACTTTCAGAAATTCTCTCCTTCCCCCATGTATGTGAGCTTCCTGGGATTAAACTCATATCACCAGGTTTGACAGTAGACACCTTATTGTGCCATCCGGATGCAAATAAATATTAAACTTTGGCTTAGGAGGTTTGTTGTTTGCCTTAGATTTCTGGCTATAATACATTTCCTGTATGTACCACATCAGTTGCTAGAAGAGTTGTGGGATGGAGGAAAGAAACATGGATTGGCATGCCAAGATTGCAGAGAAAATGGATATACAACACAAAACAAGATTGCAAGATGTAGAATAACTTCTTCAAAATTTCTAAAAGAAAATAGTTACCAATTCAGAATTCTATACCCAGCAAAGTTATCCATTAGAAAGTGAATGCAAGGGCCAGTATATCTCTCTCTCCCCTCCTCTCTCTCTCCATATCTTTGAATTCTTGTTAGCTTGCTTCAAAAAGCAACATATTCTAGTATTTTGCCATTTACTCTTCTGATAACCCACCCAAAAATCTTGATATTTCAGTGAATACAGTGACATGAATAAAACCTAAAATATGTCATTAAAGTTCTGATTCTGGGTTTAAAAATGTGATAGGAAGCAAATGCAGGTATATTCAACTAGAATCACTGTATCAGTTTTTTCTAACATGAGAAAACTCCATATGGCAGCAGACTTACCTTCTCTATGACAAACTGGGAGCAGGTCTGATTGAACTTGCTTGCCACAGTGTTATATTCAGGATCGCCTCTGTGTAGACTGACCACACGAAAATTCTGCTGCTTCATATCATTCCAATGTGCAGGGATTTCAACTGCAAAGCAGACTTTTTTATGTTTGCTGGAAGCCCCTGGGAAGGCCTCATGCATGCTAGACAAACATTCTACTGCGAGCTACAGCCCAACCCAATGTGAGGACTAACCCTCACGTTTCCAGTATCCTTAAAAAAAAGTGATCACTGTCGGTATTCTTGTGTTACAGTTTGATGTGTTCAAGGAACTGGGTTTACTTTTTCTGGTGGGGGGATGACCATGGGACTAGTGACATGGCCCAGCAAGTAAGGGCATCTGCACACAAATGTGGTAGCCTCAATTCAATGGTGAAAAGAGAAAACACAGTTTTAAAAGTTGTCCTCTGCCCTCACTGTGGTTTCCTAGTTTTATTACATCTACCTTTGAATAGACTCTTATAACAAGACTCTAGTTTAACAGCTTTTTATCTCTGGCCAGGGGTGAAATACAATACCCATCAGGATGTAGTGAAGGGCATTGCAGGAGTAGCAAAACTGCAAAAGAAAATCAACAAACCACAATCCAGAACTTCAGAGACTCTATATCACCCACCTATAACTAGGCCAGCCTAATCTCTCCCCATCCTGAAGCTCAGGGAAATTTGTGGAAGAGGGGGCGGTAAGACAAGGATGGGAGGAGCAATGATATCAGGATACTCCACATAAGTTAGGGCCGAAGCCCTGTGCAATGTCCCACACACTATTGACCCCACAAAGTCTAGCGTTTGCTAAAGGCACCAAGATCCTTGGAGGCAAAGAATTGATGCCATAGTAGCGTTCCTATGCTTAAGGGGAACACAGGAAAGGGTTCAGGGAAAGGTCACTGGGTCCTTGTAAGTCATCGGAGAGGAGGGCTCAGAGGAAAATCAGGCATGCACAAGAAAGGACTCTCTGGAAATTGGGATGGGGAGGCACTGGGGGATGGGAAGGGAGAAGGAGGGGAGGGGGAGCAGGGAGTACGGAGGGAGGAGGAGGGAGGGAGGGAACTGGTATACCTATTAAGTTTGTATGCGCAGAAATAATAATAAAAAATGCTACAGGAAAAAAAATTGTCCTCTGATCTTCACACACGCACTGTGGTGTATATGAATAAATAAAGTGTGGACTATGGGCCACCATTTCAGGACAAACTGGAATGCGTATTAAATGAGAGAGGAAGTAGGTCCATGGTAGATTTCTTGCCAGTATGCCCAAGATCCTAGGTTTAGCTCCTACACACAAATATACTGATAGTTTCTGGGTATGGAGCCTCTGTCAGCAACTTATGTCTCAATCGTGCTAAAGTATGAGAATTGCCAGGGCAGTGTAGCTCATCTGCATTTTCTCTTCTGCCTCTCCTCTCTGCTCACATAATTTAGTGAATTATTTCCCTGTGTGTACTGTATGATTCTTATCAGAACACCTTCCTCCCATTATCACCTCAGAAGGGTTTTCCACATCTGTTTCCTTATTGTGACTCACTCCATCCTTAAGCGGTCACTCCAGTGTGCAGAGATTTTAACTGTTTTGTATGCGGCAGGTTGAAGTGTCAGTGCTGTCTGTTATACATAATCCTATACATGATTTGTCATTGTTCCAGGGCTGCTCAGAATCTCATAAGGTCAATTACATTGTTGAATTGTTGATTACAAAAGTTGAACATGGTCTATGAGAAGCCAATGGGCACTTACGTGGTTTGAAGATGGGAATGGCTGTCTTTACAGGACACGTTTTTTTCATGGAGATCAGATCCATCAGGGAATCTCCACGTCTTCTGTCTCCATATCTCACTAACATGTCCTAACTTGGTCCTAACATGGATGTCAAAGAACCTGCTGCCCAGGATAGAGGAAACTTCTGGGAACAGAACAACAATCTTCCCTGGATCATTACTGCAGACACAGACAATGTCAACTCTCTGATTGAACTGTCCTCTCCTTTTTCTCCCCTTTGTCCTTTTGCTCTAGAAAACTTGGGAATGCAAAGATGCGGGTGTCAACTCGAAGGTTGAGGAGTCAAGCTCTAGGCACATTTGTAAAGAATCAATGGTCAAGTTCAGTCCTGAGCAAGCCTACAGGAGATGTGTAGTTGATGAGGAGGTCTGTGCGGGATAGGGCTGGTCTCTGGGCAGGTGAATAAGATGGAGGGAACTGGTTGAAGAAGTTGGTATCCTTTTATGTACTTGGTCAGACATGTTGGTTTGGCAAGTAAGGATTGTCCCACTCTTGACGGTCCTGTGGATATGGTTCAGCCACTTCACTCCACCTCTGTTATTCTTTTTTTATTACTATTACACATTTTATTTTTGCCTAATCATACAAGCTCAATAGGTATCCTCTTGCTTTCCCTCCCCTTCCCGGTTGTCCCCCATGGCACTCTGCCTCTTTCTCCGTCCCTCCCTCCTCCTCTTCCTCCTTCCCATCCCTTGGAGCATCCATTTATATGGGCACTGAACCTCCCTGTGAGTCTTCTATCCTAGTGAGGATTCAGGACTCAGTGGCATAACATGGGGCTCCTTCTTGGCCTGCCTGCTAGCATGGAAACTCTGTTATGTTTCTTTTTCTCCTTGCCTCTAAGGATCCTACTGTTTGAAGCCTTCTCCCCTGTGATCCATCCTAGACTTTGGGAGGTTGTTGACATGCTAGCCATTGTGCAGGTGAGGCAAAGTCCAATCCCATTGTGGCTATATCCTGGCTGCTGCCGCCCTGACTCCTGTGGAGTATCTTGCATATCATTGGTCCTCCCCATCTGTAGGGTCTTTGGTGTTCTGAATTATGGTTTCTTGCTTTCCATTTTGCTGTTCCTGAACTGCCCTTGGCTGCATCCTGATTGGTATCGAAGGTCATCTCCTTTGAATATGTCATTAAGTGGGTTTGGAACTAGGGTCCACTTATTAGGGAGTGCATATAGTGTCTAACTTTCTGTGTCTGGGATACTTCACCTCTGGTTTTCATGTGAGCCCTCCTGCCAAACTGGACAAGGAATTGTAACTGAATAATCATAAGCCCAAATAAACCCCTTGTTCCGATAAAGCATTTGGTTCTAAATTTGGTTCTGGCAACAATGCAGAGTAACTGCAACAGCAACTTTTCTTTTGAAATTATTCTTTTCCTGCCTCTGACTAAGGCATCCCTAGAAAAACTGGCTTTGAAAATCTTATAAATGGTAGAGGTAACAACAAATGTGAGAGGGCTGGCGAGGTGGCTCAGCAGGTAAAGCGCCTGTTTGCAAACCTGGTGACCTCAGTTTGATTGTGAAGCCTACATTGTGGCAAGAGAGAACCAACTTTTGAAAGTTGACTTTTGCCTGTGTGCAAAAGTCTCTCTTTCTCTCTTTCTCTCCCCTCTCTCTCCTCTCTGTCTCTGTCTCTCTCAGATAAGAAGAAATATTTTAAAAATAAGAGGAAAAACAAGTGTGAGTTTGATTTTGGTACAATTAAGATCATTATTTTGGGCAGTTGAGTTTGTCCTTGATGTGTTTTTCTGTCCATCATATAAGCCCTGACACCCAGATACCAATATTGCCAGATTATTCCTTTAGGATTTCCTGGCTTTTAGCTACTTTAAAACTTGATGGATACATAAAATTATATTAGAGTCTAAGTCTAATAAGCACTATTAGGAATGGGTGACAGGCATGAGCACTTCACTCACCTTCAGATTTTGGGAGGCGCTGAATCTTTACAGTGTGTCCCGCTGGGCCGGTGGCAATGTACGTCTTCAGGTCCACCCTGTAGTCCTGATTGTTAATCTTGACAACGGTGTTCTTGCCCTTTGTTTTCCTTACATACTCCAGTTGCAGACTGGTTATTTTGTCAAAGCAGTAAAAGGTGTTCTTGTCAAGATACTGCCATTCTACAAATTCACAGATGTAATCTGCTTGGCTTTCCTTTGCTTTGGCCAAACGAACACTCTTGATCATCTCTTCAATCTCATCTCTAGCTTGTATCACATCCCTGCTGAATCCTGAAACCTCAATCCAAGGCTTCTTCTGGTCCAGGGAGATGGTAATACTTAACTTCTTCTGCAACTCATTCAACTCCCGGTACTCCTTTTTATCAAAGTCTGTGATGCATCCATCCTCACTGGTGTAAGAATACTGCTCCTTTTTAATCAGGTCCTGTACCCAGGAGATGGTGCTGTTTACACAGTTTTCATTTGCACCACACACCTGGAAAAATGTCAGCTCAATTTTCTTTTCCAAAATCATGACATTCTGTTTTGCATTAGGTTGCTCTGAAGAACCAAAAATGGCTAAAGAAAAAAATAAAGATTAGCTATTTCCCCCCATGCAACACCAGTAGTAGGAACGTATACTACATGAAAATTATCAACTCACAGGCAATCTTAGAGGTCAGATGGAGAGCTTGAGACCCTTCTCTTTCTTTCATGTTATCATAAAATGTATTCAGAATATGGGGATAGAAAGTTACAACTTTAACTTTTTTCACAGACTGGGCAGATTTTTTCTGGATGAATTCTTCAATAGCATCCATTATGGCTTTAGCAACTAGACCTGGGTTCTGCAGGGCACCTCCTATAAATAAGTAAATAAATAAACAAAATTACTAGATGTTAAGATCCAACTGTAAATGGCTGAAGAATAAATGGGAATCCCAATTCTAATACAATAAATGCCTGCTTCCCAACACTTTCATCAAAGTGAAGTTTTCTAACACTATATCAGCAAATATTGTTGAAGGCTTAGATGAAGTGGGGAGATTTCGTCCCATTATGTACATAGTTCAGTACCCCAGGAAAGGATCTTGAAACATAACTTCTACTTTGTGATGCTCATACCTACCCAGGGCATTGTCTCTTCCATTAAAGCCTACAAAATAACTTTGCTTCTTGTTTTTGTGTGTGTGTGTGCCTCAAAAGATCACAAAAAAGAAAAACAAAGCTAATTAATGTTGAAATGGTGTGTTCCCAGGAGAGAAAACATAATCTTTTGCCTCAACCATCACTTGATTGTATGCATGTATGCATATGCTCCCAAATAACATTGGGGACCTGACTTAAACTAAAATAATTTTAAGGCATCTCAAACTATAGGTGACTTGTTATAACTTATAACTCTTTATACTCTGAGCCTCCAAGAAGTTTCAACCAGCACTCAATGAGCTTTTAACTGACCAGCAGATGTCAAGGTAGCCATTCCCGCTTGCATCATATTTCATACCTTGTTCCTGAAACCATGAGGTCATTGGCTAGATATGATTTCAGTCATTAGGAGTAGTCCTATTTGGAGCTTACTTGGCAAACTCAAGCAACAGACATGTACAAGTCCCTTAGGAAAGTTGTCATGACAGACTAAGGGCCTATGGAGATTATCTATGTTGATGATGGCCACAGATGACCTTTGTTCCTCCACCACAGAACAGCACAAAACAACTAAAGTGTTGATCTCTCTCACTGGGGCCAGGCCAACCCATTCCACTCAACCCTAAAGTGCATCCCTCTCCTGACCACTTCCCCTGTGGAAGAGCAAAGGAAAATTTCCCATCGATACATATAACTGATTCCTGAAGAAAGCCTTCAAGGCTGTCCCCCCAACTCTGATAAAGCCCAACAGTGTAATTATAGGTGATGAGTCATGCAGTTATCACATGGCTTGGGAAAAAAAAACTTCTTAAGGAATAAGGAGACTAAAAAAAGGATAGAGGAGAGTCAAGTTTCTGACTGACCCATCAGCGTCTGAGAGTCTTCTCCAAAAGCCAACAGACAACTGAGTACTGATCTGGAGGCTGGAAGGGCCCATCTGGTCAGTGGTGCAAGTGGAAGCCTACACACTGATATTCTCCATCAGGAGGGGACAGAGGAAGTTAAGAGTTAAATGTTAAAATACATAGGGAAGCAGAAGAAAAGAATGGGGTGGCCTTGTCCCTACTCTTCCTTCTCTTCACTTCTTTCTCTCCAATATGCCAACATTCTCTTCAGATTTTTTCCTCCTCATCCTCTTCCTTTTACTCATTTTTGAGACAGGGTTTCACTGTGTTTCCCAGGTGGCCTCATATTCCTGGGATCAAGTCCTCTTCCTGCCTCAGTTTCTCCAGGATGGAAATTACAGACACATGACCTGCTCATTTTTGCTCATGTTGGGGCAGGCTCAGAGGGCTTAGGATGAGGAAACTACACCTAGATTAAATGTTCTATCCTCACTCAGTGGAGATCAGTCACAATACCACTGGGCACTTAATTCATGGGGAAGGTGCACAATGTGGAATTTGGCTTTAAGAGCCCGAGGCTACCAACCTGTCCCAATGGCTGGGAGGCAAACAGATGAGAAATTCCATTGTTTGCATTCATGTAAAATGCAGGAAACTGATTTCTTGACATCATTTCCACCAACAACATGAATAATTTTCTTGCAATTCAATAATCCACCTTGAGTAATTATATACTCCTTATTCTTCTGTTGAGCTGGGAAACAGACAAAAAGACATAAAATTAAATGTTGGACCTACTCTTTTAGAAAGCAGAATGTCTGACATTTTCTAAATAAGAAACTTTTGAAATACTAGGATGCAATTTTTGCTCTTTTTCTCTTGTTAACTGTGAGACTACTTCTCACCTTTGTCCTCTGTACCTGGAATTCTTTATTAAAATGAATGATTTTACGAGTAAGGCATTGCCTTCACAGTCCCATGGATTTCCTCACAGCCTCCCATATTCAAACTTCCATCACATCTGGCAGCAAGGAAAAGCATTCTGATGTTGCCTGCAGGGGCCTGCTTAAGACTGAGCTGGAGAGGTGGCTCAGGGGTTAAGCCTCCGCCTTGCAGGCGGAAGGTCCTGAGTTCGGATCCCAGATCCCACGTGTAGACGCCAGGCGGAAGCGGGGGTGGCCTGCGCTTCTGGGCCTGGTAGGGCGGAGCCTGTGAATCCCGGGGCAGAAGGAGTTGGAGGCGTCCATGGTGGTTCGCGCATTCGTCCGTGGTTCTACACATACACAGACACACACACACACACACACACACACACGCGCGCGCGCGCACATACACACGCATATGCACACAGTTGAATAAAATAATAATATTAATAATAATAATAAAAAAGACTGAGCCTGGACCATCCAGAAAGGGGACCTGACCACACCCAGTGGAACAACTGAGGGTTCCGAGAGAAAAGAAGTCAGTGCATTCAGTGGTGTTGCCCCTGGTGAATTACTCATGCTCCAGTGGATAGGTCCACTTGGGTCATGGTTTAAATGTGATTTGTCCCCCACATACTCATATATCTGAATATTTAGCTGGTGTTGATGTCTGGGAAGGTTGTGGCACATTTAGGACACAGAACCTTCCTAGAGGAAGACCCTAGACGGGTAGATTTTCAATCCAGTCCTGCTTCCTCTCTGTTTGCTCTTGCTCTCCCTGCTTTTATGACAGCTATAGTGATCTGAACCAGCCCTTGCTTCAACCTCTAGCCACGCTTTCTGCTATGCACTTCCCACCATAATGGACTATATCCCCTCTGGAACTGTAAACCAAATACATCTTTCTTTATCCCTGAAGTTGTGGATGAGTGTTGCCTCACAGCAGCAAAAAGAAGAGTAACTGTAACAATACATGCAAGTACCCCTGGTTAAATTCACCAGGTCACAAAGCAAAAACAAAAACAAAATGAAAAGACATGAAAGTCAGATGGGGACTTTGTGGTGGAGATTTGGTGGAGGTAGGAGGTGACTATGAGAGGATGAAAGAGATGTGTGCGACCAGAATGTTCTATACATGTGTAAGTTTGTCAAAGAATCATGTAATTTGAAAAATAAAATAAACAAACCCCCAACACAAAAAATAAATAGCATCATGCCTTACTTAAGCGATAACATTCCATTTCCACATCTTGTCCTGCACTTTGTAGAATTGCTTTGGAGACACCTACAATAGAAAAATCAAGATGGTTTGGTCACAAGCATGAATGAAATGTCCATATGGTATCTGAGCTAGAAAGATGGCCTGATCATTTAAACGCATTCCCATCATCAAGAAGTCCTATGCCTGGGTTGTGCTGATAAAGAAGAAAATTTCATAACACAAGTGTTATAAGAACATTTATAACATAAGAAACCCTGTGGAAATAACTTGAAATATCTTAAGACTAACAAGCCAAAATTATGAAAACCAGTTTGGCTATAAAAACTCTGTTTTATAGAAGATCTATCATGTCAATTACTACACAAAGAATAAAATCCATCTGAGTGAAGTACCTGATAAGGAACTAAAGGTATTTGATGTTGAATTTACAATCACATCTGCAACTTCTTTGGTGATGTCTCCAGTGGTCACTTGGAATAAGATGGAGCCAATTTTCATTTCGTACACTCCTAAGTCGGGACTGGAAATAGTTCCATAGACACCTGCCCAGAAAAAAGGTCACAGCCTGTCACCCAGTCAGGAAGAGCAAGAACAACTCACTTATGTTTAGTCCTCTCTTAGGGCTACACTTTCTCTGAAACTTTAGTCCTTAGCTACTGTTTAAACTCGGGCTCCAGTGATGATGTGTTTGCAGAAAGGAATTAGAAAACATGGTACATGTCAGCTGGACTGATGGAGTCAAGTTTTCAAGAGGCTGCCCCTCTATAATTACAACCAAATCTTGGCACATACATAAGACACTTCCATCTGAGAACCTAAAAAGTAAAGGTCAGCAAGAGGCTAGAGAAAGGAATCAAAACCTGAAGAAACAGCCTGCAGTGGGAGAAGTTTCACATTTAATTTCCTTTTCTTCCTAGTCTTGACTCCAGGAGAAACCTCAGAATGGTACCATGGGCAGCAAAACTTAGACAAGTCCTGTCTTTGTGGTCAAAGGATTGAGAAAAGGTCCCTGTAAACTGAAGACCATGGAAAGAGCATCTCAGTTCTTCATACACATGTGAATGTAAAGAACTATGCATGCACACCACAAACACACACACACACACACACACACACACACACACACACTTTAATTCAAGCCCTTGCCCAGTGACTCCAGTAGGACACATTCTGTACTTCTAGCCAAAACAATCATGGAAAAGCATCCCTCGGATCTGAATAGTGAATATGTATGTTTCTAGAGTACTTCTTTTCTTCCCCGCTTTCTTTTCTCTTTTTACTTGGACCAAGTACAGTCCTAGTGATACTAAGGTGAAACAATTCAGTAGGCAGCTGAAACTCAGATCCCACCAAAGAACAGAGGACCTGGAATAGGTCTCTGAAATCATGATAAAGGTGAATGTTATAGAGGAAGACCCCTTAATTCTGCACTGTACGAAATTTAAGAAAATTTTCCAGATAAGTTTAGTAGCAAAATAGACAGAGAAAATATTTAAACAAATACTAATACAATTATCCAATCCGAAGAAAAGGAAACAAAAATTGGCATAGGGGAAGAAAGAATGGGGTACTATTTAATAGCTTCATGGTCACATGATTGGACTATCAGAAGAAGACAAAAAGAAGATTGTCCAGATAAAAAAATCAAGGGAAGTAATAATTGAAAACTGGATAAAAAATGTTTTTATGTTTGTTCGTTTTCTTTGAGGCAGAGTCTCACTTTTTAACCTAGGCTGGCTTTGAGCTCTCAATCTTTGCACCTTTGCCTCCTGATAGGAATTATACATATGAACCAACATTTTCACGAGACATAACATTCTCAGATTCAAGATGTGCTGTGAAGACGGGTGTGGTGCACCTGTAATCCCAGCTGCTCAGAAGGCTGAAACAGAACTTAGGAATTCCAGGACAACCTGGTCAGTATAGCAAGATCCAACCTCAATAACAAAGTCTCAGTGAACCCCAAATAAGATAAATCCAGAAAACAGCAACAAATCGACAGAAGCCTTTGGCTCGTATTGTCTCTCAACACATCTTCTGAAAAATAAATGTCATCTTACCTTTTGGAAATGGCAACCTCATCACTAAACAACTACCATATGGATAATATAATTTAGCACACCTTCTTTTCTGCTCGCAATCACAGAAACAGGACTAGTGTCTTGCATACAAAAATGTATAGAATATAATTCAGTATATTCTATAGTGTTATTTATCACTCAAAAAAAATCACCATCATCTTTTGTACTGTTACTGAATAATCTCTCAGCAACAAGAAACCATTTGTCAATTTAAAAGCTCTACTGAACCTTGTGTATCTTCATCCTGGGAATTTTTGCCACTGAGATTTCCATCTTTCCTTCTGGCAAATTCATCTAAAAATGCCTGGAAATACAAACACAGTTTTAGCCATTATTCTTCTTAGCTGATGGATGAGTGATTCATCAAGGTTTTCATCCTGTATGCATACATATGATTTTCAAAAGAATACTTCTCAAACAGTACTATTTCTTTATAGTTTTTAACATTATGAAAATTATTCATATAATTTCGTCTCTACAAATGTGCTGTGACGATGACCAAAGCTGTGAGCAAAGTTAGAAATTCGACACTATTAAGTAGAGTGCTTTCATAGCAAAGAACAAGTAAACCAGTTTGACACGTTCACATGATAAAAATATGTCTTCTATGTTTCACTTTTTGTGAAAACACAATCAAAGTTTAACTGTCCTTTAAAATCTTGAGAGAAAGCATATTGTTCCTCTACAGAGATCAAATCAATAGTATTACCAAATGGCATTAAAGGAGTCTGCAGAGACTAATCCTTTTCATAGAATATTTGCAGAATTCTCTATTTATTTACGTAAACAAAGGCCAGAATTGCCCAGATATAGGATCTGAATACTTAGCCATTCACATTCACATAAAAATGTTCAACTCCTCATGTCTCCAGTATGATTTGCTTCATGGATAAAAATCTAAACTCCCCCCCCAAGTGATTATGATTTATAGAAAGTAAAGTACGTGATGCTTTGTGTAATCTACAACCTACATTGGCTTATATAGTAAATGTCACAGGAAAGTCAATGAAAACTCTTTCATTATCTGGCCATTGTAACACGAGTCTAATCCTGGTACTCAGGACTCTGAGGCAGGAAGATTGTCATGTTCATGGAGAGTCTGGGTTATGCAATAAGACCCTGTCTCAAAACAAAATCCAAACAAATAAACTCAACTGTAATTATGCAGGCCAGGAATGTAGATTAGATGTACTTGCTTTCGGTGAATCTAAAGGTAGGGTCTAGATCCAGATAAAAATAGTGTATGAGAGCCAGAGGCTGGCCAGAGGGGAGGAGGAGGGAGAATCAGTGGGAAAATTTATTATTCTTAGCTGCAGTGTTCAAATAAATAATCATGCTGTTATCTAAAAAGTGTGCATTCTGCCTTTTAATCAGATCCAAGGAAAAGTTCCACATATTTTAAAAGAGGAAATATTAGTGGCATTGAAATATACCCAGTACTATTTTTTAAAAAAGTCTCTCGCATAGCCCAACCCTCCAGGACTGACCTCGCCCCTCAGAGCCAAGTGAGAGATGCACATGTGGGCCAAGGGAGGGACTGCCCTTATGCCCCAGACCCTCTAGAACTCCCAGGTGAGGACCCTGGCAAGAGGTGATAGCCATATAACACAGCCAGAAGAGCCCATCCAAATCAGAGAAGCTTTCCCAACAACAGTCAAGTCAGACAGCCTCATCTGACTCAGGAGAGGCGAAAACAACTACCAAAGAAAACAGTCACAGACTTAATAGAAAATGCCCAAGTCACATTGTAAAACCACAAAGTACACTAAGTACTAGGAAAATATATCTCCTACAAAAAGAAAAACCCATGATAGATTCCAATGAGAATAACCTCATATATACCAGTCAGGAAAGCAGCATTCAGAATAATGTCTTCCAAAGAAATGTTATTGACATGATCAAAAAGCTTAGAGATTTATACAAGGAATACGATAAGTAAAAAAAAAAAAAAAAAAGAATGTAAAGAACTCAGAAGAAATGAATAAACTTATATGAATAAGAAAATAATCAAAAAAATCTGAGATGGAAAAAATGGAAGAAACAAGAACAAGTTTAGAACAGGTGAAAAAACTTCAAACTGAAATTCAGCTGGACTTCAAAGCTAAGGTAACTGAAACTGATAACCCAATGGAGAGTATCACACAGAGAATGGATCAATGAGAAGATAGAATATCAGATCTGGAAGATAAGCTGACAGAACAGGATCATTCAATTAGAAACACTGAAGAGACTAAAAAAAATGAAAAGATTATTCAAAAACTATGGGACACTGTGCAGAAGCCAAACCTATGTGTTCATGGAATCCCAAAACAAGAAACTCAAGAAAACATTCCATCTCCTATTTTTCAGACAACCATAAATGAAGACTCCCCACCACTAAGAAAAGAGTACCCCATCCAAGTATAAGACACATATCACATACCATCCAGATGTGACCAAATAAAAGTACAAGGCAAATAATAGCAACAAAATCACAGGTAGAAGACAAAGAAAATGTTCTGAGAGCTTCAAGAGAGAAAAACCAAGTCACATTTAAGGCAAGCCTATTAAATTAAGAACTCACTTTTCAACATAAACTGCAAATGCCAGAAGAGCTTGGAAAGGTATTCTTCATGTCTTGAAAATAAAAAATGCCAATTCAGACTGCTGTATCCAACCAAACCATCAGTCATGTTTGAAAATGAAAGAAAAATATTTTCTAACAAAAATAAACTCAAGTCCTTCTTATCTCCTAAACCAGGTCTGCAGAAGGTACTAGAAAAAATTCTCAAGACAAAATGAAATCGATCAACACACTCAAGAGGATAAAGGGGAAAACTAATGCAGAGAACTGTCAACACAAAAAACCCAATAAACTCAAAAATTGATAGGAATCAACAAAAACTTCTCAGTTATGACTTTAAGCATCAATGGGCTCAAGTTCTCAATCAAGAGACTCAATCTAATAGCATGTATTAAAATTACAACCCATTAATATACTGCCTCTCAGAGTCAAATATACTCCAAGCAAATGCAACTAGAAAACAAACAGGAATAGCCATCATAATAGTTGACAAAATAGACTTCAAATCAAAACAAATCATAAGAGATACGTAAGAATATTACATACTCACCAAAGAGAACAACAGTACATCCAAAAAGCAATATACAGATTCAATGTAATGCCAATCAAAATTCCAACCCAATTCTTTACCAAAATTGATAAAACAATCTCAAATTTCATCTAGAAGCAAAAAAGACCCAGAATAGAAAAAACAATACTGAGTAATAAAAACTCCACTGGAGGTATCATCATACCAGACCAAAAACTATACCATAAAGCCACAGTAATAAAAACTGGCTCTAAAAAAAGAGATGTAGGCCAATGGATTAGAATTGAAGACCCAAATATAAGTGTACTCTCTTATAGTCAATTTATCCTTGACATGGGAGTCAAAAAAAAAGTGGAAAAAGGACAGCATCTTCAATAAATGGGGCTGGCAAAATTGTATATTTATATGTAGAAGAGTGAAACTAGACCTTTATTTATCTCCCTGAATGAAAATCTACTTCAAATGTTCAAAGACTCCAATGTTAGACCAGAGACTATAAAACTCATAGAAGAAAAAATAGAGAATACTCTTGAACTGATTGGCCTTGACCAGCATTTCAACAGCACCCCACAGGCACCGAGAATAAGTCCAACACAAACAAGTTTTGAGACTATATGAAAGTAAAAAGCTTTTGTTCAGCTAAAGAAACTGCCAATTGAGCAAAATTGCATGTAACAGAATGGTGAATATCTTCACTAACCACATATTATATAGAGGTATACTATCTAGAGTACACAAAGAATTTAAAAAATTAAATATCAAGGAGGCAAACAACCCCATTAAAAAGGCTATGGAACTGAAGAGAAACTTCTCACAAAGTAAAAATCAAATGTCTAACAAACATCTTTAAAAATGTTCTACCTCCTTAGTCTTTAGGGAAATGCACATTAAACCCACCCTGAGATATCATCTCATGCCAGTCAGAATGGCTAAGATCAAAAACACAAGCAACAAGTGGCATGGATTCAGGGAGTAGAGGGCTCTCATATATTGGTTGTGGGATGCAAGTTCATACAACTCTTTTGGAGATCAATTTGGAAGTTCCTAAAAACGTTAAAAATTTAAATTCCATCTGTAGCATTTCTGGGAATACTCCCAAAGAACACTGCTTCCTGCAGCATAGACATGTGTACAACCAATGTTCATAGTAGCTGTTTTCACAATAGCAAAGAAATGGAACTAACCTAGATGTCCAACAGTTAACAAATGGTTAATGAAATGGGGTACATATATACAATGGAATACTATTCAGCTGTCAGGCAAGGGAACTAATGAAATTTGCCAGTAAATGGATAGAACTGGAAGAAATCATACTGAGTGAAAAATCCCAGATGCAGAAAGACAGACGCTGTATGTTCTTCCTTAATATGTGGATGCTAGCATTGAACATTCAGTTTGATGTACTCAAACAGAATTTTTATAACACCCACAAATGCAAAGGAACACAAACTGCAGCAGGGGTGGTGGAAGAAGACCCCAAAAAATCAGAAACAAAAGAAAAGGGATAAATAGTTTTTAAAGGCCTTTTCGTAAGAGAAGTTTTAAAGGGGAGGGAAGAAAATGAATAGCCTCCAACCAGTTTACTAATTCCACTCCCCTTCCCCAGTGACAGGGAACACACAGCTCAGCAGTAGGAACCAGTGGAAACAACAGTGGACAGGGAGAAAACTGACAGTTGATGGGATCAAATGTCTTAATACCAACCACAAACATCTGATAGTAAACCTGCATTTGAATACCTCTCATTTTATTTTTAGATAAGAAAAGATCTCAACACCCGAACAAGACACAGTCTACTGCAATGGAAGAGCAGCGAAACACACAACAACCAACCAGAATGCAGAGTACTGGCAACTCAGAAATGCTCAGTCAGAATCAGGTCAGCCAAATTTCACCCCATGCTAAGGCTCAGGAAATTTTGCAGGACAGCAAGATTGTTAAAGGCCAGGAGGTCCCCTGCTGGCCAGGGCATCTACTCAAGACAGGGTTACTGTATCCAGGAATTTACTGCAATGAGACTTATGCTCACCAGACCTGTAGGATGACCGATACATCAATATTCCCCCATAGCCTAGCGAGAACCTCAGGAGAAATAATTATATGCAGGGGGAACTTTAGGGGCTATGGCTAGACAGGTGAAGGGGAGTGCACCACTCAGTGGGTCTACCCAGGAAGGGCTGCTTAATCTGCCATAAAGGCCTGGGCCCCTGCTAGAGAAGACAAACCTAACAGAACCTTGGGGCCCACATAGCAGGGAGGCACGAAGGTGGGAGAGAGAGGGATGGATTGGTAAAGGAAGAGGATGGTAGAAGAGGAAGGGGGCAGGGAGGGAAGGGGAAAGGAGAGAGAAAGAAGGACAACTGCTCATTATGCTTTTAAAACTCGAAAAATAAAAAGTAATTTAAAAAATAGGATAAACAGGTATAATGTAATCCCATCTTACTTTAGGAATATAAAAATTGATTAATGCATTTTGATGGATAATGTTCCCTTGTATGAGCTCTTCAACAAAAATGAAACTAACCAGGCATCAGTGATTTCTATTTAATCACTGTTGGTCATTACACATAGGTCTTTTCTTTGGAATAGAGAAGGGATTCACATTATTTCTGGACATGATAAAGTCAGGGTACTAAAAACTACGTATATTCAAACTTGACTATCTTAAAGATGGCCTTCAGTGCTACTGTATATAGGATGTTGCATTGTAGTCTTCATATATTTTTTGCCATTTTCTGCAAATTTAAGAGCCGCTTAAAAATATACTAATGTGCAGTTATTAAAACAGCTAATTGTTTCCTTGTTCCTGTGAAAGGAAGATACGTAAGCTGTTCCTACCTGGTAGAACCATAATAAACAATGTACTTAGCATCATAACCTAAATATTCCACTGTTAGCAATCTTTCTGTCTTTCACTATGGTTCCATATTATATTGATCAGCTACCTATAATTGCACCAATTATTTTATTTCTTTTCATTTTATGAAATCTATCATTTATCAGAATTGGTTGATTATAAGTTTTGAACTGCTACCAGAACTTGTATATTTTACATAAGTCAGAACTAGGAAGGAAAAGTACTTAGTTTTATATTGAGGTGGTGAGTTTGGAATAAAGTGGTGTAAAAAGCAAAAAACAAATTTTTTAAATGACCTAAAAACTCAGATCCAATCCATGGACATCTCCTGAGTTGCTAGGTTTATGCTGTTAAATTTTTGAAGAACTTTTCAGACATTAATGCCATGTATCTAGTGCATTACAAAGACACAGAAGACAGCAATGAGGGCTTCAGTGTCTCTGGTTTTCTCAGAATGCCACACCCAGTTATTCACTTTCAACTGATGCTCAGTAAATCATGAGTTGACTGACAACTATAACTGAAGATGACTCTGGTGTTTCTGGTCCCAACTCTCTAAACTCCCATGAAATATGCAGCTGATTTCTAGCCATGTCCTTTGCTCACAATTAATTGAATTTCCAGCAGTAGGAACAGGAAGTACCTTACCCCATCCTGGCATTTCCTATTGACAAGGTCACAGCTGTGCCTTTCTGTTATGTACTAACATTTCTAAGTCCATGTAGAATCTCTCTCTGTCTCTCTCAATCTCTCTCTCTCTGTCTCTCTCTCTGTCTCTCTCTCTCTCTCTCTCTCTCTCTCTCTCTCTCTCTCTCTCTATGTGTGTGTGTGTGTGTGTGTATTAGTGTGCCTTTAGATCAGGAATCATCCTGGACTGCTTCTACATTCCTTTTGCTTCACTCTGAGATTTTCTAGGCTCCACATTCCAGAGTCAGAAATACAGGTCAGTGCCATTTTTGCCTGGTGTTTTTACATGGGATCCACGATCCAAACTCAGATATTTCTGCTTTCAAGGTAGAGTCTTAACCCTCGAGTCAATTCTCCAGCCCCCATAGATTGAGTCTTCAGTGATGTTACTGTACATGGGCTTTAATGCAAAACTATAAAGATAGAAGGCAGCATTTAAGATAACTATACATTTGAATATTGAGCATTGACATAACTGACCAAATCAAGGGAAATATTGCCAACATTTTAAGACGTGTACCAGCTAGATACAGGTTTCAATTTGACAACTGAGAACTGAGCCCTTAGGAACACTTATGAAGAATTATTTAGTTAAGACAAGTCCTGATTAATGCTCTGGGAGATTATCTAATTGATGTGAGAAAACCCAGCCTATAGTGGGTAAGACCACTAACTGGGCAGGTGGATAAGATGGAGAGAGGTGGTTTAATATTTTGGTAGAATGGCAAGCTAGGAAGTATGATCCTCCTCAGCTCTTTATGTGAAGATAAGGTGCCAGGTCCCTTGGCCCCTGATGTGAGTATGAATTCTCCGCCATGCCCATGGACTGCAACCAGAATTCCAAGCATAAACAAACCCTTTGTTTCCCTGAATTGTTTGATTCCTATGTTCATTCAGCTATGGGAAGATGAAATGAACATCTATGATATAGTAATATGGCTATGTTTTAAAATGAGTCTTTGTTTAAAATAATTTGCTGACCGTTTAGAGATTTTTTAAAGTATCTCTTGCATTTGCTATTGAGAAGATGAGAAAGGCAAGAAGTGGAGGAAGAGGACAAATATGTGCTCCCCACATCATCAGCAGTTGAAGCTGATAAGCAGAACTAAGGACATTCATCAGACTCTTCTCTATACTTTCCTGTGTTGGAAATTTCCCTAGATAAAAAATTATGTTGTTTCTCTGTCCAATATTTTCCCTAAATTTTTTCACACTTAAACTAGTCAACAACATTCTCATGTGGGAAAAACAGGAAAGAAACATCTCATTGGACCAAGGAGACTTATGAAGACATTAGGTTCTGACTGAGGCTGCCCAAATCATCAGAAACAAATAGAGACCGTACCTGAATGCTCTCATGATCTCTCGGATGCACCAGCAACTGAACCTCTTGCAACAGTTTTGGTTGATACCTGTGACTAAATTTGAGCACTCCTGAGATGATTAATTTAGCAAATGCAGGTTTAGGAAATCCCAGGGTTCCTGTTCCTATTGCTGGAAACGCAATTGACTGTAAAGACAACGCCTCTGTGGTCTGCAGACACCTCTGGATGATGTTTTTCATCATCTGAAAAGCAAAAAGCACATCCTTAACATCTTACCTAGAAACGGAAGTTAGGGGGAAAAAGTCATGATTTTTGCAACTTTCCCTGTGATCTCTTGCAGTTGGAGAGGAAAGAGAAATATAGAAGAGGAAAGAGAATGTGAGAGACCCTCTACAATGATTCAAACTCGCTCCACCACAAAGGAAAGATGAAGGGTAAGACAGTCCTCTTCTTACTGCCTCCCATCCCCAGGCCCTTGCTTCTCTTTCCTGGCTAAAGTAGCATAATCTTGCAGTGTCCTCCCCTGGCCCTCAATAATTCCTGAGCAAGCTGAAGAAATGGTGAGGGACCTTTGCCTTGAAAGAAAAAAAACCTGAGTTTGGATCCCCATATCCCATATAAAAACACCTGACAGAAATCGCAATTGTCTTTATTTCTGGCCTTGGAAAGTAGAGCATGGAAAACTCCAGAGCAAAGTTATAGGGAGTAGAACAGTTCCGGATGATTTCCAATGCCACCCCCTTGGGCCTCCATAGGCAACACACACAATTGCCCTCTTATACACACACACACACACACACACACACACACACACACACACACACAAACACACAGAATAATAATAAAGTAACCAAACGATTAGCTGGTGCCCATGAGAAGTCAGCCACTGATGAAAGAATAGCCAAAGAGATAGAACCTGCCAAACACATGGCATAATTGCAGAAGAGAAGCAGACAGGGGCTAAGCTTTGACATGCTGAGAGGAGAGTCCAGAAGGCTGACCCGTTTCCTAGGGAATTTAAAGCCAGGCCCTACCTTTTGTGGTGATTTGCTGTTACTTTTCCAGTTTGGGGCCACCACATGAAGCACGCAGCTGCAGGGAAGATTACATCCACTGGTTTGAAGAATTGTGCCCACGGTGACAGGGACACTTTTGCCAGCTTCCTGTAACTCTTTCTGGAGTTGTGGCCCGGCCTTGTCCAACAGGGCTTTAGAAAGGGGCCCATTGTTGAGTGAAAGATCCAATGGGACAGAGTTGACAATGACATGGGTCTTAAAAACAAAACCAAGATTTGTTTCAGATTCCCAAGAAATAACTCACCAACGGTGACAGCACCTGGACACTGGACTTGGCACAACTGAGGGTGGTAGGAGGAAGGACAGCTAAGATGATAAAAGGTTTGGAGCCTGGAATACCAGCCAGAGCCAGCAGACAAAACAATAAGAAATAGCACAGGTTACCTCTGGTGGACCGGGAGCTGGGAGCAGTTAGTTGGACCTGAGAGAGAGCTTCTGCATTCAGCTAGACATGGTGTTGTGGGGCAGACTGTGGGAGACCCACATCCATTGCCAAGACACAAACAGCAGCTTGTCCATCACTGTGTTACCAGTGGATGCAGCCAGCTAGGTGGAGAGGGAAGGGGATCCGCCTAATACAGGTCATTGACAAGTAACTAGAGCAATGGAAGCTTCACAGCTCCAGGAGGGAAAGGAATGGAAAAAAGTCTTCAATTCAGTGTCAAGCCAAACAAGGAGCAGAACGTATTTCCATCCCTGATATTTGGCCAAAGGAGTATTTGCTTTGTTTGCTTAAAAAAAATAAGAAGATGCTGCTTTTAGTATTTGGAAACAGTACAATAATTAAGAACCTGAGTCCATCCCAGAGTTGACTCTACCTGACTACTGGGTTCAGGACTCCTGAGTTACTTAATGCCTCTAACTCTCATCCTCCCTCTGGGTGAGAGTATAGCATGGCACTTGGTGACATGGCATTAGATGAAATAAGGCTTGTCAACCAGTGCTCCTCAGAGGGTCTGACACAAAGTAACATTTGGTGACACTGGAGATTCTTTGATTTATTACCTATACTCATTATAAGTAGAAATCTAATTAAACTACTAGCTCCCTACTAGTATGCTTTCAAAATTAACGAAGCTGTGCTGGCACAAAGCTGTGCATTATCTGGGAGACTGAAGCAGGACTATTCCAGAAAAGCCTGGGTGCCATAGTTAAGCACAGATATCAACTTGACTGTTGAGGGTTCGAACTCTGGACACAGTTTTAGAGAGTTGATGGTTGAATTAAGCCCAGAGCAAATCTAAAGGAGATTGTCTAGTTGATGGGGAAGACCCAGCCCATGGTGGGTGGAATTAGGCCCTGGATAAATCATAGAGAGCTGATTGAGAGAGTTGGCATCCTTCTGTTCTACTTGGCCAGACATGCTGGTCTGGCAAGTAAAGATTGTCCATCTCTCAGCCGTTATTCAGTGATGGTGTGGCCAGTTACCTCGGCCCTGGTGTTGGTGTGTGCTCTCCCATCAAGCTGGACTGAGAACTGCAACTGGACTATTGTAAGGAAATAAACCCCTTGTTCCCTTAAGCCATTTGATGGTCATTTATCGGCAATCTTGCAGGCTGACTGCAACACTGGGCTACATACTGAGAGCCTGTCTCAGACAAACAAATGAACTTGAGCTACAGAGTTGGAGAGAATGTTGGAGAGAATAAAAGAGGAGAAATATTTGTAAATCACTTCTGCTCACTGACCTGTATCCTGAACACACAAAGAACATTTAAAACTCAGTAATAATAACCCAGTAGAGAAGTGGGAAAACAGTCTAAATACACATGTCCCCGAAGTGGCCAAAAGGCACATGAAGAGACGATCAGATCGTCAATCAACAGGGAAACCCAAGTGGAAGCCACAGTATGCTGCCACTTCACTCTCACCAGGATGGCTGTATTTGAAAAAGGCAAATAATAGCAAGCTTAGGCAAGGATGTGAGAAAATGGGAACTCTCAATAGCTGACAGGTATATAAAATGGTTTAGCCACCCTGGAAATATCCTAGCAGCTTGTCATAATGAAATGGGGAGTTACTACACAACCCAGTCATTCCCCTCTGGATATATACAAAAGAAAACCAAAAAATATTTTGTTTCTGTATTAGCCTATTTATTAGTTGTTGTGTGTGCGCTGTGTATGTGAACACATGTGTCTTGGTGTTCATGTGGAGGTCAAATGACAACTTCATAGAGTTGGTTGTTTATCTACCTTTATGTGGACTGTAAGGATTGAACATAGTTCCTCAGGTTTGCACAGCAAGTACCATTTTCACTGAGTCGTCTCACTGGTCTCATGTATATTCTGCAAACAAATGCTCATAGAAGCAGTATTCATAAAAGAGTATAAAAACCCAAATGTCCATTGTCTGATGAATTCATAAACAAATGTTCATTCATCTATGAGAATATTATTTAACCACTAAAAAAGGGATAAAGTATTGCTATATGATACAACATGGATAGACTCTGAAAATATTCTTCTCAGTGAAAGAAACCAGTCATAAAAGACCACAGTTCAAATGATTTCATTTATACAAAACACTGGGAGTAAGTGAGTGTACAATAGAGTAGATTAGAATCGTCTGGGGCTAGGAAGGTGAGGCGGGTGAATGGAAGGACTAGGAATACCTGTTAAATGAGCACAAGTTTCTTTCTGGAGTGAAAAAAGACTGCGTTAAATTAGATTTTAGCCTGATTTACATACAGAGAGAGAAAAAGAGAGAGAGATTGTCATTACATAATTTCTAGACCATACTCATATATTTTTAAGTGAATATGTTAAAAGCCATTAAGTCTACACTTAAAACGGGTACAATATGTGAATTACATAAAGATGTTTGAACATGAAAGTGGATGACTGCTTATATGGCTTTTTATAATTTTCAGCTTTTTTTAAAAACAGACTGTGGGAATACACTACTGCGATAAGCATGTCCTGGTTAAAGGTATCTATGGTGTTGCTATCAATCACATTACATTAGGTTCTGTCTAGATGGTGCTTTGAAGTCCTTTTTCTCTTTTTCAAGAAATGGCTCAAAGCTAAACACTGGAAAGGTTACTGTAGCTACTTTTTTGCATTTGCTACGATGCAAAGCATATCCAACTGTGTATTGTTAAAAGATATTAGGGACAAGAGATACCCAATGGCAATAATTAGGACTTTAGTCTTGATTTTTCAACAAAACATTTGAAAGTGGAGGGATAGGCAGCAAGATAGCTCACATATCTGTGTTCAATCCCCAAAAACCCACATGGTAGAAAGAGAACTGACTTGACTTCCACCTGTGTTTGTACCATTCACTGTGTGGGCATTCACTGGAGGACATGCCTATGGCAACATCATTTGTTACAACAGAGTAATAAAGGCATTGGTCAATAAGTAGGTACTCCTGCCATGCTCTCAATGCCTTCCCTACATATTTCCCATTTGCAATTATGCCTTGGAGCCTCATCAGTCTCCAATTAAAAAAGAACAGTCAAGCAAAGTAGTTTGTGTGTGTGTTGTGTGTGTGTGTAGGGGTCAAGATCCTGTTTTAGACAGTTATGACTAGTCAGAACCTGTGTTAAAAGGGTATTCAATACTTAAAACCAAAAAATATTAGGATGATTGTCCTCAGACTTCCACACATGTGTTGTGGTACTCCACTTTTCAACAGACACACACACACACACACACACACAAAGGACTTGTTCTTACATGATTCCCAATATCTGGACCTTCCTTAGGTCAACTTAGCCAGCTGTTTTCCATAACATACCAACAAATGGATGGAGTTGCTGAGCCCTTCCCAATCCAGCCCCTAAACCTGCCCATGCTGGACTGCCACTGACAGATCCCTGTCCTCATTACTCCTGTGATTTTTTTCTAAATCTGCTTTTCATAACACTAACATGACACAAGACCTGCATTTACCAAAACCTACCAGGTTTTGGAGGCCATGAATATGGATAATCACATGTGTCAATTTCTCTGGATTCTCACATTTATCAGAAACCTAGTGATCCAATTCCAGTATCTCAATTCATAGAAACATTTGAGCCAGTCTCTATTAGTAAGTGACCTGGGATGGAGTCCAGTTACATAAGGAAAGCTGTCTCCACCCAGGAGAGGGGGGAAGGAATTATCTCCCCCTCTCCCCATCCATCCTTGATGCTCTTGGGGCTCCCAGAGGACAACTGCAGATTATACCACACGACAGCACGCTGGGGGCAAACAAGGACACTCACCTTAGCATTCCGCACATCTTCTGTCACCAGCAGGATCTTCAGGCCTTCTGGGGACACCAGACACCGCTGTTTCTGTGAAGATTTTACAGATGGGACTGCTGCTGTTAAAGAGGGTAGGCAAGCTCTGTTGGGTCCGGGTTCTGTCTTAGAGGGGGACGCCACCCCCTGGGGCAGGGCATCTTTAAACACAGTTCTTGCAGCTTCAGCAAAGGCCATCACAGTCTTCTCAGAGCAGTCCACCAAGAAGACCTTTTTCAAGGTGGACCCATCCTGCTTCTGTTGGAAATAGTCCTGGATGGCGGAAACAATAGTGGCCACACACAGGCTTAAGGGGAACGCGAAGATTCCAGAACTGATTGCTGGGATGGCTATGGATTGGAATTTATGTTTCTCAGCTAAAATGAGACTTTGAGCCACAACATTCCTTAATAGAGAACAGCATAGAACTTTGTTTCCGTTCCAGCGAGGCCCTACTGCATGGATGACACGTTGGCAAGGGAGCCTTCCCGCTTTCGAGATGACTACATTGCCAGGTAGGACTTTGCCAGATTCTCTCACCATCTGGTCACATTCAGCCTGAAGCTCAGGGCCAGCTGCTGTGGAGAGAGCACCAGCAAGTCCGCCAATGTGACGAAGCTCCTCATTTGCAGCATTCACCACCACCTCCACAGGAAACTGAGTCAAGTCTCCCTGTTGTACAATCAGCGTGACACCAGGAACTATGTTCCCCTGAAAGAGGTATTTCTGTTCACCGGTACTGCCTACATCCTTCTTGTCTTCATTCTTCTGGAGTTCAATGATACAACCATATAAGCGTCTGACTTCTCCTTTGTAATACATTGCATTGTCCTGGAAGAACTGCCAGACGCCAGGCTTATCAATTTGAAATGCTTTAATGCAGACTGAATCCCGGACTTGTTTGACCTTGTCCATATAATGCAAGACTTTGCTCTTGATGCCACTTAGCAAAATGCCTTTTTCTTTGTTCTCATGCTCAAAAGCTACTTGCACATTTGCCTTCTTTATGTCTGACCACAAGGACTTCTTTTCTGTCTTTAAGTACTCTATCACCAAGGGAGGCTCTATCTCAACTAGTCTCTCTAGTTTCGTGTTGTTTTCCAAGAACTGAAACAGCAAGGTATGGATTTCACTCACCTCTCTCTTGCAGCCTGCGATGATAACCTTGGCTGGGATCTCTGGGGTTAATTCACTGGTTACCATAATGCGTGTACAGGAATTATGCTTCTTTTGTAAATCATAAGCTTTCTTTTTCCACTTATTGTCACTAAGCACTTCTTTGTCCTCCACTTCAATGCACTCATAACTCAAGGCACTGAGCATGTGCTTCTCAGCTTCCTCCAGAACTTTGGGAGAACAGCTGGTTAAAAGAACAGCTTTATCCTTTAGCTCATAAGTTGCAAGAATTTTCTGTGCTATAAAAAGAGACTTGGAGAATTCTTGATGATCTACCTGCTCCAGAAACATAGAGACCTCAGGAGAAACTGATATCTTTTTCTCAGCCATGGCAAACATCTTTTCCTGGAGTTCACGCTTAACTTTGTACACATCTGCCCGGAGTCCCGTCAAGCATAGGCACTGAGAGTTTGCGTCATAAGAGATCTCCATCTCCGGACACTCTGTGCTTAGATGCTCCAGGATGCCAATTTGTCGTAAAAGAAAATGTCTTCCTGGAGAAATGGTAACTTTTTCCTTCAGACTTTTTTCTTCCTTTTTAATTTTTTCAGTGGTATTTTCTACAAGTTTCTTGATTTGCAAACCCATGTTTTGGACATCTTCTGATTTTCCTGTTAAGATTAGAGTCTTCTTAGGTGAATCAAACTCAATCAAAATCCTATCATCTCTGAAGTCATATTTTATGCTGTCCCATAGTTCTGGATCCACTGGAAGAACAGAAACTTCATATTTAGACTTGATGCCAGCAAACGCTGCTGATGCATCTTTCTGCCAGGTCTGGATTTTCTGCATTTGCATGACTAAGGTGACCGCAGGTTTAATTGTAACATTACTGCTGACCTTACACCATGTTAGATCACAGTGGTAATGTCTCATCTCATCATTTATCTCTTCTATCAGGTGATTGTTTTCCTGAAAGAACTTCCATAAGGAACAATCCAGTGATTCTTGGAATGGCGTGGGACAGGCTGTGTCCAAAGAGAAATTGTTGGGGAAGCCAGACAGTGGCATCTTGTTGAAGTTGTGTTTCTTTGCCATGACAGTGTCTAACACTTTAAAAGCAAATAAAGAAGTATAAATAAACATCTCAATATGACACGTTTTTAATGAATACAAAACAAACAACTTAGGAAAAGAACTATAATATTTGTACAACTTTGGTGTAATGTTATTAAAGGCAGGGCAACTCTCCATGGCTCACTACAAATTGATATGCTTTAACCATGCACTGGTTAAGTTGTATTGAATGTAACAGTTACTTTTCTCCCAAATCACTCTACACTGAAAACATTCTATGTTTTTTCTGATCCTTCTGAAATATATAGCTACAGTAAGAAACAGATACAATTTTTATCACAAGTGCACAGATGATGTTCACCCCAGCATAAATAGTCTTTTTGTCTTCAAAGTGAAATATTCTGCCATTTGTTGTTTCCTAGATAATCCCAGAACTGAAGCTTTCATGGTTGATTTAAGTTCCATCAATACCATCATGGGGAGAAGTATAATTGTAAAACCATAAGACCAAGCTTTACTTGAGTTTATTTCATTTTTTATAGTAGCCTTTTGAGGGAAAAACACTATGATTATCATCTCAAGTTACAAATGACAAATCGAGGCTGGAAAAGTTTGATAACTCAAATAGGGCACTACAGACCAGCATAAGTATCCAAGCAAATCACCAGTGTCTGCCAGTCCAGAAGCCTGTGTATTTGTTTTTCTACAAACCATACGCATCCTCGAGGTCATCTGAGTGTCCAGCTGTAAGCTATGATTTGGTAAGACCTGCACCACTTCCCATCTCTGTTGCAGTCTCCCTCCTGCCACCATGGCTGCCCCCTTCAGATGTGAGGGTGTATGTATGTGTGCAAATGCACCTGTGTACCTGTGTGTGTGTGTGTGTACATGTCCCCTCCTCACTTAATTTTAGTTGTTAGACAGTGTCTGCTCACAAGCTCAAGTGTTTGGGAAGGTCAAAGCACTTTAGCTGGTGGAGTCTTGCTGGAAGAAGGCAGTCACAGGAAGTGGGTATTGAGGTTGGTTAGCCCCACCCTGCTTGAATATATGAGTCACCTCTTGAGTTTGCATATAGCAGCTGTCTGTCTCCATGAAAGATGTGACATAGCCACACCCAGCTTCTGCTACCAGCCATGCTGATTCTGCCACGAAAGACTGTTTTTCCCCTCTGGAAAAGAAGCAAGGCCACAAAAGTAGCTAGAATACTGGATTTACCTGCAGTTGGTGATAAGAGTGAATTAGACTTCTGAGGGAGGATAACTTCAGATGATGGGTTGGATTAAAAGAAAAAGTTCTTTCAAATGGATGAAGATACAACCCATACTGTATTTGTACTTCTCACAGTGAGAGGAAAAATTAAAAGATTTTTAATATTTTATTTATTTTAGAGAGACAGAGAGAGTGCACATAAGCACAACTGTGGGGGTAAAGATCAGAAGACTGTTCCCTCCTTCCCCAATGTGGGTTTCAGATAGGCAGGACAGGACAGGACAAGACAAGCCAAACTCAAGTCTCCAGGATTGCATAAAAGCACATCTACCCACTGAGTTATTTCACTGGCTAAAGAAAGGCTTAAAAATTGAGTATGTCTCTGTGTCCAACAGATATGAAAAGTTAAAGAGGAGATGGATGCACATAAAGATTCTATCTAGATGGTGAGAGGAAAACTGGTTGTGGACTTAAAAAAACAACCCATAAAAGAAAGCCAAAAATGTTGCTAGATCAGGTTTAGAGGCAAAACGTCTCTTTCACAGGCTCATATATTTGAACACATGGTCCCAGCTGGTGGATTTGTCCTAGGAAGCAGAGCTGGTAGATGCAGATACTGGGTTCAGGTCACCCCACTTTCTGGCCTGAGCTCTGTGCTCCTGATCTGTTAAGATGTGAACGAGTGACGTCGCAAGTTTCTGCTGTCAAAGAACGGAAGCTGCCATGACTTCTCCATCATAGTGGATTGTTTCTGCCAAACTATGAGCTAAATTGTGTCACAGAAATGAGAAAAAGAACTAACATAGGGAGGAAGAGTATGGCTGCAGGTATTCTGGCTCTGACTTCCCAACAGAAAGGTCAACTGCAGGTCTGGAATTTTAGAAGAAAATCCAGACAGGGGATGTTCACTTGAGAATCCCAGAATTTGATAAACACAGACAACCAATAGTTCTCTGTCTTTATCCTTGTTTGTCTCTTCTCTAGATTTTAAAAATAACTCCTCTCCACCTTTAAGACTCAGCTCAACTAAACTTAGCCAGTCCACAGATGCTCTCTGGGTTCATAGGTCATAATACTCATATGTGCTAGGCCCTGGGCTTTGACTTTTATACCCTTCCCAGTGTATCCCATTGTGTTTCTGGATTTGCCCTATTCATTTTTGATATGGCAGTCTCTGCATAGTGACCCCTGAGACTTAGGACCTCTTAAGTAACTATTGACCACCCACATTTTTGCTCAGTTCTGAAACCGTCTATCTCATTCCTATTCACATCAAGATCCTGGATAACAGCATTTGGGGTAGAATACTCACTCAGCAAAGGATCACCCTTAACACACAAAACAGAAATCCTAATAATCTTGGAAACAAATTAATCTAAACACCAAAATAAAGATTCATATTCTATAAGAATTTTGACCTTCTTTAAAAAAATATACTCACCAAATTCTACAGTACAGCAATTCCTCCAGATTATGTGAAATGGTCTACCTATCCAATGATTTTGCTAAAAGCAGCTCTCATTTAATGTCAGTTTCAGAAAGAAAGTTGTAGAAAAATTAATCATGCTCACAACAGTCAAGAGTTTTTACAGACTGTGATGTTAGTCTCAAATGTCGACCTGACATCTGAGTCTGTAGTTCTGGACACATCTATGAGAAATTATCTAATTAAGGCAGGCATGAGTGCATGATTGACACAGGAAGAGCCAGCCCGTGGCGAGTGGGCTCATTCCCTGGGCAGGAGGAAAAAGGCGGAGCAAGCTGGAAGGTGAGCAAGCAGGCGTGCAGCATCGGTCTTTGCCCTCAGCTCTTGCTGTGATGTGACGGGACCAGTTTCCTCAGCTGCTGATCCAGTTAGTCCCCTGCCATGATGAGCTGTAACCTGGAATTGTCGGTTGAATAAAAATCCGTTCCCACGTTGTTTGAGTGAGCTATTTATTATATCAAATTATGAAACTAAATCAGAGGTTGACAGGGACGCATTTTAAAGAATGCCTTTCCTCTGAGATATAGGTGCTTATGTCACTTTATTCACCCATCTTGTCCCTTTTAGGTTTCTTCATTTCCTACCCTTGGCAATGACCTGCTTAGCTGTGAAAAGTAGTCACTTCTTCGTAACTGTCAGGCAGCAGGACAGGACAGGACAGGACAATGCCCAGGAGCTAGTTAGGCAGGAGAGTCTACAATAGCTCTTTGGCTGCAAGTGGTTCCCACCTCAGTTGAAGATAGACGAGCTGCCACCTTGGAGGACAGGATGTGTGGCACCCACGTCCTGCACAGTGCTGGGAGACAGCTGTTCACTGAGGAGCCAGAGCTCCCTCTGGCTCGAGAGAACAAGCCGAGCTCACAAACAATGTTGCCCACGCAAGCCATGCACAGCATCCATGGACATAATGCTTTCTTGGCCTCTGGACATGAATGGGTTCTAGTGTTCTGCCCTTCCAGGCACTTCTTTTCCCTCTCCTCGATGCAGCTATCTCTAAGCCCCAGAAAGAACTGGCCCTGCCCTGCTGACCTGAGCCCTAAGTGCTCAGAGTCCACACTCTGCACACCTGGCTCAGAGTGAAGGTGATCAGCCCAAGAACGTGACAAGCTGAGCAGACACTGGGCGGTGAAAGTGAAGAGGGAAGATTCCCCAAAGCTACATTTTTTTATTAAAAAAAAAAAGCAAATAGCATTTATTACAAGTGTCAGTATTATCTCACCTGGAGGTTTACCTGGTTCTTGAACATCTTCTTTTGTCTAAAATTTCAAGCATAAAAGATCATTAAAACATGAATAATTTCTTCTCGTTAAGAAAATGTCCCAGGGTTGGGGCAATGGCTCAGGGATTAAAGCTTTTGATGTCTGGCAAGCAAAAGAATCTGAGTTCAGATCCCCAGATCCCATGTAAAAATTCCAGGAGGAATCACAGTGGCCTAGTGTTCTGGCCCTGGAGGCCGGAGCCTGGGAAACCCCAAAGCAAAGCAATAAGGAACTAGAGCAACCCAGGAAGATTCCCAGTGTCATCCTGGGGCCTCCATCGGCACCTATACTCAAGGACCTTCTACACACACACACACACACACACACACACACACACACACTCAAGTCCAAGGGTTGAGGAGATACTTAGCATTTAAAATGCTTGCTAAGTAAGTTCTTTCTTCCCTTATTTCCTCCAGACACTCCAAGCTCTCTGGTCTGCTCCTCTTTTCTTCCTCCAACCAGGCTCTCTCTCTGACCTTAAGCTATCTCTTTGGTTCTAAAGCTTTCTGCATTAAATCTAAAGTATGACTCCCTTGGCTACCAGACTCCAACCCTAAATAAACTTAAGTCTCAATAAGCAAATAAATAATAATTAAATACCTTGACTCAACACAATAAAGGGAAGAGCAATTCAGGATGATATTCAAGTTAATATTGGGTATCATCCTTGTGATAGTTTGGCCTGGGTGTCAACTTGACACACCCGGTATTAACTAAGCAGGACTGAGACCACCTCTGGAAAGGATCAACTGAGACTACTTGAGAGGCTTGTACATGCCCTAGATCCTATCAGAACTCTAAAGCTCTCAAAGGATTCTCCCAATACTGCATCATATAAAAAGGAGCCACCAAGCATGCACATTAAAGGACTCTCCGGGGATTGGGGGAGGGGAGGCACTGGGGGGTGGGGAGGGAAGGGTGAGGGGAGGGTGAGCAGAGGGGTCAGGGGGAGGAAGAGGGTGGGAGGGAACTGGTGTACATATTAAGTTTGTATGAGTGGAGATAATAAAAAATATTAAAAAAGAGAGAAATAACAATAATAATAAAAAACATAAAAAATAAAAGAAATTATCGAGCAAAAAAAAAAAGGAGCCACCAAGGAGAACAGATGCCTTCTTGTAGCTGTGCTAGGAATCGTTCTTTCTTCCAGCTGCCCGGTTCCTTCGACCTTCCACTAGACTAAGACTCTAGGAGTTCTCCAGCCTTCAGCCATCACCTACCTGACTACAGAACTGAGCAGCTAGCAATTGGCAGCCATCGTTGGAACTACTTCAGCTACTGACAGCCTTTGCTAGACTACCTCGGCCATATCTGTAAGCCAACTCAATAAATTTCCTATATATTCATTCTGTGAATTTCATGACTCTGGAGAACCCTAATTAATACAATCCTGAATTGCTCTTCCTTTTATTGTTTTAAAGTTAATATAGCCCTCCATACAAAGGTTCCCAAACACATGCACCCATCCATGTGCAAACACACATGCATACACCCCATGTACATGTACATATTTTATAAAATGTCCCTTGGATCAGCTTGGACTCCAGGATCTGTAGTACAATCAAAATAATGAAATCATTGAATAAGCTCTTGAGTGCATCTGCAGATACGTCATCATATATCCACTTGCTAGTGACAACAGTCACTGCAGAAAATGAGACACATGTAACAGACTCCTCAGTTCACACCATGGATAAATATGGGCTAAGACCTGACTCAGAGAAACAACTTGGTTTATGATTCTTCCCCCACTTAGTCCTCACTTGATAGCAAGTGGCACAGTGCTCAGAGAAGTCACCTCAATCCTCATAGTAATAATCCATTTCACAGATGAAGAGGCAGCACATGTGGTATGGACTGGTATCCCATAAAATGATGTAAAAATAAATTAAAAGAGACACATTTCTGTTTCTAAAGAGGCTGAGATAGACAGATCCAAAATTTTGTATCCCACACTATTATTATAACCTCCAAATCCTGACTTTTCCAAAAGTATCTCAAATCAACCAAAAGTGCCTAACATCTCGGTATTTCCTATTACCTGGTTACTGTCCTCACTCTCTTCCCACTGCTAAGATACCATTCTCACTGCACCTTGACTTTCTGTCCTGTTTTCATGGCTGAGCCTCCTGTCCCGCACATCTTGGGAGAACACCCTGGGTCACTTTGGGCCCATCCTAAGTTTACCTACCTTTGCTGAAATGTTTCCCTGAGATTCTGAGACTTCATCTGAGGCTGGGGGCAACCGGACAGTTAACTTGAATGTTCCTTTTCCTGGCCACACTAGCTCATGATTATCCTTCTCCAGAACATTCTGCCGAACTAAAATGGTAAACAAAAAAATTTGAAACCATATGGCAAGCAATCTTTACTTATATAATTAATCCATAGTGCAAACCTGTGCACACACACACACCCTTTCCCCTGTGCTCCTGTCTTTAGCTTTCAAGCTTTTCCTTCATGGATCCTTGCTGGGGGTTCTGGGACTCCAGAGTTTCCTATGTTTCCCTTTCTCTACTCTAACTTAAATGTTTCACCAAATCCAAGGACAAGAAAATTGATTGTCTGCATCCTGAAAGAAGAGTCCAGCCTGGAAAATCCCAGGATTCCTCTATACACCTGCCTGCTCAAGCAAATGGGCTCTGGGGCTGACCTGCTAGGGAGCGGCAGGGGAGTAGAGGAAGATACCACCCAGCTGTTCTGAGGCCTGCATGGGAGGAGGGAATTTTCCCCAAAGATCAAAACTTCCAACCCAACGGAATGTGGGCAGGTCGCCCGGGTCCCTGGCTAGGGACTGAGCAGGGAGGCCCCAGCTCCCTCTGTCCATTCAGTACATTCTCATGGAGGTCACTTTCAGCATAGCATCTGGCCCCCTTCCGAGCGACTCCGGAACCCTCCTGTCCTTTCTAACCCAGGAAGAATTCCCGAAGCATCTCAAATATCTTAAACCATGCTCCCCCCCCCCATTTAAAGATAGTATAACAGGAGAGACAGAGAAGGATGGAAAGGCCCGCAGGTCCCTGGCACTTGCAAGAAGTGCTGAGAGTCAAGATTTGACACCTGCGACCTCCCGAGATGCACAGGTAGAGTCCTTCCCGCCCTGGACCTCAGAGCCCCTCACCGTCCTCCTGGAAGAAGAGCACCACGAAGCAGGGTGGGCTCCCGGGCTCCTGGTGGACCTCACACTCCCCACCTCCAGATCGCTTCGGACTTTGGAAGTAAGCCTGCAACTTGGCGCTCAAGTTCTTCAGGGGATCAGCACCCCAAGACCCCTCAACCAGCAGCGGGAAGGAACCTGACTCAGCCATCCCAGCTTCTCTGGTCCTCTCCAACTGCCGGACCAATTCTCGAAACTGCCGAGCCAATTCTAGAAAGTTATTTTCTCTCTAGCTTCCTGGAAATTCCTCCTGGCCCATGGCTTCTGTCTTCAGCCCAGCTGCCTCACACACATATTCAATTTTCACTTTCTGTCCCTGCCCTTAACAAAGGCTAATTGACCTTGTGGACCGGGCTATCTCCATTCCGCCTCTGACCTCTGCCCACCTGTGCATTGCAGTCCGCCAGCTTAGGTGACGCCCAGCACTCACGTGATCCACAGCTGACCCTTGCACCAACATATGGATAGTTTCATTTTTGCCTCAGCCGGCACTGGAAAAAAGACCACACACCATGATGCTCTCGGGATGCTTGCTGTCCACTCGATGACTATTGTTAACAAATGGTGGACTTAGAAGAACTTTTCCTGATTTTCCTCCTTTGAGTTATTTCTGATCTGCGAATTCTGAGTCTGCAAACTAAGGCAAAAAGAATGCACTTCCTGTTTGTGTGGGCCAACTGCACTAGGTTCTATGCTTTCTTACTGTGTGGATTTGGCAGAACCACATAGGTGTGTGGGACACAAAAGTTATAATAGAAAATATGTCAAAAGGAAGAAGTACGGAGCTGTTCTAAGAGACAACGAGGGATCCTAGCCTAAGAGGGAGGGGGGGTGTCAGGGAGGGATTATTTGCTGGTGACATACTACCTAAGGTCTAGGGATATCAAGAAATGATCTTACAGGGCTGGGAATGATGATGGAGGCTCCACGCTGTGATTTACTTTCATAGGACCCCTCAGGCTGCTGCATGGTGACTGGCAAAGAGGTCAGGCAGGTGACTGTCTAAATGTCAGAATAAAGGATTGTGGGAGGTAACGAAAGTGAGGGAAGATGGGAGGGAGCTTCGATGCCATTGGCCTGGGGAACAGGACTCCCCCCCATGGTGAATGACAGAAGTGGAGTTGGGTGGATTTCACTTCTCTGCCAGAGGGATGGTCGCCCAGAGTCTGACTTCTTAAACTATGGGCCACCATCCCATGTGTTATGACGTGTGTCATGTGTGGAAGGTGTCAACTTGATGATTGAAGGTTCAACCTCTGGGCACACTTATAAAGAATTAGTGTTTGAGTTAGCTTCCTTCCCAATCCCCCTCAAACACCTGAGCAAGTCTGCAGATTTTCTAGTTGAATGGGAAGGCCCAGCCTGCCAGGAACCATAAAAAATGACCTTTAGCCCAAGTGACTGTCTTGGGCGCCTGCCTGTCTCTGTCTCTGTTTCCCCCATAGCTGAGTCCTTTGTCAGAGAAACAAGCGACCATCTGAGGTTTAACTCATCTGCCATAACTACCTCATCCTCAGTAAAACCTTATCTACCATAAATATCTTAGTCTCGTAGCAACGTTTCCTGCCTGGCCCAATGGTTTTCCTGCCTAAACCCGTGCCCTAAGAACCCCCTTCCCCAAGAACTATATAAATCCTTCCCTGGTTCAATAAAGTTAGAGCTTGATCGGAACTCTCGACTTGCTCTCGTTCTTTCTGTCTCCTGTCCTTCATTTGTCCTCCTGCCTCCTAGGTTATCTGGTTCTCAGAGTTTCCCACAGGCCGAGGCACCAGTCCATGCTGGGTAGAATTAGTCCCTGGACAGAGAAGATGGAGGAAGCAAGATAAAAAAGTTGCATTTCTCCATATACTTGGCCAGACATGCTGGTCTGGCAAGTAAGGATTGTCTGTCTCTCAACAGTCCTGTGAATATATGGATACGTTGTGGCCAGTTCCTTTGGCCCCTGGTGTTGGTATGAGTTCTACTGCCTCACTGGAAAAGGAACTGTAACCCCAAATCATAAGCCAGAATAAAACCTCTTTTTCCTTTGAGCTGTTTGGTCATGAATTGATCAGTAATCATGCAGAGTAACAGCTGTACCATGTGAGGGTCATATAACTGAATGTGGAGCTTACAAAAAAAAATTCGGAGCAATAACAGATTTCTGAATACATAATGACAAAAATAATTCAAGTTCAAACACATAAAATGCTGGAGAAATGTGGGGAGAAGGGAACTCTCATACATTGCTGGTGGGATCACAGGCTTGTACAACCACTCTGGAGATCAGTATGGTGATTTCTAAAAATGGTAAGGATTAAAATGCCATATGACCCTGCTATATCACTACTGGGAATAATCCCCCAAAATCCAGCAATTCACTACAATGATACAAGCACAACCATGTTCATTGCAACACTGTTTACAATAGCAAAGTCATGGAATCAATCCAAATGCCCAACAGTTGACGAATGGATAATGAAAATGTGGTACATTTATACAATGGAATACTACCAGCTATCAAAAAATGAATAAATGAAATTCACTGGTAAATGGATGGAATTAAAAGAAATTATACTGAGTGAACCATCTCAGGAGCAGAAAGTTAGACGCCATATATTCTCCCTTATAAGTGGATCCTAGTTCCACACCCACTTAATGACATACTCAAAGGTAAATCTCTGTAACACCCATTATAACCACAAATGATTATAACTATGAAGGAAGGGGAATGAAGACCTCAAAAGAAAGGAGACAAGGGATCACACTTCAATAGAGAAATTAGGCCACAGTCATGAACTGCCTGTAAGGAGAGAGACATCTGATACAGCTCACTCTCATTTCCCTTCCTTTTCTCTATGAGCTGGGCAAGTTTGATCTCCCCAGTCATGGGGGTGATAGAGGCTGGTACCCAATCAGCAACCAGGAGACTAACCCCACTCACTACTGTATCCTACTCTTTATTCTTCCATCTACCTTTAAGCCTCTTCTTTTATTTAACAGCCTTTTGTCTTTGGTTAGGAGATGATCTCAACCACCAATCAGGATGGAGCCAAGGGCAGTGCAGGAATAGCAAAACTGAAAACAACCACAAACCATAATTCAGAACACCAAAGACCCTACAATGTTCACCCCAAACCAGACCAGCCAAATTTCTCCCCCATCCTAAAGCTCAGTGAATCTTGTGGAACAAAGGGCGGCAAGACTGTAAGAGCCTAAAGATGCGAGGACCACCGATAGGCAAGATACTACACTCAAGTGCCCGCTGAGACAACCAGGATATTGCTACAATGTGATTTGACCTTGTCTGATCTGCACAATGGCTGACATGTTAACAAGCCCTCAAAGACTAGCACAGATCTCAGGAAAGAAGGCTTTGGACAGTAGGATTCTTAGAGGCAAGGGGTTAGACAGATATAACAGAGTTCCTATATTAGTGGCAATCCAAGAATGGGCCCCAAGGTATGTCACTGAGTCCTGAACCCTCGCTAGTATAGACGACTCAAAGGGAAATCCAGCACCCATGTGAACAGATGTTATGGAGGGTGGGAGGAAGCAGGCCAGAAACACCAAGAGAGGAGGAGGGAGAGAAGGGAAGAGAGACAGATGGAAGGAAGGGGAGTGTGATGGGGGGACAATAGGAGGAAAGGGAAGGGCAAGGAAAAAGAGGCGATTACCTATTGGGCTTGTATAACTAGGTAAAAAAAATAAAAAAAAGAAGTAAAATCCAAGAAACATTTTTATTCATAGTAGAAGTTTCCACAATTTGTTTCTGGTTGTCTTTTATTATTATTATTTTTTCTATTCAATTGTGCATGTATGGTGTGTGCGTGAGTGCATGTATGTGTGTGTGTGTAGAACCACGGAGGAATTCAGGAACCACCATGGACCGCCTCCAACTCCTTGTTTACTCTGCCCCAGGATTCACAGGCTCTGCCCTACCAGGACCAGAAACGCAGGCCATCCCCGCTTCCGCCCGGCATCTATACGTGGGGGTCATAGGATCCGAACTCAGGACCTCCCGCCTGCAAGGCAGAGGCTTAACCCCTGAGCCACCTCTCCAGACCCTCTGGTTGTCTTTTAAAAGTTTGTTTATCTGCATCTTGCGCCTCACTGTGGTTTCTTATCCCTCCTGGGTGATTCTCCAGGGAGCCTCTTCAATACCTTTCAGCTTATCAAGACAGAAATAATTAATGGTATATTTTACCAAAGGAACAATATAGGCTCATTAATACCACATTTAAATGAGAGGTAGAGCAGTTTCTGTAGAAAGGTTCAGAATAGACTTGATCTTTCCCAGGCTGAATTGAAAGAAGAATAAAGAAGAGCAAAGATCTTTCCTGGTCATTCAGCTAATACTCTTTGATTCAGACCCACATAGGTATCTCTCTGGACAAGCATTACCACTCCCAGCACAGTCTTACCTACATATCACACCCTTCACAATCTACTCCAGTCATATGCTGCAAAAGATATACAATCAGCAACTTAGGAAAGACTTCTCTTTGCAGCTTCATTATAAGTTTTACTAATATAATTACTACATAGCACAAAATTTATAAATAATGAGAAAATGCAAAATACTGTATCGGATAAAATTAAAGAGTTAGGTCTTTGAAATATTACAAACCAAATGTTAGCTAACCAAAAAAAAAAAAAGAAAAAAAAAGAAAAGAAAAAGAAAGAAAGAACACCCAAAATAAATTAGAATGAAAAGGAGTTGTACACAGACTCCATTGCAATCCAGAATATCATTAAGGTATACCTGGAAAACTGATAGGGAAATATTTTGAAAACTTTATACTACAAAAAACCTGGAAACTCTGGAATAAATGAGAAAATTTCTAAATGACTTTCACCTTCCAAAATTAAATCCAAAAGATATAAGCAATTAACAGACTCATAACAATTTCAAAAAATGAAGTAGTAATTAAATCTCCCCACAAAAGCAGGTCTTTGACTGCATAGATTCACTGATGACTTCTAGCAGATTTTTAAAGAAGATCTAATATCAACTTTTCAAATGGTTCCATAAATCAGAAATGGAAGAAACATTACTAAATGCACTCAGTTAAGCCACTATTTCCATGATAAAGTTAGAACCAAATAAAGACCCAACAGTAAAGAAAGAAAATTACACACCATGATGACCACAATGTAAAATTCTCAAAAAATTGCAAGTTGAATTTAAAAACTCATTAAGTTCATGTATCATAACCAAGCTATTTTTGTCCTCATTACATAAAGTTGGTTCAATATATGCAAATCAATAAATCATATAGCTTCATAGGAATAAACATCATATAAATAGACTTAAGGACAGAAGTCATATTATTACCTTGGTGAATACAGAAAGGCACTAACAATGTTCAACATACCTCCTTGATAAAAGTCCTCAAGAAATTAGGAATGAGTAGACTATACCTCAACATAATGGAAGCTATGCACAACAAAATTATATAGAATATTGTACTAAATGAGAAAAACAGAGTATTTCCTTTAAAAACTGTAATGAGACAAGAGCACCCACATTCACCATTCTTATTCAATAGAGTATTCAAAATATTAGCTGTATCAGCATGACAAACATGTGTTTACAAGTTACTGGAAATAGTTTTCATGTTGCTCAATTAGCAGAATTAATATGGTGAAAGTGGCTATTATCAAAGAAATCTAACGATTAAATTTAATCTTCATCAAAGTTCCAAATAAGTTTGTTACAACACAAGAAAAAACAACCCTAAAAATGCATATGGATTCACAAAAGTCTATGAATAGTAGAGTCATAGTGACAAGACATCATGGTACTATATGGAAGCAGACATGTAGACCAAACAGAACAGGGGACCTATTGAAAACACACACACACACATTATGGCCACCTAGTCAATAACTTATCCAATCAATTCTGTTGCAATGTTGGATATCTTTCTACAGAAAATGAACTTATATTTGTATGTTTTGGCCTGGCACAAAAATCACTCAAAAATGAATCAAGACCTAAATTTTAAAACTGAAATACTGAAATATGCTAAAGGAAAATATAGGGAAAGCACTTTGATATACAGGCATAGTCTTAATAGGACTCACACAGCACTGAAAATAATCTCAAGGACTGGCAATGTAATGACATGAAGTTAAAAACTCGCATAGCCAAGTAAACTGCTACTGGAGTAAACACTCAACCTGCAGAATGAGGGAAAAACTTTCATCTGTACTTTGGACAGGGGGCTAATATCTAAAATATATGGAGAACTGCAAAAATTAAACATCATAAAACAAAATTATCAGTGAAAAAATGGGCCAATGAATTAATGGGAAGTTCTCAAAAGAGAAAGCACAAATAGCCAATAAATATTATAAAAAGTGTGTAAATCTTTTTTTAAATTCAATTGTGCATGTGTGCATGTGTGTGCGTGCGTGCGTGCGTGCGTGCGTGTGTGCGTGCGTGTGTGTGTGTGTGTGTGTGTGTAGTGTGTATAGAACCACGGGCAAATTCGGGAACCACCATGGACCGCCTCCACCTCCTCCTTGTTTACTCTGCCCAGGGATTAACAAGCTGCACCCTACCAGGACCAGAAACGTAGGCCGCCCCCACTTCTGCCCGGCGTCTATACGTGGGGTCTAGCATCCGAACTCAGGACCTTTCTCCTGCAAGGCAGAGGCTTGTCCCCTGAGCCACCTTTGTTTTCATTCTACTGCTGGCAAAATGGATACTCAGAGATACTAAGTAAGTGCTTCTAAGTCACTTAGCCAATAAGAAATTTGACAACACAAAAGAAATGGATGAATTCCTAAGTAAATACAACTTACCGAAATTGAATCAGGAAGTTGTGAATTATAAAAACAGTCCTATAACATATGAGGAAATCGATGAAGTAATCTCAAATCTTCCCACCAAGAAATGTCCTGGGTCAGATGGATTTAGCACAGAGTTCTACCAGACATTTAAGGAGCTAATAACACCAATATGCCTTAAAGTGTTCCATCAAATAGCAAAGGAAGGAACAGTACCAGATTCTTTCTATGAAGCTAATATTGTCTTAATCCCAAAACCTAATAAATATATACTTAAAAAAGAAAACTATAGTCCCATGTCTTCGATGAACACAGATGCAAAGATTCTCAACAAAGTCTTAGCAAATCGGATTCAAAAACATATCAAAAAGATCATTCACGGGGATCAAGTAGCTTTATCCCAGGAACACAAGGTTGGTTCAAACATACCCAAATCAATAAATGTAATCCACCATATAAACCAGTCTAAAATCCAAGATCACATAATACTCTCGATAGATGCAGAAAAAATTTTTGATAAGATCCAATAGCCTTTTATGATCAAAACCCTAGAGACAGTTGCAATGGAAGGAACCTTTGTCAATATAATAAAAGCTGTCTAAAACAAGCCCACAGCAAAGATTACACTCAATGGGGAAAAACTCGAAGCATTCACACTTCGATCAGGAACTAGAGAAGGCTGTCCACTTTCACCACTTCTCTTCAATACTGTACTTGAATAGCTGAAGCCATAAGACAAGAAAAGGAGATAAAAGGGATTCAAATCAGCAAGGAAGAAGTCAAGTTATCTCTATTTGCTGATGACATGGTTTTATACCTCAGTGATCCCAAAAACGCCACCAGCAAACACCTGGAACTAATACAGAAGTTCAGCAGGGTAGTAGGATACAAAATAAACATACAAAAATCAGTGGCTTTCCTATATGCACAGAATGAAAGAAATGAAAAAGCCCTGAGAGAAACAATCCCATTTACTATAGCTCCTAAAAAAATGAAATACCTTGGTATAAACCTAACCAAGGAAGTAAGTGACCTTTACAATGAAAACTTTAAAATCCTAAAGAAAGAAATTACAGAAGATAGTAGAAAGTGGGAAGACCTGCCATGTTCCTGGATTGGCGGAATCAATATCATAAAAATGGTCATCCTACTAAAGGCAATATACAGATTCAATGCTATACGAATCAAAATCCCAAAGCAAATCTTTCAAGAAGTTGACCAATCTCAGCGTTCATATGGAGGCAAAAAAGACCCAGGATAACAAAAACATTCCTGAGTAACAAAAACACTGCTGGAGGTATCTCCATAACAAACCTTAGTCTATACTACAAATCCATAGTTATAAAAACAGTCTGGTACTGGCTTCAAAATAGGCACATAGATCAATGGATAAGGGTTGAAGACCCAGATATAAGCCCACACAATTACAGCTATTTGATCTTTGACAAAGGGGCCCAAAATTTCCAATAGAAAAAGAACAGCATCTTCAATAAATGGTGCTGGCAAAACTGGATGGCCACCTGCAGAAATTAAAACTGGACCCATACTTGTCACCATGTATAAAAATTAATTCCAAATGGATCAAGGACCTCAATATTAGGCCAGAGACTATAAAAACCCTAGTTTAAATAGTAGGGAACTCCCTTGAGCTGATTGAACTAAGCCAACAGTTCCTAAACAGAAATCCAATAGCACAGTTACTACAACCAACACTCAACAGATGGGATCTTAAATTTTTTTTTTATTATTATTATTATTTATTCAAATGTGTGCATGTGCGTGTGTTCGCGCGCGCATGTGTGTCTGTATGTGTGTGTGTGTGTGCGTGTGTGTGTCTGTGTGTGTGTAGAACCACGGACGAATTCGCGAACCACCATGGACGCCTCCACCTCCTTCTGCCCCGGGATTCACAGGCTCCGCCCTACCAGGACCAGAAGCGCAGGCCGCCCCCGCTTCCGCCTGGCGTCTATACGTGGGATCTGGGATCCGAACTCAGGACCTTCCGCCTGCAAGGCGGAGGCTTAACCCCTGAGCCACCTCTCCAGCCCCAACAGATGGGATCTTATGAAATTAAAGAGCTTCTGTTCAGATAAAGAGATTGTAACTCGAGCACAAAGGCAACCCACAGAATGGGAGAAAATCTTCACTAACCACACATCTGATAGAGCTCTATTATCCAGAGTGTACAAAGAACTTAGAAAACTAAACACCAAGGAAACCAATGGCCCAACTAAAAAATGGGCCTTGGAACTTAAAAGAAACTTTACCAGGGACGAAATTAAAATGTCTAACAAATATCTTAAAAAATGCTCCACATCCTTAGCTATCAGGGAAATGCAAATCAAAACCTCCCTGAGATATCATCGGTCAGGATGGCAAAAATCCACAATACAAACAACACCAAATGCTGGAGAGGATGTGGAGAGAAAGAACTCTCCTACATTGATGTTGGGAATGCAGGCTCATACAGCCACTCTGGCGAGCCGTCTGGAGAGCCCTCTGGAGATTTTTAAAGAAATTAAAGATTGAAATGCCATATGACTCTGCTATTCTACTTTTGGGAATAACCCCCCATGCAGCAGAGGTTCACCTCGATAACACAAGTGCGACCATATTCATAACGGCACTGTTTACAATAGCAAAGTCATGGAATCAACCCAAATGTCCAATTGACAAGTGGCTAAGGAAAATGTGGTACATTTATACAATGGAATACTACTCAGCCATCAAAAATGATGAATTAATGCAATTTGCCGGGAAATGGATGGAATTAGAAACAATTATATTGAGTGAAGTATCCCAGACACAGAAAATTAAGTGCCGTATGTACTCCCTAATAGGTGGATCCTAGTACCAAACCCACTTAGAGACACACTCAAAGATAAATCTCTGTAATACCTATGGTAATTGCAAAGATTATAAAAAAGCAAGAAGGGGAAGGAGGGCTCTGCCAAAAACAAGGAGAGAGGGGATCATGCTACAGCAGAGATAATAGGCCACCATGTAAGTAAGTAATGAGACATCTGGTTATGCTCACTGACTTTCCTTCCTGGTCACTTGCAACTGATGAGGTATGACCTTATCAGAAAGGGAGGGCAGAGTCGGCAGATAGAAGGTAACCATTTTGCAATGGGAGACTGACACATCCCTCATCTCAGTCTCCTATTCTTATTCCATCTACCTTTGAATCTATCCTTATAATAAGACTCTATTTTAACAGCTTTTTGTCTCTGGCCAGGGGGTGACATCCAAAATCCATCAGGATGGAGCCAAGGGCATTGAGGAGCAGCAAAACTGAAAAAAACATCAACAAACCATAATTCAGAACATCAGAGACTCTATATCAACCACCTGAAATCAGGCCTGCCTAATCTCTCCCCATCCTGAAGCTCAGGGAAATTTACGGAAGAGGGGGTGGTAAGATTGTAAGGGCACAAGGATGGGAGTCAAGATATGCAAGATACTCCACACAAGTTAGGATTGAAACAACTGTAATAGGACTCTGCATGATCTGCGCAATGACCAACCTATCATTGACCCCCTCAAAGTCTACCATGAATTAAAGGCACTAGGATCCTTAAGCAAGGAATTAACTGTCATAATAGTGTTCCTATACTTAAGGGGAACACAAGAAAGAGTTCTAGGAAATGCCACTGAGTCCTTACACCTCATCAGAGAAGAGGACCCAGAAGAAAGTTTGATATACACATTAGAGGATGCTTCAGAGATGGGGGGAGGGGGCACTGGAAGAAAGGGAGGGAGGAGGGAAAGGAAGGGGAAAAGGGGAGAAAAAGCAGGGAGGTCTAGGGAGGGGTGGAGGGAGGGAGGGGACAGGGGTACCTATTATGTTTGTATGAGCAGAAAAATAAATAAATTAAAAGAAAGAAAATGGAATCAATCAACATGCCCATTAACAGAGGAATGGATAAGGAAAATGTGGTATATATACACAATGGGATACTATTCAGCCATCAGGAAGGAAAAGATTACAGAATTTGCTACTAAATGGATGGAACTAGAAAACATAATATTGAACAAGGTATCTCAGACAGAAAAGCAAATGCCACATATTTTCTTTTATATGCGGATGCTAACATTGATCTCCTGACTAAAGTATTTGGCTTGGAATTATTGGAAGACACAGAAAATCTTTAAGGAGCCAACAAGCAGAAAGATAGGAAGAGAAGGCTAATGTGAAACCTTTGGAGTGGGAGGTACAGGATACCATGGCACCTAGAGTGAGACAGGTGATAATGGGGGAAATGCCTTGGGAGGGGGGAGTGGGGAGATAGAATGTAGGAGGGGCTGAGGAGCTAAAAGAAAAACCCTAAGGTTGTGGGATGGAACCAGATAGGAAGCTCCTATGTCACTAACATGTCAAAAACATTTCTTTTAAAAAGGGAGTAAGAATGGGCAGTCCCTATGCAGAGGAGAACAGAGAGAGGAAAAGAGTAAACAACAAACAAAAAAATGCCCTGTATTGCATTACTTAGAAACCTTAGAAACCAGTGACAGCTAAAACTGTTCTAGAAGTAACGATATGTGTGATACTTCTTGGTAAATTGTTAGTCAGAGAGAACGCAAAGGTTCCCCCAAACAGTATAGCCTTGCCATTGCTCTTAGTTGCCCTCCCAAAATTAACAGAAACACCCTATTACTGAAGGTGCACCACAAATGGATTATAGGACATGGACAAAAAAATTATCAGCTGGAACTGGTTTGGAAGTTTCCTCTTAGCTGGATAGCTTACACAGTACCAGAGAGTGCTGTAGAAGCTACTAAGGGAGAAAAACAATCAAAGATCTCAACCTGTGAGATCTGCAAGTTACAATAACAATCATCATGGCAAGAGGTAACCATTAGTGCAACAGTAGCATGAATATCAAGGAGACAAACAAGAGCTTTCTGATCAGATTTAAGGCCAACTTGTCATAATGGAACACATTCCTGTCAGTGTAAAACTAAAACAAGAACCTATGAAAGGGAAGGAAATAGGTTACAAGGGAAGAGCAGGCAATGATTGTTTAGCTAGGAAGACAGGACACCACATACTTTGTAAATACATACCATTGTACCCATAGATTGGAAGAGCACTCAGTATTTAACCTGGAAGCCCTCTTCCACAACAGATGGTGGTTATTACTGAAAAGCGTAACTTGCAAAAATGCAGAAAATAAGTGTCTGCAGATTGCTTGTCCTTAAACAGGACATATAAACCTCCCCCACCTCCACCATGACAATCAGGGAACATCATGGCAGAGGAAGAAGCAAGAATGAAAGAGCCTGAAATGGGAAGGTAGGAGACCAGGCATTATCTCCTGGACATGACATAGTCATAATATACAAGATTTCATGGCAGATATGTATACTTACATAAGAATTACATGGGAACTGTCTTATCAACATCTCACCATAACAACAGAAAGATCTCAAGAAATTCCATGCATCAGTGAGAGATTGATGAGGACTGATGCTGATGGGAAGAAAAGGAGGATGTTTTCCTCAGTAGTATATCCAACTGATCTAGGATGCTTGCTGGGGCACGAGTCAGATCAGGCATAAGTCATCACAGACTAGATGAAGCACAGTAGGCTGCATAACTGAAAAGATTTGAAAATAGGAGGAAGTCTAGCAGGGGAGAGGAATAGTTGTAAAGGGAAATGGAAGAGGGATGGGATTTGGAGCTAAAGGCTGAAAATATTACAAAGTCACTTTATGTATGTATGCAACATTAAGTAGAAAAAAGTAAATAAAAGTTAATTGATAGAATCAATAAAAAAAATCTTCCAATCCAAGGTAAAAGGACACCCTGAAAAGAATTCCAGTTTCAGTAGCACTGCCAACCTTACATTAGGTTGAAAAAAAAAGATAGTTCTTTGCAGAAAAGCCCTAATTGAAGAGGTTAAATGGAGGTAAGACTTTTGTCAGCAACTTCTGTTTGTACAGAATTCTGTTGGTCTCAACTTATCTCTGATTATGAGAAAGTTGCACTCCTTTTGGTATAAGAAGGAAACCTCCCATGTATAAATTTTATTATTTATTCATTTATTTGAGAAAGGTAAATATAGAGGGGAGCATGCCACAGCACCTAGGTGAGGCCAAATGATGACTTTCAGAGTAGTTTTTCTCCTTTGACTATGTGAACTCTGGAAATGGAACCCAAGTGCCAGATCCACCTGTGGGATTTATCTTTTTCTTTTAACAACAAAAGAAGGTCAGAGTGACCTTCTTATACTTGCTATTTCTCCTTCATAAGTGTCTTCACATCAAAATAATCTGTTCTATAGTGATAGTTTCTTAGCATAAAGAAAAGAAATGCATAACCTTCTAACAAGACTAAAAATATGAATACCAGATGACTCAATGAAATTACTTCTGGGCATGCAGCTAAAGAGTCTGTTTTCTACCACATGGACATTTTTTTACACCCATGTTTATTGCTGCTTCATTTACAATAGCAAGGATATAGAGGCAGCCACCTAGATGTTCATCAACAGATCAATGAATGATGGAAATGTGGTACATATGTGTGGCGATTAGTATTAATTGTCAACTTGACACTTAGGAGGCAATCTCCAGGCCTACCTTAGAGGTAAGCTCTAGGTGAAAGTTGGCCTCTGGACATGCCCTGAGGTATTGTCTAGATTGCATAACTGATGTGAGAAAATCCAGTCCATTTATGGCGGGTTCTCTAGGAAGGTGGTCTGGGATTGTATAAAGATGGGCAAAAGCTCAATCACAACTACATTCTAATTGCAATTTCTTTTATAGATCATATATTATTGTATATGAAGTCCAATTTAAGAATGAGGACAAGAAGGTGGGAGGTGGACATATTAAGGGAATGTCCAGAGGGAGGGGAGGAAGAAAAAGGTATCTATTATCAAAATACATTGTATGATATCAAAATGAATCATAAGTATGAGGTTGCATAAGAACAAAAATGTTATTTAAAAAATAAAAAGGGATGTCCTGCTCAGAGGCTGCTCGGTGTGTGACTGAGATGGTATCTTCTGTTTCCTCGACACAGGCCCCCTCTGTAAACATGCTGCACCAGGTCTTCAGTCAAGCCAAGAAGCATCCAAACTTGATTCTCTTTTTGTATTGATTGGAGCAGGAGGTGCTGGGGCAGCATTGGATGTGCTTTGACTGGCATTGTTCAATTCAGATGTCAGTTGGGATGGAAGAACAACCCAGAACCCTGGAACAATCTGGGTCCCAATGATCAGTACAAGTTCTACTCGGTGAACGTAGACTACAGCAAACTGAAAAAGAAGGTCCTGACTTCTAAATCAAATGTTTCACCATAAAGCTGATTAAAATGAAGGTTTTCAGAAACCAGCCAAACAATTTTCCACTTAACCAGGAAATATATCTTCTCTGAATGCATGAAATTATGACAATTTTTTTAGTTTATTACACTGAACACTAAATCTCTTATACTTGAAAAAAATAAACAAAACCAGTCAAGCTCTTATAAGTGAATTGCAATGTTTACAAATTGCGTGGTACAGACATGCGCAGCATGGCTGAGCCGCTAAAGTGCTGTGTCATGGAACATAGCATTGGGAAGAGATGAACATTAGATACATTTATGTAATATTTCTACCATACAGATACAGTAGACACAAGTGTCATGAGAGAATATGCAGCAGTAAATGTAGCAACTGAGAAGTATCACTGTGAATACACTCTTGCTCAAAGGGGAATAAGAGATATTTATTCTGAGTTAAATATGAGTGGCTATGTCCTGAGAAAAAAGATTCAGATTGTCCTGAATGACATGTTTCATTGTGGAAGAAGCTAAATGTACTTTATCCTCATAGAACAAGAGAGAGTAAATCAACATATATACCAAATACACCAATGGGGACACAACAAAGCAGGGAGATCTCTGCTATATTCTCAGGTGCTTTCTGATGACTTTCTTAGATCCGGGGTTGATAAAAGCTAATAGTCTGCGGAGTCAATACACTCCAAAAGTTTTACCTAATAGCCAAAAGCATGTTAGGTCACATACAGAGGTTAGTAATCAGTAGTATGAATACTAAAGATAGCCCAAGGTGTCAACTCTTAGACTATAGATTCCATCTCTCCACGATCATAAAGTTCTAGTCAGTCCATCAGCCTGCAGAATCTTCAACACAGATATGGCTTTCACGGAACTTCAGTTCACAGAAATGATGAGTAATCAGGACTTATTGCCTTTGAAAAACATGATCTAGTTAGAGTTGAGTTTTCACACTGGAAACCTAAATTCTACTGGTTTACTAACTGGCTTAAGCAATTTCTGAAAAATGGACCAATCAGCTGTGGCGAGCTAGCATGAACCAGCTCCAACAAAAACTGCAATCTTCACTCAATAAAGGTAATATTGTTAGATGAAGCATATAGAACACCCTATAGTACTGGGCTACCAGTCTTCTAAATCCAATACATTGTGAATCACCACTTAGTCATCAAAACAAATGTTCATTGATTTATTCCTTACTTTGGAGCAAACTAACCTGGAAGAAATAAAAATTGATGATGATGTAGAACAGTGATGATGTAGACAAATGTGATTTTAAAAAAAGGAAAAAGAAAAAAGTTCAGTCACATGGCAAAAAAAATTTCAAAATAATTCACAGGTTCATAAAATCATGCCTTAAACTCCAGAGAGTCTATGTCATCTTATTGAGCCCCTTTTCTCCTATCTCTGGAACTGCTCATCCCTACTGTCATCCTAATGGTAGTACTCTGGGCATTTTCAGAGGCAAAATGGATGAAATATACCAACCCTAAGTTTTCAACTTATCAGGAAGCATTGAACTTTGTGATATACCATGCAGACTCCCATCTGTGGTGGGATGACTCAACTGATGAGGCACTGGCTGCTCAACCTCCTCAGGGATCGACTCAGCTACATGTTCAAGGTCATATCTTTCCTAGAGAAGCCTCTGCCATGTGTAGATTCCATGGTGGGACCACAAAGACTCAGTCTCACTGTGTGGTGACCCATCCCATACCTGGAAATCTCAGAAGCTAAGGTAGAATTGTGAATGGGGAGGCCAGTCTTTTACTACCTAGTCCAACCCACTTGGATGCAGTGGTTCATTCCACATCTCATATTTTCGTTTTACCTTCTTATACCTAAAGATCAACCCCTCCCACCATTCCTCCTTGATGTACTCAGGAAACCTTTAACTTCTCATACTCAGTTAAGTACTTCTGTCATCCTCTATTTCTTTACTGCTGTTCGTTTAATTCTGTAACTTATTCAATGTTTCTCTCTCATGGTAGCTCCTGGTAGGGAGTATCTATCTTGTTCAATTATTCTATCTCTAGTATCTGATGCAATGACAGATATATGAGCAACAGTGACTGAATGAATACATGAATGAATGACACTCAGATAATTTTCATTTAAAATTTTTTTTTATTTCCACTGGAGTTTTGGATTATTTCTTTTATTTTATTCCCTTGCATTTTGGCTGTTTTATACATTTAAATTGTTTCTATTCTTTCTTTTCCTTTGAATATCCAGTAAAATTTAAAGATCTAATTTGTTGATTTTTCTTACTAAAAATAGATCGTCATTTGGTTACTATGCTTTAAATTTCATAATTTCCTTTCTCCTTTTTTTCTTTTTCTCTCTCTCAAGAAAAACTATGTAAACTCAGACTGTGGATGTGACTCTGTTAAGTAAAGTGTTTTCTTAGCATATGTCTTCCCCATTTTTTCCATTCTGTGGCCATGAGCTGAACGGGTTTGTTCTACCAAACCTTAGCCAGACTGCTACTCACCACAAACCCAAGCCAGACCTACTATGAAGCAGAACTTCAAAGCTGTGAGATAAATATAAATATTTTCTCTTTACCAGTTCTCTTATATATTTACTGTTGTTAGAGAATGACTAACTATAAGTGTCAAACATATAAAGATATATAGAAAGCAAGAGTTAAAGAATAAAGGTGTGTGCTATTGACCTCACAAAGTCTAGCATCTGCTAAAGGCACCAAGATCCTTGGAGACAAGGGATTGACAGCCACAGTAGTGTTCCTATGCTTAAGGGGAACTCAGGAAAGGGATCAGGGAAATGCCACTGGGTCCTTGTATGTCATCAGAGAGGAGGGCCCAGAGGAGAGTCTGGCATGCACATAAAAGGACTCTCTGGGGGGAGGCCCTGGAGGATGGGGAGGGAGGAGTGAGGAGAGGGGGAGCAGGGGGTTCGGGAGGAGGAGAAGGGAGGGAGGGAACTGGTATACCTATTAAGTTTGTATGAGCGGAAATAACAATAAAAAATGTTACAAAAAAAAGAGAATAAAGGTGTGTGAAAGAAGTTCATGTTCCATTTGCTACCAAGAAATTTAGCACTGATTTCTTTGTGAGACTGTCCAAAGGAATGCAGCTTATTCAGAATGTTCTCATGGCTATGAGAGACTACAACCATGTTCCAGTTGTTATCCTGGAAACATTTATACAGCCTCAGTTCACACCCTTCTAAACACTGGAGACTAGTTCCTTGGCATCATCTTCTGCAAAAACATGAATTATTATTTTGCACTGAAGTATCCACCTTATAGCCGGGGGGGGGGGGAAGAAGAGAAACAAATGCACACACATATCAGTTACTGGAAGCTGCCCTCTGATTAATGAGAAACTAAAACAGCTGACACCAGAGAAAGTCAGGAAGCCCCACCTCTCTCTCCTGCTGAGTTCCACTGATGTCACTCACAGGAACTGTAACAGGCTAAAGTTTGTAATCATAATTCTTTTATTGTTGCACAAAGATACTTGGAGAGTAATAAATAAAGAACAGAGGTTGTTGATGGTGGATCACTGAGTAACAAAAGAACAGATAAACAACTGTATCACTGAAAAGTACCATCCCATCATGGGTGATAAAAGTTGTATTGCTGAAATGTCCATAATCAAGTTTTTTTTTTTTAAACTTGACAAGTACATTGTTGAACATTTGGGGGTGCTGTTCCAAAGTATTATCTGCCTTAATACTCTCATTCCTCCAAACAAGTCAATGAGATAGATAGTAATTCTTTACTTCATAGGTTAAAAGAAGCCTCAGATAAGTAGGGTCAGTGTCCCAAGCATAGCCAGGACTTGAACCCCAAGCAGTGAGTCTCCAGTTACTTAACCAGTACTCCACTGTCGTGGAATAGCATTTTACATGCTCACTAGTCTTGACTTTTCACAAAGGTAGAAGCAATGCACTTTGTGGTAGGACAATACAGAAAGATAAAAGTCTCCATTCCCCCATCTCTCCACTGTTCTATCCCTACCCTCAAATCCCACCCCTACCTGGGGACTCTGAGAGCCCATGAGAAGGCATAAATGACCAGGACTGTTAAATGTGATGCCTGTTTAGATCCTCCTGCTCTGAGGAGGGGGAGGTGCCACAAAGGGAAAGGAGCAGGAGACTGGATCCCTGACCTCCTCACCTTCCTTAGAATTCCTGGTTTTCCATGCTTCTGCTTGGTGGTCACTGCCCCCTAATGACCATTGAGCACTTGCAAAAGCCTGTGCCTTCCTGACCCTTGGGGAAGCAGGGTCAAAGCCAGGAACTGACCACATTTCCTGGACTGGACAAAGGACTGGGGTATAACCTTGCACGAGAGCAGGCCTTCATCCAGACCCTGCTTGCTGTCAGCCCACCTACCAACCCTGAGGGTATAAAATTGGCCCATTCTCCTCCCAGGCCCTTTTCTTCTCCTCTCCCTTTCCCCACAATTGGTCTGGTGGTTCTGTAACTCCACGAAACTTCCATATAGTCCATGGTGTGATGCGTTTGGGGGTAAATATTTTACAACCTTGTTGGGGTGCGCAGGGCTCAGTCATTCCCTGAGACCCTCAAGTGTTCAGCCTGCTCTGCCTCCCACACAGCACTCCTGGGTCTTCCCAGCTTGTCCAACTGCTGCTTCATTCTTTGCCACTGTCTCTCAGGGAACAGCCGGCTTTTCTGGCCCACAAGTCCAATGTCCACATGATGAGATCAAATTTACCTTCCTCTGTTCTCCCTCAGAAATTTATTCAGCAGAGAGAAAATGTCTTCATCAGAAGAACACTGAGAAGGTGGAAGTTTCCAGCATAGCAACAGTCAGTTTTGGGAATATATGGTCAATCAGTGCATCGACTTCTTCCATGCTTTGCACAGGGCCAACTGGTTTGCGAATGAGATGTAAGCACTGAATTTCAGCATGGCCAGATTTTCCCAGACAAATGGTTTTCAAGTTCTCCTTTCAGTTCTTTACTCAAGCACTGCCTGTAAGATTTTCATAAAACGAAGGACAGATTTGCCACACCGTGGCCAAAGAATGGACAAGGTTCATTGATTACAAGTGGGCTAATTCTCAGAAGGGAGAAGAAGCCAGGTCTAAAGGTGGAAAGCAGTATTGTATCCCCAGGAATGCAGGCAGGGAGAAAGGGAGGGGAGTGATCTGTCTCCAACGAGGTACATGATCAAGAGGGGGAGAAAAGAAGAGGGTTTGTAACTGCCTGCTGACAGTTGGGAGCAGTGACCAGCAAGCAGAAGCCCTGTCCCTCCCTCGTATGGAGGATCAGGAATTTTAACACTGCCCTCATTGATAAAAGCGCTAGATGTCAGCAGTGTGGAGATGTGCTAAATGAAGGCAGACATGGCTGAGGAGAGCAAGGTCTTTCTGCAAAACCTCACAGTTCAGTAAACTCCTCAAATTCATGTTCCTTCTGATCCTCACATCTGACTGTGGGAGAGTCACATCCTTTATGACAAGAGAAACAGAAGCCTCAGCATTAAGATGAAGCATCTAGGATTGTCTTTGAGAGGCCCAGAAATAGTGTTGCAGGGTTTCATATCCAGTTTCTTGTGTTCAGGATTCGAGAACAGACCAGCACATGCTTAGAGGATTAAAGCAGAGTTTATTAGAGGAGAGAAAGAACAGAACTGGTGGACAGTGAGAAGCAAGAGAGCCATCTGATGGTTTCCAGGGTCAAGTGTATTTACTAACTTGAACAAGATAGGGAAAAGTCTTGCTTTTTCTTATTGGTGAAGGCTGGTTTCTGTGAACCTGATTGGGGTTTTTGTTTACCTACATCTGATTGATATGCTCATATAAGGCCCAGTTTGGCCCAGCCAGACCTTGTGACCAGGTCACATGGTGAGCTGTTTCTTCTAAGGAATTTAGCTTCCTCACCTTTGCGGAGTTCCTCTCCACCTGTACTTGTGAAATGACCAGCAAACAGAGATTTTGCTCTGAATCTGGGAGTTGGAGAAAAGGAAATCTATCATTCCATCCTTTTATGGATGGTAACGGGCGACACTTGCATTCGTTACTGCGACTTTCTAGACAGGGTCAGCATGGGAAAGGTTACAGGTGGTGTGATAAGAGTCCCGTCCCAGTGCCCCCTGGTAAAGAGGAGCATCAAGAAATTGGAGGTTGATGGGTCTTAACTTAGGAGAGACAACACTAACAAGAAAATTAAGAAGGCAGCTGCCACATATAAAGAATAAAAAAATTTTAATCAGGAGTTTGATTAAGGGTCATGAACTAATTTATTCAGCAGGGTAGGAAAGGGGCTACGGTGAGCTTGTCCCTCTATATTATGGTTCCCTTTGTTTTGTCAAGTTTAGATAGACCTTGAAGAACATGTCTTTTAAAAAGAGGCAGTAGGAGCTGGAGAGATGGCTTAGAGGTTGAGTTTCTGCCTTACAAGCAGGAGGTCCTGAGTTTGGATCCCAGATCCTGTGTAAAAATGCCAGGAGGAAATGGTGGTCCAACAACTTCCAGTCTTGGAAGTGGAGCCTGGGAAACTCTAGAGCAAAGCAGTTAGAGGGTAGAAACAATCTAGCGTGATTCCCAAGTCATCCGTGGGCCTCCACAGGCACACACAGTGCCCTCTGACATATACAGAGAGGCACATACACACACACACTTGCAAAGAAAAACAGGAGGGTGCAGTAGCAGTGAAAGAAATGAAGTTTTGGGCTTAAGTTGGCAATTGTAATCTACATACTTATAAACTAATTTGGGACTATGTCAATGATGGTAAATACCTAATCATATGTAGACAGTACACATCCACACATAGTCATTTATAAATGTACCTTGAAATCCACGATTTTGTAGTTCTTGGATTTATCATTTGCTAATTAAGTTAGAATATCAATTTATTTATTTATTTACTCTAGCATTAAGCAATCCTCAAAATTTGTACCTTTTCTTTTCCTCCCAGGTTGCTTGTGGTCCAGAGAGACCTGGAGCTGGACCTGGACCTGCTCAGGTAAACCCCCCTAGGACACCCCCAGGCCCCAGGTCATCCCCTTGTCCCAGCTTCTCCCACCAGCCAGCTGGAGCAGCACCAGATCTGCTCTGGGCTAGGGAAGGGCTCTAGGCCATACTCCAGGTCCCAGGTGAACTGCACCACAACTAGAAGCTCTGCCCTTTGCGCCCGGGAAGCACACATGGTCCAGGGAGGACACACTGCTCCTCAGAATTCAACAGAGTCCAAGAAAACCCAAGAAGCTCTAGGGGACAAATGACATACATCTGAAGTCCTCTAAAATCATCCTCTCACATGGGAGAGATTCTTCACATCCAGCTCAAAGATAAGTAACCCCCCTTTTTGCCATCCTGTTTCTTTCAAAACATATACACCTCCAAAACATATACAACTTCAGGGACTATACTATTCGCCCTCACATATCACCGAGGTACTAAATCGTAAAAGTGCACTACCATGCTAATCTTCACTCCCTGTCCACTAAACCTGACTTAATTGATGTAGTAACAGTCTAATAACCTCATCTATAAAATAGCAATAACAACAGACAAGCGTACCCAACTCCAAGGCAAACACTAGCAATAACTGCTCGAGAGTAGTAATACCAACTAATTCAGTTTAGTCAAAAATACACAGAAACTGAAAAGTCTTAAGAGATAAAACAATAATGCCCAAGTCACAGTGCAAATGCATGAGAAACAAACCCAAGAAAACAAATCTCCCACCGAAGGAATTAACCCCAGAATGATAGATTCCACCCAGGACAAATTCACAGAAAATAGTGAAGAAAGCCAGACTCCAGATAATGATTTTCAAAGCATGATCATTACCATGATCAATACTATGAAAGAAGAAATCTGGGAGGAGTTAAATAACCACATCAACCACTTTGAACAGAAACACAACAGACACTTGGAGGAGATGAGAAAAACAGCTCAAGAAACAAAAATAGGCATAAAGAAATTAAAACAGTCTTAAGCAGAGTTTAAAATTGAACTAAAAAGACAAGTATCTTCAACTCAGAACTCAACAGAGAGTCTTATCAGCAGAACTAATGAAGCAGAAAATGGAATTTCAGATCTTGAAGACAAAGTGGAAGAACTAACCAGCTCAATGGAAGAGGTTGTTAAAGCCAAAAAGATTCTTGAGAGAAATATTCAAGAGTTATGGGACACCTTGAAGAAGCCTAACATGTGCATTCATGGAATCTCAAAATACCACACCTGAGGAAATTTTTCAAATCATCATCAAGGAAAACTTTCCTCATCTAAAGAAAGAGAGGCCCATCCTATTACAAGAGGCATTCCACACTCCAAACAGATATGACCAAAGTAGAAATTCGCCAAGGCAAATAATAGTCAAAACACTTCACATTCAAGACAAAATAAAAGGTGCTGAGAGCTTCAAGGGAAAAAAACCAGTCACTTTTAAAGGTAAACATCTTAAAATAATAAATGACTTTTCAATGGAAACAATAAAAGCAAGAAGAGCTTGGAGAGACATACTTCAAGTATTGAATGAGCAAAAATGTCAACCCAGCAAAATTATCTGTCATGATTGAGGGAGAAAGAAAGTTTTCCAGCACAAAGACAACTTGAAGGCTTACATGTCTACCAAACCAGGCCTCCAATAAATACTAGAAAAGATACTCAAGCTTGAAGAAAAGAACAAGCATATCCAGGAGGACAGAAGGGAAGTATAATACCACTAAAACCTAAAAGCCAAGTAATACACTTACAAAGCAACTAAACATAAAAAGTGTTAGGAATTAAAAGTAATTTCTCCATTATAACACTAAATGTCAATGGAATTAACTCACCAATCAAAAGACACAGATTACAAACTTGGATTAGAAATCACAACCCATCTATCTGATGACTTCAAGAAACTCATCTCACCACAAAAGATAGGCACATCCTAAAAATAAAACACTGGTCAAAAATTCTGCAACCTAATGGAACCAGGAAACAGGCAGGGGTAGCTATTATGCTATTCAAAAAAGTGGACTTCAAACAAAAAAAAATCATAAAAAACACAGATGGATACTACATTTTAGTCACAGGTACAATTCACCAAGAAGACTTCACAATACTGGACATATATGCACCTAATATGGGCTCCTCCACAATCATTAAGCAAATGCTACAGCATCTAAAGCAAGAAATCAACTCCAAAACGATAATTCTTGGGGATTTCAATATAACCTCTCAACATGGGATAGAGCAAAATGTCGAAAACTTAACAGAGATACATTGGACCTTAATCAAACTCTTATTGAAATGCATCTTACAGATCTTTCATCCATGCACCAAAGAATACACATTTTTCTCAGCAGCACAAGGAACTTTCTACAAAATAGACCACATATTTGGCCACAAAATGAATCTCCACATATACAGGAAAGTTGAAATTCTAGCCTGTACCCTATCAGACCATCATGGTCTAAAGCTTGACATCTGCAACACAACGAACAACAGAAAATACACTAACTCCTGGAAACTAAACACTATGATGCAGAATGAAAATTGGATTCAGGGGCTGGAGAGGTGGCTCAGGGGTTAAGCCTCCGCCTTGCAGGTGGAAGGTCCTGAGTTTGGATCCTAGACCCCACGTATAGACGCCAGGCAGAAGCGGGGGTGGCCTGTGCTTCTGGTCCTGGTAGGGCGGAGCCTGTGAATCCCGGGGCAGAAGGAGGTGGAGGCTGGTGGTTCGTGAATTCGTCCGTGGTTCTACACATACACAGACACACACACACACAGACACACACGCACACACACACATGCACATGCACACAGTTGAATAAATGATAATAATAATAAAAAAATTTTAAAAAAATTTGGATTCAGGAAAAATCATAAAGGAAATTCAATATTTCCTGTAAGTGAACAATAATGAAAATACAGCTCATCAAAAATCTTTGGGACACAATGAAAGCTGTCCTAAGAGGTAAGTTCATAGTTCTTAATGCCTACATCGAAAAAAAAATACAAACATGACAAATAAATAACTTAACAATGCAGCTTAAAGTTTTAGAGACACAAGAGCAATCCAATCCCAAAAGCAGTAAAAGAGAGGAGATTAGCAAATCAGGGAGGAAATATCCAAAATTGAGATAAGGAAAACAATACAGAGAATCAACCAGTCAAAAAGCTGGTTCTTTGAAAAAATCAATAAGATTGATACACCCCTAGCTAAATTAACCAAAAGCAAGAGAGAAAAAAATACAAATTAACAAAATTAGAAATGAAAATGGAGTTATCAAAACTGATACCCAAGAAACACAGAGAATTATAAGGTCATATTTCAAAAACTTATACTCTATGAAATTTGATAACACAAAAGAAATGGATGAATTCCTAAGTGAGCACACTTACCTAAATTGAATCAGGAAGTTTTGAATTATATAAAGAGTCTTATAACATATGAGGAAATCGATGAAGTAATCTTGAATCTTTCCACCAAAAAGTGCCCTGGACCAGATGGATTCAGCACAGAATTCTACCCGACATTTGAGGAACAAATAACACCAATACTCCTTAAACTGTTCCATCAAATGCCAAGGGAAGAAATACTACCAAATTCTTTCTATGAAGCTAATATCATCTTAATCCCAAAACCTAGTAAAGATTCAATTAAAAAGAAAACTATAAGCCAATCTCTTTGATGAACACAGGTGCAAAGATTCTCAACAAAGTCTTAGCAAATCGAATTCAAAAACATATTAAAAAGATCATTCATGGTCCCTTTTCACCCCACCCCGCTCCGCCGGTCGGGACGCGCACCCGCGATCCAGCCGGGCCTCACCGCGCGCTCTAAGACCCCAGGTCAGCCCACAGGGACCCAGCTCCGACTCCCACCATCCAGCCGGAGCCGCGCCGGGGCCGAGGGACGAGGAGGACCTCCCCCTGCGCCCGGGCCCCGCCCCAGCTGCCCTCGGGTTAAATAGCTCCACGCCGACGCTCCCATCCTCCCTTTTCACCCCGCCCCGCTCCTCCAGTCGGGACGAGCATGCGAGGTCCACCCGGGCCTCACCCCGCGCCCTAGGTAAGTCCCCGTTCGGGCCCCGCCCACCAGTACCCCAGGCCAAATAATTCAGTTTAGTGAAATTGAGAGATCTTAAGAGTTAAAATGACAATGCCAAAGTCAAAGTGCAAATCCATGAGAAGCAACACTCAAGTAAACAAATTTCCCACTGAAGAAATTAATCCCATAATGTTAGACTCCAACAAGAACAAACCCGCGGAAAAAGGCCAAGAAAACCTGACCCAGGATAACGACTTTCAAAATATGATCATTACCATGTTCAATACTATGAAAGAGGAAATCCGGGAGGAATTACATAATCGAATCAATCGCTTTGAAGAGGAACACAACAGACATCTGGAGGAGTTGAGAAAAACAGTGCAAGAAACAAAAAGTGGCATAGAGCAGTTAAAACAAACTCAAGCAGAGTTTAAAACTGAGCTAAAAGACAAGTTATCTTCAACCCAGAACGCCACAGAGAGTCTTATCAACAGAACTAATGAAGCAGAAAACAGAATTTCAGACCTTGAAGATAAAGTGGGAGTACTAACCAGCTCAATGGAAGAGGTTGTTAAAGCCAAAAAGATACTTGAGAGAAATATCCAAGAGATATGGGACACCCTGAAGAAGCCTAACATGTGTATTCATGGAATACCGGAGCAAGAATCTCAAAATACCACCCCTGAGGAAATTTTTCAAACGATCATCAAGGAAAACTTTCCTCATCTAAAAAAAGAGAGGCCCATTCATATACAAGAGGCATTCCGCACCCCAAACAGATACGACCAAAATAGAAGCACACTGCGGCAAATAATAGTTAAAACACTCCACATTCAAGATAAAGAACTGGTGCTGAGAGCTTCAAGGGAGAAAAAACAAGTCACTTTTAAAGGTAAACCTATTAAAATAACAAATGACTTCTCAGTCGAAACAGTAAAAGCAAGAAGAGCTTGGAGAGACATACTTCAAGTATTGAATGAGCAAAAATGTCAACCCAGGCTGATTTACCCTGCAAAACTATCAGTCATGATCGAGGGAGAAAGAAAAATTTTCCAGCACAAAGACAACTTTAAGGGATACATGGCCACCAAACCAGGCCTTCAAAAACTGCTAGAAATGATACTCAAGCGTGAAGAAAAAAACAGGCATATCCAGGAGAAGAGAAGGCAAATATAACACCATTAAAAGCGAAGCAATATACTTATAAAAGCTACTAAACATAATAAATGTCTGGAATTAACAATAGTTTCTCCATTATAACACTAAATGTTAATGGACTTAATTCACCGATCAAGAGACACAGATTACAAACTTGGATTAAAAATCACAATCCATCAATCTGTTGCCTGCAGGAAACCCATCTCACCACAAAAGATAGGCACGCTCTAAAAATAAAAGGCTGGTCAACAATTCTACAAGCAAATGGAAGCAGAAAACAGGCAGGGGTAGCCATTATGCTATCAGACAAAGTGGATTTCAAACCAAAAAAAATTATAAGAGACACGGATGGATACTACATTTTAGTCAGCAGGTACAATTCACCAGGAAGATTTCACAATACTGAACATATATGCACCCAATACGGGCCCCTCCACATTCATTAAGAAAACCCTACAGCGTCTAAAGCAAGAAATCAACCCCCAAACGATAATTCTTGGGGACTTCAACACCGCCCTCTCTACATGGGATAGATCAACAGGTCAAAAGCTTAACAGAGACACTTTGGAACTTAATCAAACCCTGAAAGAAATGGACCTCACAGATCTCTATCGAACTTTTCACCCACGCACCAAAGAATACACATTTTTCTCAGCAGCACACGGAACTTTCTCCAAAATAGATCACATATTGGGCCACAAAATGAATCTACACATATACAAGAAAGTTGAAATTCTAACCTGTGCCCTATCAGACCACCACGGCCTAAAGCTGGACATCCACAACACATCAAACAAGAGAAAATACACTAACTCCTGGAAACTTAACACTATGATGCTGAATGAGAACTGGATTCAGGAAGAAATTAAAAAGGAAATTCAAGATTTCCTGAAAGTGAATGATAACGAAAATACAACTTACCAAAATCTCTGGGACACAATGAAGCTGTTCTAAGAGGTAAGTTCATAGCTCTTAATGCCCACGTCAAAAAAATGGAAACATCAGAAATAAACAACTTAAAGCAGCTTAAAGCTTTAGAGAAACTAGAGCAATCTGATCCCAAAAGCAGTAGAAGAGAAGAGATTAGCAAAATAAGGGGAGAAATATCTGAAATCGAGACTAAGAAAACGATAGAAAAAATCAACCAATCAAAAAGCTGGTTCTTTGAAAAAATCAACAAGATTGATACACCCCTAGCTAAACTAACCAAAAGCAAGAGAGAGAAAACCCAAATTAACAAAATTAGAAATGAACATGGAGTTATCACTACTGATACCCAAGAAATCCAGAGAATTATAACATCATATTTCAAAAACTTATACTCTGTGAAGTTTGACAACACAAAAGAGATGGATGAATTTCTAAGTAAACACAACTTACCTAAATTGAATCAGGAAGTTGTGAATTATTTAAATAGTCCTATAACATATAAGGAAATTGAAGAAGTAATCTCAAATCTTCCCACCAAAAAATGTCCTGGACCAGATGGATTCAGCACAGAGTTCTACCAGACATTTAAGGAGTTAATAACACCAATACTCCTTAAACTATTCCATCAAATAGCAAAGGAAGGAACACTACCAAATTCCTTCTATGAAGCTAATATCGTTTTAATCCCAAAACCTAATAAAGATTCACTTAAAAAAGAAAACTATAGGCCGATCTCCCTGATGAACACAGACGCAAAGATTCTCAACAAAGTCTTAGCAAATCGGATTCAAAAACATATTAAAAAGATCATTCATGAGGACCAAGTAGGCTTCATCCCCGGCACACAAGGTTGGTTCAACATATGCAAATCAATAAATGTAATTCATCATGTAAACCAGTCCAAAGTCCAAGACCACATGATACTCTCGATAGATGCAGAAAAAGCTTTTGACAAGATCCAACAGCATTTTATGATCAAAACACTAGAGACAGAGGAATGGAAGGAACCTTTATCAATATAATAAAAGCTGTATACAACAAGCCCACAGCAAGGATTATGCTCAATGGGGAACAATTGGAAGCATTCCCACTTCGATCAGGAACTAGACAAGGCTGTCCACTCTCACCACTTCTATTCAATATTGTACTTGAAGTCTTAGCTGAAGCCATAAGACAAGAAAGGGACATAAGAGGGATTCAAATCAGCAAGGAAGAAATCAAGCTATCCCTATTTGCAGATGACATGATCTTATACCTGAGGGATCCCAAAAACTCCACCAGGAAGCTCCTGGAACTAATTGAGAAGTTCAGCAGGGTGGCAGGATACAAAATAAATGTGCAAAAATCAGAGGCCTTCCTATATGCCCAGAATGAAAGACGTGAAAAAGCCTTGAGAGAAACCATGCCATTTACTATAACCCCTAAAAAAATGAAATACCTTGGTATAAACCTAACTAAGGAGGTAAAAGACCTTTACAATGAAAACTTTAAAACCCTAAAGAAAGAAATTGCAGAAGACACCAGAAGGTGGAAAGACCTCCCTTGTTCCTGGATTGGCAGAATCAACATTGTAAAAATGACCATCCTACCAAAGGAAATATACAGATTCAATGCTATACCAATCAAAATCCCAAAGCAATTCTTCAAAGAAGTTGACCAAACAATCTCAAAGTTCATATGGAGGCACAAAAGACCCAGGATAGCAAAAACAATCCTGAGTAACAAAAACACAGCTGGAGGTATTACCATACCAAACCTAAATCTATACTACAAATCCATAGTTATAAAGACAGCCTGGTACTGGCTCCAAAATAGACACACAGATCAATGGATAAGGATTGAAGACCCAGATATAAGCCCACAAAGTTACAGCCATTTGGTCTTTGACAAAGGGGCCCAAAGAATCCAATGGAAAAAGAACAGCATCTTCAACAAATGGTGCTGGCAAAACTGGATCTCCACATGCAGAAGATTAAAGCTGGACCCGTACTTGTCACCATGTACAAGACTTAATTCCAAATGGATCAAGGACCTTGATATCAGGCCAGAGACTTTAAAAGCCATAGTTGAAAGGATAGGGAACTCCCTCGAGCTGATTGGGCTAGGCCAACACTTCCTAAACAGACATCCAATGGCACAGTCACTGCTACCAACTCTCAACAGTTGGGATCTTGTGAAATTAAAGAGCTTCTGTTCAGATAAAGAGATTGTCACACGAGCTCAAAGGCAACCCACAGAATGGGAGAAAATCTTCACTAACCACATATCTGACAGAGCTCTACTGTCCAGAGTGCACAAAGAACTTAGAAAATTAAACTCCAAGGAAAACACTGGCCCAATTAAAAAATGGGCCCTGGAACTTCAAAGAAACTTTACCAGGGATGAAATTAAAATGTCTAACAATTATCTTAAAAAATGCTCCACTTCCTTCGCCATCAGGGAAATGCAAATCAAAACTTCCCTGAGATATCATCTCACCCCGGTCAGGATGGCAAAAATCCACAGTACAAACAACGACAAATGCTGGAGAGGATGTGGGGAGAGGGGAACTCTCCTACATTGTTGGTGGGAATGCAGGCTCATACAGCCACTCTGGCGAGCCGTCTGGAGATTCTTGAAGAAATTAAAGATTGAAATGCCATATGACCCTGCTATCCCACTTTTGGGAATAACCCCCCATGCAGCAGAGGTTCGCCTTGATAACACAAGCTCGACCATGTTCATAGCAGCACTGTTTACAATAGCAAAGTCATGGAATCAACCTAAATGTCCAACAGTTGACGAGTGGATAAGGAAACTGTGGTACATCTATACAATGGAGTACTACTCAGCCATCAAAAATGATGAATTACTGGAATTTGCTGGGAAATGGATGTCATTAGAAAGAATTATATTAAGTGAAGTATCCCAAACCCAGAAAATTAAGTGCCGTATGTACTCCCTAATAGGTGGCTCCTAGTACCAAACTCACCCAGCCCACATTGAGACACTCAAAAGTAAACCTATGTAACACAGTAATTGCAAGGATTATGAACAAGAGAGATGGGTTAGGAGGGCCACACCAAAAACAAGGAGAGAGGGGACCATGTTACAGCAGAGAAAATAGGCCTCCATCAAGGTCTGCAAGTAAGTAATGAGAAACCTGGTTAAGTTCACAGTCGTTCTTTCCTGATCTCACCAGAAGGGGAGGGCATATAGTCTAGCAGATAAAAAGTAATCATTTTGCAAATGGGTGATGGACCCCTCCCTCAGTGAGGTTTCCTACTCTTATTACATCTACCTTGAATGTGCTATTACAACAAGACTCCAGTTTAACAGCTTTTTGTCTCTGGCCAGGGGGTGACATACAGTGCCCAGCAGAATGGAGTGAAGGGAATTGCAGGAGCAGCAAAACTGCAAAAGAAAATCAACAAACCACAATCCAGAACTTCAGAGACTCTATATCAATCACATAGAACTAGGACAGCCTAATCTCTCCCCATCCTGGAGCTCAGGGACATTTGCGGAAGAGGGGGCGGTAAGATTGTAAGAGCAAAAGGATGGGAGGAGCAACGATTTGCAAGATTCTCAACAATAGTTGGGGCCAAAGCAATCATAATGGAACTTTGCATGCCCTGCGCAATGTCCAGCGCACTGTTGCCCTCATAAAGTCTAGCATCTGTTAAGGGCACCGAGACCCCTGGAGGCAAGGGATTGACAGCCATAGTAGTAATCTTATGATTAAGGGGAACAAGAGAAAGGGCTTATGGAAATGCCACTGGGTCCTTATATGTCATCGGAGAGGAGGACCCAGTGGAGAGTTAGGCGTACACAATAAAGGACTCTCTGGGAATTGGGGGGGAGGCACTGGGGGAAGGGGAGGGGGAGGAGGGGGGAGGGAGGGAACTGGTAAAAAATTTTAAAATGTATAATTAAATTTTTAATAAAAAAAAAAGAAGATTAGACTGGGAATAGAAGGTTATCCTACCTACAAAGAAAAAGTGAAGAAAAGGTCAGGGGCCACCTTGAAGTCATTTACAACTATGTCCAAAGACCCTTTATTCGAATGTCCTGGGAAAGGAAGAAGGAAAGAGTTGGCATGTAGACTTTTAGTGTGTAAAGAGTAAATCCATCACCAACCTGGCAGCAGCTGCCACATACATTCCCAGGACCAGTTGGTCGTCTTGCATCCAACTCCACACGTGGATGAGCTGGACATTCTCCCCATCTAGCCCTCTCCCGGCAACAACAATCTACATCCTGATGCACAGAATCCAATGCTGCAATGCTGACGGTGCTGGAAACCATAGCATGCTCCTCTTCAGTGATGCTGTGCTCCTCATTCTGCGCTGCAAGCCACTTTTCTTCATTGTGAGATGCACATGTTTAGGGTACTGCAGTGTAGGCTTTTTGAAAGACCAAAGGTAGCTGAACTTTTTTTTTTAACAAGTACAACTTTAGCATCCTGAGGTTCCAGTTATATAAATGTATTTGTTTACCAGTAGGTGTGTGAAATTGGTTCTTTGTATGGGGGACAGTCCTTTTTCACACATCTGGGTCTTTTCGGAAGTGGGGAATTTGGCAGTTGTGGTACATTCAGTGTAGTTTGGTACTTTTCATGCCCCAGGTAAATGAAGACGATATTGTAGTTGCACTTTGTAAAATGCTGGTGAAGTGGAACTGTTCAAGCCCTGCAGAGCTGTGGCACGCAGTGTAGTGTGAGTGCTTCTGTCGGAGTATTCCTCAGTAAAATGTGTGTAGTTTGCCCATGATGAGCAAAAAAGTGTTTCTCTTGGGTTTCTTTGAATGACTAGGATGAGATCTGAGGCTCTAATGTATGGGCTGACTGATTTACACTAAAATGTGGGTTCACTTGTTTCTAGAGCTTTTTCACCCTTTAGCATGGGTCACATGTGTGGGCATCTGAAGCGGCTGATATCCAGTCTGCCTTACCCTTAATCTATTCACAAATATTTATTTACTAATACTTTTTTTCTTTAAAGTTATGGGATAGGAAAATGAAGTGTTTGCTCTTCACTTATTAAATGATTATAAACTAGACTTTTTCATCAAAATAAAATTCCATTGTTTTTAAAAAAAAAAAGATCATTCATGAGGATCAAGTAGGCTTTATCCCAGGCATACAAGGTTGGTTCAACATATGCAAATCAATAAATGTTATTCACCATATAAACCAGTCCAAAATTCAAGACCACATGATACTCTCCATAGATGCAAAAAAAGCTTTTTTTTTTTTTTTTTTTTTTTTTTTTCTTTTTTCTTTTTTTTTAATTTTTATTATTATTATTATTTTTTTTTTTTTTATTAAAAATTTAATTATACATTTTAAAATTTTTTACCAGTTCCCTCCCTCCCCCCTCCCCTTCCCCCAGTGTCTCCCCCCCAATTCCCAGAGAGTCCTTTATTGTGTGCGCCTAACTCTCCACTGGGTCCTACTCTCCGATGACATATAAGGACCCAGTGGCATTTCCATAAGCCCTTTCTCTTGTTCCCCTTAATCATAAGATTACTACTATGGCTGTCAATCCCTTGCCTCCAGGGGTCTCGGTGCCCTTAACAGATGCTAGACTTTATGAGGGCAACAGTGCGCTGGACATTGCGCAGGGCATGCAAAGTTCCATTATGATTGCTTTGGCCCCAACTATTGTTGAGAATCTTGCAAATCGTTGCTCCTCCCATCCTTTTGCTCTTACAATCTTACCGCCCCCTCTTCCGCAAATGTCCCTGAGCTCCAGGATGGGGAGAGATTAGGCTGTCCTAGTTCTATGTGATTGATATAGAGTCTCTGAAGTTCTGGATTGTGGTTTGTTGATTTTCTTTTGCAGTTTTTCTGCTCCTGCAATTCCCTTCACTCCATTCTGCTGGGCACTGTATGTCACCCCCTGGCCAGAGACAAAAAGCTGTTAAACTGGAGTCTTGTTGTAATAGCACATTCAAGGGTAGATGTAATAAGAGTAGGAAACCTCACTGAGGGCGGGGTCCATTACCCATTTGCACAATGATTACTTTTTATCTGCTAGACTATATGCCCTCCCCTTCTGGTGAGATCAGGAAAGAACGTCTGTGAACTTAACCAGGTTTCTCATTACTTACTTGCAGACCTTGATGGAGGCCTATTTTCTCTGCTGTAACATGGTCTCCTCTCTCCTTGTTTCTGGTGTGGCCCTCCTAACCCATCTCTCTTGTTCATAATTCTTGCAATTACTGTGTTACATAGGTTTACTTTTGAGTGTCCCAATGTGGGCTGGGCGAGTTTGGTACTAGGAGCCACCTATTAGGGAGTACATACGGCGCTTAATTTTCTGGGTTTGGGATACTTCACTTAATATAATTCTTTCTAATGACATCCATTTCCCAGCAAATTCCAGTAATTCATCATTTTTGATGGCTGAGTAGTACTCCATTGTATAGATGTACCACAGTTTCCTTATCCACTCGTCAACTGTTGGACATTTGGGTTGATTCCATGACTTTGCTATTGTAAACAGTGCTGCTATGAACATGGTCGAGCTTGTGCTATCGAGGCGAACCTCTGCTGCTTGGGGGGTTATTCCCAAAAGTGGGATAGCAGGGTCATACGGCATTTCAATCTTTAATTTCTTTAAGAATCTCCAGACGGCTCGCCAGAGTGGCTGTATGAGCCTGCATTCCCACCAACAATGTAGGAGAGTTCCCCTCTCCCACATCCTCTCCAGCATTTGTCGTTGTTTGTACTGTGGATTTTTGCCATCCTGACCGGGGTGAGATGATATCTCAGGGAAGTTTTGATTTGCATTTCCCTGATGGCGAAGGAAGTGGAGCATTTTTTAAGATAATTGTTAGACATTTTAATTTCATCCCTGGTAAAGTTTCTTTGAAGTTCCAGGGCCCATTTTTTAATTGGGCCAGTGTTTTCCTTGGAGTTTAATTTTCTAAGTTCTTTGTGCACTCTGGACAGTAGAGCTCTGTCAGATATGTGGTTAGTGAAGATTTTCTCCCATTCTGTGGGTTGCCTTTGAGCTCGTGCGACAATCTCTTTATCTGAACAGAAGCTCTTTAATTTCACAAGATCCCAACTGTTGAGAGTTGGTAGCAGTGACTGTGCCATTGGATGTCTGTTTAGGAAGTGTTGGCCTAGCCCAATCAGCTCGAGGGAGTTCCCTATCCTTTCAACTATGGCTTTTAAAGTCTCTGGCCTGATATCAAGGTCCTTGATCCATTTGGAATTAAGTCTTGTACATGGTGACAAGTACGGGTCCAGCTTTAATCTTCTGCATGTGGAGATCCAGTTTTGCCAACACCATTTGTTGAAGATGCTGTTCTTTTTCCATTGGATTCTTTGGGCCCCTTTGTCAAAGACCAAGTGGCTGTAACTTTGTGGGCTTATATCTGGGTCTTCAATCCTTATCCATTGATCTGTGTGTCTATTTTGGAGCCAGTACCAGGCTGTCTTTATAACTATGGATTTGTAGTATAGACTTAGGTTTGGTATGGTAATACCTCCAGCTGTGTTTTTGTTACTCAGGATTGTTTTTGCTATCCTGGGTCTTTTGTGCCTCCATATGAACTTTGAGATTGTTTGGTCAACTTCTTTGAAGAATTGCTTTGGGATTTTGATTGGTATAGCATTGAATCTGTATATTGCCTTTGGTAGGATGGTCATTTTTACAATGTTGATTCTGCCAATCCAGGAACAAGGGAGGTCTTTCCACCTTCTGGTGTCTTCTGCAATTTCTTTCTTTAGGGTTTTAAAGTTTTCATTGTAAAGGTCTTTTACCTCCTTAGTTAGGTTTATACCAAGGTATTTCATTTTTTTAGGGGTTATAGTAAATGGCATGGTTTCTCTCAAGGCTTTTTCACTTCTTTCATTCTGGGCATATAGGAAGGCCTCTGATTTTTGCACATTTATTTTGTATCCTGCCACCCTGCTGAACTTCTCAATTAGTTCCAGGAGCTTCCTGGTGGAGTTTTTGGGATCCCTCAGGTATAAGATCATGTCATCTGCAAATAGAGATAGCTTGACTTCTTCCTTGCCAATTTGAATCCCTCTTATGTCCCTTTCTTGTCTTATGGCTTCGGCTAAGACTTCAAGTACAATATTGAATAGAAGTGGTGAGAGTGGACAGCCTTGTCTTGTTCCTGATCGAAGTGGGAATGCTTCCAATTGTTCCCCATTGAGCATAATCCTTGCTGTGGGCTTGTTGTATACAGCTTTTATTATATTGATAAAAGTTCCTTCCATTCCTACTGTCTCTAGCGTTTTGATCATAAAAGGCTGTTGGATCTTGTCAAAAGCTTTTTCTGCATCTATCGAGAGTATCATGTGGTCTTGGACTTTGGACTGGTTTACATGATGAATTACATTTATTGATTTGCGTATGTTGAACCAACCTTGTGTGCCGGGGATGAAGCCTACTTGGTCCCCATGAATGATCTTTTTAATATGTTTTGAATCCGATTTGCTAAGACTTTGTTGAGAATCTTTGCATCTGTGTTCATCAGGGAGATCGGCCTATAGTTTTCTTTTTTAAGTGAATCTTTATTAGGTTTTGGGATTAAAACGATATTAGCTTCATAGAAGGAATTTGGTAGTGTTCCTTCCTTTGCTATTTGGTGGAACAGTTTAAGGAGTATTGGTGTTATTAACTCCTTAAATGTCTTGTAGAACTCTGTGCTGAATCCATCTGGTCCAGGACATTTTTTGGTGGGAAGATTCGAGATTACTTCCTCAATTTCCTTATATGTTATAGGACTATTTAAGTAATTCACAACTTCCTGATTCAATTTAGGTAAGTTGTGTTTACTTAGAAATTCATCCATCTCTTTTGTGTTGTCAAACTTCACAGAGTATAAGTTTTTGAAATATGATGTTATAATTCTCTGGATTTCTTGGGTATCCGTAGTGATAACTCCATGTTCATTTCTAATTTTGTTAATTTGGGTTTTCTCTCTCTTGCTTTTGGTTAGTTTAGCTAGGGGTGTATCAATCTTGTTGATTTTTTCAAAGAACCAGCTTTTCGATTTGTTGATTTTTTCTATCGTTTTCTTAGTCTCGATTTCAGATATTTCTCCCCTTATTTTGCTAATCTCTTCTCTTCTACTGCTTTTGGGATCAGATTGCTCTAGTTTCTCTAAAGCTTTAAGCTGCATTGTTAAGTTGTTTATTTCTGATGTTTCCATTTTTTTGATGTGGGCATTAAGAGCTATGAACTTACCTCTTAGAACAGCTTTCATTGTGTCCCAGAGATTTTGGTAAGTTGTATTTTCGTTATCATTCACTTTCAGGAAATCTTGAATTTCCTTTTTAATTTCTTCCTGAATCCAGTTCTCATTCAGCATCATAGTGTTAAGTTTCCAGGAGTTAGTGTATTTTCTCTTGTTTGATGTGTTGTGGATGTCCAGCTTTAGGCCGTGGTGGTCTGATAGGGCACAGGTTAGAATTTCAACTTTCTTGTACATGTGTAGATTCATTTTGTGGCCCAATATGTGATCTATTTTGGAGAAAGTTCCGTGTGCTGCTGAGAAAAATGTGTATTCTTTGGTGCGTGGGTGAAAAGTTCGATAGAGATCTGTGAGGTCCATTTCTTTCAGGGTTTGATTAAGTTCCAAAGTGTCTCTGTTAAGCTTTTGACCTGTTGATCTATCCCATGTAGAGAGGGCGGTGTTGAAGTCCCCAAGAATTATCGTTTGGGGGTTGATTTCTTGCTTTAGACGCTGTAGGGTTTTCTTAATGAATGTGGAGGGGGCCCGTATTGGGTGCATATATGTTCAGTATTGTGAAGTCTTCCTGGTGAATTGTACCTCTGACTAAAATGTAGTATCCATCCGTGTCTCTTATAATTTTTTTTGGTTTGAAATCCACTTTGTCTGATAGCATAATGGCTACCCCTGCCTGTTTTCTGCTTCCATTTGCTTGTAGAATTGTTGACCAGCCTTTTATTTTTAGAGCGTGCCTATCTTTTGTGGTGAGATGGGTTTCCTGCAGGCAGCAGATTGATGGATTGTGATTTTTAATCCAAGTTTGTAATCTGTGTCTCTTGATCGGTGAATTAAGTCCATTAACATTTAGTGTTATAATGGAGAAACTATTGTTAATTCCAGACATTTATTATGTTTAGTAGCTTTTATAAGTATATTGCTTCGCTTTTAATGGTGTTATATTTGCCTTCTGTTCTCCTGGATATGCCTGTTTTTTTCTTCACGCTTGAGTATCATTTCTAGCAGTTTTTGAAGGCCTGGTTTGGTGGCCATGTATCCCTTAAAGTTGTCTTTGTGCTGGAAAATTTTTCTTTCTCCCTCGATCATGACTGATAGTTTTGCAGGGTAAATCAGCCTGGGTTGACATTTTTGCTCATTCAATACTTGAAGTATGTCTCTCCAAGCTCTTCTTGCTTTTACTGTTTCGACTGAGAAGTCATTTGTTATTTTAATAGGTTTGCCTTTAAAAGTGACTTGTTTTTTCTCCCTTGAAGCTCTCAGCACCAGTTCTTTATCTTGAATGTGGAGTGTTTTAACTATTATTTGCCGCGGTGTGCTTCTAGTTTGGTCGTATCTGTTTGGGGTGCGGAATGCCTCTTGTATATGAATGGGCCTCTCTTTCTTTAGATGAGGAAAGTTTTCCTTGATGATCGTTTGAAAAATTTCCTCAGGGGTGGTATTTTGAGATTCTTGCTCCGGTATTCCATGAATACGCATGTTAGGCTTCTTCAGGGTGTCCCATATCTCTTGGATATTTCTCTCAAGTATCTTTTTGGCTTTAACAACCTCTTCCATTGAGCTGGCTAGTACTCCCACTTTATCTTCAAGGTCTGAAATTCTGTTTTCTGCTTCATTAGTTCTGTTGATAAGACTCTCTGTGGCGTTCTGGGTTGAAGATAACTTGTCTTTTAGCTCAGTTTTAAACTCTGCTTGAGTTTGTTTTAACTGTTCTATGCCGCTTTTTGTTTCTTGCACTGTTTTTCTCAACTCCTCCAGATGTCTGTTGTGTTCCTCTTCAAAGCGATTGATTCGATTATGTAATTCCTCCCGGATTTCCTCTTTCATAGTATTGAACATGGTAATGATCATATTTTGAAAGTCGTTATCCTGGGTCAGGCTTTCTTGGCCTTTTTCCGCGGGTTTGTTCTTTTTGGAGTCTAACATTATGGGATTAATTTCTTCAGTGGGAGATTTGTTTACTTGAGTGTTGCTTCTCATGGATTTGCACTTTGACTTTGGCATTGTCATTTTAACTCTTAAGATCTCTCAATTTCACTAAACTGAATTATTTGGCCTGGGGTACTGGTGGGCGGGGCCTGAACGGGGACTTACCTAGGGAGCGGGGTGAGGCCCGGGTGGACCGCGTGCGTGTCCCGACTGGCGGAGCGGGGGGGGGCGAAAAGGGAGGATGGGCGCAGGGGGAGGTGCTCCTCGTTCCCTGGGCCCCCGCGCGGCTCCGGCTGGATGGCGGGAGTCGGAGCCGGGTCCCCGTGGGCTGACCTGGGGTCCTAGAGCGCGCGTTGAGGCCCGGCTGGATCTCGCCTACGCGTCCCGACCGGCGGAGCGGGGGTGGGGCGAAAGAGGGAGGCAAAAAAAGCTTTTGACAAGATCAAACAACCTTTTATGATCAAAACCCTAGAGACAGGTGGAATGAAAGGAACCTTTATCAACATAATAAAAGCTGTATACAACAAGCCCACAGCAAGGATTATCCTCAATGGAGAAAAATTTGAAGCATTCCCGCTTTGACCAGGAACTTGACAAGGCTGTCCACTCTCACCATTTCTATTCAATACTGTACTTGAAGTCTTAGCTGGAGCCATAAGACAAGAAAGGGACATAAAATGGATTCAAATCGGCAAGAAGGTCAAGTTACTCTATTTGCAGATGACATGATCATATACCTGTGTGATCCCAAAAATTCCACCAGGAAACTCATGGAACTAATACAGAAGTTCAGCAGGGTAGCAGGATACAAAATAAACATACAAAAATCAGTAGCCTTCCTATATGCACAGAATGAAAGAAGTGAAAAAGCCCTAAGAGAAACAATCTCATTTACTATAGCCCCTAAAAAATGAAATACCTTGGTACAAACCTAACCAAGGAAGTAAGAGACCTTTACAATGAAAACTTTAAAACCCTAAAGAAAGAAATTACAGAAGACACCAGAAGATGGAAAGACCTCCCACATTCCTGGATTGGCAAAATCAATATCATAAAAAATGATCATCCTACCAAAGGCAATATACAGATTCAATGCTATACCAATCAAAATCCCAAAGTAATTCTTTAAAGAAATGGACCAAACAATCTCAAAATTCATATAGAAGCCCAAAAGACCCAGGAGATCAAAAACATTCCTGAGTAACAAAAACAGTGCTGGAGGTATCATCGTGCCAAACATTAATCTATACTACATATCCATAGTTATAAAAACAGCCTGGTACTGGTTTCAAAATAGACACATAGATCAATGGATAAGGGATGAATACCCAGATAGAAGCCCACACAATCACAGCCATTTGATCTTTGACAAAGGGGCTCAAAATTTCCAATAGAAAAAGAACAGCATCTTCAATAAATGGTGCTGGCAAAACTGGATGGCCACATGTAGAAGATTAAAACTGGACCCGTACTTGTCACCATGTATAAAAATTAATTCCAAATGGATCAAGGACCTCAATATTAGGCCAGAGACTATAAAAACCCTAGTTTAAACAGTAGGGAACTCCCTTGAGCTAATTGGACTAAGCCAACAGTTCCTAAACAGAAATCCAATAACACAGTCACTACAACCAACACTCTAACAGATGGAATCTTATGAAATTAAAGAGCTTCTGTTTAGATAAAGAGATTGTAACTCGAGCAAAAAAGCAACCCACAGAATGAGAAAAAACCTTCACAACCACATATCTGATAGAGCTCTATTATCCAGAGTCACAAAGAACTTAGAAAACTAAACACCAAGGAAACTAATGGCCCAATTAAAAAATGGGCCTTGGAACTCAAAAGAAACTTTACCAGGGATGAAATTGAACTGTCCAACAAATATCTTAAAAAATGCTCCACATCCTTAGCCATTAAGGAAATGCAAATAAAAACCTCCTTGAGATAGCATCTCACCCTGGTCAGGATGGCAAAAATCCACAATACAAACAACACCAAATGCTAGAGAGGATGTGGAGAGAGGGGAACTCTCCTACATTGCTGGTGGGAATGCAGGCTTGTGCAGCCACTCTGGCGATCAGGCTGGAAATTCTTAAAATGTTAAAGATTGAAATGCCATATGACCCTGCTATTTGACTTTTAGGTATAATCTCCCATAAAGCAAAAATTCACCTTAATGGCACAAGCATGACTATATTCATAGCAATGCTATTTATAATAGCAAAGTCATGGAATCAACCCAAATGTCCAACAGTTGACAAGTGGATAAGGAAAATGTGGTACATTTATACAATGGAATACTACTCAGCCATCAAAAAAGATGAATTAATAAAATTTGCTGGGAAATAGATGGAATTAGGAAAAATTATGTTGAGTGAAGTATCCCAGACACAGAAAATTAAGTGCCATATGTACTCCCTAATAGATGGATCCTAGTACCAAACCCACTTAGTGACATACTCAAAGATAAATCTCTGTAATACCTAGAGTAATTGCAAAAATTATATACAGTAGGGAAGGGGAAGGAGGGCCCCTCCCAGAAACAAGGAGACAGGAGATCATGCTATTATAGAAAAAATAGGTCACCATCAAATACTGCAAGTAAGTAGTGAGACATATGGTTAACTCACAGACATTCCTTCCTTGTCACTTGCAACTGAGGGGGTTTGATCTCACCAGTCAGGGAGGGCATACAGTCTGGCAGATCGATGGTAACCATCCTGCATATGGGAGACTGACTCCCCCCTACCCCCACTGCAGTCTCCTACTCTTATTCCATCTACCTTTGAATTTACTCTTACAGTAAGACTCTATTTTAACAGTCTTTTATCTCTGACTAGGAGGTGACCTCCAATACCAATCAAGATGGAGCCCAGGGCGGTGCAGGAACAGCAAAACTGAAAACAACAACAAACCATAATTCAGAACATCAGAGACCCTACATTAATCACCTGGAACCACAACAACCAAATCTCTCCCCATCCTAAGGCTCAGGGAAATTTACGGAAGAGGTGGTGGTAAGATTGTAAGAGCCTAAAAATGGGGAGGAGCAATGATATGTAAGATACTCCACACAAGTTAGGGCTGAGGTAATCATAATAGGACTTTGCATCACCTGCGCAATGACGGACATATCAATGACCCCCCAAAGTCTAGCATGAATCACAGGCACTAGGATCCTTAGAGGCAAGGGATTAACAGTCACAATAGTGTTTCTATACTAAAGGGGAGCACAAGAAAAGGCTCTAGTACTTACACCTCATTAGAGTGGAGGACACAGAGAGAAGTTTGACATTCACACTAAGGGATGCTCCAGGGATTAGGGGGGAGAGGGGGACACTGGGAGAAAAGGAGGGAGGGGGTGAAAGAAAGGGGAAAATGGGGGAGGGAGCAAGGGGGTCGGGGAGGAATGGCATGAGGGAGGGGACAGGGTACCTATTGTTTGTATGAGTGGGAAAAAAAAACATAAAAAATAATTTAAAACATTTGCACCTTTAAAATACACTGACCTTTAATATAAACACAGTAAAAAACTTCCACTTGGTCATTGAGCACAAAATGACTAAGGTGAAACAGTTCCAGCTATTCATGCTTCACTCTTTTTCCTGGCCATTGTGAATTGGTCACTACAGTGAATTTGAATGTTAATTGCTAGGATTATGTCTTCTAGATTTCCATTTTGAAAGAATTTAATATAAATAAAACTTATTTACCTATCATTGCACATTTTGAAAACCTTACATTGGGCTGGAGAGTTGTCTCAGGGGTTTGGACTCTGCCTCACAAGGTCCTGAGTTCAGATCCCACGTCCCAAGTAAAAATGATAGGTGGAAGTAGCCGCAGTCTGTATTTCTGGTCCTGGTGGGCAGAGCCTGGGAAATTTCAGGGTGAAGCAAAAAGAAGGTAGAATTAATCCAAGATGATTCCCTAAATCACCTTTGGTCTTCCATAGGGACACAATGCCCTCTGAGACACATGCACAGACGCACACACACACACACACACACACACACACACACACACACACACATGCATGCATGCACACAAAAGTGAATAAAGTTTTTAAAAAGAAATTTACATTCAATTGTAGTACTTCAAATATCTTTTAGAATCAAATGTACAAATGGGTTATATCACAAACTTTCAACTTTACTTTGTCTGGTAGAGGGTACGTATCTGAGCAGATACCAAAACACTATCAAATAGAATGAGCAGCACATGGTTACAGGAGAATCTTTTACATTTTCTTTAAAATCAGGAGCATGTTACATAAGATAACATCTAAAAATTAGGAGAACAAGCTTATCAGAAGGCAGTAGAAATATTCAGAAATCATTACATCTGAATTAGGCTAGCATTGCTCCAGCTGTAGGCAGAAGTACACATGGAAGACATGTAGTTAGGAAAGCAGATTGGAGCAAAGAGTTGATGGTCCCATCCCAGAAAAGGAACGTATAATCTCACCACAAGAAGAATGAGGAAATTCCAATGAATTCCTCAGAAGACATTTGAATTTTCTCACTTGCTGGATCTGCTGGAACAAGATTCCATACAAGTTTATCTAACCAATGCCTACTGTCTCTGCTGCTTTGGGAACACATGGAAAATCTTTAAAGGAATTACAAAAGTTCTAGTAGGACAGAAATCTGGAGGGGTATTTAGGACTTTGACAAGAACACAATGACATCTTTATCTTCAGCCTCACTCATTACAAGCAAAACCAAGCAAAATAATTTTTCATGAAAGACAACATAATGTTCAATTACATTAGAGAGTTTAAGTCAGTACATACTTAGGTCTTTTGATGTTACAAAATTATTCTTTTTTTAAGAGTTCTAGGCAATGCTACTGAGTCCTTATAACTCATCAGAGAGGAGGACCCAGAGGGAAGTTTGTCATGCATACTAAAGGATGCTCCAGGAATGGGAGGGGAGGGGGCACTAGGAGAAAGGGAGGGAGGGAAGGAAGGGGAAAAGGGGGAAGGGAACAAGGGAAGCGAGGGAGGGGTGGAGGGAGGGAGGGGAATGGGATACTTATCAACATTGTAAAAGTGGAAGAAATAATGAAAAAAGAAATTCTAAATATTTATATGTTTTTCTTCTAAATTTTTTATCTGAGCATCAATATTTAAGTTGTCTTTCAAAGTGCATGAGATATATGCATATGCATGTAGATATGTAGATGCATGATGCACATGCTAGTGTGTTTATTAGCATATAATGCTATAAGATAATTTTTAATGTATAAGAAAAAATAAAGATAAATTTTCATGAAGAAATTATTCTTTTTTAAGTGTGCATATATGTATTTTAATTGAGCATGCTGAAAAATTAAAAAATATCAGCATCAATATAAATGAAAAAAACATTGAAGTAGTCACAAATTTGTTATTTTGAAACACAAAACACACAAATATACCTGTTAGACACATGATAGGGTTACATGAAATCCACGTTACTGTAAATTTAACATGAACCAGTTTTGGAAACAACATCAAAAGCAAACTAGCATTTAAGAAAACATTATCATTAGGCAAGTGCCCTTTCTCTGACCTACATCCCCAAGTGCATGGGCTCTTAATACTCAGAAAGAAGAAAGTAGAATAGAAGATGAAGGATGTATCCTTCCCACCTCTCTGTGCCTGCTCTCCAGACACAAAGCATCTTCTTTCCAGCTTCTTGTAGCATTATATTCTCATTCCTCTGTCAATACTCTGTAATCAAAAGGGAATATGTGACCATGTCTACTATTTTACATCTATTTTCCAAAGCTGGTTCAGCATCTTCTAAAACTGCTTTCAACTCTCTCAAATATGACATGTTGAAATTCAGTTAAGTGCTTATAGTTGAGGTAGATGTGCCTTTCTTCCATTCATCCTTTTGTGTGTGATTCCTTACCTCCCCCTACACACAACCTTTCACAAAGCAGCCTTCTTTCAGAGTTCAGGGAGTAACAGTCTGACCGCAGAATAGGGGGCTTCCTGGTCGCTGAAACTCCAGCTCTGCTGCTTTACTGTCTCTTGTTTGTACAGGGATTTTTTTTTTGCAACAATTTGAAATATTTTTGCATTTTATATATATATATATATATATATTATTATTTATTCAATTGTGCATGTGTGCAGTCCGAACTCAGGACCTTCCGCTTGCAAGGCAGAGGCTTAATCCCTGAGCCACCTCTCCAGCCCTTGCATTCTTTTCTTATCATTTTATCTTTTAGGAATATTTTATTTGGGCTGGAGAAGTGGCTCAGGGGTTAAGCCTCTGCCTTGCAGGCGGAAGGTCCTGAGTTCGGATCCTAGACCCCACGTACCTGGGGGCGGCCTGCGTTTCTGGTCCTGGTAGCACGGAGCCTGTGAATCCCGGGGCAGAGTAAACAAGGAGGATGTGGAGGCGTCCATGGTGGTTGCCGAATTTGTCCGTGGTTCTGCACACACTACATATACATACACACATATATACGCACGCACACACGCATACACGCACAATTGAATAAACATACACACACATGCACAATTGAATAAAATAATAATAAAAATTTTTTTAAAAAGGCAGCAGCAAAAAAAAGGCAAAAATGGCAGCGGCCTGCATTTCTGTCCCTGTGGGGTGGAGCCTGGGAAATCCTAGAATGAAGAGAAAAGGAGATAGAAGCAATCCAGGATGATTCCCAAAGTCTCCCTTAGTCTTTCACAGGGACACACAGTGCCTTCTGATACACACACACACACACACACACTAAAAGCTTAAAAAGAGAAATATTTTATTTGAGGGAATAGAGAGCGGAAAAAATATCACATTGCACATATATGGAGTTGAGAGAAATCGTTTAGAAATCCGTTTTCTCTTTCTACCATGTGGGCTCTGGGGATTGAACTCAGATCACTAGGTTGCACAGAGTTACCTTCACCCACTGAGCCGCCTCTGCCTTATTTCATAAAAATGAATAAAAAGGTGTGTTGCAGTCAGCCTGCATGGTTGCTGATAAATGACCATCAGACAACTTAAAGGAACAAGGGATTTATTTCCTTGCAACAGTCCGGTTACAGTTCTCAGTCCAGCTTGATGGGAGAGCACGTGCCAACACCAGGGACGAGAGAACTGGCCACACCATCTCCACTTACCGGCTGAGAGAGGGACTATTCTTACTTGGCAGACCAGCATGTCTGGCCAAGTGTACAGAAGGATATCAACTCTCTCAACCAGCTTTCTGTGTTTATTTATTCCAGGGCCTAATCCCACCCACCATGGTCTGGACCTTCCCCAGCAGCTAGACAATCTCTCAGGTTTGCTCTAGGCTCAACTCAACTACTAATTCTCCACAAATGTGCCCAGAGCTCAAACCCGCAACCGTCAAGTTGACACCTGTGCCAACAAGGTGCAAATATCACGTTAGTTAAACAATTTTAGAAATCCACATGAGCCTCAAAACTGTGTAACAAAACCGACCATTTTACTCAGGTTATTTGATTCCTTGCACACGCATGCAGCCCAGCAAACTGTCAGCTGGCTTCTATCCAGTGAATACGTTGAGAGAAAAGTTACTCTTTTCACCCAAAATGGGGGGACTGAGTTGAACCGAGGGTGCAGAGAGGACACTTATTAGGTAACACATATGGATGGTCCTAAATCATAAAAGAAGTCGGTCAAGCTTCTGAGAGTACAGTAAGTTTTATTAAAGCAACAACAATTGAACAAGAGGAAAAGGAAGGCAAGATAAGGTTCACAGGCAGGCTTTACACTTTCCAGATATTTACAATGGAGGTCACAGTGATCACCAAGGTTCCCAGAAGTGACATCCTTCTTATTACACAATCATGGGTGAGTTACCCTGACCACTGGACACCCAGCTAGTGCTCTTGGCTCGGGCGGCGAGGAGGAGGAAGGGAGAGGACTCTCTTCCTGCCTCTTCTGGGTGGCAGCAGTTTTAATTTTTGTTGTTGTCATTCTGCTTCGACATTGTTTTAGTCTGGTGTCCTAAGTCCAAAATGTCTCTGGTTCTGTTTCTCAAGTGAAAACAACCTCTGGGCTTTGGCCAGAACCGAGCAAGGGAGTGACTGCTGTGCAGGACAGCGTGCAGAATGTAGCCTAAGGTGCTGGCCAGGGACTTCTTCCTGTGCTTTCCTCCCCTGTTTCTCCCCTGCTTGTCCCCTGTGCTCCCAGGCGCCTCTGCCTGCAGTGCTGATGTCTGCAGCCCTGTGCATCTCTCTGCACTGCGTGCTCCACTCCATCCCAGTTATTCGCACAGGCTGGCAGCCTCTCATCCTCCACAATATGCTACCTTTTATTCATTGTGATTTTCCCCTTCAACTTTGCTATTGCTTTAATGCGATTTCAAGGGGGAAGAAAAAGTGGTAAGTGGGGTCCTACTCTCTTCCCAACTCTCTTTTCTTTCCCCTATGTAAGTCCAAGTGTTACCCTGAATCCTGGTCTGTTAAGTCGCTGATTTTGTCTGACAGGAAATTAGAAATAGTGCTTCATAAGAATGTCCACGCTTTCTCCTCAATGAGACAAGGCAGATTGGATTAATCTATTATCAGCGAAAGTTACTGGGATGAGGGAGGAGGGAAGAGAGGAAAGCTTGCTCTCATTTCCTGCCCACAATGCCTCTGGAGTTCTTTTATGATCACTGGGCGGGAGGTAAAGCTGCTCAGAGGAAATCACTTCCAATATGCTGGCATATTGCTGCTCACGATGCACTCTGAGGGTTCTAGACTTACATGCATCACTTTCATTCATCTTTTAAATTCTGTAGTTTTCTCTCCACGTGGATACAGTGGCAGCAGAGCAACCTGCCCATGGGGCGTCTGTATAGTTATATGAATGACAGCAATCAGAGACGTGTAGAGTACATTTTCATTATTTAAAACTATTTTCCTTTTTGTTTTTAAGCACATAATCTCACTGGAGATAACTTTTTTTAAATCATTGTGTCTTAAAAAGTCTGGTTTGCAGCCTCTGGTTCTATTTGTATGAATTGATTGGCTCCTTGTGTGCCTCACCCAGTGAGAGGTGCTCTAACACTCTACATCGCTGCTTTGCTCTCTATGTGACCTCCTCAGTCTCTTCCTGTTGGAAGTCATCTGTCTGCGACATGTTGCCCAGCAAAGGGAACTAACTCTATTCTCAGCAGCACAACTCTACCAGACCCTAGGTGACCACTGTGCTGATCCTGTCTGTGCTGAGATTTCTACTTGACCATCTAGTGAATTCATCAAAACTGCATTAAATAGAAACAGTTCTAACCACAACAGTCAGCAGAAACATCAATCCAAGTCCTTAGCTATCCAATAGTAACAGTTATTCTCCAACTTACCTAAAGGATTGTTCCTATGAGTATCAGTGTGGATTTACTAATTTTGTGACTTTGTACCTATCATGGTTTGAAATATGTCCCCCACAGTCTCATATCTCTGAGAAGGCCATGGCACCTTTGAGAGGTGGAGTCTTGCTGGTGGAAGGTAGTCTCTAGGTGGGCCTTGAGGTGGATAGTCCCACCTGAAGATGTCTGCTTTTGCAGCAGGAGTCTTGCAACTCCTAGTCTTGCTGATGTGTGTGACATAGCTTGTCTCCAGTTTCTGTCAGCTCGCCATCAAAGACTGTATCTCCCCTCTGGAACCATAAGCTGAATAAGTCCCCTTTTCTCCCTTAAATTATTTGACTTTGGGTGTTCTCTCACAACAGATAAAAGTAACTAGTACACTACCTTAAGCCAATAGGTTGTGGGCCAGAGAGAGGGAAAGTGAAGAGCCTGTCTTGCGGGATGAAGTGACCTGGACAGCCAGAATCAGAGCTAAGGAGGGTGATGCCCCCCAAAACCATTAACCTGAGCATCATTCAGGGATCATAAAGACCTACGGAAACCAAAAGACCTATTTTTCCACTTTAAGGTGATGGTAAATTCAACTGGAAAACAGGACTCTAGGGATATCTGTAAAGACTTACCTTAATTGGGTTAATTAAAGTGGGAATTTATTTTTTAAAGTTATATTTTTGCGCATGTTAACTTACAAAGAATCAGTAAATTATTCTTTTCCATACATGCACATATGACATACTTGTCATATGCACTGCCCCTGTTGTCTTCTTTTATCCCTCCTCCTCTTTCTCCTTCCACACGCTGACAGGCCTTTACTTTCACATCCCTTTCCAGACCAAATTCCACATATGGCAGCTCCTCCAGCTGCTGCCAGCCTGCTTTCTGCCATAAGGATTCCTACCTTGGAGGTTTATGCCTTCCCTGTGGAGCCACAAACAAATAAATCTCTTCTTTTTATGTCCTCAGCTGGTTGGATGAGTGTTGTCTCACAGAAGCAGGAAGAGTTACTGTGATACTCAAAACCACCAGGTAACTTAACCTGTAAGTAAAATTCAAAGTTGTGAGCATCACCCTCTGAAGACTGCCTTCTTGGTATCCCTAGAGTTCTTGACATTCTAAACTGCCTTCTATCTACCCTTGCTTCTTTGAGGCTTCTGGGCCGCAACACATCGGTTCTTATGAGGCCTATACTTGTGCTTCCCTCAGCCTAGAATGTTTCTTCTCCAAGAATCCACACGACTAGGTCTTTTACTTTATTTTTTTGTCTCCATCAGATGAAATGTCAGTGGGAGTTTTCGTTCCTGAATCTTATTTAACACAGTGGCTCTGTCACCATCTTTTATCCTGCTTTATTCTTCTTCCCATCACTTGCGACTTGTAGATATTTTCATATAAATCTGTTTATGACTGTCTGTTCTCCTCACTAGAAGGTTAAGGACCCTGACGTCAGAGTCTGCCATGTACCTGTGTCCCCAGCCCCTACCACAGTGCCTGACACACATAGATAGTCCATATCTCTTGGTTGAAAACATTTATGCACGGTTAGCTCCATCACATCGCATAAGCCTTTGGACAAATGTCACCTCTGCAGAAAGAAGTTCAGCATGTGGGTGTTGGATCCAAAAAGCAGGAGATGTGGCGGCTACAGAGTAAGGTGCAGGAAGAGCCAGCTGCCCCCCACCCCCCAACACTCACCTTTTGGACAACAGAGTCCACAGAGTTCAGAAGAGTTCCTTCATGTGGAGGTTTCTCCACAGACTGGTGCCTCAGCTTGTGACTGAGTCAAGGAAGCAGCTCTAAGTCTTGGGTCTTTTACTGGCTTTTTAAAGGTTTCCAGGAAAATGGACAGTTTTGCCTTCAATCTGCATTTGGTGCTCTGCTTTCTTCAGCACTCTCTCCTTAGCTTCAGGAGAGACAATGAACACTCAGCCCCACAGAAACGAGAGAGAATTCAAAGAGTTGACACTCAGTGTCCCTTCTGGGTGGTTCTGGACACTTCCAAAGATATCAAATCACCCCCACCCGGGAGCCGAGCCGCCCGGCCAGCAGCACCCGCGCGCGCGGCCGCCGGCTTTGCCCCCAGCCCCCCTCTGCGCCGAACCCCGACCAGCGCCCAGGTGAGAGCGAGCCCCTCCCAGCCCCGCCCCCCACCCCGGAGCCCAGCCGCCCGGCCAGCAGCACCCACGCGTGGCCGCCAGCTTAGCCTCCGGGGCCCCGCCCCGGACACCAGCCCCTTGTGCCCTCCCGCCCCCGCGCCCCTCTGCCCCCCCCAGGTCGCAGGTGAAGAATTCTGCAATCAACATCAGACCCTCTGCCTCTCTGGCCCACCGGGGACCTACGCATGTGGTCCACGGAAGTCACACTGCTACTCAGAATTCAATAGAGTACAAAGGAAACTCAAGCAAAACTCTAAGGAACAAAGAGAACACAGGCCATACATCTGGACTTCACTACAACCATTGTATCACATGCGAGACTCTTCACATCCAGCCTAAAGATAAGTAAACCTTTTTTTTTTTTCCTTACTCTTTTTCTTTTCTTTCACCTTACTGATCCTTTCTAGTATCACTGTTGTAGGTCAGCTTCCTCATACAGCCACCCCAAAAACATACAACTCCAGGGAGTACACGACCCACCCTCACATTTCACCAAGACACTAGATCATAAAAGTGCACTACCATACTTATATTCATCCCCTGGTTACGTAACTGACGTACTAACAACCTAGTAGTCTCATCTAGGATATAACAATACCAATACACAAACATACCCAATCCAAGGCAAGCACTAGTAACAACTGGCAGGTGTAACAATACCAACTACATCGGTTCAGTGAAAAACACACAGAAACTGAAAGGTTCTAAAAAACAAAACAACAATGTACAAGTCAAAGTGCAGATCCACGAGAAACAAACCCCAAGAACAATCTCCCACCAAAAGAATCAATCCCATAACGATGGATTGCGACCAGAACAAATCCATAGAAAATAGCCATGAAAGCCAAACCCAACATAACGACTTTCAGAGTATGATCATTACCATGATTAATAATATGAAAGAGGAAATCCAAGAAGAGTTAAATAACCGTGTCAACCACTTTGAACAGGAACACAACAGGAACCTGGAGGAGTTGAGAAAAACAGTTCAAGAAACAAAAATAGGTATAGAGCAGGTAAAACAGTCTCAGGCAGAGTTTAAAATTGAACTAAGAGATAAGTTATCTTCAACCCAAAACTCGACAGAGAGTCTTATCAGCAGAACAAATGAGGCAGAAAATAGAATCTCAGATCTTGAAGACAAAGTAGGAGAATTAACCAGCTCAATGGAAGAGATTGTTAAAGCCAAAAAGATACTGGAGAGAAACATTCAAGAAATATGGGACACCCTGAAGAAACCTAACATGCGCATTCATGGAATACCAGAACAAGAATCCCAAAATACCACACCTGAGGAAATATTTCAATTCATCATAAATGAAAACTTCCCACAATTAAAGAATGAGAGGCCTATCCAAATACAAGAGGCATTTCGCACTCCAAACAGATATGACCAAAATAGAAAATCGCCACGGCAAATAATAGTCAAAACACTCCACATTCAAGACAAAGAAAAGGTGCTGAGAGCTTCAAGAGAAAAAAAGCAACTCACTTTTAAAGGTAAACCTATTAGAATAACAAATGACTACTCAATGGAAACAGTAAAAGCAAGAAGAGCTTGGAGAGACATACTTCAAGTATTAAATGAGCAAAAATGCCAACCCAGACTGATATACTCGGCAAAACTATCTGTCATGATTGAGGGAGAAAGAAAAGTTTTTCAGCACAAAGACAACTTGAAGGGATACATGTCTACCAAACCAGGCCTTCAAAAAATGCTAGAAATGATACTCAAGCTTGAAAAAAAGAACAAGCGTATCCAGGAGGACAGAATGGAAGTATAATACCAACAAAATATAAATATCAAACAACATGCTTACAAAATCTACTAAACATAAAAAATGTCCAGAATTAAAAATAATTTCTCCATTATAACATTAAATGTCAATGGCATTAACTCACCGATTAAGAGACACAGATCACAAACTTGGATTAAAAACCACAATCCAACAATCTGCTGCCTTCAGGAAACTCATCTCACCACAAAAGATAGGCACGTCCTAAGAATGAAAGGCTGGTCCAAAATCTTGCAAGCTAATGGAACCAGGAAACAGGCAGGGGTAGCAATTATGCTTTCAGACAAAGTGGACTTCAAACCAAAGAAAATCATAAGAGACATAGATGGATACTACATTTTAGTCACAGGTACAATTCACCAGGAAGACTTCACAATACTGAACATATATGCACCCAATATGGGCCCCTCCACATTCATTAAGAAAACCCTACAGCGTCTAAAGCAAGAAATCAACCCCCAAACGATAATTCTCAGGGATTTCAACACCGCCCTCTCAACATGGGATAGATCAACAGGTCAAAAGCTTAACAGAGACACTTTGGAGCTTAACCAAACCCTTACTGAAATGGACCTTACAGATCTCTATCGAACTTTTCACCCACGTACCAAAGAATACACATTTTTCTCAGCAGCACACGGAACTTTCTCCAAAATAGATCACATATTGGGCCACAAAATGAATCTACACAAATACAAAAAAGTCGAAATTCTAGCCTGTGCCCTATCAGACCATCACGGCCTAAAGCTGGACATCCACAACAACACAACAAACAAGAGAAAATACACTAACTCCTGGAAACTTAACAATATGATGCTGAATGAGAACTGGATTCAGGAAGAAATTAAACAGGAAATTCAAGATTTTCTGAAAGTGAACGAAAATGAAAATACAACTTACCAAAATCTCTGGGACACAATGAAAGCTGTTCTAAGAGGTAAGTTCATAGCTCTTAATGCCTACATCAAAAAATTGGAAACATCAGAAATAAATAATTTAACGATGCAGCTTAAGGCTTTGGAGAAACTTGAGCAATCTGATCCCAAAAGTAATAGAAGAGAGGAGATTAGCAAAATAAGGGGAGAAATATCTGAAATCGAGATTAAGAAAACGATAGAAAAAATCAACCAGTCAAAAAGCTGGTTCTTTGAAAAAATCAATAAGATTGATACACCCCTAGCTAAATTAACCAAAAGCAAGAGAGAGAAAACCCAAATTAACAAAATTAGAAATGAACATGGAGTTATCACTACGGATACCCAAGAAATCCAGAGAATTATAACATCATATTTCAAAAACTTATACTCTGTGAAGTTTGACAACACAAAAGAGATGGATGAATTTCTAAGTAAACACAACCTACCTAAATTGAATCAGGAAGTTGTGAATTATTTAAATAGTCCTATAACATACAAGGAAATTGAAGAAGTAATCTCGAATCTTCCCACCAAAAAATGTCCTGGGCCAGATGGATTCAGCACAGAATTCTACCAGACATTTAAGGAGTTAATAACACCAATACTCCTTAAACTGTTCCATCGAATAGCAAAGGAAGGAACACTGCCAAATTCCTTCTATGAAGCTAATATCGTCTTAATCCCAAAACCTAATAAAGATGCACTTAAAAAAGAAAACTATAGGCCGATCTCTCTGATGAACACAGATGCAAAGATTCTCAACAAAGTCTTAGCAAATCGGATTCAAAAACATATCAAAAAGATCATTCACGGGGACCAAGTAGGCTTCATCCCCGGCACACAAAGTTGGTTCAACATACGCAAATCAATAAATGTAATTCATCATGTAAACCAGTCCAAAGTCCAAGACCACATGATACTCTCCATAGATGCAGAAAAAGCCTTTGACAAAATCCAACAGCCTTTTATGATCAAAACGCTAGAGACAGTAGGAATGGAAGGAACCTTTATCAATATAATAAAAGCTGTATACAACAAGCCCACAGCAAGGATTATGCTCAATGGGGAACAATTGGAAGCATTCCCACTTCGATCAGGAACTTGACAAGGCTGTCCACTCTCACCACTTCTATTCAATATTGTACTTGAAGTCTTAGCTGAAGCCATAAGACAAGAAAGGGACATAAGAGGGATTCAAATCGGCAAGGAAGAAGTCAAACTATCCCTATTTGCAGATGACATGATCTTATACCTGAGGGATCCCAAAAACTCCACCAGGAAGCTCCTGGAACTAATTGAGAAGTTCAGCAGGGTGGCAGGATACAAAATAAATGTGCAAAAATCAGAGGCCTTCCTATATGCCCAGAATGAAAGAAGTGAAAAAGCCTTGAGAGAAACAATCCCATTTATTATAGCCCCCCAAAAAATGAAATACCTTGGTATAAACCTAACCAAGGAGGTAAAAGACCTTTACAATGAAAACTTTAAAACCCTAAAGAAAGAAATAGCAGAAGACACCAGAAGGTGGAAAGACCTCCCATGTTCCTGGATTGGTAGAATCAACATCGTAAAAATGACCATCCTACCAAAGGCAATATACAAATTCAATGCTATACCAATTAAAATCCCAAAGCAATTCTTTAAAGAAGTTGACCAAATAATCTCAAAATTCATATGGAGGCACAAAAGACCCAGGATAGCAAAGACAATCCTGAGTAACAAAAACACTGCTGGAGGTATTACCATACCAAACCTTAGTTTCTACTACAAATCCATAGTTATACAGACAGCCTGGTACTGGCTCCAAAATAGACACACAGATCAATGGATAAGGATTGAAGACCCAGATATAAGCCCACAAAAATACAGCCATTTGGTCTTTGACAAAGGGGCCCAAAAATCCAATGGAAAAAGAACAGCATCTTCAACAAATGGTGCTGGCAAAACTGGATCTCCACATGCAGAAGATTAAAGCTGGACCCATACTTGTCACCATGTACAAGACTTAATTCCAAATGGATCAAGGACCTTGATTTAAGGCCAGAGACTTTAAAAACCATAGTTGAAAGGATAGGGAACTCCCTCGAGCTGATTGGGCTAGGCCAACATTTCCTAAACAGACATCCAATGGCACAGTCACTGCTACCAACTCTCAACAGTTGGGATCTTGTGAAATTAAAGAGCTTCTGTACAGATAAAGAGATTGTAACACGAGCTCAAAGGCCACCCACAGAATGGGAGAAAATCTTCACTAACCACATATCTGATAGAGCTCTACTGTCCAGAGTGCACAAAGAACTTAGAAAATTAAACTCCAAGGAAAACACTGGCCCAATTAAAAAATGGGCCCTGGAACTTCAAAGAAACTTTACCAGGGATGAAATTAAAATGTCTAACAAATATCTTAAAAAATGCTCCACTTCCTTCGCCATCAGGGAAATGCAAATCAAAACTTCCCTGAGATACCATCTCACCCCGGTCAGGATGGCAAAAATCCACAATACAAACAACGACAAATGCTGGAGAGGATGTGGAGAGAGGGGAACTCTCCTACATTGTTGGTGGGAATGCAGGCTCATACAGCCACTCTGGCGAGCCGTCTGGAGATTCTTAAAGAAATTAAAGATTGAAATGCCATATGAACCTGCTATCCCACTTTTGGGAATAACCCCCCATGCAGCAGAGGTTCGCCTCGATAGCACAAGCTCGACCATGTTCATAGCAGCACTGTTTACAATAGCAAAGTCATGGAATCAACCTAAATGTCCAACAGTTGACGAGTGGATAAGGAAACAGTGGTACATCTATACAATGGAGTACTACTCAGCCATCAAAAATGATGAATTCCTGGAATTTGCTGGGAAATGGATGTCATTAGAAAGAATTATATTAAGTGAAGTATCCCAAACTCAGAAAATTAAGCGCCGTATGTACTCCTTAATAGGTGGCTCCTAGTACCAAACTCATCCAGCCCACATTGAGACACTTAAAAGTAAACCTATGTAACACAGTAATTGCAAGGATTATGAACAAGAGAGATGGGGTAGGAGGGCCAAACCAGAAACAAGGAGAGAGGGGACCATGTTACAGCAGAGAAAATAGGCCTCCATCAAGGTCTGCAAGTAAGTAATGAGAAACCAGGTTAAGTTCACAGACGTTCTTTCCTGATTTCACCAGAAGGGGGGGCATAGAGTCTAGCAGATAAAAAGTAATCATTTTGCAAATGGGTGATGGACCCCTCCCTCACTGAGGTTTCCTACTCTTATTACATATACCCTTGAATGTGCTATTATAACAAGACTCCAGTTTAACAGCTTCTGTCTCTGGCCAGGGGGTGACATACAGTGCCCAGCAGAATGGAGTGAAGGGCATTGCAGGAGCAGCAAAACTGCAAAAGAAAATCAACCAACCACAATCCAGAACTTCAGAGACTCTATATCAATCACCTAGAACTAGGCCAGCCTAATCTCTCCCCATCCTGGAGCTCAGGGACATTTGCGGAAGAGGGGGCGGTAAGATTGTAAGAGCAAAAGGATGGGAGGAGCAACGATTTGCAAGATTCTCAACAATAGTTGGGGCCAAAGCAATCATAATGGGACTTTGCATGCCCTGCGCAATGTCCAGTGCACTGTTGCCCTCATAAAGTCTAGCATCTGTTAAGGGCACCGAGACCCCTGGAGGCAAGGGATTGACAGCCATAGTAGTGATCCTATGCTTAAGGGGAACAAGAGAAAGGGCTTATGGAAATGCCACTGGGTCCTTTTATGTCATTGGAGAGGAGGACCCAGTGGAGAGTTAGGCGTACACAATAAAGGACTCTCTGGGAATTGGGGGGGAGGCACTGGGGGATGGGGAGGGAGAGGAGAGAGAGGAGGGGGTTCGGGGGGAGGAGGGGGGAGGGAGGGAACTGGTAAAAAAATTTTAAAATGTATAATTAAATTTTTAATAAAAAAAACAAAGATATCAAATCAGTAGTTGTATTGCAAACTGTTCATATTCTCTTATATACTTTAACCCATCTCTAGATGATTTATGATCTCTAATACAATGCATTATACTGTGTTGCTCAGGTAACAATGTCTATGCATGTTTGGTATAGATGCAATATTTTTTTTTTTTTTTTTAGTGTGACTAATTTTATTTTGCAGCAGGTAACTTTTCTACTGCTTCAACATCTTTCCCTCAGACAAAAACACAGTTCTAGAACTGGATCACTGGCTCTTTCTCTTCTTGTCTCCTCCCAACTCGAAATGCTTGCAATAGACGCGATTTCTTTTTCTCAAAATTTTCCATCTCCAATGGGATGAATCCTGGCTGTAGAAGACCTACACCAGAGAGTCTGTTTGCTGCTCTGTGCATTCTAAGTAGCAGGTTAGTTGGTGGGGGAAACAGAAGGGGAAGATATTGAGAACTCAAAAGTAAGTAGCTTCAGTTTTACTGTACAGATGAAAGCCTAGAGCATAGAATACTGCTTAATAAAAGTCACATTTCTAGTCCAGGCATAACGACACACAGCTATAATCTCAGGAATGGGGTGGTAGAGGGCAGAAGGATCATAAATCAAGACCATCCTGAAGTACATGACAACACCCAGTCTTAAAAGGGAAAACATAAAACTATCCTTCTGGAATTGTCTTCAAGTCTTCCACTTCAGTGATATAGAATAATATTCATTATAATAGCTAAGAAAGGGGAATTCAGTTTCAGACTAGTATAAATGTATGTGTGTTTGCTGATATTTGTAGAAAAGAACTACAGGAGGCCTGGGAGACTGCTTGTCAGATAAATTGAAAAGACCAAAGTTCAGGTCCCAAGATCCCAGGAGACAATGCTTGGCAAGCATGACAACTTGCATATAATTCCAGCCTTGAAAAGCAGAGCCTAGGAATTCCCAGAACAAGCTGGACAACCTGTCTAGCCCTATCGAGGAGTTCTGGATTTGATTAGCAACCTGTCTCAAAAACATAAGTTAGAAGAGTGATCAAAGATGATCCTTAGAATGCAAATCAAAACAACTCTGTGATACTGTCTTACCCCAGTCAGAATGGCTAAGACCAAGAACAAAAACAACAGATGCTGGTGAGGCTGTGGAGAAAAAGGGACACTTATTCACTGCTGGTAGGAGTGTAAACTTATACAGCCTCTGTGGAGATCATGGAAGTTCTTCACGAAGCTAGAAATGGAACTGCTATGTGATCCAGCTATACCACTCCTTGGAATATTCCCTAAAGACTACATCTTATCACAAAGATACTTGTTCATCTATGTTCATTACAGCTCTATTCAGAATAGTGAAAAATGGAATCAGCCAACATGCCCATAAACAGAGAAATGGATAATGAAAAATGGGGTCCATATATATATACAATGGAATATTATTCAGCCATCAGAAAGGATGATTATGGAACTTTCTGGTAAATGGATGGAATGGGAAACTTTAATATTGAGTGAGGTATCTCAGACACAGAAAGTTAAGCACCACATGTTCTCTCTAATATGCAGATTGTTGAACTGATATCCTTGTCAATATATTGAATTGGAAGCACTTTAAGAGACAGAAAACTCGAAAAAGACCTAAGAGTGGGAAGGTGGGAAGGGATGGTTAGGGTGAAACCTTTTAAAGGGGAGATTCTGAGGGAGGGGATAATTGAGAAAAATATATAGCAGGGAATGAGGGTATGGGAAACAGGAGGGACATGAGAGATAGGAAGGACAGAGGGACTTATAGAAAAACCCAAAGATGGTTCCCAAAGGAACATCCTATGTCAAAAATGTCTTTTAAAGAAAGAAATAAGAATGAGTTGGGGCTGGAGAGGTGGCTCAGGGGTTAAGTCTCTGCATTGCAGGCAGAAGGTCCTGAGTTCGGATTCTGGACCCCCACTTATAGACGCCGGATGGAAGCGGGGGCAGCCTGCGTTTCTGGTCCTGGTAGGGCGGAGCCTGTGAATCCCCGGGCAGAGTAAACAGGAGGAGGTGGAAGCGGTCCATAGTGGTTCCCAAATTCACCCGTGGTTCTACACACACACACACACACACACACACACACACACATACATACACACACGCACACACATGCACAATTGAATAAATCATAAATAATAAAAAAATGAGTTGTCCCTATGCAGAGGAGCATAGAGTAAAGAAAACAAGGGAAAAAATAATAAAATAAAAACCTTGAGTTGATCCACTTAGAACCCAGGGACAAAATTATACTAGAAATAACAGTAATGTGGCATTCCTGATGAAATGTTGGTCAAAGAGGTCTTAAAAGCCCCCAAACATTATAGGCTTTTGCCATTGCTCTTGATTGCTCTCCAAAAAACTGTCAGTAGGATCCTGTTACTGAAGATGCAACACAAATGGATCACAACACATAAGCTAAATATATCAGCTGGAATTGGTCTGAGGACGTTCTCCTTGCTAGATAGCTAACACAGTGCCAAGAAATACTGTAGAAGCTGCTGGGGGAGAGAAATAATCAAATGCTCCGTCAACAGCATGAGATCTGTATATTGCGATATAATCACCATGGCAACAGGTGACCACCAGTGTAATAGTGGCATGAGTACCAAGGAGACAACCAGCAGCTTTCTGATTGGATTTGAGACCCTTCTGTCAGAATGTTACCCATCCCTGTTACTGTAAACTAGATCAAGAACCTAAAAAAAGGGAAGGAAATAGATCAATAGGGAAGTCAGCCAATAAACCTATAGGTAAGAAGACAGTACATCAAAGTGCTCTGTAGACAGCAGTTACTATACCCATACAATGGCAACTCACAGTGGAAACCTTTGGGCCTAAAGCTGGAAGAGTGAAGGGAAATGCACATACCAGTGGGGTGGCCTGAAGAGAGGTAACATGTTACAATACAAAGGCCTGAACCCCCACAGGAGTAGACAAGCCAGAGAAAACGCTAAAGTCCATAGAAACATACAGGCAGAAGAGTGGGACAGAATGGTGAAGGAAAGTGAGAGAATGGGAGGGAGGGAAGCTGGGATGAATACTCAATATGCTTGTAAAAGTAGAAAAAACTAATAAAAAAATACTCTCAACATCAACCTCAGCAGGCCTCCACTTCAACTTTCACATATGTGTATATGCTTGCACAATGCATACAACAGGTGCACTCACACACATACCTCTCAAAATTATATATATTTGTATTATATATATACATTCCCACTGTTTGACTTTCTTTCACTTCTATGGTGAGCACATATTACTTTTATAATCCTTAAAAATGAGTCCTTAAATAATGAGATCATTATTTAAAACATAAGAATGACTTGGAAGTGTGTTAGCTCAAGAGTAGCACACTTGGTTAGCATGCACAAGGGCCTGGATTTTTCTCCACAGCACCAAAACCAAAAAACAAAACAAAACAAAACAAAAAGCAATGCTTAAACAAGAACATCAAGTTACTAAGACCTGGGAAAGGGGCAAGGGGAAGTATTTTGATTTCTCCTGTCTGAGTGCTGAGAAACAGATCAATCAGTTCAGACAGCATGTGGCCTCCCCTAAGACCCACTGTCCTCTTCCGTGGGACTATATGGGAGTATGTGGGCTGCAGGGGTCCAGGATTGTGACTCCCACCCAAGGCAGTGCCTAGGTAGCCATGGGTAGATGGGCTTGCGCCCCAGTCTGGCAGCACCAGGCTATTGCAGCTCACTTTTCCTTTCTTGAAACTCCACCCTGAAGGTGTCCGGAGCGCTGGGACCCACCGGCTGGACCTTGCATTCTCCCCCGCAAGAGACTCGGCTTTGGAAGTATTTCTCCAGCTTTCTGTGTGCCCAGTCGACAGGCACGAGCAAGCAAAGGGTGCTGTAAGCCATGGCCGAGGGGTGTTTGGCTGGCGCAGGGCTCAGGGAAGCTGCTGGGTCCCCACAGGGCAAAGGCACGTCCCGCCCAGCGGACTCTAGCTGCAAAGTTTCAGTTTCGTTTCTCTGGAGGTCCCTCGAGTGCTGGGAAGAGCCTCCTCCTCCTCCTCCTCCTTACTTTGCCACCTCCAGTGACCATCGTCCGGGTGAGTAGGTCACATCTAGGGCGGTGGGCACTTGGAAGTTTCCCCAGACTCGCAGGGTCCCTTCTTTCCTGCGGGATGGGAATAGTGGAGAAGTGTGTAGAGGAACCAGGGCCCCAGGACCAAGCCTCTCAAATGGGGAGCCTGTTGCCTAAGCAAGGGGAAAAAAACGGCTCCTCGCGTTTCTGTTCTTTGAAAAATTTACTGCTTCAACTAGTATTTCCTGCAAAGATGGCATTTTAATTGTGGTTAAGTTTACTTTTCTTGTTGTTTTCCCCCTTAGTAACCTACCACGGGTTCCCTCTCTGCAATTTCCTCTATAAGAAGAGCATTTAGTAACCCCCTTAAATCAGCAGCCCTGATTGCACACCCTAGAATTATAGAGGTTCCTTACCAAAAGGACTGGTCAGGGAGGCACGATCTATGAACATAGAAGCAAAATCGAAAGGCCGCCAAGAGAAACTTACAAGTGGGGAGAGATGGGGAGGGGCGTGAAGGGGGTGGAGAGTATCACAGCCTGGGAATGGAAAGGCTTGTGGTCTGAAGTCCAAGGACTCTGAGGCCGGGAAGAAGATGGAGAGGAAGGGCCTGCCAGATCTACGGAGTCCAGCAGACCTAAGAACCACCATATATGTTTCTGAACCTCTCCATCATATTTGAACTTGTATAAACAGGTGAAGTTGACTTTTATGTTATTTAACTCCCTCAATCCCACTGGGTCACTCACTATGTGATGGGGGTAATTCACATTCTTCTCTCACTTGGTTTTTTGCCATTTAGTGTTTTCCTATCCCCTAACTTCATCTGGTTCTGCTCTATCCACCTGCCCAGGACTCTACTAAGCTTGCTCAGTGGTCTGCCTTGGACAGAACAGGTTGATGGAAAGTTTGGAAGCAAGGCAGCAGTGAGGCTCTCAGCTATGTAGAGGGTAGGTTTCCAAGCAGAGGCAAGTGGAGCTGGAGAGGTCAGGGAAGAAGCCCTTACACATGGCTGGTGAGAATGGAAAGCTCCATCTTTATGGGTAGCAATTTGACAGTTCTCTTAGAAATCATTTATTTTGGTTTCATGGGTCCTTTATGGAAATTTGTCCCATTGATAATGCCCTGATGTGAAGTAATCTATGTACAAAGATGTGTTTTTATAGTCTTGTTTGTAATATCACAAGATTGAGAACTCCTTAGATGTTCATAAATAGAGACAATAGTTAAATAACCTATAGCATAGCTTCACAATAAAATCTAATGAACATTAAAGAAAAAATGAGGACCTCCATGCACTAGGATAGAGTGGTAGTATATACTAAGTGGTAAATGCAAGATGAAGAACAGTATGTGTCTTTTGTGTCAAGATGCCTGCAGAAGGAAGACAGAAATAATTTAGTTAGGAAGGAACTCTGTTTACACTTTTTTGAATTTGGACCATATAATGTAGTATATCATGTATAACAAATATCATGTATAACAGTAGATGCTACATTTGAATCCTATAGCACAGTAAAAAAAAAAAAAAAAAAAAGTGCAGCAGTGTCCAGTGGTAAGAAAAGAAGGGACATACTTAAGAGTGACTTAGGTAGTCGAAGTTCAAAGAAAGTTGGATATGGAACAAAAGAGAATTTAAGGAGAATTATTAGATTTCTGTTTCTAGTGGGTAAAAGGTGCATTGTTTATTGATAGAGGAATCCAAGAGATAGAGCATGAATTTGGGTGGGAGTAAGATTGGGGAGTGGAGATGAGGTCAAGAGTCCAGTTTTGCAAAAGCTGTATTTGTGAGCATGCTGGGAAATGCAAGTGAGGTTCAGCAGAGCCATAGCCTAGAAATAAAAACACAGGGGATCATATTTGCAGTGGGTGAGGTGAAAAATCAGAACAGCTAAGATGAAAAGTGCCTCTCAGATAGGATCCTCAGGCAAACGGTGGTGGACGTGAATCCAGGGTCAAAACCCATAAAGGCAAAATAAAAAGTAACAAAAGAATCTAGAAAAGATTGCATAAGAGAAGTCAATAATGCTGCTACCGCAGCTCAATTGGTAAAATGCTTGCCTTGCAAGCATGAGAATCTGAGTTCAGATCCCCAACAACCAGCATGGACCAGTAATCCTAGCACTGGGGAGTGGAGGGAAGTGGTGAAACACGAACATCCTTGGGACTCACTGGTCAGCCAAGCTAACCCAATTGGTAGCTCCGTGTTCAGTGAGAGACCCTGGAAAGTGACTGAGGAAGACACCTTTAACACTGACCTCTGGCCTTCACACTCAAGTACACATATGTGCATGTGCAACCCCCAGATATGTGCATGCGCACGCGTGCGCGTGCACACACACACACACACACACACACACACACACACACACACACCAGAAAAGTAGCTTCAGAAACCAAAACAGAAATACAAGCAATGATTAAGGAGAAAACAGTCCATTAATTGTCCTGCTCATGTGGAGGATATTGACAGCTAAACACTGTCAAAGGCAGAGCAGTGGACACAAGGAGAGTCAAGTATTCTTTCTGAAAGTCTGGCTGCCCATAGAGAGAGAGAAGCACCACAGGAACCAGTGCTGGAAAGTTTAGGAAGGCTTTTGTTGATATTTTCTTGCCAGAAATGAAAGAAGTCATGTATTCCTTGTTTTTGTTTTCAATCTTTTTTTAAGTGATATTTTATTAGTTTTGCCTGTGTGTCTCTGTGTGTATCAGAGAGCACTGTGTGAAGCTGTGGAGAACCAAGGGTTCTTTGGGAATCACTCTGGATTGCTTCTACCTCCTATTTACTTTGCTTTGGAGTTTTTCTGGCTCTGCCTTCCAGGACCGGAAGTACAGGTGGTCACCATTTCTCCCTGGTGTTTTTACGTGGGCAGAAGCTTGTGAGGCAGAGGCTTAACCCCTTGAGCCACCTCTCTGGCCCGTGTTCCTTATTCTTGATTTTTTGGGGGCGGGGGTCAATGGATGCTATCTACCCAGTGGAGTCTATCCTATAACCTTTAAGGCCCTAAGACAGATAAATGCAGCGACCAACAAGTGCAGCAACAGAAAGCAAATGCCCACCAGGGACCACAGAAGCCTTCCTTCTTTGGGAAAGCAGCAGTGCCCTCTGGTGGCTCAAGTGGACTTGTCCTTACATTTTAGGATAGTAGGAGACTTCATTCATTCAAGGTGTTAAGCCAGTAAGATGGCTCAGCTAAGTGAAGGCTCTGGCTTGCACGTAAACCTAGCGATCCCAGGGTTCCATCCCATAGGTGGAAGGCAAAAATAGACTTATGAAAGCTGAACTCTGACCTCCATATGAATGCCGCAGCACATGTCTGCCAGCATTCTCTCTCTTTTCCCTTCATTCTTGTTCTCTCTTCAGCAAGAAAAGACAAATTGTGCTCTAAAGCTGCACAAAAATTTTTGATTATGAAGCTATCATTTTAAATCACCTTGGTAGCTTAATGATGGCAAAAAGCACAGGCCATTGTGTTGCAACATTTCCATCACAACTCAGTCTTTAATTCTGATGTATTAGGTGGAAAAACCTTGAAAATGTAACTTTTCTCATAGTTTCTGATTTTTTAAATCAGATATCCCCTATTTTTAAAATCATTTTATTTCAGAGAGAAGGGAACATGCAGGGTACACAGTTGGAGGTTGGAAATCATTTCTGTCCTTACCGTGTAGGCTTCCTGGAATCAAACTCAAGTTGTCAGGTTTTGTGAACAGGCATCTTACCCATGGAGGTGTCTCTGTGTACCTACATATTACCTGTTTAGTTATGTCAAAACTGTTCATCACAAACTCGGAAAACATGTCCCATGCAGGTATAAGCAATTTCCTTTTACTTCAAATACCTCTTCACAGTTCACAAGGCTGGTCTTTGAATGCTGCACTCTGTCTTTCTACCTTGTCATAATCTAAGTACCTTCAACCCTGTTCCATCCTTCAGGACCTGGCTTCAGTCTCACTTCCATTAAACATTTTCAATTCCAGCCCTTACAGCTTTTTCCTTCTTCTAACCTGCCATTAGGGTTTCAATTGAAGCCTTCTGGGAAGATTAAGAGGCAAACAGTAACAAAGGTCAAGGTGTGGGCATCCTCACCAGTAAAATGAAAAGTTTTCATGATCAGACATTATGTTGGTATGTTCTTAGCAAATTCCCCTGCTTCTGGTCAGTGCTCACCATATTCTCTCCACTTATTCTTAGAAGCTGGCCGCCATACCTGGAAGCTACAGTCCACACTTGGAAGTGCCGAGAAGGTTATAGACGCTTACAAACCCACCCACCTGAAGTATGGCCTTCTCCATGGTAAAAAAAAAAAAAAAAAAAAAGAAAGAAAGAAAGAAAGAAAGAAAGAAAGAAAGAAAGAAAGAAAGAAAGAAAAATATTTTTTTAAATATTTTTTATTGTAAACATTGATCAGCACACTAAGAGTTCTCTGTAACAACAAGAAATTTGGGATCTTCAGTTACATATAACATTATCATGTGGTTTGGATAGCCTGACAAAATTTTTCTCTTTATATCAAGTGGAAAATGGAAAATAACAAATATGCCAACCTTACCAGGTGTGGTACTGTGCACCTGGACTCAAAACACTCAGAACACTGAGGCAGAAAAACCAATACAATGTTGAGGCAAACCTGGGATCCGCCATGAAATCCTATCTCAAAATTAGGAAACCAGAAGATAAATAAAAGTGATCTTAATCTAACCGTTATGATAACTTGGGGATGAGTGAGTTTAAAAAATGCTACTTCCAGACTGGTGATAGCTTAGCTGGTAGAGTGTTTGCCTAGCAGACACACCGCCCAGGGCCCAATGCCCTCAGTATATGAACTGGGCAAGGTGAAGCACAATCATCTGTCAGGAATTAGAGGCATGGGAAACAGGAGTTCAAGGTCACCTTCAACTACATAGTAAGTTGGTGGAGGCCAGCCTGGGTTCATGAAACCTTCTATAAAAAATTGAGTATCATCTCCAGTAGCCAGGATTTACATTCATTCGGGGTTTCTTTTTGCGGATGGGTAAGAGTGACAGAGGAGGAATTAAATCAAGGGAGTAGAGAAAGTGATCTCATGGGCTAAATCTGAAGACTCCTCTTGAAGGTTTGTGTCATGAAACAGGCAATTGGAAGTGGGTCCAAAATGGTGGGGGGAGATACAGCTGATGATGCTCATGTGTTCTGTTCCGGATAGGACTTACAAGACTTTGGAAATTGGAACCTATCTGATGACTTTAGTTCATTTTGATATGTGGTCCTTGGCCTTTTAAAGTTGTTAACCTGAGGCTGGGGAGTTGGCTCAGGGGCTGAAGCCTTTGCCTTGAAAGCAAAAGAACTTGAGTTCAGATCCCCAAATCCCATGCATCCCTGGATCCAAGTAAACATGCCAGGCATCATAAATGGCAGGGGCCTACACTTCCAATTGTGGAAGGCAAAGCCTGGGAAAACCCAGAGCAAAGCAATAAGAAAGTAAGTGAACCCAGGGTGATTCTTGGAGTCACCCTTGGGCTTCCACAGGCTCACATACTCCAGTGCATCCTGGAACACACAGAATGCATACACACACCACACACATACTCAAGTGCAGCCTGGTACACACAAAATGCATACACACCACACACATACTCCAGTGCAGCCTGGTACACACAAAATGCATACATACACATGCAAAAAAAATTAACCTCCAAACCTTCATCCTTTTGTGTGCATGTGTGTGCACGTGTGTGTGTGTGTGTGTGTGTGTGTGTGTGTGTGTGTGTGTGTATGTGTGTGTGTGTGTGTGTCCTTTTTCTTTGCTCTGGGATTTCCCAGGCTTCTTCTTCCAGAGTCAGAACTGAAGGCCACAACCATTTCCACCTGGTTGTTTTTAACATGGAATCTGAACGCAAGTCCTTCTGCTTTTGAATCAGAGTCTTAACCCCTGAGCCATTTCACCAAACCCTCTATACTTCATCTTACTCTAATGGGAAATGCATATTCTGTGCATGGTGGTATACACCTGAAATCCCAGCACTTAGGATGTTGAGGCAGGATGACAGCCTGTGCTACAGTGTGAGGCTATCAATAGAAAGGGAGAGAGAGAGAAGAGAGAGAAAGAGAGAGAAAGAGAGAGGGGGGAGGAAGAAAGAAAGGAGGGGAGAGAGATTGGAAGGAGGGGGAAAGTAAATTGACGTCTAGTGATGTAAGGTCAGTGGTCAAATCTGCATTCAGTGCTGTCAATGTTTCAGATGCTGGGGGAGGTGGGGAGGGACCGCAGACCAAAAACCCTAGACACTCCCCTTCCTCCCCAAACCAGTCCTTTGAGCACAGTTTCTTTTGCTTTGTGCTTTTCTGACTGCATTTGTCATCCTTCATCTATTGTTTCTCAGCTCTCTTTTTTAAAACAGCCATTCTCATTTTCACAGGACACTGAAGCAGCAATGGCCAGAGAAAGACCAGGTAGGACGCCTCACTTTGACTCTTGTTTCTGAAAGCCTTCTACTCACACCTTCCCTGGGTGGAGAAAAGAACCTATAGAAGGAGTCAGTCTCCCTTCAAGTGTTCAGATGTGTGACAGCAGGCCCTTGTGGAAATACCACAGCTGCTTCAGAGCGGGGACCACTTCAGAGACAGTGTGGCAACAGCAATATTCTCTTAGGGTTCCTATGGCTCCTCTCCTTTATCCATAGATATGAGACTTTTTTTAACCACAACTTTCAGCCAAAATTGGGCAGAAGGGGTGACCAACAGAGAGTCCCCTTGCTCAAAAAGGGTTGGGGGAAGTCAGACTGTAGCTTGGAGCTAGAGCATTTGTATAACATGCAGGGGCCCCTAGGTTCCAGCCCAGTGCTGCCACAAAAAAAAAAAAAAAAAAAAAAGACTGGAAGAGCTGACTGATACCTGTCTAATTCAAGGGGATTGAGATTTCCCATCAGTGCAAAGACCAGTTAGAACCAAATACTTGCTTGTTGCTTTTTTTGATTTACAGAAATCAAGAGAAGTCTGTAGGTGGCTCACACTAGAAATGGAGCTGAAGTAAAAGATTACTAATTACCACATTTAAGCTATTGTAGGGCACACTTTTTTCATATTTTGGCATGTGGAAAAACGGGCCGACAGTTTCAATGGCATCGTTTTTATCACTTTCCCTTCTCAGAATTGTGTATCACAGACTGGTTTCCCAGTATTGGATTTGGAGATGGAGTTAGGAGTGTAAAAGGTTCACTATGAAAGACAAAGAGTAACCCACTAGACTGAATGAAAACCTTCGTGCTAGAGGTAGTGGTAGTAATCCCTATATTAGGAAGCTGAGGGGGAGAACCATAATTGTGGGCTAGCCTGGGCTCCTGCAAGACCTTGTTGGGCAAACAAATAAGCAAATCATTCCCTAAACCAAAGTCTCTGGTAGCCCAAGATTGTCTTTTAGACATGCCTCATGTTGGGCATAAATTGCCCTGCTCAGTCTTAGGTAGAGGTTATCTTGAGAATGGAAAGACTGAGAGCAGCTAATGGCTGGAGACCGTGACCTGGTTGGCTTTCTCACATCGTAACCAAGTTGAAGGGGCAGAGCAATCGTCTTTTAGTCTGCAACATACAGTCAGTAATTTTTAATAAGTCGGTTGTAATTCTCTATGAATTTTAATTGGGCTAAGGAACCTAAGTACTATGAAGCAGACGCCTGTGTTTTACCTGTTTGCTGGCCCTGTGTTCACCTACCTCTCCTTGAAAATGAACGGCTTTGATTAGTGATCCATTAGAATGAGTCTGTCAGTTCGATCATTACCCCCTAAGGCTCTAACTCGAATGTATATGACTTACACTGTCCTCCAGGAGAATTAAGTGTCATTTGTTACCTAACACACACTTGACACACTTTTTCCTGTCTTAATTTACCACCTTGCTTTCCTTAAGGAGAATGCTTTTTCTAGGATCACTTCTCCAACTATTTATGCTCAAATTCTTGTCTCAAGATCTCTTCTGAAAGAACCTAAATGAAGACATTGAAAACAAGCGAAAACATCATGAATATAGCTACCCTATATTTCTGACTGATAATTCAATCCTTTCTTATACTCGTGTGCTTGGCTGAAGTCTCCCTAAGCTAGTTAGTCTTATATATGCTTAAGACATCCATGAGCTCCATGGATACAGTTTTCTCACCACCATGTCTGTGTTTAGTAGCTAACACCTACTTACTAAATGCCAGGCAGACACCTCAACACTTTACAGATGGCTTACCCTTACACTTGGGAATTCTTGGTCTGATTATGTCTTATGAGAAGTAGTATCAGTAAGGGTGCTAGAGGAAGTTCATCTCTTTTCTCAAGTAAGAAATTGTCTCTTGATTTGAAGAGGAGTCACATCCTTTTCAAAGGAACTTGCTTTCTTTTTTCCTTTATTTTTTCTCCTTTTCCAGGCACTGACTGGCTTAAAGAAAACTATAGTTGGCAAATTCCCATTAATGACCATGACTTCAAAATTTTAAAAAGTAGTGAAAGTCGGCTGTGTGAAGTTCTCCAGAAGAAGTTTGGCTGTGTCTCCACCCTGAGTGGTCCAGCTCTGGAAGGAAACAGCAGCTCTCTTGCTCAGCAAGTCTTTAGAGCAATGCTAACACCCAAGTTAGAGTTATCTGTTTGGAAGGATGACCTCACCAGACATGCTGTGGATGCTGTGGTGAATGCAGCCAATGAAGAACTTCGGCATGGGGGAGGCCTGGCTTGGGCCCTGGTGCAAGCTGGTGGTCCTGAAATCCAAGAAGAGAGCAATGGAATCATTGCAACATGTGGTAGAGTCCCAACGGGTCACATGACTGTCACAAAAGCAGGGAAACTGCCTTGTAAAAAGATTATCCATGCTGTTGGACCTCAGTGGATGCTAACGAACCAGGAGAAATCTATTGAACTGTTACAGTGTGCTATTTTGAGTGTTCTGCAGTATGTCGTCAATCCAAATGCATACATTAGGACAGTAGCCATTCCAGCCCTGAGCTCTGGAATTTTCCGGTTTCCTGTGGATTTGTGTACGCAAATCATCTTAGAAACTATCTGTAGTTATTTCCATGGAAGAGAAACGTCTTGTAACTTGAAAGAAATTCACCTGGTGAGCAATGAGGACCCTACTGTTGCTTCCTTCAAAGTTGCTGCAGAAAATGTCCTAAGGAAGAATAAGCTGAGCCCCTGGAGGAGTCAAGAAACCACACTCCCTTCCAACGGGACGCTCCTGACCGACCAGCACCTGACTCTCCAGATTGTCCAAGGCCACATTGAACTACAAGTAGTAAGCTTGTTTCTGTTTTCTAGTGCTGCCAGAAGGGATCTTGGAATTAGCCATTAATCACGTAATAAGAGTTTAGTGTACGCACTATGTAAGATGGCAGAAAAAGTCGTTTTGAGCGAGTGTGGACTTCAGAGTCAGGCCAAACATATATGCTTTTCTATTTACTAACTGCAAATTACCTTTAGGTCTTCAGTTCCTTGTCTGTAAAACCCAGATACTAACAGCACTTGAATCTTAAAGCTGGAAGCAAGGCCCATAAGATGCTCAGGATCATGTTGGCATGGGATTAAAATAGGAATGATCATTTTTAGACTGTGACTTTTAGGTATGTGGAATAGAATAAACTTTGATCCCGAGGAACTTAAGCTACAATTTTATTGGGTGTGTGGGGGAGGGGGAGGGGAAGCAGGGTTCTCCCATGTCATTCAAGTCTCTTCCCTCGGTCTCCTGAGGTCTGAGATGAGTGCCACCACACCTGACTTATCATATTCTTCAACAAGAAAACTTATCATTTATTTATTTATTTAATGTGTACATGCACATGTAGGAGAGTGCATGTTTGTGTGGGCCCACGTGTGTATATATATGTGTGTATGTGTATGTGTGTATGTGTGTCATAGCTGGGCACAGGTGTCAACTTGATAGTTGAGGGTTTGACCTCTGGGCACATTTGTAGAGAATTAGTGCTTGAGTTAAGCCCAGAGCAAACCTGCAGAAGATTTCTAGCTGATGAGGAAGTTCCAGCCTATGGTGGGTGGGATTAGGCCCCAGAATAAAACACAAAGAGCTGGTTGAGACAGTTGGCATCCTTGTGTATACTTGGCCAGACAGGCTGGTCTGGCAAGTAAGGATTGTTCCTCTCTCACCTGTTATGTGGCGATGGTGTGGCTAGTTTCCTTGGCCTGGTGTTGGTGCATGCTCTCCTGTCAATCTGGACTGAGAACTGTAACCAGTAATTGTAAGAGACTATAAACCCCTTGTTCCCTTAAGCTGTTTGATGGTCATTTATCAGCAACCGTGCAGGCAAACTGCAACAGTGTGTATGTATGAGAGAGAGAGAGACAGAGAGACAGAGAGAGAGAGAGATAGAGAGAGACAGAGAGAGGAGAGAGAGAAGTAAATCTCAATTCTCTTTCCTCTGATACCATCCACCTTTGTTTTTATGAGACAGGATCTCTAACTGGCCTGGACTTGCCAAGGGGGCTAAGCTGGCTAGCTATTGAGTCCCAGGAGTCCTCTTGTGTTGGCCTCCTCAGTTCTGGGATTGTAAGTGCCTGCTACCCTGCCTGACTTTTTTACATGGTTTCTGGGGTCCAAACTCAGGCTTTTACTTGTAAGTCAGGCATTATTCTGAATGAGCCATCTCCCCAGACCCACCATATTTTTCTTTTCTTTAAAAAATCGCCTCATTTAGAAATTTTCTTTGGTAAACAACTCAACATTTCTGAAACAAAATATCATTATTAAACAAAACAAAAATAATATTCAGGAGTATGCCTGCGCATGGTGCTCCAAGCTCATATTCTCAACACTTGGGAGGGGGAGGTATTCAAAGTCATCCTCGGCTACATAGGTCAACCTGGACTATAAGAGATCCCCACCTCTGGGGCTGGAGAGGTGGCTCAGGGGTTAAGCCTCTGCCTTGCAGGCAGAAGGTCCTGAGTTCGGATCCTAGACCCCATGTATAGCCGTGGGCGGAAGCGGGGCGACCTGCGTTTCCGGTCCTGGTAGGGCGGAGCCTCTGAATCCCCGGGCAGAGTAAACAAGGAGGTGAAGGCGTCCATGGTGGTTCCCGAATTCATCCGTGGTTCTACACACGCACACATACATGCACAATTGAACAAATAATAAATAATAAAAAAATTTTTAAAAAAAGAGATCCCCGCCTCAAAAGATTTTTAAAAAGATCATGTAAATTTGTGATTATACCATAGCATATACCAGAATAGCAAAAAGTGATGGTGCCAGTGCAGAGGGTGAAACCTGTGGTGCATCTCTGAAATAATCACAAGCTAGGGATGTAGCCTAGTGGTAGAATGCTTGTATAATGTGTTCAAGGTCCTAGGTCCAATCCCCAGCATTGGACAAAACAGTTTTGAATTTCATGTCAAGTTGTAGCGTTTGTGAACTGGTAAAAAGGAAGGTTTTCTGAGTGGTCAGGATGACTTGATCAGAGCAACTCAGAAGAACTGACACACAGGAAATAATGAACTTGACTAGTGCCAGTAGCACAGGTCAAGTTCAAAGTCATATTGTCTATGTATTTTCTCATCACTTAAGTGTAACTTCCCATTTATCTGAGGTTTCTTGGGTACAAAGACCAGGCCCCTGGAAGAGATAGGAGGGAATCAAGGGTCACTGTGAAGAAGATATCTCTAGGCTCTTGCAGTCATGACTTTATTATCTCTGCAGCCCCAGGTTTGGTGTAGGCATGCCCAAGTGTTCATTAAACTAACAATGAGTAAGTAAAAAGGGATAGGGAGGAGGGACTGAAAGATAGGAAGAGAACAAATATAAAGCTATATTTTTTCTGAATCAGTGATGTGTCCAGTACCAAAATCAAGTTAAGATTTAGCCATCAGTGAAGAATGCTATATTGCTTATAAGAAAATTAGAGAGAAGACTGAGGAAACTCCATGAAATGAATATCAGAGTTTATTATGCCAGTTAAAACTAAAGTAGAAATATTCCAATTGAAACACATCCCTGTAACTCTGTAACTGAATTTATTATACTTATTTACTGCTCAGAGCATTGGGGACTTTACTTTTCTTGAAGGGAACCAGTGCCTCCATTGTTTTAGTTCCACAACTTTTTAAAAATTTATTTATTTATTTATACAAACTTAATAGGTACCCTGTCCCCTCCCTCACTCCATCCTTCCCCAGTCCCCCTTACTCCCTCCCCTCCTCTTTTCCACTTCCTTTCACCCCCTTCCTCCCTTTCTCCCATTGTCCCCCTCATCCCCCCCCCAATACCTGGAGCATCCTTTAGTGTAAATGTCAAACTTCCCTCTGCGTCCTCCACTCTAGTGAGGTGTAAGGACTCAGTAGCATTGCCTAGAGCCCTTTCTTGTGGTCCCCTTTAGTATGGGAACACTATTGTGACTGTTAATCCCTTGCCTCTAAGGATCCTAGTGCTGTGATTCATGCTAGAGTTGGGGGGGGAAATCATTGATATGTCAGTCATTGCTCAGGTCATGCAAAGTCCGATTATGGCTACTGTGGCCCTAACTTGTGTTGGGTATCTTGCGTATCATTGGTCCTCCCCATTTTTAGGCTCTTACAATCTTACCGCCACCTCTTCTGCAAATTTCCCTGAGCCTTAGGATGGGGAGAGATTTGGTTGGTCTGGTTCCAGGTGATTAATGTAGGGTCTCTGATGTTCTGAATTATGGTTGGTTGTTGTTTTCAGTTTTGCTGTTCCTGCACCACCCTTGGCTCCATCCTGATTGATATTGGAGGTCATCTCCTAGCCAGAGATAAAAGGCTGTTAAAATGGAGTCTTATTATAAAAGTAGATTCAAAGGTAGATGGAATAAGAGTAGGAGACCATGGTGGTGGTGGGGTAATTCTCCCATTTGCAGGATGGTTACCATTTATCTGCCAGACTCTATACCCACTCAGTTGCAAGTGACCAGGAAGGAAAGTGAGTGGGCTTAACCAGATGTCTCTCTACTTACTTGCAGTACTTGATAGTGACCTATTTTCGCTGTTATAGCATGATCCCTTCTCTCCTTATTTCTGGGGGGAGCCCTCCTTCCCCTTCCCCTCTGTTTATATTTGCAATTACTGCAGGTATTACAGAGATTTATCTTTGAATATGTCAGTAAGTGGGTTTGGTACTAAGATCCACCTATTAGGGAGTACATATGGTGCTTAATTTTCTGTATAGATATATATCTATTTAAAAACCAAAGACAAGGGACGTACATCAATGCTTGCCTAGCATGTGTGGAGTCCTGGCTTCCACCCTTAGCATTGAGAAAGACAAGTGTAACAGCTGAGTATGGCGGCATATGCCTAGAATATCACTATCAAAGACATGGAGGCATGAGGAGGAAGAACTCAAGGACAACCTGGGCTCCATAGTAAGACCTCTCTGCAAATAAATTAATTAATTAAGATCGAGTTGCATTGTATACATCTGTGAAATTCTCAAAGAATAAATAAAACATTTTCAAAATTAAGGAAAGTGAAAAAGAAAGGGGGCGGGGATATATCTGTGTTGTAGAGTGCTTGCCTTACGTGCATGAAGCCCTGGGTTTGATCATTAGCACCGCTGTGAACAGAGTATAATGGTATACAACAGTAATCTCAGCCCTTGGGAGTAGAGGCAAGAAGATCAGTACTTCAAGGTCATCTTTGGCTATGTAATGAGTTCAAGGCCAGCCAGTCTACACGAGTCCTTGTCTCCAAAGTACCGGAAAAAAAATACAAAAACAGTCAGGCTGTGGAGATGGCCCAATAGTTAAAATGTTTGCCACACAAGCAGAAGGAACAGAGTTTAGATTTCCAAATCCTAAGTAACATGTCAGGTGGGCATGACAACCCCAGAAGGTGGCACCTAGGAATCTCTAGAATATGCTAGTTTGCCAGAGTTGTCCTTCAGTGAGCCCTGGATTTAATTGTAGACCCAGATTCAAAGCAGTCAGGTTGAAGAATAATCAAGTATGATTCCCAATATCAACCTTGAGCTTCTACATACATGCACATACCCACACACACACATATGCCCACCCACATGCAAACACTTTTTCAATCATCTCATATATGTGCACATGAAGATGGGAAAAATGACAAAAAATGACATTAAGGTGACATAAAATAAAGGAATGATCAGAATCTCAACATATAAGAATATACTTTAATGCTAATTATATATACTTTAATTGCTAATGTAACAGCAATAATATCATTTGTATATTTTCATAATTTATAAATAGTACAAAAAGCTCCATGGAACTAAATGATCACTCTTATTTTTTAATTCAATTGTGCGTGTGAGGGTGCATGTGTGTGTGTGTGTGTGTGTGTGTGTGTGTGTGTAAAACCACGAGTGAATTCGGGAACCACCATGGACCACCCCTACCTCCTCCTTGTTTACTCTGCTCCGGGATTCACAGGCTCCGCCCTGCCAGGACCAGAAACACAGGCCACCCCTGCTTCTGCCCAGCATCTATACGTGGGGTCTAGGATCCAAACTCAGGACCTTCCGCTGCAAGGCAGAGGCTTAACCCCTGAGCCACCTCTCTAGCCCCCTAAAAGATCACTCTTTAGAAATGTGAATTTCTTGATATTAAATGAATTTTCATGATATTTGGGATCTTCAAAAGTACTCTTTGAGTGCCTAAGAAAGTAAATGTTTACACTGGACATTTAAGATAGAGGAGTTTAACGGAGAATTGTGCTTTCTTCCTTTTCTAGACAGATGTAATTGTTAATTCCATAAGCCCATCTGATTTTAGAAATGGACCTGTGTCGAGTGCAATTCTTAAACAAGCAGGAGTAGACATGGAACGGGAACTTATTACCCAAAGAACTACTTTGTCTTCAAATTTTCAGCCGGTACTAATCACGAAAGGATTCAACTTGTTTTGTCACTCTGTGTTCCATGTAGTGTGGTGTTCAGAATTTTTCACCAGTCTGGTAAGTTCAAAATACACTTATTACCTTTATGTAGTCCCTTAGTCTAGCCAGTTTGTAACATTTCCATCATTTCATTATATTCACGAAATATTGTCAAATGATACAGCCCATTTTAGAAGCATGTGTGTGAATACCTAAAATGCTGGCCGAGTACGGTTGCCACTAGTTCCCTGCAGAAGTTTAATTTGAAATGTCCAATTTCTAAGTAAGCATTCTGCAGGTGGAAACTGAAATGGCAGACCTCTTTACTCTGCATGTTAGTTTGTCCCAACTTGCCAGGAACCTGGTTGGTCTTTCCCTGGGTAGGCCGGGGATCCAGTCTCTCTGTCTCTACCTACCCATTATATTCCAGCAAGAGATGGGATCTGCAGTCAAATCTACAATCTAGTCTCTTCCAACTGCGCCTATGGGAAATGTTGGTTCTCTAGACAAACTCCTACAAAATTCAAGCATTAAAGAGTAGTGGGAATTCAGATGTGGAAAGAGAGAAACATGTGCCTTTGTCTAGGCTTTTGTTTTTTTGAGACAGGGTCTCATTCTGTAGCACTGGTATTCACGATGTAGTCCAGGTTGGCCTCAAACTCATGTGATTCTGCAGCCTCAGCCTTCCAAGTGCTTGGAATTAAAGCTACTGTACCTGGCTTGTGTATCTTTTTTTTTTTTTCCTGTGCCATGTCTGTCCTATCTTTGCTAGAGAACTCTCTGGTCCCAGATTGGTCCTCTGCCTCCCAAGTTTTTTCCACAGAAAACTTTCCTGTGATAGTAATTTGGTGTGGCATTGACAAGTTGATGGAAATTTAAATCTGCCAAAAACATTTTAGCACTTCTTTAGGAGAAATTACACAGCAGATCTTAATGACATTGAATGATGTATTTTTTCTTATTTGGTCTCCTCCTTTATCAAACTACTAACAATTCTTTTTGTTATCTTGGGAGTAGCAGGTGTGTGTCACATTGATGCTTGACTCTCTGAACTTGGGAGATGAGCAAACCCAAATGCAAATGGCATATGGTGGGCCAGTTGGCAGCTTCAGTTTCTCAGCCTGTTTCCCATCCTCTGGCCTTACAGCGGTAGTGGGTGCCTTATGCAGTGGGGCCTCTGCTGACCTCTCAGAAAGCATAGACATGAACCTAGGTGAAACTGACATTGTAAATTGTGAGCATAATTGAAGGGTAAGTAAAGCCTTAATTTTGACTCAAAGTTTGATCTTAAATCTGTGCTTCTCTTGTAGACATTGAAAAATGCGCTGAAAATATGTCTGGAAAATTGCCTTAAGCCAGATATACATTCCATTTCCTTTCCTGCCCTTGGGACAGGGAATATGGGAATGAAGAAGGATAATGTAGCACAGATAATGTTTGATGAAGTTTTAACATTTGCCAAAAACAAATTGAAAAAACCACTAACTGTAAAGTTTGTGATCTTTCCAAAAGACATGGAAATATTTGAGGTAAGTTAATTATCTTAGAAATGTTCTACTATTTAGGGATGGGGAGGTCACTCAGTGGATAAAACCTTTGCCTCACAAATAACAGGATCTGAGTTTGGATCTCCAGATCCCACATAAAATGCCAGGTGGTTATGACAGTCTATAACTCCAGTCCTGAAAGACAGATCCTGGGAAACCCCAGAACAATCAATAAGGAGGCAAAAAAATAATAATAGTCTTACAGTTTGCTCATTCATTTAGTATCGCCACTCTTAAGACTCTGGGCTAGGAGCTACACATCATGGTGGGTTCTGATTCTATTTAATTTAATTTTTGTAAATTGCCCGCCCCTGACCTAATAACTTCTGTCTTTATCAAAGCCATGTTTACTTTTCTATCTAGCTTTTTCCTTTCCTTTATTGGCATCCATTCTTCCTCTGCTCCTTAAAAGTAAGTAATCTCTTAGTTTCAGTATTAAGTCCTCTTTTTTTCTTTTCTTTCCCTTTTCTCTTTTTGAGGCCGATTCCTATGTGCCCCATGCTGACCTCCAACTACCTATATTGCTGAGGATGGCCTTGAACTCCTGATTTTCCTATTTCCATCTCCAGTGCTAAGATTACAGTGTGTGTCACCTGGTTTATGTGGTATTGCCGATGGAAACTAGGGTTTCATGGATACTGGACACGCCGTCTCCCTGAGCTACATCCAGATCTCCAGTACGGCTTCCTCTCCTCTCTCACTCTTGCTCTAAGAACATGCCTGTGCTTCTGACTTTATCATGCTTTCTGTAAATCTCTGTCTTCTGAACAACTTCAGAATCACATCCCTGATACGCTCTCATTTCTGCTTAGGAGGTTTTCTTTTTTCTTTTCTTTTCATTTTTTCCCCCTCTCTCCTTCCACCAGGTGGTCTTTCAGGTGAACTCAGGTGAACAGGCCTGCAAGAAGATGTCTTCCTCAGTGAGCTATATCAGTGGCTGCTCATTTCTACTTGGATACCTTATTGCCATTTCAAATCTAACATAATTAGACAAATATCTCTAGTCATTTGCCTTCAAAATTCCCATAAATCCCAGCTTTGCCTCTACTGACCATGAAATCTTGGGTTAGTTAGTTTCCTAATCTGTGTTTCAGTTTAATCTTTAAATTGGAAAAATAGTAACTATATACAGAGATGTATGAAGATTAAAGAGTTCATACCAGCAAAACACTTGAAATAGTACCCAGCACACAGTATGCCCTCTATGACAGTTAACTAGTATATGAAATTTAATGAAATAAAATAAATTGTTTATCTTTCTTTTCAACTGCATTATAAATTTGCTAACAGGACAAATTTATTAGTTACATTTTTATTGCTGTATTAAAATAACCTAACCAAAGCAACTCAGGGAGAAAGGGTTTATTCCGGCTTATAGTTTCAGAGGGATGGAGTCCATCATGAGGGGAGATTGGAGCACATGCAGGAGCATCAAGCTGCCAATCACACTGCACTGACAGGAAGCAGAGAAAGATCAGGAAGTGGAGTTGGTCTATCAAACTTTAAGACCTGCTCCCAATGATAAACTTCGTCTAGCAAGACTACTTTCTAAAGGCTTCACAGCCTTTCCAAACAGTGCCACCGGCTGAAGACCAAGCGTTCAAACACATGTTCCTATTGGGGACATTTTACACTCAAAGCACAATAAAGAGTGATTCTGGGTGCTTTGGCCATATCCTAAGCACTTTCCTAAAATTCTGTCTGCTCTTAACTTGTCTGTAGGTGAATTTAGCGGGAAGTTGATTGTGATCTAACACAAAGTAGAGAGCATGTGGAGAGAAATGTATCCTGTTTGGGGTTCAATTTCAATTAGAGTACTCAAATCAAACTAAGTTTCTAATTCAATATGAACAAGTCTCTGACACATTCAAGCACAGGAAGTACATCTGGCTGTGCTGGTCTGCCTTTAAAGTACCAATACTCTGGCTTTATTTTTGCCTAACTGGCATTTTAAAAACAGACATTATTGAAATAAAGAATACAAAGAAAATTAAATAAGAGGAGCTTAAAATAGCTTGCAGCTGAGGCCGACATGGAATTCCTCATCCCCCTGTCTCTAATTCCCAAGTGCCAGAATTACAGCTGTGCGCCACCAAGCCAAGCAAAGTAGTGCAGGTTTTTAAAATAAACATTTGGGAATGGATGAGATAGCTCAGTGGGTAAGATGCTGGCTTACAGACCTGGCAACCTGAGTTTGACTCCCAGAAGTCCATGTAATGGAAGAAGTGTTCCCAAATTTGTCTTCTGACTTCCATTATCTCTAGTAGTGAGGGTGCTGACACGTGCCATATTGCACAGATGACGGTCAGAGAGGCTGAGAGACCACTTCACCTATCCATCATGTGTGCTTCTGGAAACTGAACTCAGGGACCTCAGGTTGTCAAGTTTGCCCTACCCATTGATTTATCATCAATCCCAAGAGATCTTGTTCAAAACAAAAATAAAAGCAATCACAAATAAACATATTTCCTATGAGTTGTATTAGTTATTTTAGTTATGGGATTGCTCACCTTAAACAGAAGTTTAAGATCATCCTTGGCTATATATCAAATTTGAGGCCAGCCTGGGCTACATAAAAAATAAAGAAAATAAAAATAAAGAAATAATAATTTCTCTTGTGTTTAATACTCTTTCATGATGCTGAGGGTCCTAGCTGCGCTTTTAATACACAGCCAATGTCCTGTCATGCAGCGCCACCTCGCTAAGCTCTGTTCAGACCATCTGCTTGCTGCCCATTACCCATTCTGTCTTCAGTTATTACTAGTGATTGAGTTAGTTTCCTTCACATTCAGCTCAAAAGCTTTGATTAGTTATTTCTAACTGCATGACACATCTTGCCTTTTAAAATTTGATCTTATAGGGGGCTGACTTTTATACACAGTGTATGGCATCTCTTAATCCTCTATATATCTGCAGATAATGTGGCTTCATTTGTTTTATCTCCAAGCTCTTGGATGTGTGTGAGGGGCAGGAGCTACCCTGTTATTACCTCTCCAGGTTGCTGGAAAGGGAAGATCAAGGGCTTTTTGATCTGGAAATAGCAGGTATAAATGCAATTGATGAAGAAATGGCTTATGGGCTAAAAAGAACTTCATTAGTAAAGTTCAGATACAAAGCAAAGTAGTAGTCTTTTCTCATTAAAAACCACCATGCCAATATAATAATAAGTGCCAAATCTAGCAACTTTGAACAAGAGACTAGATAATGTGGTTCCAAACCCTAGGAGGTATGGCTTATTTCAAACAGACTCTATTTTAAAGAATAAGCATTGGCAAGTGCACAGATTTTTCTCTGTAGACTATCGAATCACAATAATCACCACAGTCAAGCTACAGTCAATACTTGCATGTGCCAGGTAAAAACTAAAGTACTTTATAGGAATGAAGATATATAAACAGATCCCTCATTCCTCATAAACACACAGTTTGGTGTGTTTATGATATTCAGAAATGAATTTGTACTTATGTTTCAATCTTAGCTCAGTTTCTGCATTGACATCTCTTGGATTTTTCTAAAGCCTACTTTTAGACTGTGGCTGTGGGACTGGAGACTGACAAAGTTAACACAATTAAATGTCTGTACAGGCTGAAAGAGATGTTGGTGATGATGTTTGTAAACCTTGCTGTGACTCTGCTCTGTTTTGCTTGCTATAGGTTTTCTGTGCTGAAATGGCAAAGAGGTCCAAGGTGAATCGCCATGGTAGCAGCGGTAAGAAATAGCAACCATAGAGCCAGCTGCACTGGCACATGCCTGTAACTCAGCCCTGGGAAGGCAGAAGCAGGGGGATTGGAGTTCAAGGTCACACTCAGTTATATAGTAACTCTGAGCCATCCTGGGCTATATGAGATCCTGACTCAAAGAAACAAACAAGAGGCAGGTGGAAACAGATTTCCCATCATAGATACATTCTGATTTCGGTCATCGAACTAAAGGAGGAGGAGAAGAACTAAGCCAAAAGCAGTTCGTTATGCATGTGATAAGGTACCAATCTGTTTTGTACATGACCGTGATCCGATTCTTCCTCAAAATTCATAAGCTCAACACAGAGAAGCTAAGTTGCAGTTTATATTCTACAGTATGGGTAGTCCTTCACAAATAGGTTTGCTTAATTTTCCTAATAAATAAATTCTGCCTCTATAAACTAGTCACATTTTATGTTTCAAACATATAAATTAGTGAAATATCCTATTTAGTAATTGCAAATTGCAGAAAACACATCTTGGTCATACCCAATAAATGAACTAACCCAATGCTGCCAAAATCTGAGTGATCGCTGTCATCTGATGGAGAGAGAGAGAGAGAGAGAGAGAGAGAGAGAGAGAGAAATAAAAACACAGAAGAGAAAGACTGAGAGAAAGAGAGACAGGCAAGGGAGAGAGAGGGAAATAAAGACACAGAAGAGAAAGACAGAGAAAGAGACAGGAGACAGAGACAGAGAGAGAAAGAAAGAGAGAGAGAGACTAGATTCCTATCATTCTATCATTGATCTGATTCAGGAACTCTGGGTCTAAGCTGCACTCATCTCTTTAAGAGGTTTCTACTTTGTTTTGAAATTGAGCTAGGCTTGGGGTCCTGGCTGTTAAGCTGTTAAGCTGAAACCATTTGGTTTCATTCTTTCATTCCTGTAGTGGACTATGAGTGAACTGCAGTAGACTGCTTGTTTGCTCAGCAGTGCTGCTAACTTTAAGAGCTGGTCTGAGATTATGCTTCTCCAAAAGTTTACATATTTGCCTTTAGAAGGATGATAATAACAGGCCATTGTGAAGATAGTTAAACATTATGTATATAAAGATGTCCTGTAAATTACAACCATTAAACCAATGCCTGGGTCAAATAAGACTGAGAAAATGGACACACTCCCAAGAGGAGCAAGAGAATCCTTCTGATGGGGAGGGATCAAGAATGGCTTTAGGGACAAGGTGGTACTAAGCTAAGCCCAGAATATTGTTCAATAGAAACTGTCTAAATTTGTTGATGACTAGAGGAAATGAATTTTATTTTGTTGTTTAGAGAGAGATGTATGTGTATGCTTATGTACGTGGGAGATCTGGGATTGCAGGTGTATTGTTTAGAGAGGGGAATGCATACATAATAAGGGTAAACAGAGGGCCTAAGCTGCCAAATGCATTGCCTGAAGAAGGGAGGCTGGGGTGTTTAAACCAAGCCATAAGGGGGCTCCAGGTTCTGAGCTTATTCCCCATGTTTGCTTGCTTCAATTGCAGCTACTAATGCTATCAACAGTGTAGACACTGGCCATGGTATTTTGTTCTGCACTATTAAACAACCCCCAACTTTTCATAGCTACTTATGACAGTATTTCAGTCCCACAGCAGACCAGAGAGGAGCAAAGAGGAAATGGTCTCGAGTCTCCTGCCATCAACCTGATGGGATCCAACTTGGTAGAGATGCATGAGGCCAAAGCATGGATTCAAAGGTTACTGGACTCCAAGGACCACTACATCATTATGAATAATCATATTTTCTACCTCGGGAAAAAAGAGCATGACTTTTTGTCTGAGACCCAGAGAAACTCAAGTGTCTCCATTTCAGAGACTATCCGTGCAGGGAAGGCGAAGTTAGAGATTCAAGGAACCCCAGCTCACCTCATTAAAGGGATTATGGATATTGAATATATGCTGTGTAATATTCAGGAAGAAGTGATGAGAAAAGAGGAGAAAAGACTTTTGAGCTTGTCAGGTGAGTAAATTCTTATTAAGTTAAAAAAAAAAAAAGTCAGCGTTAAGCCGGTGAAGTAGCTCAGCAGATAAAGGGACCTGTACAACTCCAGTGACCTGAGTTCTGTTCCAACAGGCCACGTGGTAAAAGGAGAGAATCAACTTCTAAAAGTTGTCCTTTGACTTCCACAAGGATGCATATTCTCTTTCTGTCTGAAATTTTATACATCATAATAATATAATAAATCAATATAATATAATAAATATAAATATAATAAATATAAAATAATGAAAGCTGGGAATGGCGATGCTCTCTTATAATCCATGCAATTAGGAGACAAAAGCAGGAAGACTAGGATTCCTACAATTACTATTTTGAGCTCTGGCACCAAAGAAAGCAATCACTGGTACTGGGAGGTAAACTTAAATATTTCCCATTCAATAAGGCTATGTTCATCAGGATAACTGTGGGTCTATCCTGTCTGGGAGGCCTCTGGTCCTGGACTCAAAGGTGACTGCAGGTTCGGGTGACTTCAGCCTTAAAGAGAGATGGGATAGGTTAGGTAAAGCAACACTCTTTAGTGACTAATGTGCCTGAGTCAAGCAGGAGTCTGACCCAGAGCAAAGGAGACTGTCATGAAATGAAGGGAGAGGAACCAGTTGTTACTTCTGAAGTACCAGAAGTCAACAGTCAACCATTGCTGACACTTTCAGAGACCTTCTAGGCTCAAGTGAGGATCAAGCCCTTTTAGCCAAAGCAGTTTTAAATGCCTGTTACTGCTCTTCTTGTATCTCCTGAACCCTACGAAGCCTGTGTTTTATATGTGTTAGGTGTCTACATTGTTTAGAAGTTATTTCCATAAGTTTCCTTACCCCTCTTTTTCTTGCATTAGAAACAAGGTTTTATCTTACTCATTTTTAGGGCAGTGGACTGATCCGATACCAAAACACCTGGATGAACCGAAAGAAAATATCCCATTTCAACGCTGCCTAGCAGATTCAACTCAAGAACTTCAGGATCGAAAGAAGCAGTTTGAAAAGTGTGGTTTTAGGGTTTTAAAGGTATATCTAAGAGGATGTATTAGTCAGGTTCTCTAGAGATGCAGAATTGACACATGTATTAAGTTGGCTTACAGTATGGCCAAGGTAGTCCAACAATTGCTGCTAGTAGCTGAGGTAGTCCAACAATGGCTTCCAGTAGCTGCTCAGTTTGGTAGTCAAGTGGGTGACGGCTGAAGGCTGGAGAATTCCTAGAGTCTTCAATTTAGCCAACAACTAGGAAGGCTGGAAGGCTAAAGGGTCAAAGAAATCGGGCGGCCGGAAGGAAGAGTGATTCCTAGCACAGCTGCAAGAAAGCATCTGTTCTCTTTTGTGATGCTCCTTTTTATATGATGCAGTACTAGGAGGATCTTTTTTTTAATTTTTTTATTATCATTTATTCAATTGTGTGTGTGTGTGTGTGTGTGTAGAACCACGGGCGAATTCGGGAACCACCATGGAGGACCGCTTCCACCTCCTCCTTGTTCACTCCGCCCAGGGATTCACAGGCTCCACCCTACCAGGACTAGAAACGCAGGCCGCCCTGGCTTCCTACTGGTGTCTATACATAGGGTCTAGGATCCGAACTCAGGACCTTCTGCCTGCAAGGCAGAGGCCTAACCTCTGAGCCACCTCTCCAGCCCCAGTACTGGTAGGATCTTATGAGAGCTTTGGAGGTTCTGATAGGATCTAGGGCAGGTACAATCCTATCAAGTGGTCTCAGCTGATCCTTTCCAGAGGTGGTCTCAGCCCAGGCTTAACTATCACAGAGGAGAATCTGGTTCACCTTGCTATTGATTTAGTTCTGTAACCAAAGAGAAGCTCAGCTGCTTAACTAGCAGCTCTATGACTCGGAATCTGAGGAGTAACACAGGACAGGAGTGCATGCCCAGAGTATGTAGTCAAAGTTAGGAGGTAAAAAAGATGGCAGGGCACACGGAATCACAGATCTAGGATCCAAAAACAAATATCTACCCACTTCTGAGCCAAGCAAAAGAAAATGGAACAGTGTTTGTTACACTGTACTATGATTGTTTACCTGCTTTTAATCTTTTACAAAACTAAGATTAAGTAACTTCTCTATCAATGTCTGGCATATAGTGATTGCTTAGTGAATTTTTGTGTGTATGTGTATGCACTTAGGTATGTACAAGTACCCATGTATTTACAAATGTGTGTGTTGAACAAGAACAACTGGGTTGTTCTCCTTCTATAAGAACCACCCACCTTGTATTTTCAGGTAGGTTCTCTTACTTTTATCTAGGACTAATCAAGTAAGTAAGATGGCTCCCTAGGAAGCCTCAGGAATCCACCTGTCTTGCCAGCATTGGTATTCTAAGCACATGCTACCACACCCAACCTTTTTTACATGGATTCTGGGAATTGAACTCAAGTTCTCAGCATTTGGTCAACTAACCTGAGCGATGAATTTTTATTAAATAATTTTTCATTTGTTTTTTTGAAACAGGATTTCATGTAGTCCGGTCTGGCCTCATATTTGCTATATATATAAAACAAGTTGAGACTAACATTTAGACTCCTGACATTATTACCTCCACCACCTGTGTGCTGGGATTACAGGCTTCATTAAATGCATTTTATTGAAGAAGTGGTAGATTATTTTGAAGAGATGAGTCAAATTAGGAGAGGCTTAGGGAACAAAAGAACACCTTATGCATGTTTATTTTATTACTGTACCTTTATTTTGGAAGTAGTGTGGAATTTAGTGTTTTTCAGACTCCTTCAATTTTTCTTTCTCTTGCTTACAGGTGGAACAGATAAACAATTTGGTTCTCCAGGGTATCTTCCAAAAGAAAAAAGAAATGATGGAAAGCAGAACACAGAAGGGAGCTGGGAGCCAAAGACTGTTTCAGCAGGTCCCACACCAGTTCTGCAATGTGGTGTGCCGGGTTGGTTTTCACAGACTATACTCGGTGAACTACAGTACGTATCAGCCCCTCATATACAGGGCTTCCACAGCTTTTATGCAAAAGAGATATCAGATACTTAATTGCTGTATTCTCTCCTGTTCTCTTCAGTCACCAGTAAAATGTCTTGGCTTTAGATTTCTCCAAAAGGAGGCTCAGGTCTTTAGTAATAACCATAGAGAGAGGCAGTTAGCAAGCAGCTTCCCTTCACCTGGTGCATGAAACGTATGAGTCTTGATCTTCACTTTTTAAACATGGCATAATCCTTTTTGTGGAGTCTGTTCTGATAGTCCTAGTTCCTAGAAAGCAAAGATTCTGGAGATCAGACTCTTTTCCTTGTTTCAGAGAGAACACAGGCAATTGCAAGAGTCTGAACAATACTAACTAATGAAGGCAAAATAGACCGCAAACACCCAAAGAAGTGATGATCAATGTGGTCCCTTCATTGATGAATCTTAAAATTTCAGTCTCCTTTCTTTTTAGCTGACTTCTTTGCAATGCCTGCTCCTATTTCTAATTAAACTGCTCTTGATAAGATCATCACTGTCTTCCTGCTTTCTAAATCTGGTAGGGGTCTACTCTTTACATCCAGTGCCAGGCACTGCCAACTTTCCTCCCATCATTTGAATGCATCTGTGCCGGTGAATTTATCAACCTGATTGGGTTAAAAAAAGGACCTAGGTTACTAGTGAAATACACCTTCGAGAGTGAATTTTCAGTTAGAAGTAACTGAGTGGGTAAAACGAGCCCTGAATATGGGCTGCAGCATCCCATGGGCTGGAGTCTCAGAAGAGGGGTGAGAATGAGAATGAGAATGAGAATAAGAATAAGAATAAGAATAAGAATAGGAAAAGAAAGCTGGACACTGGCACCCCCTTTTTTTTGTTTCTTGGTTTGTCCAGATGCGAGTAGCTTGCACGGCATCTTCCATACCACGGTGAACTACATACTCAAGCACCAGTTAAAATATATCCTTCTTACCTTAAGCTGCTTCTTGTCAGGTATTTGATCTAAAAATCATCCAAGATAAACACTATCCTTCAGAGGAAGACATTCACAAAGTCTTATTTTCCCCACATATTCATCAAATAATGGTATGAACAGCAGCAGAAAAACTGCAATAAAAACACCATCTTGAAAAAGGAGAAAGAAAACACACAGCAGTTTCTTCCCACATGCTATCAGACAGAAGCAAGTGAGGATTCTTGGGAAGTCTTCCTTAATGGCCTTTATCCATTTCTAGGTCCACTGCCTAGCCAGGCTATGATCATGATTCACTCAAAAATTCAATAGGCAAGAGGCCTATTCATTTCTGGTTAAGTTTATGTCTTCATCATGCCGCTGGAGGACACAGGATCCTTTTTCAGGTTCTTGGTTATATTACTAAAAGAAGCTAAGAAATAGACTCAGAAGCAAACTTAAGATAAACAGGACAGGCAGGCGAGCTGGAGATGTCCACAGCTACCTGGAGGAAGACAAGTAAAAAAAACAAGAGAGAACATAATACTTTCTGAGCAAGAAGTCAAGGCAGCAAGCAGGCTCAGCACAGCAGGCTCCTGCTTCGCAGGGCACATGCTGGGCAGGGCAGCACAGGAGCAGGGGGCTTCAGAGAGAGTGAGAATATCTCGCAGCCAGGGCCAATAAACTTAGGGTTTTCTACAGGAGATAGAAAGAAGGGGGAAAGGAAGATTTGTACTCTTAAGATCAGAACTAGTTGCAGCTCTTTTGATTATTCTAATTAGCAGGAAGGCACAATTTTTGAAGTGAGAAAAGAACTGCTTTTAGAGGACTGTGTTTTATTCTCACCTCTGCCATCAATGGTCAAACAAATAGACAAGCAAACATCTCATGTTCTTAATCCTTTAGCCTTTTAGTTGATAAAGCTGTATTCCTAGAAAATCAAGCTCTGGAAGCCAGAATTTCAATTTAACAGAATTTCTTCATGTATACCTATATAAATATGTATATTCTATCTGTATAGATATGTATTTAATACTCTTTGTTCTAAGAACTCTTTGTTTTTTTTTTTGTTTTTTTTTTTGCTTTTGGGGGATAATTAACAAGAATTTAATGGAAGAGGAACAAAAAAAACTCTTGCAAAGAAAAAATTATTTTGATTTTTATCTGAAAACATTACTCTGGTACATAGAATTGTGCTGTCTCATCTGTCTGTACAAAAAAGTCTTTTTGTGAAATTTTCAGAACAGGGTTCACATCCCAATCATTTTCAGATCTCTAAAGCTATTACCAATCAGGACATCAGCTGCAAGCTATGTCTGACTGCTGAGCAGGTGAAATGTGGTTCATGTGAATTTACATGTACTATATCAATACATTACACATGGATTTCAAAAACAAGAACAAAAATGCATACCATCTTATTAATGGCTTTTAACATTGATTTGATAGTGAATTAACATTTTGATTCTAATGAGTTAAATACATTTCATCACCCCTCCTTATCTTCTTAAATGTGGCTACTGGAAAACTTAAAATGACATCTGTAGCTTATGTTGCATTTGTCTTTCAATGTTGCTGTAGAGTATTGGATTGGGACTAGAAAAAGGGTAAGGTAGAGTTGGAGGGGGGAAAGAAAGGAATGAAGAATATAGCTTCAATGACATGTCAGTGTTTTCCTCTCTAAGTAGGTTACTTATTTAAATGCTAGGATTGAATGATGATCTGTACAATGCTACCTATTATGCCTCACTGAAACACCATTCTGCGTGATCTTAGAGAAGGCCTATTGAACAGGGGTTAGCTTTCAGTTCAGAATTTGGCTATTAGTCTGAAGTGTTTGTGTTTTTTCCCCTTGTTTTTGTTGTTTTGATTTGGGGGTGAGAGTGGGAGACATCTTGTTTTGTAGCCCAGGGTAATCAGTAAACTTTAGATCCTCCTACATCAGCCTCTCAAGTAATGGGATTATAGTGTTGCTACTCCATGAAAGATGGTATAGATAGCAGCTAATATGCCAGAATGGAGAATATTAATCTAGCATTTGGAGTGGAGCATTTCTTCTTAGCATCATAGTCTTCAAATGCCTCATGGGTGGAAAAAGCAGTGTAAGATACTTGATGGAGAATTGTGCTAAGCCACAGTAAGAAACAATAACTTACACTTACCTGTTCCATAGTGCAAAACACTCTGCTGGTGATGGAAGGTCTATGTCCTTTAAAACCAGAATGAAGCATGCATACTTACATGTTAATAGTCACCTTGACATTTTAATACACATTCTTATAATCTTGCCCATGAATCTGCCTTCTTTCTTGTTCTTTTTGGTTTTTCACATATGCAACCCAGGTTGACCTCAAAGTTACGATCTTTGTTTCATACTCTCAGTGGTGCCTTCTCTTAGAGATATTCCCAAAGTGTATTTTCAAATGTTGTAGAGATGTCCCTATTTGTAGTTTGTGTAGCATATGTAAGTTAGGCAATGGTCTAAGAAAAGCAGAGGTTTCCTTTTACTATACTTTTGTTAGTTATTTCTTTAAATCGCAGAGTTTTCATCTTTTAAATGATCATGTAAACTACATACGAACTAAATCTGAGAAAATTGAGAAATTGAATTGAAAAGTCACACTTCTGTAGAAATTCCAACTTTTTTTTCAAGTGTAAACTATTATATTATGTTCATGACATCAGTGATAACTTGTCTCATTGGAACAATTTGAGTGCTTTGGCTACAGATTCAAAGAAAGAATTGGTAATCAGAGATAATTATTTGAAGATCTAGAGAAAGAATACATATTAATACACAATAGGAAATATTATTTATTCTTTTGTTTTCCTTTTCAGGCGAAATATATGGAGCTGGCATACAGTTCACCAAGAACCTCAAAGAAATAGCAAACAGTGTTAAGATAACCCCTAACACAGATGCGCTTGTCTATGTGTTTGAGGCTGAAGTACTCACAGGCTCCTTCTGTCAGGGTCAAAAGTCAAATATTATTGCTCCACCGTTAAGTCCTGGAGCCATAAACTCTCATGACAGCGTGGTTGACAATGTCTCCAGCCCTGAAACCATTGTGGTTTTCAGTGGCATGCAGGCTATGCCTAAATATTTGTGGATTTGTACATGGGATGATGGATGGTCACGGGATCATATACTGTTGAGGGATTACTCATCGGGACCAACGATGTTCTCTTCACAGCAGCCTTGGAAGAAATTCCCAAAGGGCAGTTCCGTTGATTGTTGATTAATACATCACTTTCAATTGGAATGGTCTTGATTTGGGTGAACAAACAAAATAATAATCATTAGTGACTCAGAGAGTGGCCTGAATATGTCAAATTGGAGTTATTCTTTTATCTCCTTTTCAACAAGTAATAACAAGAACATTTAACATACAGCAAAGAGACCTATCTAGTATATAATTCAAGCCTTTCAGTTTCTAAATTGATAAGAACATAAAATATTATCATAGCAGAATGATGTTAGGTTTTTCAGATAATCTCACAAAATGCTTTGTATATCGAAATAAATCACCTTTTTGGTGACAGATAGTCAGTCTGGAATCAGTTACGTCCAGCAATGCCACTTAAGAACCATGTAGATTTAAGTGTTCACTTATCATGCACTTATTGATCATTAGAAGTATTTCCATTACTTACTGGATGCTAATATATGACGAGACACAAAACAAATATCTTTTTTAAATTTAATTTTTTTTATTTCCACTCATACAAACTTAACAGGTACACTGGTCCCCTCTCCCTCCAACCTCCCATCCCCTTGTGCCCCCCTCCCCTCCCCTTTTCCTCCCCATCCCCCAGTGCTTCCCCCTCCCATCCCCGGAGCATCCTTAAATGTGCATGCCAAACTCTCCACTGGGTTCTCCTCTCTGATAAGGTGCAAGGACCCAGTGGCATTTCCCAGAACCCTTTCCTGTGTTCCCGTTAAGCATAGGAACACTACTGTGGCTGTCAATCCCTTGCCTCCAAGGATCCTAGTGCCTTTAGCACTTTGTGGGGTCAATAGTATGTTGGATATTGCGCAGGGCATGCAAAGTCCAATTATGATTGCTTCGGCCCTAACTTGTGTGGAGTATCTTGCATATCATTGCTCCTCCCATCCTTGTGCTCTTACAATCTTACCACTCCCTCTTCTGCAAATTTCCCTGAGCTTCAGGATGGGGAGAGATTAGGTTGGCCTAGTTCCAGGTGATTGATATAGAGTCTCTGATGACAAAACACATATCTTAGCAAACCTTTTAGCCTTAATAATCAGAAAGGCAGGTATGAAAATTAATAAAATTAATTTTACATTTGTATTCAGTTTTACCACTGCATAAAAGGAGAAAGAGCTCCTAGTGGCTCCAGGCAGTTTGGGGAAGTAGTAACAGAAAAGGAAACAGAAAGAATAAAATATCTGCTGTATCAAAAGAGAGAAACAAGTCATTATTTTTATTTTATATATTTAATACAAACTGGTGAGATAACACAATAAAAATACTCCCTGCACAAACCTGATAAACTGAGTTCAATAGCCAGACCCACAAGATGGAAGGAGAGAATTGACTCTTGAAAGATGTCCTCTGAAAGACAGACAGACAGACAGAAGACACACACACACACAAATAAAATAAATATATAAGTACTACTTATGTAAGAAGCTTATTTTGTTCATAGTCTCCTTTCTTGTCAAAAAATTCTACACTTCCAAAGTGTAGAATTAAGGGCTGGGATGTGGCTTGGTTGGCACAATGCTTATCTAGCATTCAAGAAGCCCTGAGTTCAATTCACAGTACCTTTGCTTAAAACTGGGTGTGGCAAGACCTGCACAAAATTTGGTCTCTTAGCATTTTACCACAAAGGTGTGAGGTTGGTGGTGGTTGGGGAGGGGTGCAGGAATCAAGAGTGACTATGACAACGTGTAAGGTTGATGAAGAGGGTCTGTTGAGAAAAAGAAACTAAGGAGAAATTTAAGAACAATGAGTTTTTTATTAGAGCTGAGGGCTGATGGCCAAGAAAGCCAACATTTAGCCTTAAGGTAAGAGAACATTAGAACTGAAAAGACAGCGTAAGTTAGGAGAAACTACGGTACAACTATTATGGATGGTATGGAGGTCAAGAATCTGCAGACAGCCTCAGGACATTGCTAAGGAGTTGCCTTGGAAGTAGGGTAGTGCAGAATGGGGAGTGGAAGAATGGAAAGAATGTCAAAAGGATGGGGAGGTCAGGAGCCTAGGAGAATAAGTGGCAAATGGATTAGGGTGGTGAGGTTCTGAGAACTGCCACATTCCAGTCAGGGTGGAGAAGTTTTACAAAATGACCTGGTTGTAGCTAACAGAAGGGTGTAGACCTCATGAGGCATTGGCTATGGGAAGGGGAGGGATTTTCAGTGAACCCACTGAAAAATGGTTCCTGTTTCAGCAGGTGCTCAGGTATGTGCCAACGTAGCATCCCTGATGAAAGTTAATGGGTCATGCACACAAAAAGACATGAAAATAGGAGAGACGCTGGCTGGGAAGAAGAAAGTTTACAATGGGAGAAGTGGGGATGAGAGTGGATAATGTGGGGTGAAAAGGACTTAAATTCATTTTATTTATGTATGAAATGGTCAAAGAATAAAACAAAAAATTACAGAGATAGCTATAAATGTGAAGAGATGCTTAATTTCACTCATGGAAAGAGGACAGAAAAATTGAATTGTAAATCTTATCAACAAGCAAAGATGATGCTTAACTATGATAAAACTGTTGAAAAGTATCAATTCCCAAGTATCTGCTTTTGAATGCCAAGAAATCTCTAGAAGAGGCCAAGTAGCAATGCTTGCCTTTGGGAAGGGAAATAAAGTGACTGGGGAAAAGGGTTGGGACAAAGTTTATTTTGTTCTGTTTCTTCATTTTATACTTCTTTGAACCTTTCAAATTTAGAATATTAAAATAATTTAATAAAAGAACCTATATTTGAGTAAAAAGCCCCAAGTGTGAAAAGAATATAGAACAATATATCCTACAGAGTTTAAATGCAATAAAGAATTAAACTGCTGTACTAAAGAACAGAAGCGTCATAAAATATTTCCATATTTTTCTTCCCTCTAAATTTTACTGTTTGCCTGCCATCTTAAACTAGTTCTGTTGCTATTTTGTTCTAAGTAACAAGATGTAATAGAAAACAGTTGCAATAAATGATCCGAACTCAGGTCCTTCTGCTTGAGGGGAAGAGTCTTAACCCCTGAGCCATCTTTCTAACCCTGAAGCTGTTTTTTGAGACAAAGTCTCTCACCGGGACCTAGGACTCACAGATTAGACCAGTGGAACTCTATAATTCACCTGTCACCTCCTCCTCAGCCCTAGAATTACAAGCATGTGCAACCACAACTGTGTGGTTGTGGGAGATCAAACTGAGGTCTTCAGGCTTGCATGGCAAGCACTTTACTGAATGAGTTATCTTCCCAGTACCAGTCTCGACTGTTTTTTTTTTTGTTTTGTTTTTTGTTTTTTTTTTTAATAGTACTGGTAACTATCTAGTCAGTTGGGTTTAGTTCTCAGGGAACAAATTTTAAAAAATGAGAAAAACAAGAGAAAAGGTAGTGACAAATATGAGAAAGGAAATTAATTTATAAAGAGATGAAAACTGCTGAAAGATAAGCATTTACAAACTCGTGTTCCTAATATTAGCAAGCATTTATAGAAAATGGAATCATACACACCATCTCAGCACATAAATTGGTGAAATAATCCAGAAATACCCAGCATATTAGTTTTCTCTTGCTGTGTAATGAATTGCCATGGATTTGGTGGTTTACTACACATTTATTATCTAAGAGTCTCTCTTGCACAACTTTTCTGATTCTTCTCCTTTGAATCTAACAAAGAGGTAAAGTGTATGTCAGATTGTTCTCGTGTGTGTAACTTATGGGAGTAGAATTTACCTTCGAGGTCTCTTAGGCTATTGGCAGAATCATTTCCCACGACGGTATGATTGAAAGTCCTGCTTGTACTGGTTGCTAGCTAAAGGTGATTCAAGTTCTCTTTGAGACATCTGTGATTCCCTGCCATGCATCTTACATAGATAGGCAATGACTTCATGACATCTTGCTTCTTTAAAGCTGGCAGGAGAGTATCTATTTTTCAATATGCCAGGACAAAGTATTACATAATGAATTCCATCACAGAAGTTCTCCCGTCATCCTTATCATATTCTACTAGCCCACTGTTGACTATTCAAGGCGTGAGGATTATATAGAGCAGCAACAAATGATACAACAAATGATGAAAGGGGTTATCTTGGAATTCTGCCTATTACGTCTAATGATTTTAGAAATACAATGTCCTAACATAAATCAGTTTCCCTGTACAAAATATGACACACAAAAATAATCACAGCACTGTTTTGACAGCAAAATAGTGTTCTATAGTTTAAAATTTCTCAAAATATCAAAAGCTATGGTCAGAGAGACATTATAAAAAACACATATGGTATGATAACCATTTTGTTAAGTCAATACACACAAAAATTTTGCTTCCAGCAATAATTTATAGTAATTGTTTTGAACCAACTCCACCACCACTAAGAACTATTGGAGAAAATGCCTTAAACAATTAATGAAGAGGTATCGAAACAGTAACTTTGGGTGCAAGATGAGAGTTGGCCTCTAAGCCTTGGGGATTGCTAACTCTAAAAGCAGTGGTTAAGAAACTGAGCAGAGCACTGTTGCCCTCATAAAGTCTAGCATCTGTTAAGGGCACCGAGACCCCTGGAGGCAAGGGATTGACAGCCATAGTAGTGATCTTATGCTTAAGGGGAACAAGAGAAAGGGCTTACGGAAATGCCACTGGGTCCTTATATGTCATCGGAGAGGAGGACCCAGTGGAGAGTTAGGCGTACACAATAAAGGACTCTCTGGGAATTGGGGGGGAGGCACTGGGGGAAGGGGAAGGGGAGGAGGGGGGAGGGAGGGAACTGGTAAAAAATTTTAAAATGTATAATTAAATTTTTAATAAAAAAAAAACAAAGAAGTGTTAAAAAAAAAAAAAAGAAAGAAACTGAGCAGAGGGGCGCAAGAGACAGCTCAGCTGGTAAAACTCCTGCTTCAAAACTTTTAGACCTGAGCTTAATCCTTAGAATCCCATATGATAGAGAGACCTGACTATTCGAAGTTGTTCTCTGACTTCCACCTGTGTCATGCATATGTGTACCATCTCTCCTCTCTCCCTAATAAACAAAAATTAAAACAACAAAAAAAGCTGAGCAGAGCTTTTGGCCCTCAAATGGGACTGAGAAGACCTTGTCAAAGACAGAAACCTTAGTAAATACTTGAGCCTTTTGGTTGAGAATTCCATTTGCTAACAGTAATAATATTTGCCCAAACATTTTGATTGAGAGCACTTATTGAGATCAACACAAGTATTTTTGTTCCCATCCTTCTGTCTCATCTTTCCTAATCTGGGATTACGGGTATATGCCATTAAGTCTTAATTCTTAAGGATTTTTGATACTAATAAATCATCAGACCAAGGAGATGGGAGGAATTGGAGAATACCTAGAATCTTCTGCAAACGAGCTACACGCCATGCCACCATCCGTCATAGGTCCATAGGAGTTACCTACCATGAGTGGGAGTGGTTAGTGAGGACGATCAGTTCATTCTGGAATACTTTACTAAGACGAGTTTGATAGACATAAGTTCTTCCTGTTTTTGCCACTGAGTTTGTACCTTCTTCTCAGCTAGACCACCATTACTCTTCACCTGCTAGCCTGGAAAGGCCCTGGATGTTTCGCGGAAGAGCGCCCAGGAGACTACGCGCCCGGCAGCCTCTGCGGCAGGCGGCGGGACGGTGTGCGCAGGCGCGCAGCCCGGCCTCCGCACGCACGCGCACTGCGCACGCCGGCTGAGCTGGGTCTCGCTGCTCGGTGCTCCGCGATAGAGGCCTGGTGGGCGCCGCCGCGGAGCGGGCGGGTCGGCTCGTGGAGGCTGTGCGCAGAAGAGGCGACCAGGGCGGGCGGGCGAGAGAGAGCGAGCGCTTCACCCTAGCAGCGGCACCGGGATCGGTCGCCTAGAACTGGTGAGTGTCGGGTGCCTGGTCCCCCCGCCGCCGCCTCGGCCCCTCCGCCGCCGGCTCAGGGCTGCCCTCCGCGGACAGTGAGAGGCCCGGAGGCGAGGGCGGTGGCGGGGCCGGGGCCGCGGCTCGAGCGCCTGGTCGGGACGCTCGCGGCGCGCCCGTGCGTCAGGGCCCGGCGGTGCTAACGGCCGCGCAGCCGGCGGAGCGGGTGGGGGCGGGGAGCGCTGGTGCGATCGCTGAGCAGCGCCGGGCGGGGCGGGGCGGCGCGGCGCGGCGCGGCGGGTGGAAGCGGCGCCGGGGAGCGCGGGGCGCCCAGGCCGCGAGGCTGCGAGGAGGCGGCGGGGAGCGCGGCCGCTGGAGCCTGGGAGTCCCTGCCCGCCGCGACGTCCGCCCCGGAGTTCGCAGGTTGGCTCCCGCGCCCGAGCCGGTGTTCTGAGGATGGTGTTCAGACTGCGGCTGAAGGACCCCGGGGTGCGGGACTGCGGGGATCAGCTGTGCCGGGTGCGCGGCGAGTGAGCCGGGCAGCCCAGTATTGGCCGGAGAGCGCTCGGGGAACAGCACCCTACCAGGGTGGCTGGAGTCTGGGAAGATGTGGAAAGAATGTCTCGGCGTGGATTAGAAGCGCATCTTGAACTGCTTTTTCTGTGAAAAGTCTCCAGATGATTGATTTTTAAGACTTACACTTAGATTTGGAAAACAACTGTTAGAGTAAACAAATGCTCCTGAAATGTGTTAGACACTGATAGCCTTCCCCCACCCCTGAATATAGATAGTGCCTTCAGAATCTTGTTTTTCCTTTTTTGTTGTTTTTTTGTTCTTGCTAGACCCGCTGGCCTTTAGCTTGCACAAGTGCAGGGACACAGGAATGAGCCTTTATGAGGCTCAATTTATTATCAGTCTAGATGAATAGGTAATCTCATGCCTTTGTCTTAAGGCTGCTTTTAGTTTGTCCTTTTGTTTTTGTGTGAGTTCTCATGGTGTAGCCTTGACTGGCCTAGTTCTCTTGCTACATAGCCCAAGGTGGATTTGAAGGGGGAAGTAATCCTGTTTGGATTTCATAAAATTTGGGGATTTCAGATGCACCAGGGTGCCTGGCTAAAGGGTTTAAATTTTTAAGGAAAAATGAGCATTATCTAACTTGTTGCATTTTTGCCAAGTATTCTGGGAAGAAACTTTTATTTGATAAGTGATTTTATGATGGAGGACTTGAGTGAGATAATTCTCCCAAGTCCCAATTTCAGGTACTGCTCTAAATATGTATATTAGTACACTTAATACTTTACAGTAGTTTTGAAGCAGATGTTAATTTTTCTTAAGTTATGAAAGACAGCATGAACACAGTTTTTTTTTAATTGTTTAATTAAAAAAAATTTGGCGCTTGTGTGATGGATTGTCAGAGGACGATTTGGGAGATCAGGTTCTCTGCCATCATATTCACTTCCTGGCTGGAATTCATTGTCTTAGGGGTGGTAGCTTGTGCCTTTATCCACTGAGCGATTGTCTCCCTCACCCTAAAATTACTTTTTATTGAAAACACTGCAAAAGAAACTGTTTCTATGTTTATTCTACCTGGATTTGTTTTGTTTCTGTTTTATTGATTGGTACAAAACCTTATTTTAGAACGGGTTCACCTTGAGCACTGGAGCTTCTGGCATGCCACACCAAAGTAAGCCTTGGTTGTGCTCTCTTTAATCTATCCGTTGAATATTTAAGTGATCACGTGATGGAAAAGGTGGGTATATAGTTATGATCAAGACACCCTGTCCATGTCCTGAAATGTACAGTGTGGCAAGGAAGATTAGTAGTACAAATAAGTATGACGTGACATTTTACTGATGATTGCAATCCACCAGAAACCGTAGAAAAAAACCACTTTACTAAGTAGCAAAGGAAGCTCAAGTAGAGGGAGACAACTTTATCTTTGAGGGCCTTACAGTTCTAGGAAAACAAAACACATTCATAATCCTAGACTAGGAACCAGACACTCATGAGTTTAATCCTAGCACTTGAGAGACTAAGGCAAGAAGATTCTAAGTTGAGGGAAGCTTGGGTTTGACCCTGTCACAAAAGCAAAACCTTTGGCTGGTGAGGTCAGCAAATCACAGGGTAAAGCACCTGCTTGCAAACCTGCCTACCTGTTTGAGTCTCCAGAAGCCCAAGTGGTAGAAGGAAAGAACTGAGTTGTCTTGTGATTTCCGTCCATGTGCCACATATACATGTGTCTCCCCTTTCTCTCCCGCTCACTCCCGCTACTCTTTCTCTTAAATTTAAAAAATTATTAAAAAAAAAAAAACCTAGAATAATGCTGGAGTGTGGCTCAGTTATGCAGGTCTTGCTTAGCTAACATGCTGGAGGACTTTGGGCCTTAATGTTACCCAAAACAAGACAAATCAACCTAGAATACCTAGAACAAATTAAATGGCAGAAATAAAGACATTACTTGAAATTAAGTACTTGCATTATGATTTAATTTTTTTTTGGTTCTGGGATCTGGCCTCTGACCTTACATATTTCAGACAAGTGTTCCTCCACTGAGCTGAGTCCCCAGCCCTTGCACTGTGCTTTTTTGAAGTCTTCTTGGAATATTAATGCACTTTGACTTTCTATTAGGTTATTTTTGTTTTGCAGGTTGTCCTGTTTTTTCTTTACATTCTGAATACTGGGAGGTTCAATGTGTTCAGTTTTTGTAATTTTCTTCAATCCCAACTTTGTTAAATAATTTTACATCAGATAATTTGGAGTTGCTCTCACTTGTTTCTGGGACTGTTTGGATGTTTTTGCCCTTGATTTTGTCCTTTTGCCTTTCCTCATACATCTGAGAGTAGGATTACATGTTTTCATCTCCAGGGTTGTTGGATTCATAGTAAAGCTTTGTGATATCTGTGATTTTACCTCTGTAAGATTGACTTGCTTATTTATTGAGACCTTGTTATATGTAGCACAGGCTGGCCTGGCACTTGCTCTGTAGCCGAGGATGACCTTGAATCTGATCCTCTACATGTACTTCCCAAGTGCTGGCATTACAGACTTGCCCCATCACACCTGGCTGTGTTTTGTTTTTGTTTTGAGACTGGTTTTACTCTAGCCCAGGCTGGCCCGGACCTTAAAATTTAGCCAGGTCGTTTTCAGTTCTGTGAGGTGCTAGTTTCATAGGCTAAATGCATGTACCACCATGCTTGACTTCTGATCATTTTTAGATGTATGAATCTTAGCACTTGGGAGATAGAGACAGGTGGATCAGGAGTTATCCTTAGCACAGAGTTTGAAGACAGCATTGCTACATGAGCTATTGTTATTAAAAAAAAAAAAAAAAGCAAAACAAATGGGGCCTTTGATTAGTCAGGCAAGTATAAGTGACTGACCTAGTGGTAAGAGACAATCCCTTAATATTCTTGTTAGCTTATATTATTTTTGTGCTTGGTGGAGATTATGAATTTAGCTGTAATAATGCAAGAAAATGTTGAAGTGACCAACAGTTACTGAATGAGCTGATTTCTCTCTTGTATTGATGAAATAAGCCGGAGGTAACCCAGTCCATAAGGTCAGATGGGACCTGCTTTGGAAAACTTTTGAGGCAGAGCATTAAAAGAACAGAATGTTGTTGTTGATTTTTAAAGATCTTTACAGTATTGTAAATAGATCTAAGTAAAAGAAATAGTTCTGTCCCAACGTTAGAGTCTAACTGTGTCAATTCTTGAGAGCTGGCGATAATCCAGACTGGACAATGGGGATAATCCCTTTCATATAACAAGAATAATACTGCCCTTCATATACAAAGAGGAATACAGATTAGACATTTACTATAATGAATCACAAAATCTTTTTAAAACAATTCTTTGATATGAATATAATCTTCCATTTATTGAAAGATGAGAGCAAATTTGTATATTAACAAGTTGGGTGTTTTATTTTTTATAAAGAAATCTTGCCTAGATATTTGATACTGTAAGACCTGGATATTTGATGCTGTAGGACACAGAACATCTTTCACATTTAACATTGGGTTGGTCGATGTTTTGATTTTATAATTAACAGTGCTAGGAATACTACTTTGCTTAAATGCAGTAGTACAAAATGACAAAAGTATGCTGAGGCTTTTTCAGAAGTTGTTGAAAATTCTGCCCTAATTCTAACAAGTTAAAATTCATTGAAATTTGTGAAATTATAGTTGTCATTGGAAACAGTCATTTTAAGATTCTGACATTTTAAACTATTATAATCCAGAGATATAGTAATTTGATACTTATTAAGAATTACTCTTAGAAAAATATTGAGAGTCTTCATTTTTTATAATTAAACCGCTGTGGTTTGGGCAGCAGTCACTGGCTTCCTGAAGCTCTGAGGCAGGCACCTGGCAAAGTACTTCCCTTGTGTGTGATAATGAAGTATGCAGCGGTGCTGCTCTGTTGCGCACAGAGGAGCCTGCCGGAGACACCTTGGAGTCCTCATGCATTTGAATTGGAGTTACATTATGGTTGTACGTTCAGAAATATATTGCTATTATCAAATATTTTGTAGTATTTTTAAGAAGTTTTGTTATCAACTTTGTCTTGTTACTTATTTTTCTTTTTACTTTTACCCCCTTGTGATAAGGTGTCACTCTATATAGTTCATTCTGTCCTGGAACTAACTTTGTGGCTCAGGCTATCTTGGGACTCCATAATTTTCCTATCTCAGCCTCCCAAGTGTAAGGATTTTCGGCATCAGTCACATACCTGACGATTCTTTGATTTTTTTTTTCTCTATAGTGTCTGGGGATCTTTCTGTTTTGCTGTATACATATGTGTATACATATATATTTTTATAATTGATTAAGTGGAAATGAAGGACAGGGAATTTCCTTTTGAAAGAGTAGAATGTATTCAGTTACCATTGGTAATTTTATATCTTATTTTTGAGTTTACTCCCTCTTAAAAAAGCTTAGAAATTCCAACAAGAGAAAGACCAGGTTTAGTGACTTTAATTTTAAAGACTTTCGGAAATTCAGAGGGTATTTTGAAAAGTTACGAACATTCACTTAACATTCTTATGAAGTAAATTAGGGTGATATCCTAAAAATAATTGCAAGGTATTTTTCACATACTGTTGTTACTTTTTAATTCCTCTCACCATAGACTTACACAGATTTTATTTTCTTCTGTTGACATCAGTGCTCTTTAATCTAGAGTCAGCCTACCTTTTCAGCTGTATATAACATCCTTTTAAAATAAAGCTTTGTTCTTTTATATTGAATTTCAACTCTAAATGCATATAGGTATTGATTTGAGAATTAATCTACCTATCTAGATGGGGTTTAGATAGGGTCCTAGACTAGTATCAAACTCACTGTGTAGCTGAGGATGTCCTTGAACTTCTGACCTTCCATCCTTCATCTCCAAAGTGCTGGAACTACAGGCCTGACTGATTTGGGAAGTCTAGAGTTGTGGTGTTTATTAATTACTGGTGGTAGAGTAGGTGAGGCAGTGCATGCTTCCCCTCCCTCCAGGGAAGAAGTCAGCCAACACTATTTATGAATATCGGTGAAAAAACTTTTGTTTTTAAGTCTATACATATAGACCTTTCATCCTATTATCCTATTTTAAAAAATATTTTGAGAGAGAGACAGCGAGATGATGCATGAGAGAACTTTCAGAAGTTAGTTCTCTCCTTCTGCCATGTATACTTCTGGGGATTGAACACAGATCACAAGACTTGCAAGCAGGGACTTTACCTACCCTTGGAGCTATCTCACTTACCTTGCTTTTTTTTTAAAGAAGAGTCTTAGATTCATAGCCAAGTTCAGTAGACGATACACAGTTCCTTTCTGCCCTCTGTTCTGTAAGTATTTGGCCTGCCCCACTGTTAGCCTGCTGCTTCATGGCTATAATCCATGCAGTGTACTGAATGCATCCTCAGAATTACTCGTAAGTTCTGATCTGGTGTGATGGTTCCATAAGGTGATTGAATCCTGAGAGAGTGGAGCCCTGGTGGATGATACTGGATTAGCACACTATAAGAGAGACCCCACGGAGCTTCCCCCACCTTTTTTTTTGGTCATCTGAAGGTCCAGTGAGAAAACCTGGCTGTGGATCAGGAAATGTGCCCTCACCAGACGAGTGCACCAGTGCTTTGAGCTGTCAGAACTGTGAGAAATAAACTTTCTGTTATTAGCCACCCAGTTAATGGGATTTTGTTATATCAGATTAAGTTAATTGATGAAATAACATTGATAAGTCAGTACCTTCCAGTATACATCATTTACATTAGTTTCCATTTATTTACATTCTGGGAGTTACACATTCTATGAGTTAGCATATGTCAGCTACTGAAGTATATAGAATAGTTTTCTTGCCATTGAAGCCACTGTACTCCACCCATCTTCCCTCTTTTCCTCCTGTCTCTTGTGAACACTGATCTTTTTATTGTTTCCATAGTTTGCTTGGGGATTGGATTCCCAGTTGTAGACTTGGCAGCAAATACTCTTACCTATTTAATGGCTTTGGTATGTGTGGGACAACTCTTTAAAAAAATTAGCAGATAGAATTGAGAACAGGGCACTATACTGTGATCAGATAGTTTATCTCCCAAATCATTATCATTCTATATTTGAGAATTCTTTGATGTACCTCTGTTTTGAATAGTTCAAAGAACAAAAGCAGAGGCCTTTACAATAACGGCCAGAAGACATTATAATTCAACATGCACTTCAGACTTTATTTTTACTTCTGGGTGTGATGCTGGGGATTGAATTTAGGGACTTATGGCTAGATAAGAGCTCTCATTGAGCTAAATATCCAACTACATTTCAGAATCTGGAAACAAGCAAAATAGGTCCGAATGATTAAGAATGTGAGAACATTTATTATAACTCAATTCAACCAAATCCAGATTTCTACTGCCTGGTAAATACATTGTAGATCTAAAAACCATACAACATAACAATATGCTCCAGGAAGAAGGAATTACTTATACATAGAGCATTATGAACAGTTTTAGAATGTATTAGTGAAAGAAACCATGTTGTGTATTTAAAATTGATATTCTGGAAAATGCAAAATCATAGGGATGGAAAATCAACCAGTAATTGCTTGAGGTTGGGGAAAAGTCTGGAAAAGGTCTAATAACTTTTTTGGAGTGATAAAAATGTTCTGTGTCTTAATTGTAGGGGTATGTATGTAATGCTTAAGATTCAGAAAGCTGTTTGTTCACTTGAATGGCTTATTTGGTACATATAAAGTCTGGAAGTCTGGTTTTCAGGTTTACAAGTAGGCACCTAGCTGCTGAGCTGTCTTGCCAGCTCCTAGGCCCTAGTGCAACATTTTAGAAAATAACTTGCCAGAATCAAAACTGGAATGCATATACCTTTAGAGCATGAGGTCTCAGTGTTAGAATTCATTTCCAGATATGACTGTAAAAATATACATAAATACATGAAAAAGAATGCTTTATGTGGCATTGTCATAGTAGAAAATTGGAGAAACATTTTATCTATTTTGAATAATTGTGGCTAAATTTGGAAAACAGCAGGACCACTCTTTTCATATACAGCTTTAAAAGGGATTAAATTTCAAAGGCACGAGTATGTTCAATATCCGATGATAGAAAGTGTTGGGGTTGGAGACCTTTGTGAGTTCTTTTTTTTCTTTTTTTATTATTTATTCAATTGTGCATGTGTGTGTAGAACCACGGGTGAATTCGGGAATCACCATGGACCGCCTCCACCTCCTCCCTGTTTACTCTGCCTGGGGATTCACAGGCTCCGCCCTATCAGCACCAAAAAAGAAGGCCGCCCCGCTTCCGCCCATACGTGAGGTCTAGGATCCGAGCTCAGGACCTTCCGCCTGCAAGGCAGAGGTTTAACCTCTGAGTCACCTCTCCAGCCCCACATTTGTGAGTTCTTATAGTTTACAAAAAAGTAAGGAAGAGAGGTTAGAGAGATGCCTTAGTTGGTAAAGTGCTTGCTGTGCAAGCATATGAAACTGAGTTCAAATCGCCAGAACTATGTAAAAAGTTGGTATAGTGGTGTGTGCCTGTTATCCCCAGTGTTGGGGAAGGCAGAAATAGGAGAATCTTTGGAATGAGCTTGCCAACCAGTCTAGCCAGTCAGTAAATTTCATATTCAGTGATCTACTTTGTCTGGAAAACAGAATGGAGAGTGATTAAGTAAGACACCTGATATTGATCTGAAGTGCATGCATATCTACAGACCCTGGGTGTGCCTGCCTGTATATAAATACACACACACACCCCTACACCTGCAGACCGGGGTGTGCCTGCCCATATATAAATACACATGTACTCACACTTAGACAGATATACAGAACAAATAGGGGGAATAAAAAACCCAGAGTTCTTGGCATTCCTTAGTTTTCTTATCTCTACCTGTTTTGAAGAATGATGGCTTTAGTAAGACAAAACTTCCTGCTGTCCCTCATCAACCACTTCCAACTTCTGCACCTGTCTTGTGTACTGCTCTCTTTAGTGGAGTTTTCTTTTTCAGCTTCACTCTTATCTGTCCGACACAATTTAGCTCTCTCCCCTCCTTTTGGTACTGGAGGTTGATCTCAGGGTGATACAACTGTGCCCCAGCCCAGCACCATCTTTTTTATGGGACCAGCCCTATCACTTTAGTCAGAAGAGGTTCTTTTTTAAAAAATACTTGCTGCAATGAAAGAGTCTTGAAAGCATTCTAAGCAAGGGAAGACTGTCAAGAAAGATTGCATGTTATAAAATACCTGAAATAAGAAAGACAACTAAATAATGGTGGTAAAATATGCAAATTTAGTGTGATAGCTTACCTGTAACAGTAAAAATTGTCATATTCCATATTTTTTTATTATTATTTATTCAACTGTGTGCATATGCGTGTGTCCGTGTGCGCGCGCGTGTGTGTGTGTGTGTGTGTGTGTGTGTGTGTCTGTGTGTGTGTAGAACCACGGACGAATTCGCGAACCACCATGGACGCCTCCACCTCCTTCTGCCCCGGGATTCACAGGCTCCGCCCTACCAGGACCAGAAGCGCAGGCCGCCCCCGCTTCTGCCTGGCGTCTATAGGTGGGATCTGGGATCCGAACTCAGGACCTTCCGCCTGCAAGGCGGAGGCTTAACCCCTGAACCACCTCTCCAGCCCATATTCCATATTTTAAATAAGCTATTGAAAATAAAATAACCGTTTCTAGTGTCCCTATGGATGAGCCTGGTCATATGTATCTTAAGGCTGAGCTTGTAGTAACAAAACTTTTCAAAGCAAATTCATCTGTTCTCATTCTGCTATTTTAGAAATCATGACCACCCCAGGAAAAGAAAATTTTCGCCTCAAAAGTTACAAGAACAAATCTCTGAATCCTGATGAGATGCGCAGAAGGAGGGAGGAAGAGGGACTGCAGTTACGGAAGCAGAAAAGAGAAGAACAGGTAAGCCTTCAGTGTGCTTAGCTCCACTTTCAGCTGGAATCTACTTTCTTTTGCTTTTTCTAAAATTGCTGTTTATTTCCACAAGATTTTTGTGCATATTTGTTAATGAATTCTCAAATGACAGAACATTGCTTCTTCTTATAAACTTAAATTTTCAGGGTATGTGCCCTTTCAGTCCAAAGTGATTGCATGTTCTTTAGAAGACTTTTGAATACTGACTTTTAAAATTTTATGTTAAATTATATATTGAAATATGTGACACTCAGCTTCACTTTACCTTCCTTTAAAAATACTTGGGTTAAAGCCAGGTGTGGCGGCTCACATTTATAATCTGAAGTTGATGTAGGAAGAGTCATTCCTCATGTCAGGCTAGCTTGGGCAAAGAAATTTAAAGACATAAAGTTTAAGTTCTTTCTTTCCCCCCCCTAAGGAGAGACTTGAGTCTCCAAAGATCATTTGACTCCCACATTATAGAAACTTCGTCAAAGCAAATGAGGGAATTAGAGCTCTTCATATATGAGAAAGAAGATAAAATAGCATAAATATTTTGCAGTTGCCTGGAAATATATTCAACTCGTGCATACTCTTGAAGCATTGCACTAAATAATTCAGTTAAGTGAATTATTAGGGGTTAGGAGTGTAGATGTTTGAATTAACCACTCTTATCATTAGTATCATTATTATTGGCAAGAGTAGTTTGTAAATTGTAGAGCTTATGTTGTATGAAGCAAATTAAATTATGTATTCTTGGCATTTTACAGTTTCATATTTGATAGTAACCACTTAGTTTGTAAAAAGATAAGGGTTTTTTTTTGGTTCCTTGTTGCTTCTTTATGGACCTGTGTCTTATTGAAAGTGGACCCTTTCTTTTGGATGAACTTAACATATCTGCCTGTATTTCTGAGGTAAATTCTATTTACTTTTAAATCACAACATATTGTTACAGATTTGTGTCCTCGTGTTCACATGAACACGTGTATATGTGCATAACAGAAGAATCATATTTGGCATAAACAATTTGAGGCTATAGTAGTGGGACTTTATCATTAACATCTTGCAGGCTAACATCAGCCACATGGGCCCCAGGATAACTATATAATGACCCAACACAAAATCACAAACTTACTTAAAATATTATGAAATTTTTTGTAATTTTTTTAAAATTTTAATTACTGATTGAGTGATTTTTTTTTTTAGAGCGAATTTTGAGGATGATAACATTGTGTCACATGTTAAAGGGTTGGACACACCTGATTGTCCCTGTTTTGTTTTTTTAAAAATGTAATTATCGTGTGTATATGTATAATGTGTGCGCATTATGTGTGGTACATGTGTGCAAGTGCATGCAAGCCTGTCATGTGTGACGTGCGTAGAGGTCAGAGGGCAATTTAGTGGAGTTGGTTCTCCTATCTTCATGAAAGTTCAATTCTGGGAATTACACTCAGATTGTCAAGTTCGTGCAGCAGGTACTTTTTACTGGTCGAGTCTGTCACTGACCCTATTTCTATTGTTTATTTCATGTGGTTACATTTTATTACACAATTTATTTAACTTTTTCATTTATTTCACTGACTGAAGGTGGAAACTCAACTTTTGTATAAATTGGTAAATATGACCCCACTCATCTGATTAAAAGCATTTGTAGTTGAAAGCTTATACTAGTCATTGTATAAGATGTGGAATTAATTGCACAATTAATAAAGTTTCTAGAATGTTACTCTTTTTAAAAAATCTTAATTTTGTCATTTCATATATTCTGTTCTGTATGGGAATAGGTGTTAAAACTAATCAGACATCCTAATAAAACAGCAACACTTCATGCCTAATAGGTCAGATAGTAAACATCAAGAAAATACAAGTTCATTTATGTACTGTTTATCTGTCCATAGTTACTTTGTCATTTGTCTGGATTATGTCAACTAAGCATCTAGATTTGAGAAAATTATATATTGCAGTTGATATCGTCAAATTACCCAAAGTCAACTATAACTTTCAGTGCCATCCTTTTAGTAAAATAGAACTTTGTGTTTGTTGTCTAGAAGGCACTGTAATATGTGACCTCTGTCAGTAACAGTTAAAACTAAAGAAATTTTCCTGTATAGAAAAATAATATTTTAGTTTGAATTGGACTGATGAGATAGCTCACGGGGTACAGCACCTGCCTACAAATCTTGAGTTCGATTCCTGGAAGCCCATTTGCGTGGAGGAGAAACTAACTTGAAAGTTGCTCTCTGATCACTATCTATGCGCCATAACATGCATGCATGCTCCTTCCCAGCTAAATATCAATGAGTGAAATAGTAAAACAAAATATTATTTTGCATAGATAGAATTGCATAGATTCTTGCTGGCTTGTGTGATTAGGTAATATAGTGAAACGTTCATAGAAAAACAATGAATGAAGACTTGATTGATATTACTAGTTACACGAAATATTTTCTGGAATAGCAAGTTGATAATCTGGATTCTCATTTTTCCTATTAAGTTGGCTGATAAGTCCAATGACAATAAACTGTTGTGTATAAATAAGATAGTCTATACATCATGATTTGTTTGGGCAGTTGTTGTTTTTCTTTCACAAACCTATTTTGAGCTGAGTAACTGGTCACATAGCTGAGAAAGTCAAATAGTATCAAACTGCAATTTTTCTGGTTTCATTCCTAGTTAAACCATTTTCAACTTTCTTGGATGTTATATGCATATTTTTCTAAGTAATACATGTATATTACTGTTAGCAGATTTTAAATGTCTATTGATGTTCTTGTGTGGTAGATTCTTACAGCATAGCACTATTTCTATTCATTTCTGGTACTTTGCTTATGTCTCCATGCATGTGCACTGTCCATTGCTAAGGTAGTTGTGTTTTCTTTATCGCATTTTGTTTGTTCTGGAGTTGTCTCGTTTTTTTTCTTCAAATTTCTGACATTACTTACTCCCCTCCTCCAATAGCTAGCTCTTTAGGTTTAGTTTTAATTTTTTCAACTTTTCAGATAATTAGCCAACTGTAGTGCTTTCCTTTGGAGATACTCTGCTTACATTTCCTGTCCTTTTGTACCAGTTAATACCATAGGGAAAGGGGATGGGATGGAGGAGAAGGGGGGGAGAAAAGGGACGGGCGGGGAAATAACAAGAAAAGGGAGAGATGAGAAGGGGCGGAGAGCGAAGGGGAGGGAGATGAGGAGTACTGGGAGAGCAGAAGAGGGAAGGGAGGGAGAGTGGAGGGAGTAGGGATGGGGGAGGCGAAGTGAGGTGCGGGAGCCGGACGGGAGGGAGGGAGGGAGGATGGGAGGGAGGGAGGGAGGAGGAGTGATGAAGAGTGGCGAGAGAGTAGAGAGAGGAGAGAGTCAGCAAAAAACGAGGAACCGAAAGAGAAGAACGAAAGGAGATGGGCGCGCGAAAAGGCCAGAAAGAAGAAGGACACGAAAGAGGGGAGAGGAGCAGAACCAGAAAGAAGATATGAGAAAGACACGAAAGAGAGAACGATGGGCAGAGAGCGCAGGGAGAGAGAGAGGGAGAAAGAAAAAAGAAGAAAGAAAGAAAAGAGGAAAGGAAAGAAAGGAAGAAAAGAAAGGGACGCGAGAGGGAGGGAGGGAGAGGCGGGGGGAGGGGAGAGAAATGACACGGAAAAACAGAAAGGGCGACGTGCAGAGAAAGCAGCGAGCATGGAGCGGAGGGAGAGCAAAGAAGGAGAAAGGGGACGAAAGAAAGACAGAGAAGTAACAGGGGAGAAAGTAATAGAAAAAACACCAAAAAAAATAATAAGCGAGAACGAGTGAGACGAGAGAAAAAATAAAGAGGGAAAGAGGCGTTAAGAGGGACAGACAGACAAGCGGGCAATGAGGGGGGGAGGGCGGGGCGGGAGTTGCAGGGAGGAGGGAGGGACGTTCGAGGGAGGGGGGCAGGGAGGGAGGGAGGAGGGAGGGGACGGGATGGCGAGGGCGGGATGAGGTGAGGGTGAGAGGGACGAAGAAGGGGAAGAAGTGGAGAAAGAAAGAACAGCAAAGAGACAGGGAGAAAGAAGGGAACTTGAAAGGAGCTCCGGGAGGGAGAGAACGAAAGCAAGAGGGACTAGAATCTCGAGTGGAAAAGAAAGCAGGCCTGGAACGATTTCTTGATGTCTGTCGTGCTGCTTGCGGTGTCGGGCGTGTTAGTGCTGGATTTAGGGCGGGTGCTAGGGAGAACTACCTCTACTCGTTCCCCTCGGTAACTCTTGCGGCTTGTATTTCTTGATGGCGTTCTTCTTTCTTTCTTTCTTTCTTTCTTTATTCTTTTTTCGTTCTTTCTTTCTTCTTCTTTCTTTTCTCTTTTGTCTTTCTTTCTTTTCTCTTTCTCTCTTTCCTCCTTCCCTCCCTCCCTCCTTCCTTCTTTCTCTCTCTCTCTCTCTCTCTCTCTCTCTTTCTTTCTTTCTTTCTTTCTTTCTTTTCTTTCTTTCTTTCTTTCTTTCTTTCTTTCTTTCTTTCTCCTCTTCCTTCCTTTATGATCCTTGATTCTAATCACATTTTTCTAGAAATATTTTTCTACTTTCTTTTGCTGAAAAGCCCATCAGTAGCTTCCTGTAAAATGGCTTGAGGAAAACACATTTTTGGAGCTTGCATAGCTGAAAATGTTATCATCTGCATTTGCTTTTGATTGTTTGTCTGGCATAGGTCTATACTGGAAATTAGTTCCCTCAAAACATTTATTGAATGATTGATCGACAGGTCCTGCTACATTGTTCTGGCTGACTTGGTATGCACTGTGTAGATCAGGTTGGCCTTAAACTGGAAATCCTTTGTCTCTGCCTCCCATGTACTGAAATTTCCTAAGAATTTTTAAAAGTTTCTTTTTTTTTTTTTTTTCATTTTAGCTCCCAGTGCTACTTGTGCTAATTAAATACATAAGTGTCAGCATGACAATTGAAGGCTGAACTCTGGGCACACCTGTAAAGAATTAATAGTTAGGCAAGCCCTAAGGAGACCTTCAGGGGATTGTCTGATTGATGTGGGAAAACCTCCTCTATAGTGGATGGGATTATTCCTTGAGCAGATGGATAAGCTGGAGGGAGCTGGTTCAGTAAAGTCTAACATTCTTTAGCATGCTTTGGCAAGTGAGAGTTGCCCTTCTCTTAGCAATGCCTGTGGATCTGGTATGGCCAGCTCCCTTGGCTTCTGTCCTTTCATGCAGTATTAAGAACTCTAACCAAGAATCGAAAAAATAAAACCCTCTTGTTTCCCATAAGCTGTTTGGTTGTGACTTTATCAGCAATGTGCAGACAGACTGCAGTGCTGCTATAACTTTTTGGTTCTTTCATTTTATTTCTTTTAAAAATAGTTTGAGGATTCCCCCCTAATATTGTAATTTATAGTAATGTATATTGGTATGTCATTCATTAAGGTGAGCTCTAAGAGAACACCTTTACTCTAGAGACTAATTCTTGGGAATTTTCTTGTGTTAATTCATTGAGAGGAAGTTCCTCTCTTTATGTCCTATAAATCAAGTGGTAACTTCGTAGACCGTCTTAATTTCTCTTGTCTCTTTTTCAGATTATGTCCTAATTTCCAGTCAGTAGCCTCAGCACAATCTTCTGTTACGCCTCAGCTTTTGTTAATTTCTGAACCTTTCAAGGAATTTGTGTGGCTTATGGGTTTGCTTCTTGACAATACATTCTTCCAGAGCTTTAGGCTTGCTAGTTTTTTATTCTAACTCACTATTTCTTATCTTGCTTTTTATTAATGTAGATAAAATTCTGAACTGAATAAAGATGAATGATTTTCATTTCTTATCCCACTTATCAGTACAGGGTGGTATTTCTGAGGAGGTAAGGATGAAATAGTCTATTAATTTTACTGTGTCTCATCATAGAAATCACATTGGTATGTTTTAGTTTGTAACTGGCTTGAAAGTTTTATTAAACTTTGAAAGAAAGTTTACAAGGGACCTTTGATGTCATCTAGACACGTAATGTTCTGTGGAGCTTTGGGGCTCTAGTGATGTCTTTATGATGCTTCTTTTCTCCATGGAAGATGCATAAACTGTTGACCTGTCCAGTATGTTAGCTACTTACTGTAAATGAACAGTAATAAATGGCTCTTTCAAATTGTGATGTATAAGTACAGAATTTACACTGGATGCTGAAGACTTAGTGTGAAAAAAGGATGTGAAGTATTTCACTTTATTTTAATTGAGTATTTGTTTATATATTCTGGACTTGTTGGGCTGCTATGAATTATTAAATGTTTCTTTTTTCTCTTTATGTGACTAAATTTTTATAATTTCACTTGTGGTTCTTGTATATCTACAACGAAGATATAATTTACTATGAAAAATACTGAGTATGAGTGATTCTCCAAAGATTTTGTATGGATTAGAACCAACTTTACATTTGCCTTAGAGCTTTTTCATTGGCATCCACTTGATTAAATGTCTGCTGGCATATGGTGATGCTGAGTTTGTTTTGTAGGGCCCAATTGGAAAGCAACCATAATTAAAATTTAATAGTTAAAACATTGTTTGAATATGCAGCTCCCCCCTTATAACTAATAAATATTAATTCTTTCAGTCATGTGTATTGGGGATATTGGTATATCTTTAATTCTACGTGACCTAATTATGCTTATAAAATTATTTGGTTAATAGTGCATGATTATCACATTTAATATTCATGATCATCTATAGATTGTCTTTGACAAATTGAATATGCTATTAAACCTCATTAAGTAATTTTTTGCTTGTTTGTTCTGGTAACTCTGTTAGTTGCATGTTGGTTAGCTTTTCTTTTGGTTCTCTACTCTGTTTACCCCACATGCTACTATAGTTGCTATCACTTTCATTAACATCATGTAAGACATCTTAAAAGTGATTGTGTATGGCTTAAAATATTTCATATTTTATGACTTCAAAAAGTTCATATTTTATATATAGGATATGGTTTATAAGTGTATATGTGTGTAGTTATGTACACATGTATGTGTGGATGAATTTGGAGGCCAGAGGTTGTAGTTAGGTGACCTCTTTGCTCTCCTGATTCTTGCATATAGGCAGTTTATTGACTGGTTATCTCCCCAACTCTAAAATATTTTATTTTCTGTACTTAGGTTTTTCTTTTCCAGCAGTTTTCAGTATTGCTCTTTGCTTTCCTATTGTATGTCAGTTGTTGGGTTTTCATGAATAATAGTAATTGGTAATTATTAACCGTGTTCTGCAGATCATATTATAGTAAACTGTCTATGGATATAAATACTATAATATCAAAATAAATGTAATTATAGTGATGTGGTAACAGATGACCTTACCTGTATGCTATGCTTATGGGTATACATAGAGGAATTATTTTAATAGTTAAATATGGCAGCTTGATTTTCCAGATGGAGTTCCCCCCAAGTCTCCAGGTTTCAAATCAGTTCTGATTTGTTTTGTTTATGACATAGGATCTTGTGAAGTATAGATAGGAAACTTGTGGTTCTCCTTTTTCTGAAAATATTTTTAAAAAGCATTTATTTATTTATTTATTTATTTATTTATTTATTTATTTATTTATTTATTATTTTGAGAGAGAGAGAGAAAGGTATGCAGGTAGATGGAAGTTGGGGGCAACGTTCAGAAACCAGTTTTCTCCTTCTACCTTCTGGGGATCAAGCTTAGATCACTAGGTTTTCAAACAGATGCTTTACAACTGAGCAATATTGTTGGCCCAGGAACTAGTTCTTGATTAAAGGTAGAGAATATTCAAGATGAAACTGTAAATTTTTTTGTTTTAATCACAAAGTAGTTTGAGATCACTGGATTGTTTTGAAAAGATTGAGAAACTAAATATTTTGAGATCAGAAAATATAGTTTTCTGATTAAGTACTAACTTCAAGAAGTAAGGAACAACCTCAAGCCACCAAGAATCAACAAAAATAGAGAGTAAACACTTCCAGACACCATACTTAAAGCAATGAAGGATAATTGTGATTGCTTGAAATAAGAAACAAATGAAGCTAGTCTTCCATTTACCTCCTTGAGTTTCTAGATTGTGGCCTCCATGTGTTGAGAGAGAGCTGAGAAGATGAGGAATCCAAGGCCAGTGGAATTCATAGGGTGGAATGTCATGGGGAGAGACTTGGTGAACAAAGAAGCCTGAAGATCGTTAAAGGTTTCCTTTAAGAATTCAGGAGAGTACTGCTCAGCGCTTGTGTTAAACCTGAGGAACATTTGATCAGGAATTAGACGAAACAGTGCCTGGCACTTAACACAGGACCGAAAATATTAATCTGTTCCCAAAACTAGATTAAGAAAACTTCATGGATTTAGAATTGAGGAAAATCTTTACTTCAGTGTTGGAGATTAGTTAGCTTTAGACATAGCACTACTCCAATCTTAGCTAATAAATCTTAAAATCAGAGTTCTTCTGGATATGCCACCGTATACCTGCAATTTCAGAATAAGGGAGGCTGAGGTAGGGGAATACTGTAAGGTAGAGGACATTCTGGGCTTCTTAGCAAGTACCAGGCTAGGTAGGGCAAAATTGCAAGGGCCTTTCTCATAGTCCAAAACCCAAACAAACCAATCTGCCTGGAGAGATGGCTCAGTGGTTAAGACTCTGCCTCACAAGCATAAGGTCCTGAGATTGAATCCCAAGTCCTACATAAAAAACACCAGGAGAAATGATTGTGGCCTGCATTTCCAGCCCTGGTGGGCGGAGCCTGGGAAATCCCAGAAGAAAGCTAAAAGGAGCTAGACACTTTCCCACTTTGGTTTTCCACAGGGACCCACAGTGCCCTCTGATGCACACACACACACACACACACAAATGAATAATAATAAAATAAATAAACAAACTAATGGACAGAACCTAAAATAAGACAGCAGCAAAAGCAAAATAAACTAAGTTCTGAAAGGATCAAACTTCCAGTATTGTTTGACTGCATACCAGACCACAGCTTAAAAAAGTTGATAGGAATACAAACATGTCCTCTCTGGTATTATCAAGGTAAAGTACAAAGAAGTAGGAAAACACAAGCCATTATGAAGAGAATGGCTATTTGAAATTGACACAGTGATATTAAGATGATTATCAGAAGCATTTTTCCATATAATAGAGTTAAATTAGAAACCTAGAAGATATAAAAAAAGATTCAAATTAAACTTCTTGAGTTGACAACTGATGCTGAGGATGGAAACTTCATAGATAGCATAGTGGTAAGTTAAGAAATTTTAGAAACAAAGATTAGTGAATTTCAAAGACAGAAATAGACATTGTTAAACTGAAAAAGTTACAAGGACACACATGCTGCCTACTACACACTACACATACTGTACATGTGCCACAGTGAGCTATGAGACATCTTAGAATACATGAACATTGAAGTTCCCGAAGGAAAATAAATTACAAAACTGCATATGGCCACTCCCAAGACAGGAGAAGAAGACTATAGTTTCTGTGATTCATTTAAGGAAGAGAAATTCTGATTTCTGAGGCCTGCCTTGGAGAAGGAGTTAAAAGCCAGGAAGTATAGGTTTGAACCACTGGTAAAAGCAGTGATTTTTTTTTTAAGTGTATTCCAAAAGCACATGCAACAGAAGCAAAAATAGAAAGTGGGACTATAAATGAAATGTAGATGCTTCAGTACAGAAAAGAAACAAGTAAAAAGGAAACTGTGGAATGAGTGAAAATGTCTGAGAATGTCCAGAGTGTACAAGTAACCATAAGCCATATTGAAAAGTGAATAAAGGAGCTGGGTGTGATACAAGGCCTGCAGTCCAGTAGTTGCGAGACTGCGGTGAAAAGAAAGAGGATCACTAGTTTGAGACCACCTTGTATTGCATGGATTCTGTCTCAAGAAAAAAAGCAAAAAGACCATATGACATAATCTTGAAAAGGAGTTGTAAAAATGGCCAGCAGTATGTAAAAAGTACTTAACATCAATAATTAGAAAATACTAATCAGTTCATAATGAGCCCTCCTACAGTGGTTGTAATAAGACAAAAAAGTAACAAATGCTGCAAAGATGCAGCAGGGAAGGGAACTCCTGTGCATTTTAGACACTGTTGGTGGGAATATAATTTTGAGGTCATGCTTATATAGTTTATGGTAAGAGTCTTAACTTCATTCTTCTGTGTATCTGATGTCTGTTTTTCCAGATACCATTTGTTCATGATAGTAAGACTCTTAATTGAATAGGTTTTGTCCCATTTTCTTTTCTTATTTCTTCCTTTGTAAAGATGGTGGCAGAGCGACATTTCTCCTGTAGAGCTTCTCAACCTTGATTTTACTAAATCACTCATGCCATTTATTGTTCATTGGCTTCCCTATATTATGCAAAGCAGTGAATAGAAAGGGTTGGATTCATTAGGAGGCTCCTATTAACTTTTTCACATCAAATTTCAGTAGTCTTTAATGATCACTTCAAGGATCTATTTAGTTGCAGTTAGAGTTAAGATCATTCCCTCTACTTTTCTTAGCCTCTTTATCAACTTATTTCACCTATTTTTTACATTGTGTTTTTGATTGATAAGCTTTCAGTTTAGAGATTTCCCAGATATAGTAGTCCCCCTCCTGTCTGTGAGGAATATGATATAACATTCCCTGGGAGGTGGGTGTGGGTGTATATATATATTTTTTCTTACCTGTATAATCCTGTATATGCTGTTTTCTCCTATACATCATATGTTAAAGTTTAATAAGTTGAATGCAGCAAGAAATTAATGTCTAGCAATAAAATAGTATACCGATAGTAATATTTTGTAATAAAATGGCCAACATCACTACCAGTATGCTTTGGGACATTATTTAAATAAGTTATTTGAACTTGAGCACTGTAGTAACACTGTGTCATTAAGGTAATCTAGATCGTTACTAAGTGACTAATGGGCATATTTTATATAAAAAGAATGAGACGTTGGACAAAGGGACGGTTGATGGCCTGTGCAGGATAGACTAGGACAGCAGAAGAGTTCATCGTACTGCTTAAGCTGACAGAAGATTTAAAATGTGAACTGTTTATTTTATAATTTTCCTTTAAATATTTTCGTATTTGCATGAGCTGTATCTTAAGACTTTTCCCTTTATTATGCATTGTGTAATATTATTTCCCTTGAATGCTGGTCATATATCTGGCGTCAAGGGAAACACTGTAAGTGGGCCCTTGGTAAGATGGTTTTGGTGTTAGAGTAATGCCCCCAAAGAATTAATTTGTGTGTGTTTGGGGGTATGGAATTAGCAAGTGTCTCCACACTGTGCTAATAATCCCTGCTTGCTTCTGTCTTCAAGAAGATGATAGTCACTTGTCAGTACTAAATTAAGGCTTCAAGGATACCTTATATAGATCTTTGAAATATTTTCAGTTTTGATCTGTCCCTTTCAGTATTTCATCTTATTAATTCTATATCTTGCTACTTCTATTCCAGATTCTCTTTGCCCCCATTCAGGTAAAAAACTAAGCTCTTTGTCTGCACAGCACCCAGAACTTTAAAGAACTTTAAATCTCTGAGAGATTTGAGAGTTGATCTTGTGTTAAAAACTCCCCCCTATGCTGAAATGCATTAACATATTTTGTCTACTCTGAGGTGGTTAGGACAGGAACATAGGTAGCTAACTATTGTTTCTTAATGATTTGGTGAATAAGTGTCCTGTCTAAGACTAGTGGTACAATGGAAGGTACTTTTCTGGACTGACTTTGGAGGGAGCTATTGTCCTTTGCCTCGGCAAAGTAATGGGTGTTTCAAGATACTCTTGTAGCAATCTTGATTTGTTCATTGATTTCTGGAGAGATTGGGAAGGCTAGGAACTTTACTATATTATTCTTGAGGGTTTTTCTTATTTTTCCTTGATGTGTTGTTAAGGCTATCTTATTACTTAACCTTATATTACAAATGGCTAAGTGTATGCCAAGTCCCTTTGCAACTTTGAAATTTTTGTTTCCCGTGATGTTAGGCCTCATAGTTAAGTTTTATGGCACTCAATATTGGCTGTATATACTATGATAGTTAGTTGTATTCAATTACAGGACCATAGGTAAGTCTGAAGTTTTTCTTTACTAGGCAATGCTGTAGATAGCATAGCTTCAGAATTTGTAAAATGAGTTTGATAGAGTCATCTTGATGGTACTTTAATTGGTTCTTCAACTCCCTTGTTAAAATTGCATTAACAATCTTTTACTTTTTAGTTATTCAAGCGAAGAAATGTGGCCACAGCTGAAGAAGAAACAGAAGAAGAAGTTATGTCAGATGGTGGCTTTCATGAAGCCCAGATTAATAACATGGAGATGGCACCAGTAAGTAAGATAAGAAAGACAACTCTTTTTGTGCTGTAGATAAGAGACATAGCTAATTTTTAACTTAATACAGTGCCTTGATTAGTTAGGTATGGTGGTACATGTCAATAATCCCAGCATAAGGGAGCCTGAGGCAGGAGGATAACAAGTTTGCGGTCTGTAAGGGTCTTGTAGCGAGACTCTGCCTGATGACAAAGACAAAAAACTTAGGAAAATTACAATCTTCATTCATTTAATACCCTATTCTATCCCATAAAATTATAGTTGTTTTGCAAAGTAAAATTGTACTACAAAACAGTTGGAATTATAAAATTAGTTCTGAAATCTACAAAGTGTATACTATGTTCCCAGAAATAGACTAAAAACAAGAGAAGTGAGAGGTCTAGTCCACTTGGGACTAAAGAACAAAATCGTAGCTTGGGGAGGGAAAAAAAAAAAAACAAGAAACAAGCCTGAGGACCTGAGTTTGATTCCCAGCATCCATGTTAAAAAATGTGGCGTGTACCTGTGTCCCCGGATTGGAGAGTTGGAGAAGGCTTCCTGGGCCTTGCTGGCCAGCCATTGTAGCTGATCACTACCTTCCATGTTCAGTGGGAGACTGTATCTCAAAACATAGGGAGGAGAGTAATGGAGAAAGACATGTGATGGAGACCCCTGGAGTCCGCGTGCACCTACCTTCTCACACAAACGTACCACAGTTGTGATAATAAAATTGACATGTTTTTATGCTTTGAAAACTTGGATTTTATGTCAGAACTATCAGTATATTTTATTGCTTCAGAGTTTATTTAAATGTAGCCTATATGAAGTTATGCTTCATTTAAATGGGTCATATCTGCCTAGACTCCCTATGCATCATAATTAATTACATAATTTCAAGTAGATCACATATAGTATGCTATGCTTTTATGTAAATAATGAAGCCCATTACTTTTCATGATTAATAAATGCTAGCGAAACAAGTTAGACAAATTTTTTTGTGGTGCTGAAGAATTATCCCATCACCTGGTACATATTAAACAAGCACTGCCGCTGAACCCTCAGCCCCATGTATGACTTATGCTTGTTCTGTTTATTTTGCATGTGTGTCAGTGTGGGAGGCTCCTTGTGTGTCCAGGAATCACACTCAGGTCAACAGGTTTACTTAACAAGTGCTTTTTACCTACAGAACCATTTTACCAGCCTGATGACTTTTTTAAAGAAAAATGTCTTCCACATCAGTCACCCATTGGCATTTTCTTCCCTTGGCAACTATTAATAGTTCTTATTCTTCATGAGAACTTTTCTGTGAAGAAAAACAATTTAGTGTTAAGAGGTGTAATTTTCTTGGGAATTAAAAAAAAAGATACAAGTTTTTTTTTTTTATAAACTTATATCCCAGCAAAACTGAGCAAAAAGTAGAGACCTCTGCATACCCTGTGCCTCACACATGCACTGCTTCTCTTTTACCAGCCTTACTAGTTTGGGGCATTTATTATAATTGATGAGCTTGTATTAACATCACTATCACTCAGTGTGCATGTTTCACTTTAGAGTTCTCTCTGGTGTACATTTCATTAGTTTCTATTGGATCTGTAGAATAGTTTATAGAGTGCCTTCATGCCCTAAAAATCCTTTGTCCTTTGCCTCTTTATCACTTCTTGTCCCCTAATCTTTGACAGTCATAGCTTATTTGAAGTTCTTCATAGTTTTGCTCATCCTAGTAAACTAAGGTTGGAAATTCTGTAGTGTGTAGATTTTTTTCATTTACTAATTAATGTGCATTTATGTTTCTTCCATAATTTATGGTTGAAAATCATTTCACTAGAATCACACTTTTAAAAAAAATTTGTTTTACTAATGAGGCTTCAGATTTTTTTCTTCATGTATTCAAATCTTTCTTATTTATTTATTGATTGATTGTGGTATTGTGTGTGTGTGTGTGTGTGTATCACAAGGCAGTGCATGTGCCTAGGGAGGACCAAAGGATGATTTTGGATGTCATCCATCTTGATTTTATCCTGGAGTTTCCCCAGGCTCTCCCTCCCAGGGCTGGAAGTACAAGCTGCTGCCATTTCCAACTGATGTTTTTAAATGGGATCTGGAATCTGAACTCAGATCCTTCTGCTTTCCAGGCAGAGGCTTAACCCTTGATCTATCTCTCCAGACCCACACTTTTTTCCTAATATTTTGTTAGGCTCAAGAATTGTGACTTCCTTCTTGCAGTATCACAGTACTGTAGTGGCCAAGCGTCAAGGTTCCATCCATCTCTTTATAAGCCTACACCAAGCTAAGTATCATATTGAAATGTTTGCCCAGCATTTCAATGAAGGAAGTAGACAGTTTTCATGGCTTCCTTTTGGAATCAGTGCAGATGTTTAAAATGTCTGGTTGTCGTTATAGATACTATTATAGAAATAGTAGCCTTTGAACCTGAATTCTGCGACCCTTTGATTACCTAGTCACATCTTTCATGCTGTCCAGGTTGAAACCAGATGTGCATGTTATTTTTTTCCTGAAGCAGGTGTCTTCTGCAGGGCATAGCTGGCTGATCTACCCTCTCTCCCTCCCTTTTTCCCTCCCTCTTTCACTCCCTTCCTTCTTCCCTCTCTCTTTTCACTCCCTACCTTCCTTTCTCCTTCTCCCCCTCTCATATTTAAAAATAAAAATATATAAAATTTATAAAAAAGAAATATTTCCATTCATTAAAGTTGTTTAAAAGGAGACTGAATATTTTATATAAGATTTTGTTAAGTTATGGGAGGTTCTATCCTATTTTGAATAAACTTTATTGAGGTGAAAAAAAGAATTGTGATTTCCATTGAATGGATAGATTTTTGTTTTATATTCTTGGAATGGCTATGGCCTGGATTTAGAGACAGTAGTCATGGGTTCAAATTTTTTCTTTTAATTTACTAGAATAGCAAGTTTATTTTGAGGCAAGCGAACCCTGACCATGGGAGGCTAACTGTTCATGAGTCAGTTTAGCTGAGATTAACACCTAAATCTTCTGACTTAAGAATTGAGCATTCGAATAAATACAAATAGGAAATAGGAAAAAATTAAATTTGGAGGTGTAAAAAGGATGGACTCCAATGTTGCCCTTTTACCCTAAAGTAAATTCAAACTATCTCCTGTAGTCAGTGTCAGTCACAATTTTAAATATAGAGTTCTTTAATAATAGAATATTTTCAAACTAAGGATAAGTTGGAAAAATAAGATATAAAGATAAAGGTATATACAGGTAATGCTAAACCTGTTAACTTACATATGTCATAAAAGTAGCTAAAGCTAAGAAAACACTTCATTGTCCTTACCAGTGCTTATATCTTGGTAGTAATTATAATTGCATTAGAGTTTTATTAGAAAATAAATGGAACTCTTGTTTGTGTGTGTGACCCAGGCAGGACCTATGCAAGCTAGTTAAGCACTCTGCTAATGAGCTACATCCCCAGTTCTACAAATGTAGCTTTTTTTAAGATTAAGGCAGAGTTTATTAGAGGAGATAATGAACAGAACTCATGGACTTCAGACATGGAATTCACGAGGAGCAAATATCTAGAAAAGAACTCAGAGGCTTCTGACATGGAGTGTCATGAGGGGCAGGTGTCCCACAAATGTAGCTGTTGAATTGAGTAATTTGACAAGAGTGTTTGCAAGGTTTCTATGGAGAATGTTGCAGGTTCCTATGGACTCCATTAGAAGCTAGGCCAGTTAGGGATAGAGGAAGTGGTTTCCTGAGCCTGTAGAGATAGTCCTTTTAGAACTGATGTACTGTTCGTTTCTGGTAAATTCTTCTAGGAAGAAAGCCATTCTTTCCAATTAAAAAAAGATACAATTGAATATAGTGTTTTGTAGACTTCCTCAGAGAACCATCATAGTTAGACACAGATGTCAACTTGACAGTTGAGGTTTTATGCTCTGAGCACATTTGTTGAGAATTAGTGGTTGCATTGGGCCCAGAACAAACCTTCAGGAGATTGTCTAGTTGATAGGGAAGGCCCAGCCTAATACAGAGAGCTGTTTGAGAAAGTTGGCATCCTTGTGTATACTTGGCTAGACATGCTTGTCTGGCAAGTAAGGATTGTCCCTCTCTCAGCCATTATGTAGAGATGGTGTGGCTAGTTCCCTGGACCCTGGTGTTGGTGTGAGCTCTCCTGTCAAGTTGGACTGAGAACTGTAACCGGACAATCTAAGAGAAAATAGACCACTTGTTCCCTTAAGCTGTTAAATGGTATTTTGATCAGCAACAGTGCAGACTAACTGTAACAAAATTTACAAAATAAAGAAGGATTTTAAGAAAATGGCTTACTAGATTAGGAATGGGCAGCTGTATAGTCTGAAGGGCAAGTTGATAGGCTAAAAATTCAGATCAGAGTTGATGTTGCAGTCTGAAGGTGAATTTCCCTTCTCTTCAGAAGGTTTTCTTTGCTCTTAAGGCCTTCATCTAACGCTGAGGCCAAACCACATTTTGGACAGCAATATCTTCCCTTCAGATGTACTTTTAAAAGTACTCTCATAGTAACATTTAAAATAGTATTTGGCCAAATTGCCTGGCTGACACATAAATTAACTATTACAGGTTACAGTTTATGTTAGGCCTCCATACATTCTGTAGTCTTATACCATACAAGTCTCAAGTAATGACAACAAAATTTATTTCTCCAACTTAAAGTAGTACAGCTTTCCTACATACCTAGTCCTTTCCTGGAGGATGCAAAGAAAACTTCTTGACATTGTCTAATTTAAATACCATGATATAAGTCTATACAGTTTATGTAAGAGGAAAAAGATTGTGTAGCTTTGTGGTAAAATAGTCATAATAGTCACTTAGATGCTTTTGTTTATTCAGGGATCAGCCTTTCAGTGTTGGTCGCTTTTTTGTTTTTAAGCAGAATGCTTTATGTATTTCTCCATGGGATTCTTTTGTTTCAATACAGTCTTACTTTATAGCTCAGGCTGCTGTTAAATTCTTTTTTATAATGCTTTTTATATTCTTTTAGTGTATGAATATAGTGAGTTCGTGTGATTTTCACCTTATAACCTAATTCCAATCCCCTACTTTTCCTACTACAAGCTTTCTTCTCCTTCACCATTTTCCCTCCTGTTTTCATGTCTTTTTGTGTATGAGGCACTTGAGTTTCATCTGGGTTTCTATTAGTGACATATCTGGAATCTAGTTGGAATAAGGGTCTGTATACTCCTTGGGGAAAGAAGCTCCATGTTGCAGTTTGCCTGCATGGTTGCTGATAAATGACCCTCAAACGGCTTAAGGGAACAAGGGTTTATTCTCTTTTATGATTCCTGGTTCCAGTTCTTAGTCCAGCTTGACAGGAGAGCATGCATAAATATCAGGGCTGAGGGAACTGGCCACATCATCATACATAATGGCTGAGAGAGGGATGATCCTTACTTTCCAGACCAGCATGTCTGGCCAAGGGTACAAAAGGATGCCAACTCTCTCAACCAGCTCTCTGTGATTTATTCCAGGATCTAATCCCACCCACCATGGGTTGGACCTTCCCCATCAGGTAGACAATCTCCTGCAGGTTTGCTCTGGGCTTAACTCAACTGTCAACTCTCTACAAATGTACCCAGAGCTCAAACTTCCAACAGTCAAATTGACACCTGTGTTTAACTATGACACACCAGTTCCCCACTATCTAATGTGAACCCTCATCAGTCTCTCAGAAAGATATAGTGCCTCTTGAGTTTGTTTCCCCCCTTTCATGAGGAGTATTGATGGCCAAAATCTTGTGCAGGTCTCACAATAGACATAATATAGTGGATATAGTATGAATATAGCAGCCTTGTCAGGTCCAGAGGATACTGTCTGGTTGTACCTCTCCTTACCCTCAGGTTCTTAACATTCTCACTACTCCCTGGTATTAAAGTCTTAATCTCCTTTTCTCAGCCTGTCCTTGGAGGGGGTGTAGGCACATGTGATCACACTTGGCTCTCTGATGGAACTCTTAAGCATACATGTTGCCTACTAAGCATTCATCATTTATAAAACACAATTCATCTCGACTATAATGTTTCTTAAAATGATAACTTTATTTCATTGTGATATGTGATCTTGAGAAGAGAGTTAATTGTATGCTGGGCATTGGTTATAAACAGATCAAGTACAGCAAGAAAATAATGTGAAACAAAAGTTTTCAGAAAACTTTTTTTTTGCAAGAAAATAGCAAGAAAATAGGGATTTTAAGTAAGTTTAAGACTGAGCAGTTGAATTTGACAATGGTTGTAGTCTATATTTATGTAAGACTCCCATTAACTTCTTTAGTGTTGGTTGAACATGTACATAACAATTATTCATGAAAGCGTAATGAGATTGACAAGCATTGAAATATTTATTCTACCTTATAAATATGTTCAATTTTTATGTCTTTATATATCAGTTAAAATAAATTTAAAACATAAAAGATAGGCTTTTTGGTTTTCAAGGAGACTACAGTAAAGTGGGAAATCTTACACATTGATAGATAAGGAAAAATATCTGATAGATAAGGAGTTGAATAAGTTGGGGCTGTAGCTCAGTTGGTAAAGTGCTTGCCTAGCTTGTCTGAAGCCCTGGGATTCAAATCCATTCCCATATAAACTGATATGGTGGTATATACTTGTAATCCCAGGACTGGAGGTGGAAGCAGGAGGATCAGAAGTTCAAGGTCAACTTTGGCTACATAGCAAGTTTGTTGACAGCCCTGGCTATATGAGATCCTGTATTACTTTCCCTCCACACCTCCAAGAAAAATTGTATTCTTTCAAATAAGCAAATTAAAAGGAAAAGGGATGGGGGCTGGCAAGTTGGCTTGCGTACCATGACATGATGATGTATGTTGATTGGAGTGCACAGCTCTCACTTTTTGGTGTAATAGAGATTCAGAGCAGGTGCTTTATGTATGGAGGTCATGAAAAACCTTTTAGAAGTTAATAGTTTTTAATAACAAGAACAGCTAGTCCTGAGATGAGCAAGAAGGGGATAATATTCTTATGTTAGTATTTACTAGGATTAATTTATGATGGTACTGAGCTTTTTTATTTTATTAATTTAGTGAAAGAGGCATATCTAGAGAAGAGAACACTAACTAGTGCAGAAGTCAGAAGTCAACTATGAGAAGTTGATTCTCTCCTTTCTACAACGTGGGCTCTGGGATTGAACTCAGGAAGTCCCTAGGTTTGCACATAAGTACCTTCTTCCTTGAGCTGTCTTGCCTGCCCCGTTGTGGTCTTTTTAGTGACCAAAGATGTGACCTCCTTACATCAATGTGCTATTACACATTTTTTTTCATTTAAAGATTATTAAATATTTGTTCAACTTTGGAAATGTATGATTAACTTGTTAGTATTTATATTATCCTTGCTTCCATTGAATGAAAAATTAATATTGTTTTATTTGCTTTTTATTTGTGAATCAGGGTGGTGTTATTACTTCTGACATGATTGAAATGATATTTTCTAATAGCCCAGAGCAACAACTTTCTGCAACACAGAAATTCAGAAAACTACTTTCAAAAGGTAAGCTGAGAGTGTGTATCTCAGGCAAATTGTTTTTGGAGTACGTTTTAATAGTTTAAAAAAAAAGGAGAGATACATACTCATATAATTGTAAACCTTTTAATTTCCTTATTTATGGGATCATACTAGGATAAAATGGAACATTTCTTTTTTAAAATAGTTTGCTTATTTATTCATTATGTGTGCATGCATTTATGTTCCTGACATTGGAGGGAGGGGGGGAGGGGAAGGACTTGCACATGTATGCCATGGTGCAGGAGTGGAGGTCAGAGACAACTTTTAGAAATCAGCTCTCTCCTCCCACTATGTGGGCTTCCTAGGATGAAACTCAAGTCTCCAGGTTTGTGAGTAGGCCTCTTGCCTGCTTACCGAGTTGTCTTGCCATCATCTCCAAAACATTACTTTCATTTGGGGACTGTCATACAAAAGGCCTTATTGAATAGCATTCAGCATCTTATGTTGATTGAAATTATAAAACTCTATTCTTTGTGGGAAAGCTAAAAGCTATTACTTTAAAGAAGAACGATTGTTGATTTTTACTGTTAGCTTAGTACTAAAAGTAAAGTATGGATTTATTGGATAACTGCTTTGCTTGATATAATTAGAGTGGGAAGGGAGTGTGGTACTTATAACTCCAGGTGAGTCAAAAACAATTCTGAACTGTATTGAAGTGTTAATAGCAAATGCTAAAATTGTACAGTATAAGCTACAGTTAATTTAAAATTATCGTTGATTGAAAATATTAATATATATTGAGGTTAAGTGGAATAAAAACTTAATCATTCAAACGTAAGGAGTTGTCTTTTTTGACAGCCCTGCCCTCCCTTCATTTTCATACTAAAGCCTATAATTTTTTTTGTGAAATCTTCCCAGCTACCTTACTCTCAAAGTAATCAAACTGAATTTTAACTTTTTTAGGGGGGAAGGTAGATTTTCAAGTTGGAAATGAGAGATATTATGAATAGTTTTGATCTATATAGTCTTTACACTGAAATCAAAGGATTGTTTTTCTTTTATTTTGTGGGGAAACAGAACCTAATCCTCCTATCGATGAAGTAATCAGCACACCAGGAGTAGTGGCCAGGTTTGTGGAGTTCCTCAAACGGAAAGAGAATTGCACATTGCAGGTGCGGGCATTTTCATTTCTTGTTTAACAGCTTAGTTCTCCTTAACTTGTTTTAATGTGTTTTTTTAAACTGATTTTAACTTATATGAAAGATTGTTTTATAATGATATTCTTGATAGCCACTTTGTAAGCTGTTTTAATGCTTTGTTAACAAGTGACCCTGGGTATATGCTCTAGAATTTTTGTCTGTAATCATTTAAAACGTTTTATGATCATTGTAGATTATTTTAATAAGAAAGTGTTTGCATAATGGAATAATCATAAATACTAAGCGATATGGACTACGTAATATAAACACTTTACTGAGAGCATTGTTCATTCTACTTACTGGCTTATTATTGGTTAATCATGGGCTGGCCTAGAAACTCTGTAATTCCCCAAGCCTGGTCCTTATTCTCCTACCCACAAGAACTGACGTGAATAGCTTTGTCAGGATTGTGTAGGATTTATATTTGATCCTTCAATTTTACTATACAGACATTCTAAAAGTAATTTAAGTTTACAACTTCTACAATGGATAATTTTCAAAGAAATTCTAGCTGGTCTCAAAGAAACCAATTGTAAGTTGACTCACATTCTTCAAGTTACCTCGAATTTTTTAGTACTATTTTTTTCCCTGAGTAAAGTTGGTTTTTAGTAATTTTGTGATTACTCAGTAGCTACACTTCTTTAGCAAATTGATTTAGTATCTGAATTATTAACAATCAACTCCTGGTCTCTAATTTCTCACTAGAGTAAGCGATCTGAAAGGTTCAGATTCTTTAGATACCTTTCAACTATAAAATTTTGTTAATTCATAAGTAGATCACAGATTGGAATTATTTTTACAAGCAAGTATTTGCTGACAACAGGTGAAGGGCATTTTTACCCTGCTTTGCCTATTCCTGCCGTACTCAGCTGGTGCCATGTAGGAACTAGGCTGACTGGGGCATTTGGTAGATGATAATCCCAGTACCTAAGCTCCTTACTGGCTAGACCATAGTAGGTGATTCGTAAATCTTAAGCTTTGTCTTGATATCCTCTCTCCTTTCCTCCTACCTCATCTTTCTCTTTCTTTTACATCTTTATTGTGGTGATGAGTTCCTTTCAGAGGAAAAACAAGAAATCCAGAAAAGGTAGTGTTCTACTGTCCTATCAGTTTCTCTTCTCCAGTTTGACATTTTCCAATCCCTGTGTTTATTTGAATTAAGATTCTGTTTTTCTAGCTGCCTTCTGGATTGTAACTCTGGTCTCCATCTAAGGCCAGAATCACCAGACACCTGAAAAATCATGTTCACCTGAGAGCAAGGAAAGAGAGACTTTACTCAGAAAAGGAAATCCAGACAGCCAACACTGCAGAGAACAGAGCCTGATCCCTGTGCAACCTGCCAAGAGAACCAGAGGGGCCAAATGAGGAGACTTACTGCAGTTTATCATTTGAAATACTTTGTAGGAAAAGGGAGGTAGGGAAAATTATCATTTTGTTTATGATGCAAAAACTGTTGCTGTCCAATCTCCGGTCATGGGTATAGAGGAGATATTCTGATTTTACTGTTGGATCGAGTAGTTTTTATTAAGTGGTTGTGGAAATCCACTTCCCTATGCTTTAAAGAAAGAAGACAGAACTCCTCAGATCTAAATGAAGAAGGGCAATGAGTCTTTCTTCATCATCATACTCTCCTGTACTGAGTCAGGAAAACAGTTTGTTCTTATACAGTGCCTTCTTCTGGCTAACTAAATTCTACATCATTCTGTGATTCTGTCCTGTAATGTTAGAACTTCGTGTATCTGAAGATGAAAGTTTTCAAAAAGTACCAAATTCTCTTCTACCTAAATATCTAGATTCTACTTGTGCACAAATGATACTTAGACTGAAAGATTGAAAGGGATTCCTCTTGAAGTGACCACCTTAGGAATTTATCTTCATTATTCTAAGACTGAGATATAACCAATTTATTTATCGTTTAAGAATTGTCTTCTCCACCCATCCTTCTTCACATTTAAACACAGCATGACATGTTCTGTCAGTATGAGGAATTGGTAGCCTCGATTGGTAAGAGAATGTATTGTCAGGGAGACTGGAGCAGGCTCTGCCATTCTTTAGGTAGTTAGACGGGCTCCTGAAAACTTGGAGGACATTCCTTCCTTGGTGTTTTTTTTGGAGAGGACTAACATGTAAAGGTGTTCCTATATACTTTCTACTTATTAGAGAAGAACAGTACTTACTAGAAAAGAACAGGAATAAGGCTTGGCCATTTCTCCTCAAGAAAGAGATTGAATGCTAAGTGATACTCAGAGGAAATTCAATAACTCAGTATTAAATCCCGTGGACAAACTTAATTTCTTCATTCCATAGCCAAAGAATTCTAGTGAAGGGATTGGACTCTTCATTACGATTTTGATTTCTCAAATCAGTGGTGTACCTTGAATAAGGGAACAAAAAATGCCTCCTTGGGACATCACTATCTAGGTACTCACTTGCCATCAAACTGAAGATGAACATGAGTGGAATATAGGATTTTTGAAGCAAGCAATGCCTCAGCTAAACATTTTCCAAGCTTAGTGATATATTGGAGCCTTTGGCACAAAACTACTCTGCTTTATGATGTGGTTTGTCTGACTGAGACCCAGCATCTTCATGGTGTCTTCTGAGACGCTAAGGTGTTGCATTCCAAAAACTTTTTGTACGCTTGTAAAAAAATCTAGAAATAATAAACTTGTTCTTGACTTCTGAACATTAGATAGATATTCCTCTAAAACTTATAAATTTGAGCTATGTGGGCTTAGTTTTCCCTTTCTTGCCTTTCTTGCCTCTTCTTAAAGCTTAGTGCGATAAACTGCAGTAAGCCTTCATCCTTCTTTCCCTTTCCCATCTTCATTGATCTTTCTACCTTTCCTGGAGGGTTGCTCAGATAACTCAGGCACTGTTCTCTGCAGTTTGATAATCTGGGTTTATCTTTCTGATGTGAGCCTTTCTTTTCACTTGCTCTCCAGGTGAGCCTGGCATTTGCTAGGAACCAGAGTGGAACCGGCAAAGTGGCCAGCAACAGAGTCCTGATCCAAATGGAGAAAGGGAACCCAGGCGTACCTCAACCTGGAGTGGGAAACTTGATAGGAGGTCAGAAGTACTTCAGCTTTGGATTCTCATTTTCCTTATTAAAGGAACTGAGCACCAGAAGGTAGAGACACAGAAAGGGGAGAGAGAGAAAACACCAAATCTTAATGAAATTTCAGTTGTAGCCTTATTTAGCAAGTTCCAGTGGCAATAATAGTGGAGTGAACTTATAAGGAACTAAAGCCACCAGGTAGTTGTTTCCTTTAATGCCAAGATTGTTAAGGCTATAGCAGTACAAAACAAGAGAGGAAATGAGGCTTTTAGCTATAACTACTTTTGGTTATAACATTTCTTAGATATTTTCCCCCCTTTCAAGTTACTGTTTTTCCTCTTGAATCATGTAATTACTTTTTTGACTGTTTCAGCAAATATATGTGAATTAGTATAAACATGTGTGATAGCTGCTTCCAACATTAGGAGTATTTCTCATGAGGGGAATTGTCTTTCTTACACACGTGTGTGCATGTGCACGTGTACACACACACACACACACACACACACACAAACACATACAAAACAAATGGAGTATGAATTTTCATAAACTAGAGATGGAGAGATGGCCTAGAGGTAAATTCTCTGCCTCACAAGCAAAAGGTTCCTGAGTTTGGATCCTGGATCCCACTTAAAAACACCCAAGTGGAGAGTGGAAATGGCGGCAGCTCGTACTTCTGGTCCTGGAAGGCAGAATTTGGGAAACTCAGAGCAATAGCCAATAGGAGGTAGAAGCAATCCAGGATGATTCCCGAAGTTACCCTTAGGCCTCCATAGGCACACATAGTATTTTCTGATACACACAGACGTACATTTCAGTTGTATCCTTATTTAGCAAGTTCCAGTGGTAATAATGGAGTGAAAACTTATAAGGAGTTAAAGTTACCAGAAATAATTTTTTAAAAGTTTTTCATAAAGTGAAAACATCAGAGTAATTGATATCTTGTGTGTACACGTGCATATGCTTAAATATTAGTCTGGATATAGAAAGTCTTCAGTGGCTTTCTGATTATAGTTATTCATCTACTTCTGTCCCTAATCACAACAAAATGATTTTTTGATTTCCATTCTTGAGTTGTCTCTTCATTCAGAGATTATTATGATTTTGTACTTTTCTGACAAAATATAGTTCTCTCACTTTTTGCTGCGATGTATTAGTTTATTTTTTGTCCTCCATGTCAACTATTACTTTCTTTTCATTTCCTAGTCATCACCATCACTGTTCTGGTTCTGTTTCATTCATGTGAGTGGGCTCTAGAATCCTTCATTTTCTCTAAGACCTTTTCTTCCAAACTTAGCCAAATACCTGGTGCCAGTTAGCATTCTAATTATTTCTTGATAATGCTTTAATATTTCCTTTATTTACTCAGATTTTAGCTCTATTTTGCATCAGTTTTATTGCATTTCCCTTTCTCTTACTTTGTATCCAGATATGACTTAATTTTCTCAGAGTACTTTACTATTACAGTTTTCATTACTTTTGGTTTGCTCTCTGTAGTTACTATTTGAACTTTAAGCTGTCCCGTGATGGAACAGTCTGCTTTCATATTCTCATCATTTATCTCTCTTTTAACCAATTAATCTTAATAATGAGTGAAGGAAACACCTTTTTGGAGACATATAATATTTTAGTATAATAATTTGGCACACAATTTAAAGATTATTTTCCTAGATACTAAATGTTACTGCTAATTGAAATATTCCTGTGCTAGTGTTTCTGAAAACTGAGACTGAAAAAATTTTGAAACTTTCTTTCATTACTTACAGAAGTGAATGTGTGAAGAATAGTCTTCTGATATTTTGGGTTTTATTTTTAAGTTTCTTGAACTTCAGTTGTTACAAAATGTCATTAGTTACAGTGTTGACTTTCTTTAGTTGTGGTATTCTAATGTGGACTCTCTAAGTTGTGGCTTTGCAGACTGCTTCTGTTGTACCTGTCATTGTCACCTTCATGAGTTTTTTTCATCATTTCTTGTGTCACATAACTTTGGACTATGCTAGTCTGATTGCCCTCCCATTTCTTTCATGTTCCTCTATTCTCAATGCATGATGATTTAGTTTTTCCTGTATCAGCTGTCTTTTTATTGATCTGAAAGCTTAGGACAATTTTTTTTTTTACAAAGTATGCTTTTAATACATATAAATTGATCTTTCAGTCAAAGATCCAACACTGTATGAAATGGGATATTTTAAAGGTTAAGCAAAAGAAATTACCCTAAAATTTAGCTAAGTACTCTTGACAAATAGAAATAGAGTTTTCATTTTTGGATTTTTATTTTTTTTTTAGCATTATGCTAAAGAGAAAGTTAGGGATGTATAGAGTAAGCAGTTGTTTTTTTTTTTTTCTGTTGTTGACTCTGATTTTCATATCATTTGCTTACTTGTTCTGTAAGGCTAGATTTACCTATATTTTACTCAGTTTGTTTCTCTTTATTTCTCTCTATTAAAAATGCTGTTTTAAAAAACTTATACTTAAAAAAAAAAACTTATACTTCAACATTTCTACAATTATATATCTATTCTTTAGACTTAACAATATCTTCTCTTTTTCCTTGAGATTATGTTACTTTCATTTTATACTAGTCTCCTCTTTGCATTTTATTTTGTCTATTCCATAAAAATTGCTGTTTTTTTATTTGAATTACAGAACTAGTACAGGGCCCAAAAGAACATAGGTTGTTCAGTGGAATCATTTTTCCTGTCTTCAAGTAAGCAACAAGTATTTTTTTTTGTCACTCTGTCCAGTAGATTATCTTTGCAATAAATATATTAAAATATTTATTCCTTTAACTCTTTAATTAGTATGGTATATTAAAACATGTTCTTTGATATTTTGGGTTTGTTTCTTTTTATTTGAATTTTCAGATACCATTTTATAACAGCTTACGAAACATTCTCTCTCTCTCTTTTTTTAATAGTTTGATGTTAACTATATTTTGGTTTAAAATTTTAGAGACCCTGAATGTTCCCGTAGGCTGAAGTACTTCTTCTGGAAATTTCTTTCTAAAATTGATTTGGTATTTGGCTGATAGGTGATACTCACGATAATGATCCAAGACTCTTCTTTATGTATAGAAAACTTGATTGTTGTAAGTATCCAACTTTAAATTCTAATTGATAACAAAATTTATTTTATCTTTTTAGTTTGAGTCAGCTTGGGTCCTGACAAATATCGCTTCAGGAAATTCTCTTCAGACTCGGATTGTGATTCAGGCTGGAGCAGTGCCCATCTTCATAGAGTTGCTCAGCTCAGAGTTTGAAGATGTCCAGGAACAGGTAAAAAAAAAAAAAAATCCAGCAAATAAGAAGCAGATCAATGAAGAAAAATGTCTACTTCAGTCATATTCAGAGTTTGAGTTGAACTCCCTGCCTGCTACAATTCATTGCAAGAGCCTTTTCTTGATCGAACCTCTAGTGTTAGTGTTGAAGTATTTGCTACTTCAAGTAAAGACATAGAAAACATTAGTAGCTTTAACAAATTTGTAAAGACAAATTACTGCTGCTAAAGGAGCATGATTTTATTTGTGATTTTATTGAGAAATAATTGACATAGTTAAAAACTACACAGTATATGTTGTACACATGTGAAACTATCATGAAATTGCATTTGTCATCTTCAAAAGTTTAATGAATATAGTTTTTTTAAAATTTTTGGTCAATTATCTGCTTATTGATTTTTGTTGTAAGTCAGTCTAAGTACATTTTTATTTCGCCAAGAAACCCAAGAAAGCTATTATTACTTAGGAGTGAGGATCTTTTAAAAATAATTGGTTCTATTTAATGGGTGCACACATTTTTTGTCACATTTCCTTTTGTTCATTGTACATAATTAGAATATTATTTTCTCCTCTGATTCTTTAACTGTTTAATTTAACTTTCTGGTGAATGAATGTTAATAGTCCACAGGCCAGCAGGATAACTTGTTAGGTAAAGGAATTTGTCACCAAGCCTGACAATCTGGAAGCTACATGGCAGCTGAAGATAACTGACTCCTGCAAATTATCCTCTAATGTGCTATAGCTGCATTCCCCTCCCCAATAAATAATATAATAGAACAAAAGATTGTTAACAGTTTAATGTTATATGTTGATTATTGTGCTTGTACAAAGTATTAATGTGCTATGTTGGCATCTGTTTGCAGAGTATGAAAGAATTAAATTTTACCATTGTCATTAATGAATAAATCTTTCACAGGCAGTCTGGGCTCTTGGCAACATTGCTGGTGATAGTACCATGTGCAGGGACTATGTCCTGGACTGCAACATTCTTCCCCCTCTTTTGCAGTAAGTTTTTTTTTTTTTTTTCTTTGCTGAATACGGGAAGTATTGTATCTTTGGAAGTCATTTTAGCTTTCCTAGTGTTACTGTCATTGCAGATACCTCTTATTAACTTGTTATATAATTTCTTCAAGCAAGTACCCTATTTTACTTTTTAGTCCCATTAAAATTAATGAAAGTTTGTTCTGAGAAACTGTTTAAAGAGATCTTTTTTCAGTAGCATTACTTGTTCATCTTATTCAATGAGAAAATTAATATCTTATGTAATTTAACCTGAACCGTTACTCTTATAGGTTATTTTCAAAGCAAAACCGCCTAACCATGACCAGGAATGCAGTCTGGGCATTATCTAATCTTTGTAGAGGGAAGAGTCCGCCTCCAGAATTTGCAAAGGTAAACACTATGCTTGTGTGAAATAGGCAGAAAGAAAGGTCCGTAAGAAAATCACTATTAATGCTTGTTGAAAGGTAATTTTTGATAGTGTGTTTAGATAGGAATTTTGTTGATTTGTAGATTAAAAAAATCTTTCAATGGTTTGTTTTTAATTAGGATCATTTCTCAATAGCTATAAAAAGCAAGTCTTTTTACCTCTTTGGTTTATAAAGTGTTTTGTGCCAGAGTCTAACTCAGAGGATAGATATATATTAAATCTTTTTTTTCCTGAAGTTACTTTCCTTATATTCTAACTACCTCAGCTGGGTAAACCGAATGACCCATGACAGCAGTCTCAAAGATAGAAAAATGCTGTCAGTTACTTGCTAGTCTATAATTAGAAGTGAAACCATTCTAGAGTTCGCCAGGTGTGTGTTTGGTAGGCCTCTCGATTATTTCACTCTGGGTTTTTATTCTGTTAAATATATAATCTTCTTTGTTTATAGGTTTCGCCCTGTCTGAATGTCCTTTCCTGGTTGCTGTTTGTCAGTGACACTGATGTTCTGGCTGATGCCTGCTGGGCTCTCTCCTATCTGTCAGATGGACCCAATGATAAAATTCAAGCAGTCATTGATGCAGGAGTATGTAGGAGACTCGTGGAGCTGCTAATGTAAGATAATATAAGAAAGTGTGTCTGTTGTATTCTATGCTGCTAATCCTTAAGTATTAGTTGATTGTAATTCTACTTATTGTGGCCTGCTGTCTCCTCAACCACTGGAAATCACAAAGTATACTGCTGTGGAAAATAGTCATTTCTCATTTAGCAATTAACTTAGACTAAAATACTGTCAGTGGTCATTCTAGTTACTCAGCTGAGGAGTTGGGTCATAAGGACAATGACTACAGGAAATAAGGTGTGATAGACTAATATTACTTTTTTAATAGCTTTGATGGAAATGGAAGATTTACTCATGGTATGAATAATTTGAGACTATTAATGAACTCCTTAGGTAATACTTAGAAAATACAGAGTGACAGTCTAATGAGGAAACACACAATTACAAGCAGCATAAATTTTGATACACAATTGAGAGATTGTTACACTTTGACATGTGGAATGAGATAAGTATAAAGTACACAACATAATGTTGCAGGTTTGCAGATGACTGACTGGGGACTAGTTCCAGAAAAGTAATGTTATGTTAATTGAAAACTAAAGATCAAAAACTGTTGGTCAAAAGCATTTACATCTGGGAGTAATCTTTTGTATCATTTGGTTAATAGATTATGGCATATTTCAGTTGTTTCAGAAAACTAAAGATCAAAAACTGTTGGTCAAAAGCATTTACATCTGGGAGTAATCTTTTGTATCATTTGGTTAATAGATTATGGCATATTTCAGTTGTTTCATTTTAGACAAAATCTTAAAGCTAGAAGGAAGGAATTGATGGTTTTTAGAAGATTGACCAGTCATTGTTATCAAAGAGAATTAGTTTTTTTTCTTTGAAATTCAAGCTTAGTATCTGTCTTCAAAATCTATAAAACAAACTTTGGGAGGGGTGTTGTTCGTTTGTTTGTTTTGACCAGTAAGGTGGTTTTTTAAGTTTTGTGCAAAGACAGGAGTATTTGAGATCAGAATTCTCATTTCCATTTTCAGATTAGCTCAGCGGCTCATATACTAGTTAGTTTTGCTGTAAACATTAGATAACTGATTGGGTTTTTCGGTTATAAAAATGTTAATAGTTCCTCTATTACCTCAGCATCTATCGGAGGCCATGTAAGGAGTTAATGAAGCTTAAGTTAAGATGAAGCATGGAAGTTAAAAAATATGGATTCCATGGATTCCAGTTGTTCAAGTATATAGGAAACATTGCTAGGAAAGAACTACTAAGTTTTGTTTGTTTGTTTGTTTCTCTGACAATAAAGAGGCTCCCAGCAAGATGGCTCAGTGGTTGAAAACACTTTGCATCACCCTGATGTCCTGCTTGATTGCTGACCTTAAAAGGTGGAAGGAGAGAACCTGCTCCTGAAAATTGTCCTACCACATCCATGTGCTTGCCCATACTCGTACATGCTTACACACAACATATATAGAATAAATGTTAAAAAATGAAGGGTGGGGGAGATAGCTTTTCTTGTGGACACTAAATACTCTATCATGGAGTCTTCTTTGATAGTTATAGCATAAAGTACTTTCCGCTGTAAAATCTAACCACAGCTTCTTTTTTTCCTTATTTCGAATCTCACTTCTTAAGAAAAGAGACTAGATAGAACTGTTTTATAATTTTTTTCTTTACTGGTTGTAGGCATAATGATTATAAAGTGGTTTCTCCTGCTTTACGGGCTGTGGGAAACATCGTCACAGGAGATGATATACAGACACAGGTATGATGATGATAGTTTTTTATTTAAAAATTTATATTTGGATTGCATAAGTATATTTTTAAATCCCTTATTATTAAAGATAACTAAAGCTTTGATTTACTGATGTTTGTGCTTCTGTATACCTTCATTTTCTTTTTTTTATTTTATTTTTATTAATTGTGCATGTGCGTGCGTGCATGTATGTGTGTGTGTGTGTATATGTGTGTGTGTAGAACCAGGGGCAAATTCAGGGACCACCATGGACCACCTCCACCTCCTTGTTTACTCTGCCCCGGGATTCACAGGCTCCGCCCTACCAGAACCGGAAACGCAGGCCGCCCCCGCTTCCACTGGCATCTATACATGGGGTCTAGGATCCGAACTCAGGACCTTCCGCCTGCAAGGCAGAGGCTTAACCCCTGAGCCACCTCTCCAGCCCCCATTTTCTCTTTTTTGACCTGGTACTTGTAACAATATTGGATTCCCATATAATAATAATTTTTCTTTGGGTCTCTCAGATTGATTTCTCCTTACTTTTTATTTATTTTTATTCATACATGTATATCATACATGACTATGCTGAACTTACAAATATTTTCACACCCTAAATTCCCAATCCCATCCACCCTTCCCATTTCAACTTCTCCCCTGCCTTCTATTTTCAGACTTTCCACATTTGTGGCCCACTGGGTTTCACCCATTTTGCCTTTGATGTCATATGTCTGAGTACTTGATGGAGCATGAATCTTTTATCAGTGGGTGTGCCATTGAGAAAAACATCTTGCATTTATTTCTTCTTGTCCACATTTATCCTTCATCTTTTCAGGAAGGTGTGATGTATCTTGAGGTCTTTCCCTTTCCATGATTAACGTTGCCAGGACAGTTCCAATGTGGACTTGTAGGGATAAAAATAGCTCTGTGAATTCATGAATAAACCAGTCCTGTCACATCCACAAAACAGTGTCTGACTATCCCCTTTCTCCATATCAGACTCTTACAGTCTTTCTACCTCTTCTTCCTCAGTATTCCCTGAGCCTTGGGGTAGGAATGGGGCTGACTTAGATGCCCTGCTCCAAGCCAAGCAATCCATAGTCATTTATTTTCTGCTTTTTGTTAAGTTGTGATTTTCTGTGATAGCCATCTTTGCAAAAGAAAGTTGTATATTGAGTGCTAGAGCTCCTCCAATCCGCTGAGCTGGCGCACTAGTCATTCCATGCTCCAGGGCAGGTGATTTGCTGTGGGAGAAAGTTTCCTTATTTTTATTTGTAATGGGTCTTAGGAATATCAGAAGACTTTATAGTAGCGTCTTTTCTGATGGTTCTCTCCTTTTGTATGTTGTCTTTTATGTAAGGAAGATTTTTCCTTCTACTTTGATAATACCCATCATGCCTAGTGGATTTTTTTCACTCATTTTTCTTCCAGATGTCTTTTCCTTTCCTATATTTCCTCCCTCCCCCTTCTTGAACTCTCAATCCATCTGCCTCATTTAACCTATCTATAAGATTTAGCTATAGGAGCAGAAAGTGAATAAAAAATTTTATTGTAATTACTAAATTAATGCTGTTGTACATGTTTTGTTTTGAGATAGGGTATTACTGCATTAACGAGGCTGGCCTCAGATTCAAAATCCTCTTGCCTGTGTATTCCCAGGATCTTGGATTACAGGTGTATACTACCATACCCTACTCATTGATGTATTTTATGTGTGGTTTTACTATTTATGAATATGAACAACAAAACTGGTTTGATGATCTTAGAAATTAACTCTGACTAATATTAAATAATATTTGTGTATGTGGATGTGCACGCATGTGCATGTATACCAGAGGGCATTTAGGTCCATTGGGAATCATCCTAGATTTCTGTACCTCCTTATCACTTTGCTCTGCGTTTCCCAGGCTCTGCCTTCAGGACCAGAAGTGTAGGCCACCTTTTCCATGATGGTTTTTTTACATGGGATCTAGGGATCCAAACTCAGGTCTTTTTGCTTGCATGGCAAAGACTTTAACCTTTCAGTCAGTCATCTTCCTAGTCAGTCATCTTCCTAGCTTTTAAATACTATTTTATGTGCATAAAGTGATTTGTTTTAAGATTTTCAAGAGAAGATTTTCTTTGTTCAAAAATAAAATTTAAAAGATTTGATTATCCCTTGGGAGGTGCACACAGGAAGATACAGGATCACCCTTCGTATAGCAAGTTCAAGATCAGCCTGGGCTACTACATAAGACCCTTCTCAAAAATTAAAAAGGTGAACAAGTAAACTTAAAAATAACAACAAAATGTTTTCTTTTAGGTAATTTTAAATTGCTCAGCTCTTCAGAGTTTATTGCATTTGCTGAGCAGCCCAAAGGAGTCCATCAAAAAGGAAGCATGTTGGACAATATCTAATATCACAGCTGGAAATAGGGCACAGATCCAGGTAATGTTAGTACCTGTCTTTCTATTCTTTTAATGGTGGGTAAAGTTATTTCATTGTTTTTAAAACTGACTTCTAGTGCCATTAGTTCTTTTATTGTCTGTCTATCTGTTTGTCTGTGTGTTGGTCTGTCTGTCTGTCTGTCTCTCTGTGTCGAGGGCAATGTTTGTCTCTGTGGAAGACCAAGGGTCATTTTGGAAATCATCCTAAATTGCTTCTACTTCGTTTTTGCTTCCCTCTGGGATTCCCAGGCTCTACCCACCAGAACTGGAAGTGCAGGCTGCCACTGTTTCCACCTGGCGTTTTTCATACGGAACCTAGTATCCAAACTCAGAACCTTCTGCTTGTGAAGTAGAGGCTTAATACCTGAGTCATCTCTCCAGCCCTAGTGTCATTATTTCATAGTCTAGTAATTCATTTTTCCTGAGCGATGTTAAATCTTTTGATCATTTCACTTAAGCCCTGGGCTCTCTCTTAATCTTTAATATTTCATGATTTACCTAAGATCCAAAGGAAAGAGTCTTATTTTCAAAATGTTTTGATGGACTTTATGTTATACAGATGGGCTTTACTTCCAAATAGATTTTATTGTCCATTGGACCCATGTATTAGATGCTTCCATTCTTCATTACTCTTTGGAGGTATTTTTTTCTGTAAGTGGGTATTTGCTCTTTGACTTTTGCAAAACTCTCCTTTTCTTGATGTTGAAAACTACACTAAACTATATTAGGTTTTTGAGCCACTATGAAACATGATATGAGTAATTTATAGATGACCACTATTAGCATAAATAGTGTGAGTAAAGTACTCCATCCAATAAGTAAGGAGTTTTTATAAGCTCAGTGGGAAATGAGGGCTTCAAATACAATGATATGGTAATAATGATTTGGATGTTTTAACTGAGAATGACAAGGCCCCCTTCCCAAGAAGGTAGAGAGAGAGAGAGAGAGAGAGAGACTAAGTAAGATAGAATATAAGGGGAGGAGAGGGAAGAGAAAGGGAGAGAGAGAGAGACTAAGATAGAATATAAGGGGAGTTGAGGGAAGAGAAAGGGACAAGGAGAAAGAGAAACAGGAAGAAGGAAGCTGAAGGGAGGGAGGTATGCCATGGCCCATCGGTGAGGGTCAGAGGACAACTTTGACCTCCTTTATTTTTTTAAACCTCTTCTTTTATATTGTATGTCCACATGTAGTCAAGGCCAAACTCAAGTTGTGGGGTTGTGAACATGTATCTTACCTGCTGAGCTGTCTGGTAACCCAGTAAGGAAGCTTTTTAAGGCTATAAATTCTATAGAAGTATTATCCTTGATACTGTTTAGTAAGTCTTTTAAGATAACAGAGAAATCATCTAGATGTCATTTTTGAAGCTAGTTCAAATGTGCTATTAGCCATATTTTATGACTCTTGTAATTTCCTTTTCCATTTTAATTTTTCTTTAATTTCAGACTGTGATAGATGCCAATATTTTCCCAGCCCTTATTAGTATATTGCAAACTGCTGAGTTTCGTACAAGGAAAGAAGCTGCTTGGGCCATTACAAATGCAACTTCTGGAGGATCAGCTGAGCAGATCAAGTAAGTGTACTAGTCAGGTCTTGCAAATCAAGGGAAAATGATTTTAACTTCCCCTCCATATAACAAAAAAAAATGAAAGAAGAACTACATTAGAGCAATAATTCAGCTTTTTGACTAAGTATTGCTTGATTCCAGGACTTTGGAAGATTTTTCACAGTGTTAAAAAAAAACTATATTTAAATGTATAGTAATTTCTTAACACCTGTTAACTTGATTTTTTTATCTTAATAAATTCCATATTAACCCCTTTCCCACTTCTTCTTTTCCCTTTCCATGGATTATATTTCTGAAATGTATAAAACTTCTTTGCCAAACAAAGGCCAGTCCAACTGTTTTCCTGTTAATTTCTTAAGAATCTTGTGTGTTTGTGTGTGGGTGTGCGTGTGTGTGTGTATGTGTCAGAGGGTACTGTGTGTCCCTGTGGAAGTCAAAGGTGACCAAGGGAATCATCCTATGTCTGCCTCCTTTTTTTTTTTCGTTCTGAATTTCCCACACACTGCCTACCAGGGCCAGAAGTGCAGACTGCTGCCTTTTCCGCCTGACATTTTTACATAGGACCTGAGACCCAAACTCAGGACCTTCTGCTTATGAGGCAGATCTTAGCTTCTGAGCCATCTGTCCAGCCCTTGTTAAGAATCTTATAGTTTTGCATTTTATTTTTAAGTCTTTGATCTTTTCGGTTTTTGTTTTGGTTCTTGGGACAGTGTCTTTCTCTGAAGCCCAGATTCACCTAAAGGCCCCAGTCCTCCTGCTTTTTAGCCTCTTGAGTTCCAGGATCCCAGGCTTATGCTACCACGCCTCTTTCCTTGAGCTACTCTTTGGGACAGCTCTAAGTTTACTATTTTTCTGTGTGCATACTCAGTTGTTTCAGTGTTGTTGAGAAGGCAAGCCTTTTTCCATTAAATCTTCTTTACTTTTCTGCCAAAGATCAATTGACTGTATTTAAGTACGTGAGTTTTTGCACCATTTGTTCTGTTAGTTGATATGTTTACTTAAGAGTAACTTTATAATAAGTCTTGAACTTAGATAATATCAGTCCTCCAACTTTGTTTTTGGTGTTGTATATTCTGTATTCTATACTTGATAATTCTCCAGGTTGGTTTTGGTGAGTTGGGAGCATTTTCTACATAGATAGTGATACATCTCAAAACAATTTTCTTCCTTCCATGCATACTTTTTTGATTCTCCTTTAAAGACATGGTATTAGTCACAACTTCCAATGTAGCACATTGTTTAGTTTAGTATGTTAAGTAAGAATGGTCTTCCTCACTTTAAGTATGACCTTACCTGAACATTTTGTTCTGGCCCTTTGTCACATTAAGTAAGTTTCACCTATTCTTAGTTTGCCAATAATCTTGTATTATTGAAAATGGATTTGAATTTTCCATCACTTTGCATGTAATCAGCAGTTATAATATCATTATTGTATGTTGCGAGGGTTTTTGTGACTTCTTGTTGTAGTTACTTTTTTGTTGTTGTGAGACGGTACTCATCCACAGCTTAATGGGAGTAAGGGAGATTTATTTGACTTATGGTTCCAGTATGAATCCATTAATAGCAGAAGACTTGGCTTGGAGGTAGAAGTAAGAGGTTGATTTGGGCCACCACAGACATCTTTTAGGAAGAGAGAATAAAACTGAAATGTAATAACAGTATGTGAGAGAAATAGATTGATACTAATAATAGGTTCTAAAATGAAAGTATTCCTACCTATCACATTCAACTAGATTATCTGTTTCTTCAAACACAAACTTGAGGAGCCAGAAAGATGCAGAATTGATACAAGCATCTGTTATGAATGTGGTATACTAATCCTGATTATTTGTTAAATTCTGTGTAGATTATTTTGTGTATTTTATTTATTTATTGGAAGACAGGAGAAAGATGGAAAGAGAGACAGAAGGCATATACATGCATGTTACGGTACACAGGTGGAGGTCAGAGACAATTTTCGGAAGTTAGTTCTATCCATCCATCATGTGGGCTTCTGGGAATTGAACTTAACATCACCAAGTTTTCAAACAGGCACTTGTTATCTCACTGACCCAATTCTGCCCAAATTTAAAAAAAATTTGAGACCTAATATTTGTTTTATTATTTCCTTAGTCTTCTCATGTCTTGTTTTAGTAAAGTCGTAGTCATGTTAAAAATTGTCATCATAAAACTTAGAAAAGTTTGTCTTTTAGACTTGTGCTGCTTTTTAGAGCCAAGTGTGCTGCTATATTTAAGAATTGTAGTTACTTACAGAAATAGAGGTAACATTAACCCATCAAAATTATATGATCTCTGTTTTCTACAGTTCAGAAGTTGTGTAGAGGAAAGAATGAAATTTTTATATGAGCAGTTTTGGATATGCTTTTCTGTGTATTTTTTGTAAAGTTCTGTAGTTGGCTGGGTAGCTACTTTATTTGTACAAGTTTGAAGATGACACACAATTTTTTTACAGTTTGACAAAGTTAAATATTTTGTGTGACTAAATTGTCCTTTTTTGTAAATTTAGGTACCTAGTAGAACTGGGTTGTATCAAGCCTCTGTGTGATCTCCTCACTGTCATGGACTCAAAGATTGTGCAGGTTGCCCTAAATGGCTTGGAAAACATCTTGAGGCTTGGAGAACAAGAAACCAAAAGGAATGGCACTGGCATTAATCCTTACTGTGCTTTGATTGAGGAAGCTTATGGTAAGATGCTTTGACTGAATAAGCTTACTTATTAATTAGGCCATAATTCGTCCAGTAAAAACATTAATATACTAGGCACTGGATAATATAGTGACTATTACAGAAATTACTGCTTCTATGAACTAGATATTGTTTCCATGCTTATTTGTCTTATTTAGCTTTTAGATGTATAGCAGTGGTAATTAGTATATTATTAAAAACAGGATGTGTAAATAGAGAATCCGTATATTGAGGAAGAAGACATGCAATATATATTTTATTGGGATTTTCAATAAAGATCTTTTATTCTTCATTTTAGGCCTGGATAAAATTGAGTTCTTACAAAGTCATGAAAACCAGGAGATCTATCAGAAAGCCTTTGATCTCATTGAGCATTACTTTGGGACCGAAGACGAGGACAGCAGCATCACCCCCCAGGTTGATCTTAGCCAACAGCAGTACATCTTCCAGCAGTGTGAGGCTCCTATGGAAGGTTTCCAGCTTTGAAGCAGTGTTCCTCTTGTTCCTGTGTCAGACCAGGATGCCCAGTTGAGTCCTCTTGTGGAGCCCACAGTCCTCATGGAGCTAATTTCTCAAATGTTTTCCACAATACTGTTTGCGCTCATTTGCTTGCCTTGCGCACCTGCTCTATTACACACATCTGGAAAACTTCTGGCTCTCTGTGGTGGAGTACCCTTGTAATAGAAGGGTAACCAGAAAGGCCCTCTCTCTATGGAAGAAAATCCCTAAGCTTTGGAGATCCGCATTATCTTAGAGTCATGGGAATACGCACATATTAATGTGGCTCCCTTTTTTTGTAGGGGAAAATCAGAGGACTCCTCATTCCTTACAGTGGGGAAAAGTGACATTAAAAGATAAAACCAAATCTTTATCTTGAATTTCACACAACTACTTATGACAAGGGAGATGTTTAACTTGTGTATACTTCAGAGTACTTTTCTTGAGTTCTTCCATAGTGAACCCTTGAATTACGTGGTGGCTTTTTCTAGCCAAATTTGCATTAATCCTTATTGAGATTGGATGGTTTTCTTTCCTCTAAGGAAGCCATTCTTTAGATAATAAAGTTAAACCATCTATTCCCTCACCTTCAGCCTTCAGTGAATGTGCTTTCTAGTTGTCAGGAATGCTGAAGAATTAACACTGACTTTTAATGTGATAACTGGCTTTGCAGATTTCTTTCAAGCAGAAGGAAGAGAAGCACATAGTAATTTGTGTGATTTTTGCTTCTCTTTGGTATTCTGTGTCTTTTAGGATTTGGAAGTGGTTCATTTCTAATGCTGGAATGAAGATTTAAAGTCCCTAGTAAAACTATGTTCTATATTCCAATAAGAGTAAGAAGAAAACCAAACCCTTCCCTTTCCCAAAATTCAACCAGTGTGACTAGAGGCTGTGTTTCTGCATTAAAACAGATGTTCAGGCTTTGTGGTCCTGATCAAGGTCCTTGATAATTGGAGTTCACCCTGGGTGCTTTTCTTCTCTGTGACTGGTAAATACATATTTCAAAGATTACTTAAGGATTTATTTTCTTAGTCAAGTGCAGCTTGATTGTAATGTATTGTGCTGCATATACAACCATTAAGTGCAGCACATTTATATTTAAAAGCTTATTAAAAGCTTAACAACCTTCTCAACATGACCTGATAAACCGTAAGGGCAGCAATCCTTTCGAACAGCCTCAGTTTTCCCTTATTTTATTTCATCTCCTACTATAACCCTACCTCCCCTCCCTGTAATAAAAATAGTGATCACCTCCTGGTTTCTTTAATGATGACTGCAATCTGTACCTGCAAATGGCGCTTCCAGTACTTGTTCACTGATCTGCATTTGAATGTGTGCATGGACTAGAACGAACACAAACAAAAGAAAAGCTTACTTGCCAAGAAACTGCAAATGAGTTCGACTTCTCGGTGCTAGTTGGCCATCTTGCTCAATGCTGGAACACACTATCAGAGGAGATTTTTTTTTCTCAATGGTGTTCTGTTCAAAATGAGTTCCAAAGGAAGAGTTGCTCACCTCCGTTTCAGAGCATACCCTTTTACCTCTTTAGATTTGCCCTCTTCCAGAATTCATTACGACCCCGAAGAGTAAAAACTATCTCTGCAAGTTACCCCTGACAAGCTATTCTACGTCTCTGATAAATCCTGCTGAATGTAAGGGACACTCGGAGCTTTCGTACCTCAGCATGATGTTATTTAAGCAGCCAATTTACATGACCTGATGTGTTTTTTAAAAATCCACTTCATTCAAACTAGGAAGTTCAGAGACAAAGGCATTTGTCAGCCAAGAGTGTGACTTTCACCTCTAGTCTGTAGTTTTGTCTGTACTCTGGGATGGATACCGTCTGAAGTCTATTACTGGTGGAGCAGCCACTGCAAAATTAGTCAACTCCAGCTCTCCTGTTAGTTTCTATTGCTGCTTTGTGCTGAGAGAACATTCTAGTTTACTGCACCTGACCTGTACAAGACTTTGATGCTTTGTTATTTTAGAGATAAAATTAGGTGGTTAATTTAAACATGAACTTTAAATGTTGCCTTTACATCACATTAAAATATAACTTCTTTCAGAAGGGTAACAAGCACTGATTCATAGTAAAAATCTTGTTTTTAGCTTTGATTTTTTTTGTGGCTGATTCTTTTTAATTGTAAATTACTTGGTAACAAGTTATTTCTATAGAATGTTTTAAATTGTGTACCTTCTATTGAATAGTTAAGTCTTTTTCATCATATAAACAAATTTCAATGGAAAATATAAAGCACACAGAGTTTTCTCCTAGTAATAAGAGCATACAGTTGAACTTTGGTAGCAATTACAAGTAAAGTCCATTTAGCCAGTATGGGTCTTTTTTTTTTTTTTGGTCTAAAACAGGTGAACTTATCTTGTTCTTGATCCTAGAGGTTAATGAAACTTAAATATCTGAACTTACACTTTGTTTTCATAATTAGTGATTTTTAAGTGTAAAATATGAAATTGGCTTAAAGTTAATTATTATCATTATTCTGATGTACTGCAAGTCAGTACTGATCAGACTTTTTAAAAAGAATATATAGAAGTAGAATTTTATGAGTAACTATGAATCTTGTTTTAAAGGTCTTTTGCTTGGCAGAATCCATTAATTTATTTTACTCTATTGAACACTTTATTAGAAGGGTGTTGGTATGTTAATTTTAACACAAGAAAACTTACGTGATTTTAAACAGTGATGAGGAAAAGTACCTTTGATTTTCTTCTCCCCGCCTCCAAATTTTCAAAGTATGTATTTTGTACTGAGAACTTTGGTAAGAAATAGAAAGCATTTGGAGAATTTCAGATGTATAAAGGCATTTGGTATCTGAGGAACCAATAGGGAAAATACATTTGGATGGAGAATTATCACAGAAAGTAAAGATGGCAGACATAAAGAAGAAAAAGATGTAGGGGGGGGTCCTTCGTGGAACACTCTTGTTACTAATCAGGGCCATTTCTGTGCTACCCTCATCAGTACTGCTTTTGAAAACTCTGTTGTCCTAAAGTTGTTTCTTCCCTATGCTAGATAAAACTGATTGGACTCTAGATGACTTTTAGTCACTGTCATGGACAAAAATAGCAGCTGTCCCATGATAAATCTGGTTTACTCCAAGTTACTACTGATAATAACTGAGGGAAAAAATTATGTGAGTAGAATTTATCATCCAAGCTGTCAAAGAAATTCCATATTGTAAATGACTATCTAGCGGCAACTTTGGATTTATTTCTCTAGTGCTAAATAAACACTTCATTTGTTCAATCTCTAAAATGGGACTGCATTGTAAAAAAAACTTTCCTTGAGTCATAGGATTTGTCTTTTTGTTAAAATTGTCATATCACTAAGTAAGTCATTACATCTGCTACTGGTGGTTGAAGCCTTTTATTTAAGTTGTGTTGTCCAGTAAAGAGTGATGAACTTACTTTCAGAGAGGAGTATTGTTTGTTCTCAACATACATATTGTATGCTACCTCCTGCATACAATAATTTACGTATTGCAGAAATGAGTGTGCCTATAAATGGGAGTTTGAAATCTCAACATTTTGACATTCTAAATTAAGAGGGCCCTTTCTTTCTGTTTGAGATAAATATTAAATAACTATCTGTACAGATGGGAACTACTTGGGGGTTTCTTTTCTATCATCCAAAGTTAAAGTAACTAGAGACTAAGTATAACATGCTGACTATAATAAAAGATTCTGTGATAATTTATTGTTAGGAAGGGATAGGAAATTTGAATAACAGGGCTTTGGAATAGCATCTAATAAAGCAAATATTTATGTTAGTTAAAAGTATCAGATTGCTGCTGGACTTAAAGTGCACCTAAATCTGGGGTAAGAGGTAAGGTAAATTAGTGGATTAGAAGTTCTGTTTTCAACTAAGAAGTTTTTGTTTTCCTTTAGGTCAAATAAAAGCAATTTTAGCTTTATTGTCTATTATGTGCCAGGTAATTGGCTAGGGGATTTCCCTTCTTTTTAATTAACCCTCAAGCTCCTGTTTGAGATAATTATCACTTCTGAGATGACAAAACTGAGACAATAAGAAATTACTTTGTACCAAGGACACAGTCATTGATATTGGGAGAAGAGCCAAGGGAGAAATTTGTTGCAAGTTTTGTGTCCCTGATATGTCACAGATCATCCCTAGGTGCTGACTCTTCCTGATCATAATCTGCCCCATCAGTTGCACCTGATAATGACTTTATGTCTTATAAGCTGCTTTTTAATTTGCTCAGCTCCAAACATCCTTCTCCTTATGTGGTGCTAAAATTGTGCATAGCCAAACAGGTACTAGAGGTTTCTTTTTTTCTTTTCTTAAATCCAAGTGGTTGATGGGAAATTTAGTAACATAAATGACTATCCTCACAGAAACACGTTTCTATTCAAATGAAAATATATAGATTATAGCAGATTAAGAAAAGCTTTGGAAGGTATAATTATCTTGGAAAACTGACATGGATGTGAACTTAAGACAGCTTCTTTCTAAATGAGAATTGCCCTGCAGGTATCTTTTATTGTGTGTGTTAGGGATTTTTGCTTACCTCAGATCATTTTGATCACCCTGTGTCCTTTTTCAAAATGTTTTGACACTTGATTTGGAATGGCTCTACTGATTCATTGTACTTGAATGCAGTCTGTCGGGCCATAGATGATGAGTGCCTTCCACATAGTAAATTTTAAGTAAATAATAAATGAAGAATACACATCTATGTGTATTGGTAATGGATACTTGATTACAGAAGAAAATGCAAAGAAAATTCTTCACAATGTTGACTGAAACCAGGATCAACAACTATTAAAGAGACATAGGAAGACCTGACGTTTACAGAGGGGAAACATTGTTGTAGAAGTCTGCTACTTCAAAGCAATGGAGACACTGAAACATTGCTATTCATAGTCAACATGTTTGATATACTACATATACCTTAAAATCTCTTCTGGTGTTTTAAGGAGTTTAAAAAAAGTTTTTTGTTATTATATCCAGCTGTGCAGAAGCAGGTGAGTAGGCTTTGGAGCTTTTTCATTTTTATACTCTGTTATGTAGGAGTATTTTCTCTACTAGTTGTTCCAGTCTAAGTAGCAGGTATATAGAAACAAGAAGCTGGTGTGTTTATTACTTTATTCTGTAATTGCTTCTTGTGATTTTACTGGCCGGTATTTTCTAAGAATGACAAATAGAAAGCAAAGTATCACCGTAGTTTCCACACGCGATTTCATCTGTAATACAAGATTGGTGGATCTATACATTTTCTACATAGCTTGATGGCTTCCCCTATTTTGCCTCAACTCCTAAGACATCATTGCTGTCTCTAATTTCAAATAAGTATGTGGTTTCCGTGATCATGAAAGTTTCTGCAGAAAATAAAAGTTATGTTTTACATTTATCTATATTCCTTTAGCCAGTGAAGTCCAGAGGAGGGTCTGTAGTAGAACCATTACTTTAAATGCCATTTGGGCTTAGCGTTAAGAGGCTTGTGCAGTAAGTTATCATTATAGAGAGTGGAATTTTCCAATGCTAACTTAGCAGAGTAATAGAAGTCACCAGGATTGCTGATTTGCTAGGAATCTTAAATTTGTGGCTCAGTTAATGTGTCTGTTATTTTAAGTTCCCTTTTGCTTTCAAAAAAGTCCCAGTTTTAGATATAGTAGAACTATATTTTTAAAGTTTCATAAAAATCTGAGAACATGATTTAGTGGCTAAGAATTACTTTAAAATCAGGACATTCCAGGCCATGGTTAAGTGTGGCACACATACTAAAAGAAAGTTTGTTCTATTTAGTAATTTTACTGAGGGACAAAGGAAATAATCCCATTGGCTCTACATGAGAGATTTTATGGTGGAATTTTGAGAAAGTTTATTTTCACTGGGCTGAAAATTTCCAAACTGTCTTAAGAAAAAAGTAGCAAAAGTAATTGTTTAGAGGAAAATGATTCTTGAGATCAAAATTCCATTTTCAGGTTTCTATCATCTTGAATTTACCTATATTAGTATTCATTCCTCTTAACACATCTGTCATTTAAGCCCCTTCTCTCCATGAACTGAATTTCTAGTTCTCATTTGTAAGGACTGCAATGCCAGGGCAAATTGTTATCTTAGAACATGTAGTGGGTAAGGAAAAAAAAAAAAACTTAGAAAACAGCCACTCAGATAGCTTCTGTTTTACCAGGAATCCCTAATTCTATTTGTAAACAAATGTCCCAGGCATGAAGTGGTTTTTAATTTTTTGAAGTTAAAATTACTTTGCCCTATGAGCACACTCCTAATGCTGTTCTTCTCATGTTTGTGAAGTTTGAACTGTACTAAATATTAGATCCCAGCACCACTATCCTCATGGGTTTGTTCGTTTTTTTCCTTCTGTTTACCTGTTAATTCCTGCTTTCTATGGAAATACAGATTTAATTAAATTATTTGAAATAAAGCCTCAGTTTTACTCAAGGTTCTTTTAAATGTATTAATAAAAATGTAACTTTGACAATACAGAATTTAATATTTCTACCCTCTTCCGCTATCAAAAGAATCACCTTAGTCCAAGTTAATGGAAGATGGGAAGAGGCATTTTTGTTGTTGGGTTGTGATTCATGCAACTCCAGGGTTGCCTGGAGTTAAAGGCCAACCCGAGTCAGGGTGAATGAAACCCTGTCTCAATGCAGCAGCCCCCTCTGTCCTCCGCAAAGACACGCGGTGGTACCCTTCTAATCCCAGCACCTGGGACATGGTGAGTTAGGAAAATCAGGAATTCCAGCCGTCCTGGGCTGCAGGACCCTGTTTACAAAAAATCCTTCAGAGCAACTTATTTTCTACACGAAATCAACCTGTCCGCTTATTTTATTTTCACGGAGTCTAAAGCACAAGGTAAGAACGTGGGTAGCACCGAGCTGGATCTGACACGCTTGCTCGTCCTAGATGCTGCGGAAGCGCTTAAACCGCAGGTTCCCGTCCGGGCGATCGCGCCATCCCTCCGGCTGCAGGAACCCGGGCCGGGAACTCGGCGGGCAGAACCGGGACTACGCGCCTGCTGCAGTCCCTGCTGGCCCCTGGTTGACATGCACGAAGGTCGGGCAGCTTACGTGTCCAGGGTGAGCGCAGGTGTACGGATGACGGCCATCTACAAACTCTGCCCACCTCACCGGTCAGCTCTGGCAAAAGCATTGGGTTTTAGAGTCCGCGGAGCAGGGCATGGGAGACCGGAAGGGAGCAGGGCGTGGGAGACCAGAAGCCAAGGCTGGCACCGCCTGCGGCGCAGGCGCAGGCGCAGGCCGGCGTCTTCCATTGGACAGCTTGGGCAGGAGGGGCGGGACGATCGCGCGCCCGGCGGCCTTGTCCGCTGCGTCGGCGTCCGCCGCTGGCTGCTGGTCTCGTGCGCCCGTCCCGGCCTCGGTCTCGGTCGCCGCGCAGGTTTGCTTCCAAGTTCCCACGTCTGCGCGGTGGGGTCGAGTCCTCAATCCCGGCCTCCGGAAGGCTGGAGCCGGGGCGTAGGGCGTAGCACCCCTCTAGCCGCACCTTGGGCGGCTTGGTATTCCCCGACCACAGACGGGGCACCGGACCCCACCCTTTTCTGAGTGCCTCTTGCGGGGTGGCTCTCTGGGAGTCTGTACGTACCCGGGTTGTTCAGCACACGTGTGGAGGATCAGGGTCGTTTATTAGAGGAGAGAAAGAACGGAACTTGGGGCCTCCAGACGTGGAGTGCCACGAGGGGCAGCACCCAAGAAAGCTGCCAAGGTTAGGTCTATTTAGATACTTTGGCAAGCCCGGGAATAAATGGCTTTTCCTCATTGGTTAGCTCACAGTGGGGTCCAACCCGGTTGATCCTGTACCCACCTCAGGGATAAGCAGCTTCTTTTGATGGAGAGACCCCATCTCCATATCCTTTCATAAGCAAAAATTGGGGGGGGGGGAGTTGGCGTCTTATCTCTATGGATTAGTGTAAGATCTCAGCAGGGAGGGGGTATTTCTGCAGGGTGGTCTCAGCAGTGGGGGGATGGCCTTCAGGAATTTCCAAGCCGGTCCCAGCGTGGCTGCTCTAAACCTGCCTAATAAAGAAAGAGAAGAAACTGAAGTGGTCCTAGGCGTGCCGTCAGTTCAGCCCTCACCACTGAGAAGCACGATGCTCCAATAAAAACCAGGTGGGTGTAAATGCCGTGTTTTCTCCACTCCGCGACCCAGGGCCTGCCACCTAGACAGACGCCGTGTTGAAGCCCCCGAGCCATGGCAGCCAGGGGCGCAGGAGACGCCACGCAGCGCAGGCAAGGACCAGAAAACCCCAACTATGCCCTCCGACTGACTCTGGTGGGACACACAGAGGCAGTCTCGTCGGTGAAGTTTAGTCCCAGTGGAGAATGGCTAGCAAGTTCGTCTGCCGACACACTGATTATCCTTTGGGGAGCCTATGATGGGAGATACGAGAAGACGCTACGTGGTCACAACCTGGAGATCTCAGATGTTGCCTGGTCTTCAGATTCCAGCCGTCTCGTTTCTGCCTCTGATGATAGAACTCTGAAGGTGTGGGATGTGAGATCCGGAAGATGCCTGAAAACTCTGCAGGGCCACAGGCACTTTGTCTTCTGCTGTGATTTCAACCCTTCTTCCAACCTCATCGTTTCTGGATCGTTCGATGAGAGTGTGAAAATATGGGAAGTGAGCACAGGGCAGTGTCTCAAAACTTTGTCCGCGCATTCTGACCCAATTTCTGCCGTACACTTTAATTGTAACGGGTCTTTAATAGTGTCGGGTAGCTACGATGGTCTTTGTAGAATCTGGGATGCTGCATCAGGTCAGTGTTTGAAAACACTAGTCAATGAGGATAACCCTCCTGTGTCCTTCGTAAAATTTTCTCCAAACAGCAAATATATTCTCACAGCAACTTTGGACAGTACTCTTAAATTGTGGGATTACAGCAGAGGCAGGTGCCTAAAGACGTACACTGGTCATAAGAATGAGAAATACTGCATATTTGCCAATTTTTCAGTTACTGGTGGGAAGTGGATTGTGTCTGGTTCAGAGGATAATCTGATTTACATTTGGAACCTTCAGACTAAAGAGATTGTCCAGAAACTGCAGGGACACTCAGATGTTGTGATCGCAGCCACTTGTCATCCTACAGAAAACATCATTGCATCAGCAGCATTAGAAAATGACAAAACAATTAAACTGTGGATGGGTAACTGCTAAGCCCTTTGAAAATCAATTAGTAAAACCTAGATAGAAAAAAAGCGGTTTCTCTGAATTTTGACAAGGTTGCATACGTCTTTTAAAAATGCCTTAGATTGTAAGATTTTTCAGATTTAAAATTTATAAAGCAAAAGAGTTATAAAGGCAAGTTTTGGAACTGGGGCTTCCAACCCCATGTATACAAGACCCCAACTCCTCCCACATTTGTCCTTGTTTTTCATTTTGTTCCTTTCAATGACCATCCTAGAGGGGAAGGAAGCTTGTTTGGAGTGTTTAGAAGGGTGGCAGAACAGGATGACAGAATTTTGGATTTGGGGAGGTCAGATGGATAAGGGCATAAATGCCTAAGGAGGTGATGAAGATAGAGGTGCATTTCCTGCCCCCTGAATCTTTTCTATGCTGTCCTACAGAATGAAACATCAAATTGTCTAAGGTAACAGGTTTTCAAGTCAGAAAAAAGTCGTGGTTATATATACTGTAAGAATCATAAAGCCTTCAACTGAAGAATCTAAACCTCTGTTAGATTGGGCTGTCTCCTGACTTTGGTCAGAATGTCCTCGCCCTTTCAGCGGTAACCTACTCCTCTCCATGTCACTCAATTCAGAAATCCCCTCACAGCACCACCACTGCCTGCATACCTCAGTGAACAGCTGTAGTTTGTTGTAAAGTTCATAATTTATTTCACCATTTTGTAGTTGTAATGGATCATGTTTCTAGTAGATAGGCTCTGTGAGATCAGGATTTGTCTTTCTAGCCTTTTTTTAAAAAAAAATTTGTTTGTGCCTCTGTGTGTATCAGAGAGCATTGTTCCTGTGGAAGACCAAAGGTGACTTATGGGAATCATCCTGGATTGCTTCTACCTCCTTTTTTGCATTCCTCTGGGATTTCCCAGGCTCTGCCCACCAGGGCTGGAAATATAGGCCACAGCCATTTCCACCTAACTTTTTTACTTGGGACGTGGGATTAGAACTCAGGACCTTCTGCTTGTGAGGCAGAGTCTTAATCCCTGGGCCATCTCTCCAGCTCCTCCCCCCTTTTTCCTACACTCAATATTTAATGGACAATAAATGATGCCATAACTTCAGTTCTTACTGATTCTCCAGTCACTTTGATTAGAAAAATAGCCCTTGTCTTACATATTTTTTCACATAGAACTTATAAAGATTAAAAAAAATTCAGAGTTGAAAATGGTTTCTGCTCACTTAATCTATGGAGACTTGAAAAACATGTGAATGGAAGTGTAGACATTAAACCAGAAGTAGCACTCAGTAAGTTAACTGAAAGCAACTGGGCAAAATCATGCCACTGTCTTTATTATAGACTCTTGTAACAGAGTGCTTGCCTTTATCTACTTCACATGTTGTGAGGACTGGATTAAAATTACTGGTAATCACTGCTAAAATGTTGGTATTTGAATACTGTGGAAGATATAGAATCAGCTGGGGGAAATGACTGAAATTCTGACCAAGAAACTTAAATATAGCCACTGCGTATTATAGAACAGAGAATGACACACAATGAAAAAATGACTTTATAAATTCTTGGTGTGTGGTAATCAAGAGATTTAGTTTAATGAAACTTTTATTACAACAAATCCACAAGTTATAACACTTCAGATAATTGTTAAAAATAGCATTGGTATATGTTGCAAAGTTTCTCACTTTTAAACAAACTACACTCAAAACACTGACTTTGGGGGATGTATCTCAAAATAATCACAAAAAACCTGAAATTTTAAAAATTTATGAGAAACAATGCTTTTGGTATTGAAGTTTAAAGGATTCATATCTAAAAAGAAGCTAAGGTACTGTACCCAAACAGACATCATCACCCTCAATACAATATGAAGTTACTGTGTTTCATTTTACTGTTTTATTTAAAGTTCTCAAGTAGATCTACATATATTGCTTTTAAAATCAGTTATAACTAGTGTGTAGGGGTGGCTACAATGCTTTATCATTCACTGTTGCTAGTGAATCTTGTGAGAATAAGGAATGTTTGTAATAAAAACCAGCATGCTCAACTAAATATAAGATTGCTAGATATCACAAAATCAAAACTAGTGAAATACATACTTGGTATAAACACTTACCTGCCAATGCTAATTAGAAAGTGCATGAAGTTTTCATAAATAAGAAATATAATTTCCCAAGCAGTAGGAAAAGGACTAATTGGGAACTAGGCCATGGAACTAGGAGCTGACTTCTGGCTCTGAGCTGCTCCACAATGAACAACACAACTCTTCATACACTTTCACTGCCTTGCCTGGATCTTCTTAGACACCCTGTCTATTGGCACACGGGATGATTCAGTTCTTGGGAGCCAGTCTCCTTGTCAGGCATCTGGAAGACCGATTTCCCAAGATACACCTGGCCAGTAAACTAAGCTAGTCTTTCTTACCTCTTCAGAAACAGACAAGAGAAAACCTTTTGGTCTTTGGCAATAATGTTAGCTTCAGTAGTGTGAGTAAAACTTACATAGGGTATCTGACTCTCTGAAGAGTTAATATTAAAGTTATTAGTTACTCATCTACTTTCTCAGAAAAACTGGGAGGCTACATTTTACTTGGATCAAAGCCATAAAACATAGACAAGTCCTTCTTTAATAAAATTTATTTGTTCCTCTATAGCAGACATAGGAAAATGGTGTAAGTTTGTGCAAAACATATGGTTATGAAGTGAACTTTGTACCATATTCTTTTTAATACAGGCTTGTTGCTGCAACATTATTCCTAGATTTTGAAAATACAGCCAGCACAGACTATCTACTCTTCCTTGGCCCTCATAGCAGCAGCTTCTTCTCTCAGACGAGCTTTCTTTTCCAAGTTCAGTCTGGTTAAAGACTCATTCCTGCTAGCAGCCTAAAGAGAAACAAATTTGCAGAGATGATTACACCAATTTGGGGAGAATGTTTTCACCTTGCACTGAGACCAGTTGATTGAGACAGTGAGGCAATACAAGCACACAAAGGGATCACTCGAAGGGTGTGCTGCCTGCCTCCCCCACTACTTCAGAGCTGGACTTCTCATCCACACCTCCCCGTCCTTCCACTTCTCTAGATGCTCAGCCTGGCTTCTTCCCTGTGCTTTATTCCTTGTCTGTCCCTCTTGGCCCTCTTCTCTCACCCTTCTCTTCTATATTAAATATCTTCTCATTTCATTTCTACCTGTTTCCATTTCTCCTTCCCTGACTCATGTACATATTTTCATACCTTTCTGGCTCCTTAATCTTCTCCTCAAACATTCAGCTTTTGGAATCCTAGACTTTACCAAAACATCACTCCTGGTAACTTTTAGAAGTATCTATCCCATATCTGCACCCTTGGAAAGCAAACAGCAGTGGGGGAGGCAACCATCCCCTTCTCTGACTCTCCTCCATATGAATTGTTGAATTTCTATGAAGTTTATGAAACATGTCAATAAACCAGTTTCAAAGTACTTATGTGCAGTATGTGAAACTAGCATCCACAAAAGTTGGTATTTTCCGGTATCTGCATTGTACCACATATGAAGGACAAAGAAGAGAATAGGAATAGAAGTCAATAGTGATAACAATATATATACTATGACTAATTTCTCTCTTTTGAATATTATATGAAGTTTGAAAGTACTTTATTCCGCTAAAGGAGATCCCAGGGGAATAACGAGCTAGAGGTTTTAAATTATTTCCCAGTATTTCCTGTCCACATGCCTCTGCTGGTTTCAATCTTAGAACTTTGCATGAGAAGTCAAAGAAAGACAGAAAACAGCCAAGCAGGACAGGATCTTTTAATTTCACGCAGGTCATCATACTTGCCCTTTTGTGCTTCTGTGAGACCAGTGTAAAACAGCCAATAATATGTCAATGTAACGAAAGACACGAAGACTCAAGAACTCTTCCTTTTCCTCTGGAGTCAACAAGGATAGGAAAGCAGCAAATGATCGCTATACAAAAGTATCTTTCTGGATCTGGAGATATGACTCAACTGGGAGAGTGCTCTCTAGCATGCACAAAGACCTGAATTTGATCCGTAACATCAAAAACCTAGTGTGGTTCATGGCTGTAATCTCAACACTTGGGAGGAGGAGGCAGCAGAATCAGAAGTGCAAGGCCATCCTTTTCTACACAGAAAGTTCCAGATCATCATGAACCATTGACACAATCTAAGGGGCAGGGGGAGTGGAGGCCCAAGTAAGTATGTGGTAACTGTTAAAGGACATTTCTAGGTAGAAGTTATAACACAGACTAAGACATGATGTAAGCTTTGCCAAGTGCTGCTGACTTTAACTGTCTCAGTAATAAGTAGGAGGTTTGGAAATATTCAAAATTTGTTTTAAATTTTTATTTAGATCTTTATTTTAGCTATATGCTTTGGAAAACATTGAATATGTTTAAGCTTCAAGTTCCTTCTTTATAAAACATGTCAATAAGAAAATTTCTCTTAGGTTTTTAGGGTTATTATGGTAAGTAAATGAGTTTAATAATCATTACTACATGATAAGCACTTGATAACAGTGATGATTTTACCATTATCTCAATGAGTTCTAGGTTCAAATTGTTACTGTATCATTAGGGAGATTTATGTAGCCTTGGATACAGGCTTGTTGCCACAATAATTCCTAAAACTTTTTAAGCTCTGGTTTTCTCATCTAATAATAGTAAGTGTTATTAATGAGGTTCACATGAGATAACAGCTTAGAGTACCTGGAAAACATTAAGTATTCAATGAGTGACAACCATTAATTACAATCTGCCTCAAAACAAAGATGTCCTGCTTGGATTATGATCCTCAGACATGGAGCAGCTTGGCAAAGCTTTAAAGAATCAGGGGCTGGAGAGGTGGCTCAGGGGTTACGCCTCTGCCTTGCAGGCGGAAGGTCCTGAGTTCGGATCCTAGACCCCACATATAGACACCAGGCAGAAGCGGGGGCGGCCTGCACTTCTGGTCCTGGTAGGGCGGAGCCTGTGAATCCCGCATAGAGTAAACGAGAGGAGGTGGAGGCGGTCCATGGTGGTTCCCGAATTCGCCCGCGGTTCTGCACACACACACACACACACACACACACACACACGCGCGCGCGCGCGCGCGCGCGCGCACGCGCGCACAACATGCACAATTGAATAAATTAAAAAAGTTTTAAAAGAATCATAAGAAAAATGCTCACCATGACTAAGACAGTTGCAGTGACCTGACAGTATTTTATAAACATGAAAAGGGTTATTGAATATGCCAGTTTCACAGTTATTTCAGTTCTTGTTTCATGTCACAGCATTTGTCATGATACACTTGACCTTGCATAAAACTAATTCAGTCCACACCTAATAAGCTTTGCTAGTTATTCCAAGAATGACATTTTCCTCACTATGTTTTCTTTTGTTTCCCATCATTTCTCCTGCAGAAAGTTGTTTCCTCACTTCAGATAGTAAATCTAAAAGTCAGTCACTGCTGTCCCCTTTCTAGAAAGCATGCAGAGATGGGGGTAAACGCCCACTCTTACCTTCTTGCCCTCAATAATCATCACGATGCATCCTACCACTGTCATGGCGATCATCATATAGCTGACCTTCACCCGGACCTTGTTCTTTGCAGCATCAAGCATTTCAAACCTAATAATACAAAGACACATTATCAGCCTTTCTAACTCACAGCAAGTAAAGAGCTCTGTGTGTACTAAATTACAAGAATGATGTCTATAAATACAAAAAAGAAATTAAGACTTGGGGACCACATTGGGTCATGTTCACAACTTTTTTTTGTGACAGGGTCTTGCTTTGTAGCCCAAGTTGATCTTGAACTTTTACTGATTCTTCCTCACAAGTGTTGAGGTCACAGGTATATGCCAATTATGCCAATCTCTCATTTTATTTATCTATAATGACAAGATGGCACACATTTAAAATGCAGAGGAAAATGTGAAAAAAAGTAGAGGTAGGAACAATTGTTTAAGTGACATATATTAATTTACATTTGCTATCATGGGCACCAACTGTTTTCAGTAGCCAGTAGCTACTTCCTAAGTGGAAGACACGAGGCGACACAAAACACCCTGACAACAGACACTGCTAGGGACTTGTTTCCCACCCCAATCGCAGTACTAGAGATTGAACGCAGAACTTCGACCCAAAGAGATAACATTTACTTAAAAGAACACTTATAAGGCAAAGTGATTTTAATAAAGACTATGGCAGTAGTGCTTCATCCCAAAAGGAACAATAAAGAATAGACATACTAAGAGGACCTGCTCAGGAATAGCAGCACAAGCACATACAAACAGCTGCTCGGGCTCAGCAAAGTGCCTTCTGGAATGACTCACCAGGCATATTCTGGAGTCAGCGACAAGGCTGACTAGGTAAAGTGCCCCATAGCAAACTGTGGCACTAATTGGCCACTTGTCTTGGTATACACCAGATTGGTTTTGACAGACTATCCGAAAGAAATCAGGACACAGGCAAGAACTTACTCTATTTTTTTCTGGTTTACTCTTCTCCTAGGAAAGTACTTAAGGACCAGGTATTTTCTGCTGACTCAATTATAGTGAAAAATCATGTGCTAATAAGTTGCCTAGAAGAGGCAAAAGGGCTCCATAATCAGAAGCAGATCCTATTAGCTGGTGGAAAAGATGTTCTCAATAGACCTACATCAGTTTCCGATCTTTTTCAGTCATGACCTGAAACAAGAGCCAGAAGTTTCTTGCTGAAGGACTTGCTTAACTAAGTCTCTGGCTTTAAGGATGATGCCCACAGGGGGATTAGTTTCGTTCTTCTCATCAGCATGTGAAATAGTCTAAATCTTTAATATAAGGCTGAAGCACTTGCTTTGAACTGGGGTCATTTTGCATTTGTGATGTCTAGAGACCTTCTTGCTTATCACCACTGAGGGGATAATACAGGCATCTAGAGGTGGAGCCAGGGATACGGCCAAACATCCTCCAATATACAAAACATCTCACAAAACAAAAAAGTCTGCAGCCCCAAAGAGTGCTAAGACAGCAAAACTCGAGGATCAGGAACTTGTACCCATCATTTTCTGAAAAACCTGTAGCCAAAGTATGAGGAGGGTAGTGAGAGGAGCCACTCCTGAACCCAGAAGAGAATGTGTTGCCGGCTGCTGTCAGCCAGCCTCTGGCCACTACAAACTCGGAGACAAACTTTTTGTAAGTTGATTGATTATTTAGGTTCGGTTTTGGAGGTTTCAGTCGGGGGTAGGGGAGAAGGAGGACATGGACAGAGCAACTAATCTTTTCAGGAAGCCAAGAAAAAGCCTGAGAGGAAATCAAGGTTTCTGAAGATCCTCCACAAGGCTCTATCTCTTAAACTTTCCACCACCTCCCAATAGCACCACCCTGGGAAACAAGGCATTGAACACATGGGTATTTAGGGAACATTTAGAATATAACTTAAGCAGGTAAACTGAAGTACTTTATGACTAAGGTTGAATTTTGAATTGGTTTTGTAGAATATAGTTACTGACATTGGTACTAAATTCATATGCTCAGCTAAAAACAAACTGTGAACATCATTGCTATCCACAGTCTGTAGTTAGATAAAGCCAAATGTCAGCAGGCTTTAGATTCCCTGACAGCTCTTTACCTGTCACTAGGTAACACATCTTCCCAGGAATGCTGAAGATGAACCATTTAGAGAAGTTAGAAATGTTTCCAAATTGAAAATTTTTAAGCAGAACTCCAATGAGCACTGCTTTCTCCTTAAAACAGATCAGTGAGAAATGAAAAATGTTTATGACCCTAAGTGCAGCACTCACGAGATTGTCTCTGGGATTTCTTCTACCTTCTTGAAGCGTCCTGCCCAAATCAGGATCTTCTTCTCCCAGTCCGTGGGCTTGTGTAAGGGTACTCTGTGGGTGTAAGTGTCTGCGAGAAAAATCAGATGAGACACCTTGCTTCAGATTATGATATTCAATTTTAGCAACAGAAAAAAAATCAGTGTTGTGCCTTTTAGCTCTTCGCTGCCTAGAAACACTAAGATGCTTCACACCAATAAATAGCCTAGGTTTATGTGAATGGAATTTCTTAGAATGCGTCGCTCTGCAAGTGTGAGTCCACAATGCCATGAAGATTGAAGTAGATTATAAACCATAGTCATTAGTCACTGAATGTAAGAGAACACCTTGAGCAAAGATGTGACAGTAAGGATGAGATAGATAGGAAGGGATGGCAGGAGCTTGCCTTATATAGCATATATGGTTAGATTAGATTTAGAAGATCTTGAATACCAACTTTAGACAAGATTTGGAAACTAAAATTTGAAGCAAGGAAGAAGTTGCTGTTTTATCTGCACAATGTTGGAAGAGAGGGAGGGAAGAAAGAATAGAACAAGCAAAAGGTCAAGCAGGAGCAATAACATAAAGGTAAAGTATAACTCTGAACTCTATCTAGTATAGCAACAGAAGGGGAGAAGTAGTCACCCCAAAGATGACAAAAAGAATTTGGAGACTGAGCAAGTTAAGGCAATAGAAGGAATGGAAAAAAAACTCAAACTCGGAAGAAAAGGCAAATAGCAGTGCTATAAGCTAAAATGTTATGAAAAGAACATGTGAGGGAGCACATAGAAGTCACTGTAGATGTGATGTGTACAGTTTGAAGGGAAGGCACACTACTCAGACTGGTCCACTAACAAACAGAGAGTGAACAGAAACACCTGTGCAAAGTGTGAGCTACCAGGGTGACAAAGACAAGGTCAAAGGTAGAGCAGTGGGGCGTGGCCCAAAACAGGGGACAGGAAAAGGGAGCACCAGGAGAAACAGATGCCAAAGAGGCAAAGGGACCAGAAGTACCAAAGATTGCAAGAAAGATTCTCAAAGAAAGGAGAAATTGCTGAGGAAGAGGAGGACAGAGTGAGGGAATCACAGGGTGCTGGATTAGATGGGATATTGGGGCTATTCAGGCTCCATGCACAATGGGCAAGGCCCGCAGTGCTAGCTACACATCACACCCATGCACATCACCACAGCATCACTTTGTCCTCGGAAAACAACAGTAAGAGAGCAGAAAAGCCAACTGAAAACAAACACCCAGAAACCTGAGGCAAGAGGAATGAATACAAGTGAAGGCTATTGCTACAGGTTTTCTTTTAATATTTCTAATACTTGGCACAATTCTCATCCCCAAATTTAAATCAAACACGCCTCCTGAAGATGATGAATATGCTGGGGTGGTGGCACACACCACTGATTCTGCACTGGGAACAGAGGAAAGAAAGACTGTGGGTATGAGGCTGGCCTCAGCTGCACAATGAGCTGGAAACACAAGACACCATTACAAAAAAATTTAAAATGGGGAAGGGGTGGACGTGATCAAGATAAATTGTATACACATATGAAATTGTCGAAAGAATAAAAAACAGGATTTGAACACAAAACATAAAACACAAGAGTGAAAAAAAGAAAAGGGTAATTCAGGAAGTACAGATATGAAAAAAGCAAAAATCAAAACCATCTTGAATTCTATTGTTACAGGTTGGCTAGTATGTCTTAGTTTTGGTATGCTCCCTTAGCTTCGTCTCCATGAGCATGACCATGCACTTTTTATACCAGTTTGTGCTTACACACAATGTAACATTTTATCTCCTGCTTTGTTCATTAATATATACCATTTTCCACAGTACTAAGCACCATTTCCAGTCGCTGCATGATACTATCAAGTAGCTCAAGCATGTGCTATTAACCATTCTGAGCTTATTTGACATTTAGACATATTCTTAATCCTATTTCCTAATTTTCCATAAAGATGTATGAAAAATTATATACATTAATGTTTAAATATATGCTAGATATATATTTCAGATGTCTTCATAGTCCAAGCTTTTTCCATATATGATGATTACTCCTTATGATAGATAGATCCTGAAGGTGGAACACCAGGTCAAAGGGTATAAATCTTTTTTTAAGTTCTTAAGAAACAGTTCCTTTAAGGACAGTACTTTCTAATTACTGAGAAATGTAGAGTCCAAGTATTTTTCCACGAAGAAGCACAAATACCAGCTGCATATATGCAACGCTCATCCTCACAGTGACAGCAGTTTGAATTAGGGCTGTGGACCAGATATGGCTGAAGTCAGTGCCTAAACCAGAGTTTAGCCAATTATACTTTATCTAAAACATAATTTCTTGATTTGGCTCTGTCTTTGGAGTTTGTGCTGGAGTTGGGGAGATAGCTATGTTAGTAACATGCTTGCATGAGGCCCTCAGCCGGATCTCCAGCACCAACACAAAAAGAGCTAGACATGTTGGCACGTGCCTAGAATCTCAGCGCTGGGAAATGGAGACGGGGATCTTTGGGGCTTGCTAGCCAGCTGCTCCAACCAAACTGGTGAGTTCCAGATTCAGTGAGAGCCCCTGTCTCAGAAAACTAGGTGCAGAGTGATTTGGAAAGACACTCAACACTGACTTCTGACCACCATATACACACATGTAAGCATGTGTATGCTTATGCACACACACATACATACATGCACAAAGAAATCATCATGCATATGAGTATAACCAACATACAACAGGGAGGCACAGCTACAAGACAGCATGATGGACCTTCATGCTTACCCCTCTCAGGCTCTTTTCATCCCAAATTATTCTATTTTTAGGGCACTATCCATTGCATAAGTGGATAAAGCAACAAAACTTACGGGTTGGAGCTTTGGGGCTTCCCTGTGGTTTAGTGCAAAATCCATCTATTCTCTTCAAATCATAGTTTCTGGTAAGCCTTAGAGATGAGGAAGCATTTCTTTCATACAGCCTAAAACAATTTCCTAGAAAAGAGAGAAAAATTTCAGAGGGAGAAAAGTTGATGTTTTCAGACAAGAATACCTGCAAGTATCTGCACATGGCTGTAATGCTGGCACTCAGGAGGCAGTGGTAGAGGACCATCACCATTTTAAGGTCAGTCTGGGCTACACAGTGATTACAAGCCATCCAGGGCTACATAGCAAGACCCCCCCACACACACACCACACACACACACACACAAGGGAAAGAGCAAGCAAGATGGCTCATTGGATAAACACAAGTACCTGTGTTTGATCCCTGGAACCAATATGGTAGAAGGAGAAAACTGACTCCCCGAAGTTGTCCTCCAACCACCAATGTGAACACACGCATATATACAATAAACATAATTAAAAGCCTTAAAGGTATCTATGCATACAGACTAATTCATATAATACAGATATGCACCTGGGAGCTTGAGGCAGGAAGCTTGTGAATTCAAGGCTAGCCTAGTCTACATAGTAAGTTCAAAGTATGCCTGTGTTACTCTGACTCAAAAAAAAAATACAAAGCAAAAAATACAAAGCAGACAAAAACTCAAATCATTTACAAAATGTGTAGAAATTAGCTTATTTCAAATAATAGAGCTAGGTATAGTGGCACATATCAGCAATCTCTGAACCCGAGAGGGAGAAAAAGGGAGAGGGAGAGAAAAAAGAGAGAGAAGAAAATGAGAATATATATGCATGTACATTCCATGAGTTCCTCGCTCCACATGGATTCCATGCCTAGGCTCCAAGAGTTCTCCAGGACGTTCTAGCCCCTCATGGCACTCCACGTCTGGAGTTCACGAGTTCCAACCTTTCTCTCCTCTAATAAAGTCTACCTTAATCCTCAAAAAAAAAGCATATGCATGTATATGTATGTGAGAAACATAAGCTACATATATGAAAGATGAATATTTGTGAATATGACTGATTAGGAAACTAGAAATTTACAGCACTAATCATTTTATCAGCTATAAATTTTACACAAGTGCTTTTCACATGTGTCTTGTCATGATAATTATGTCTGGTGAAGTATTGCATCTGACTGTTCAGGCAAAGATGCACAAACTTCCCAGAAGTAACAAGCCAAGTCACTAGGTATGTTTACATATACCTTTATGCAGTTATATATAAGGACATGTGAAGTGTATTTTTAAATTTATATTCAAAGTACATACGGAGGGTATTACAAACACCTATGGACTCACCATCTGGCTTCAATGACTGGCAGCATCTAATCAGGTAGTCCTAATCACTCTCTACTTCCCACTGCATTATTAAAAATATTAGTTCTTCATATGCAGTTCATCTCAAACTCATAATCAAAATACCATTAACACAACTGGAAAAGGGGTCCTTTTTTTAAGTTTTTATTTACGATGCTCATTTTGAAAAGTTCACGGATGTTAACCAGAAAATAAAGTAGGCTTTACAGAAAGAGGGAAAGCCTAAAATGCTACTTTCCAGAAAACCCATTATTCAGTTTTATTCAGAGTAAAGAAAAAAAGAACTTTTGTTCATCATAGAAGAAATTCAGACATAGGTTTGGAATCTGCACTCAACTCCACATGCAATGAAGACGACACTATGCTAATTGTTCGCTGCTGCATTTGTCTACTGTTCATCTAACAGTAACAATTACAGAGTAGAGCAGAGCAACTAATATTGGACAATCCTTGTAGTGTTACAGTCAGTTATTTCACTTCTCTTCTCACCACTGGTTCTTTGTGGTGAGAAGAGCTTCCTCCTCTTCAATAAAGTCATTTTTGATATTGAAGGTTTTGTGAATCTCCTCAGTTTTCCCCTTAATTATACTGGCCACAGTCTTGCAAGTTACATCAAGCAAACTTTTGATGTCTAAGTAGTTTGCTGTCAGAATAAGTTCAAAAAGTGTTCCTTGGTCAACCTTCAGGAATTCTTGGTCTGTACTTGTCATCTGTCCGCTTTTCTTTGTTCTCATCGTCCTCAGGAGAAGGAGGGTCATCCTCAAAGTGGGTGCACCACTGGATGACCTAAGTATTGCCGAGTTAGCATTTGGTAGAGGAACTGGCTCATCATCTCCCTCATCATCCAATCTCAGATCTTCCAACCTGGTCTCGATAGATTGACAATTTCTACATCAACTTCACACATCTCTCTGTCAGAACCCTGCCAACTTAATTGAAGGCATGGTGTTCCGTCTCAAGACCGAGAGCCCGAGGCCGTGAGAGCTGGACGAAGTCCACAAGGAGAGGAGAAAGAGACAACAAGGCCACTCAAAAAAGGGGTTCTTGATATCAGTATATTATGATCAAATCCCATGAAATTTTCCAAATGGGCTCGTTTTTAGTAGTATTTATTTTTCCTAATATAGAGAACATGCTTCATGCTTCGTGACTTTCTTTAAATCCATAGGTTTTTCTCTCCCTTGAAAAACAATTTATTTTTGGTCATTTGTTGATAAAGTACGATCCTTAGGCCGATAATTTCCTTTACTTCAGATCTGGCTGCACCCTTGGTGTGGTCTATTATAATCTTCTGACCCCTCTAATCTTTAAAAACAGACATTTGAGGTTTGGGATAGTTCAAGCTACAATTTTTAGTAAGGTTATGTTGCAGGTGATACTGGGGACATCCCACTGCACCATACCAAGAGCTGCAGGTTCTCTCTGCGTGGTGGCGAGATCATTCTCTCCATATGAGTCTGAGGTCAGCATGGGCTTCAAAATAGTCTCAAAACAAAGCAGTAAGACCTATATGTCACTTTTGTCATTTAGTGATATCAAATTAATCACTAGGTGCTCCCAGCTTGATCTACCTCTTAGAAAATTCCTCTACCTCTCATTTAGCACTTTTTCAATATAGATTACAAGACAGTCAGTTCCTTTTCCACATTACTTATGGGATGAATGCTTGATTTGTACCCTTTATGTCATATATCCTTACAACTTCCACCGGTGATCTATTTCAAAGTAGCATAGGGACTCTAACCTAACACATAATATATTCCAGTTCCATTCTGAATGTTAACTTTTCCTAATTTGGAATTACAGCATTCCTCCAAGAGCCTATGAAAAATGTTTTTAGAGATCTCCATGGAGACACTCATAGTTTGTTATCCTTCCTAAGCCTTTTTGGTGAATAAAGTTAGAAATTATATATCTTTTTTTTTTATTATTATTATTATTTATTCAATTGTGCATGTGTGTGTATATGTGCGTGCATGTGTGTATGTGTGTGTGTAGAACCACGGACGAATTCGCGAACCACCATGGACGCCTCCACCTCCTTCTGCCCCGGGATTCACAGGCTCCGCCCTACCAGGACCAGAAGCGCAGGCCGCCCCCGCTTCTGCCTGGCGTCTATACGTGGGATCTGGGAACCGAACTCAGGACCTTCCGCCTGCAAGGCGGAAGCTTAACCCCTGAGCCACCTCTCCAGCCCTATATATCTTTTTTAAAAGATACTTTTAGGAATACATTTTGATTATAAATTTTTACCTTTAGCATGAATATATTTACAATCAATAATCACATAGACTTGAAAGCAGAAATCCAGTTCTAATGAGAATGGGAGAAAGGAGGAGTGTAAGGTCAGGCTACAAGAGAGTAGGTGTGCAGAGACCCCAGAAGAGCCCTAGAGTTCAGGGAAAAAGGGAGACCAGGAAGCACACCAAACAGAAAAGTTCGGAAGGCACCAGTGATAAGTCAGCTGGGTCCTGGGAAACAGGACCTCTACTGCTGCTCTGTGGTTAGTTTATTTGCTAGTGAACAAATCTCCCCCACCCCAATTTCTTAAGTTCCAAACTCCCACTTGGGTATCATAGCCTCTGAGACTGGGGCAATGAGAGGTGAGAGAGAAGGGCTTCTACTATCTGCCTTCCCTTAACCTTACAGATATGCTGATCTATGGATTCTTGAATTTATATCCATAAGACATATGGGCTATAGTTTTCTTGGAATGTCTCTAGTTTTGTGCAGGATTTACAGGTTTTATGAAATAATCTGGGAAATGATTCTTCCTCCATTTGTTTTTGAGAACTTGCTCAATTCTCAGTCCTCCTTTCTCAGCCTCCTAAGTGTTAGGATTAGAGGTGTGAAATATCACACCTGGCTTAAAAGCCTTTCCTTTCCTTCCCCTTCCTTTTCCTTCTCCTTGCTGAGGATTTAATCTACATCCTTGGGCATATAGGACAAGATCTGAATTACATCTTTGGTCCTATCCTTTTTTATTATGTATTTATTTTAAAATATTTATTTCTTGTATATGAGAGAAAGAAAGGAGAAACGAGAGACAGCCTTCTTGTACACTCATGTGCCATGGTCAGAGGACAACTCAGACCATAAGGCTATGCACAAGCATCTTTACCTGCTGAACCATCCTACCCCTTTTATTTTCTAAAACATTTGTCAAAGAGTAATTCCAATTTTCCTCTAAGATTTTGATTCAGTTTTTTTAAGTCAATTTTATTAATTTTTGACTTTGCAGACATATCCATTTCTCCTAATTTATGTAATTTTGGGGCAAACAGGTATTTATAGTATGTCCATGTATTCCTCATGTATTTGGTTACAGAAATCTCCATTTAGCTTAGTGTCAGCCAACTACTAGTCTTCCACAAATGTGTCAGGCTTTCCAGAAGGGCTGAGGAATGTTGGAACAAGACTTTTACCCTCGGGCAGACAGTTTAAACACTGTCTTCCCTGTCAAAGCCTCCTTGCCTGGAGCCTGAATATGAGACAAAGGTGAACATCTGAAGACTTCTTGGGTACTCATCCCAGAAGCATGCTAGAGCTGAGGTTAGAACAGACCCCTAGTTATTCTTTTTTAATGTTTTCACTGATTTCTTTGCTTCTTGTGAGACACAACTATTGTCACTTCCCCGTTGTGTTGGGCAAGCACTACTGACTTTTTCATAAATGCCTGGGGAAAAAGCTGCCAACACAGCTCCGGATCAGCAGAAACACAAACCTTTTAAGAAGGTCGTCTTCAAATTGCAACACAGGTCAAACAGAAAGAAACTTCTGGGATAGGGACATCCCTAATTTGCTGTCTTTTCTAGATCCTGATAATCCACTAGTTTTCATTCTGATTGCAAACATGATACTCTTCAAAGGTTCTCCACAAGATGATGACAGTTCTGTTAACTACTTTGAGTTTCAAACTTGAGTATATCTCAAAGTAACCTGTATACCTGTTTGAAACAGATCACTGGGCCATGACTTGCAGTTTTTTCATTTTTGTTATTGTTGTTTCTTTCTCCTCCTCCTCCTTCTCTTCTTCAGCCATCTCACTATGTAGCCCAGATTGGTTTCCAATTTACAACAATCCTCCTGCCTCAACCTCCCGTGTTAGGATTACAGGTGTGAACCACCAAACTCATCAGAGCCTAGTGCTATTGCTAGCAGGAAGATATTAGAACCATAGCCTTACCCCCCCCCACCAACCTGTGGTAAAATATATACATAAATTTACTATTTTAACTATCCATATGGGCACAATTCCTTTGCATTAAGTACATTTACTGTCGTTCCCCCATTACTGACATCTCTCTCTAGAACTTTATTATCTTCCCCAGGCACCTACTGGTTAATAAAACTATGAGGATGCAACTGATACCAGGCCACCCCATTTCTGCACTTTGGCAGGCATACAGAAGGAGCAGGAAAAAAAAATCAGTAATCGTTTCCTTAGATATGTGCACTTTTGCAAGGGTTGTTTAGAACAGAGGACAAACTGTCTCTCAGCCAGTTTCAGTAGTAATCAAAAAAGCGCCCCCTCCCCCACACCAGCATATACCACTGTCAGTCACATAAATACATGTTGGAAACATTTGTTTAATATTCATTCAACAAAAAATAGTTGACCACCTTCTAATACCAGACCCTTTATGATATATGTATGTGCGTGTGTATGAAATTTAAGCTAGAGAACCAGGAAAGTCCTCTTTGGGAATGTAACTTGTGATTCAGGAACCACTAAGAGGCTGGTGAAACTAAAAGGGAGTGAGTCATGGGAAAGAAGCAGAATCTGAGGTCATAGAGGTACTGGCTGGAATTAGGGATAGAGGCTTGAAGACAGACACGCTTAGATCAGAAAACATCTCCCGACCTATTATTGCCGTTTCTTATGCCAATAACTTTTACCTCCCTAAAATACAAATGCTGATGTAAAAGTATACACATGACTTAACTATACACCTTAAAAATATAATAGACCAACATAAAGTAATTTTTAAAAATGTTATCACTTTAAACAGCCATTAATTACAAAGATTGAGTTCTTGATTTTTATTTCATAATTAACAAAATGAAAGCACAGACAAATCTAAGTAAAAACTTTTGTTTCTATCTAAAGAGATAAAACATACCGCCCCAGGCACTGGACAGAAACTTTTTGTTCTCTGGGTAGATCACAAATTAAAAACATACAAACCAAAAGAAAAGCAGCCCTTTAACCCTCGAGGCTGTACATGCAGCCTTGTCTGTCCCTGAGTGACCAATGTTAGGTCCCCAGAGCCCTAGCAGGAAGTTGAGATGAAGCTTCAAGCTGCTTGGAAGGCTCTGACAGGCAAGTTGCTGGCAACTTCTAAGCGCAGTGTCTCAAACTTCCTCACCTGGAAAACTTGGAACATTGATTACTAGACCCTTCTGTATTGAGTAGATAAACGCAGACCAGAGCCTGAGGATGTACACTTCTAACGTATAATGTCCTAGAGACATGGCTAGCCTACGGCCTCTTAATGTATTACTGTGGCCCCAGGAGTTGAGCAGGGGTGAGGTTAACTCAAGTATGAGCCCATCTGGTAGTTTTCCATAAAAATCCTCCTTTCTTTACTTGCAAGTTTCAGGTATGTTGCAAGTTATCTGTTGCTGTTTAGGAAGTTTGCCAATATTTACTTAAAAAGAACAGTATTCGTCAAAACTGCGAATTACAGCTTCAGCACAAATAAACTTTATATGTCAACTGTACAATATTGGGGAATATGTGTACTTTGTATCTTTACGTACTAGAAAGGCTGGGATTGACAACTCAGTAGCAATAAGGGTACTGAGATCTTGGTCTTTAACTACCATTCTATAATAAAGAATCAGTGCTTGGTAGAAAGAAACAGCTAATAATATGGGGCAAAGAAAATACATGTGAGGCTGTAACTCTTTTCCTTTGGTTCATGTATTGTGTACAAAGATACGTGTGTGCTAATATATAGAAGAAAACTACTCAAAGTTAAATATATAGCACACTTTTAAAAAGGTGTGTGTGTGTGTGTGTGTGTGTGAATGTGGAGATCAGAGGACAACTCAAGTGTTGGCCAGTCTCTGCCCTGTTTGAGGCAGGTCTGCTTGTTGTTTTTATGCTGCGTACGTCAGGCTGGCTGCCTGTATACTTCTAGTCTCCTATTCCTGTCTTTCATCTCTCTGTCAGCTATGCTGCTGAAAACTTAATGTGCTAGACACAGAGCCTAAAGCCACATATTCTGGATTCTGGGGCAGTGCTGCTCAAACTTAGCTAGAAGCTTCATGAAAATGCATCATCACCCACCCCAAACCATGTCTCCCATGGGCTGGGGCCTCAAACTTTGCAGAACCTCGGGCAAATTCGGGAACCACCATGGACCGCCTCCACCTCCTCCTTGCTTACTCTATGCGGGATTCACAGGCTCTGCCCTACCAGGACCAGAAATGAAGGCCGCCCTGCTTCAGCCCAGCGTCTATACGTGGGGTCTAGGATCCGAACTCAGGACCTTCCACCTGCAAAGCAGAGGTTTAACCCCTGAGCCACCTCTCCAGCCCCTCAAACTTTCCTTTTAGAAGATCTCAAAGTCCTGAGCTAGTGAAGCAGTGCTCTGGATAAGTGAATTTCAGGCTTTACATATTAGAATCATCATCCTGAAAAACCTCAGCACACAGGCCTAAGACTATACTGACTAAATTTTGATTTCCGGAAGCAAGACTCTACTACAAGTATTTCAAGATTCCCCAGTGATTCTAAAGCACAGCTTCACTTGACAAAGCTCCTCGTCAGCATGATAGTTTATAGTCCACAACCTGTGTGTAAGACCAAGGTGAAACTGAAAAGCTTAATGCCTTTGTCTCCAGCTGACTTCAAAATCCTTCTTAATAGCTAATTTGCTATGAAGCTTTACCTTATCTCTAGTTTCTCTTTATCAATAACATGTAATTTATTACTTAGGATGTATGGAATCCCTGTGGAGTATATTAAACTATGCCAGCTTTCTGATTCTGCACAAGCATGCATCTCTCACACACATCTCAGTATTGGGTGACATGTAGAGTGCATAGTTCCACAGTTGAAATCTTCTCATGAACCTCGGGAAAAAGAGATTTCACTTCATACACCTCCTCCTCAGCCCTTAGCTGCCCTCTGACTGTCCCGCAATGAATGACCACAGAGCACCAAGTACCTGATGTGAAAGTATTTGCTCAACTACTTCATTCCCTTTCCGGAATGTTTCAGACAGTAGCTACTTATGACCTTGGCTGGAAGAAGCTATTGTTGAGCAATGATGTTCTTTTCCCACATACCAGGGAACATTTTTATGTAAAGACATAGGAAGTTCTCATGTTAGCGTGCAAATACCTACTGAATCCTTTTAAAATAAAATAAGTATATTGCTAGTGCTGTAACATTGGCTATGAACACAAAGGACAAACTAGAGGAAGGAACTTTGAAGGTTTGGATTGTGAATCAAAGCCAATTTTAAAACTCAGAAGGAAAAACATAGATATACAGCCACTTTGGGGACAGTCAAGACCCTGTACATACACTAACCAACACTGTAATCTGCAGTTATGATAAAATAGTATGTTAAATTTTATAAGTGCTAGGTAGATCTAAGCGATTAAGTTATAGCATTACATTATGCATGGAAGTTGGCATTCTTGATCCCCAGAGCTCACTTAGAATAGAGAACTGCTGACTTAAGTTTCTACATTGGAAGCAAAGCTAAGCTGCTCCGAAAGCTGACAACAAAACCAACGAACCTGCCTGCTACCTTGTCCTGAGGCTTTCCACCACCAGACCAGATGGCTTAAAAATTCCCACCTGCAGCTATTCTGCAGTACATGATGCTTCCCGCTTCAGACACTCACTGCCTTGCCCTGCAGTGTTACCAACTTCAGGATCTGCCTGCCAGGCTACCATGGCCCGAGCACCATGTCAAGGACATCCATGCTGTCCTAGCGCTCCCCATCTAAATGTCAACACTGGGCAGACTCATTCTGACGCAAGGTTATCATGGGCATCAGTGTTGCCAGAGGAGAAACCTTTCATGTGCCACACATGTGTCCCCAAAGCTTTGCTGAACATGTAGAGCAGTTTTAGCAGGAGAAATGAAAGTGATAGTGGTGTTTTAAGAAGCTCAATCTTTTTTTAAAATTTTTATTTAATAATTTATTCAATTGTGTGTGTGTGTGTGTAAAACCACGGGCAAATTTGGGAACCACCATGGATCGCCTCTATCTCCTTGTATACTCTGCCCCGGGATTCACAGGCTCCGCCCTCCAGGACCAGAAACGCAGGCAGCCACCACTTCCGCCCGGCGTCTATACTTGGGGTCTAGGATCCGAACTCAGGACCTTCCACCTGTAAGGCAGAGGCTTAACCCGTGAGCCACCTCTCCAGCCCCAGGAAGCTCAATCTTGAGCAGTGGCCTGGGAAGACTTGGGAGCATTCTGCAGCGGATCTAAACACTAGCTGGAATGGATGATGTAACAGAGCTGGGAGAGACAGCCCAGCTGATGGGAATCACAGTAGGAGGAAAAATGAGGACAAACTGTCACTGAGTTTTGTGGCTGGCTGGATCCCTAATCACCATCTTAACATTATTTCTATGGGAAAATTTTTCAAGTTTTTTTTAAACACAAATTTATAAATAAACTTTTGGAACCTGGCCAGTTAAGTTGGGGAGAGATTTACGAATAAAAAGGCCTTAGAATTAATTAAGATCTGAGTGAGATGGAACACTCTTGGCATTTTTCTCCCACGAACCAACTACCAACCCACTCCCAACAGTGGCTATCTGAAGTGCTCTAGGCCTTGGTTGTTTACCTCACTTTGTGACAGAAAACAGGCTCCCTGCCTCCATCTGTTTTCTCATCCTTCCCTGCAGGCTCACAAGAACATAAATCCTTCTTTCTGAACTGGCGAGCCCATCCACCTGTGATGCTCCTGCAGAAGAAAGGCCCTTGTGCCAAACTGCCGCCACCTGTCAAATCACATCGCCCCAACATACCACTCCCTTAAATTATAAACCTAGCACTTGCTCCTTGCAAAAAAATTGGAGGCTATGAAAAGGTTCAACATAGAAAAGTACAAGTACTCCTAATCCCAGCTCCTGAGATAACTTGTTGTACTTGTCTTGAGACTATTTTCTATGTATACAGACAACACATATTTTTATAATCAACTACTGTTATCTTTTTTTAATGAACAACCTCTTTATTTCTTTATAATTAAAAAGAAGTCTGTATTAATAGTAGAAAAAAATACTTAACTATAAACAGAAAAAGTCACATTATTTCCCTAGCTAATCAGCATTTTCTCCATCTCCATCTATCCATCCATCCATCCATCCATCCATCCATCCATCCATCCATCCATCAAGAGATCACAAAGTTACTACTTTTTTTATTGTATCTTGAGATTTTCCTGCACTTTATTTTGACAGTTACTGTCTTGACAGCTACATAAATACTATTCCCAGATATCAATAGCATTTAGGAGTATGCATACATGTGTTCATGTGTGTTCAATGTGGATGTGTGCTTGCCACAGTGTGCACGTGGAAGCCAGAGGACAACTTCCGTTCTCTTTGTTTTTCACTGCTGCATTCACTAGGCTAGCCGGCCAAGCTTTCAGAGACCTTTCTGTCTCCCATCTTCCCTATATGTCCTACATGTCCAGATTTTACATGGGTTCTGGGATTCAAACTCAGGTCCCCAGACTTGTTGAGCAAATGCTTTTACCCACTGAGCCATCTCCCCAGCACTCACAAAAACACCTAGATTTGCTTTCAATTTCTCACTATTACAATGTTTTGATGAGCACATTTCCACATAAATCTCTACTTTTGAAATGGGGGTGCTAAGTAGCTTCAATCTTTTGGGTTCAAATAAGCCTCAGCCTCAACCTCTTGAGTACCTACAGATTCTTCTACATAAATCTTGGTTGATATTTCCACATAGCTTCTTAGAATCAAATTCTGGCAGGAGAAGGTTAAAAGAGTAGAATTCCCCCCAAGAATCTTTATGCAACAAACTGCTTTCCAGAACAGTAGAATCAATATATAGATAGGAAGAATTCCTGTGACATTATACTGGGGTAACACTATGACCCGCTATCTTGGACAAAACATTCACTTGTTTTCAACAGGTCCTATAAATAAAATCTTATCCTTCCTCTCACAGGTCAAATGACTAAGCAGCATGTCTTAGTACCTTCACCTCACGACTCACTTAATTTCATTAATGTTTCTTTCCTAAGCACTCTGCAAAAACTGCATTAACTCTAGTGCTCCCTTTCCAATCATACGAATGTATTATGGATGTCCAGCATTGGTTCACTTTACCCTTACTCTCCCTAGTTTTGTAGCCACTTGACTCTACTGACCTCATCCACTCCCTCTGTACGTTATATACTACATTCCTCTTATGCCTTCCATCTCCGTGACCTATCTTCTTTGATGAACTCTTACCCTTTCCCACTTCCTATTATTTCAATTATGTCAGGTATCCAAGGGTCAGTCCTTATAACTCTTGTGCAACCAAGAAAGGATTCCCCCATTCTACTTTAATAATTAGCTCCATAATAATGACCCTATTGTTTACCTCTCCTTTGTCCATAGGTCTCTACCTAAGAGGTCCAATCCTTATCTATAACTCAGTAATACATACCTACAGCACAGCAATGAATATTTTCTGCTCAACTAACATAGATCTTTAAGAGTATTCCTAATTAAACACCTTTCTTATTTTGCATACATGCATGCATGTGTATATGCCTTACTATGTAGCCTAATGCTGACTATAAACATGCAATGAACTTATCACAGCCTCCGGAATGCTAGAAAAATAGGTATGTACCACCATGACTGGTTTTTAATTATTTCTTTTTTTTAAATTTTTTATTATTTATTCAATTGTGCATGAATGTGTGTGCGCGTGTGTGTATGTATGTGTGTGTGTGTGTAGAACCACGGACGAATTCAGGAACCACCATGGACTGCCTCCACCTCCTTGTTTATTCTGTCCTGGGATTCACAGGCTCCGCCCTACCAGGACAAGAAGCACAGGCCGCCCCCACTTTCGCCTGGCGTCTATACGTGGGGTCTAGGATCTGAACTCTGCAAGGCAGAGGCTTAACCTCTGAGCCACCTCTCCAGCCCCTAATTATTTCTGACAATGGGCAACACATCTGCAGTTCTCCACATATAATACGTTCATTCTTAAGCCTTCTCCTAAATTAGTCAATGTGTCCTAACAAATACTAATTTCCTTCTTCAAGACATCTTCTAGATCTATCCTGTCATTTCCATCATCACTGCATTCAGGGATTGATGCAGAACCTTCACAGACTGCAGTAATTCATCTTACACATATTTGCCCCATCTTCCAAAGACTGTTTAAATATTTAGTGTGTGTGTACGCATATGCACATTTTGATTGTGCATGTGTGCCACAGCACATGTGTGAAGCCAGAGGACAACTTTCAGGGGTCAGTTCTCTCCTCCCTCATTGTGGGCTCCAGGGATCTAACTTACTTGGTCAGGCTTGCATAGCAAATGCTTTTACTTGCTTAGCCACCTCACTGGCCCAATTTTATTTTTATAACATCTGTTTTGAAGCCATCATTTTTTGCCCAACTTCATCTAGTTCAAACTCTTCATAAGGTCATACATTTCCTATTACTGCCCATTCAACATCCAAGATAATACAAACTTCTGTTGCCATCTCTCCAGATGCATTACTACCTTCTCTTCACGCACATCAGCCCCAGCCTTTGTGTCAGTGGAGTCTTCAGTTGCTAACCCCATTCCATTTCACTTTTCCTCTGTAAATTCTTGAAGTCAGTAGAGTCCTGGCTACTGACAGGGGAAATAAAAAGGGATCTCTCCTTTATCCCTTACCATAGCAGATTTTAAGCCGTCAATGTAATATCACCAATTAAGCAGTTGAAATGTATGATTTCATCAGGACTGAAATCCAGAACAGTCCAATGGTTAGTCTATAAGCTACAGTTTAATATATTGTGCTTTGTTCTGCTTCCAGATGCATTGTATAGGTTAGTTTATACACTGTAATGCACTAGCTTTAGGAAGTGGAGCATGGCATTCGCTTCAGATCTTTCAGTGCACATGACACAAGTGTGTGCTCAAAGAGAAACCACTGAGAGGCCTGTAGTAGTATGATAAGCAAAGCTAAATATGAAAGCATTGATAATGCTTTGATAAAGCATCGATAAAGCAAAAACAAACAGAATGAAGGAACAGAGCAGAGTGGAAATACAATCAGAACGGAGGCCCAGATACATAGGTTATGTCCCAGCTTTGCACCTGTGTGACCCTTAGCAAGTTAATTCCCTTCTTGAACCTTTGATTTCCTAATCTGCAATCCCAGTACTCAGGAGGCTTTAAATTTAAGCCAACCCAAGCTACACAACAAGTTGCAGGACAGTCTATCGCAAGAGTGCCTCATCTATAAAAATTAAGGGACTAGACTATAGGACTTCTGAGACATCTCTTAACTTTCATGGTCTGGAACATGGGTAAGATTAAACAGCAGTCCATGGTCCACTGCGTTGTTACCAATAATGAAAGTATAAATCCACTGTAAAATCCAACAAGTCCGTAGCACTTAGGGTAACAAAAATTTTCTTAAGGTGGAAAGAAACATAAAAAATAAGTGCTGAGAATTTTATAAAAATTAAAAAAGCCAGTGTTTACCCTTACAGACCCCACAGTGGTGTGGGTCAAAACCATTTAGTGTCCAAGGATCTGTATGAGTGCTTTGCAACTTAAAAGACCAGGAACTGCTCTGAGAAGTAGATACAAACCATGGACTCTCTCTCTTAAATCTAGATAAATAATCACAAAAAGTTGAATGTAGTTTCAAAAGTTCATAGGACCTATCATTTGCAATGGTGTACACACACTGCATGTAACAACCTTCACCTATATCTACAAAACAATGAACAAATTCAAGCTCATAAAAGCCTATATTCTATTTGCTAAGGGAGTACAATAAAGATTTCCGATGGATGTAATTAAAAGCACAGGTCCACTGCTTCAATGATTAAGCTTTGGGTCTCTGAAATTTCATCCATTTACAGTACTTTACTCCAAATAAGATTTTAGGTAAGGACACCTAGATTACGTTTCTAACTGATCTACCATTTATTTCATTACTGTTTTATTAAATCTGACTTTCTTAAAAATCTTTTTGTATGTAACTGTGTACTTCCATTTTATAAACAAATTTATAATCCATTTCCCATCAGTGAGCCCCAAATGGTCATGACAATTAATTGCACATACAGCCTGGTGAGTGGCCTCAGTAACAGCAAAGAGTATAAATTCCTGGAGAATAGGGCATTACTTCCCCTTGGCACTCACATTTTCTGACCAAATGATCTTTGGAAAGTCATTTAGCCCTGTGACTTACCTTTATTTATAAAAAGGGGAGGAGATGATAAAATTTGCCAGTGAGACTAAGTTACACACTTCATGTGAAAGTGTTTAGTAATAAAACAGGCAAAAGTAGAAGAAATTGGCAACTCAGATGAAACTCAGTGGGTCACATATGTGAACAGCCATGAAAATAGGAGGGAAACTGGCAAGGAAGGATAGTAATAGGAAAAGGAAGGGGGATGGGATTGGGAATTAAGGCATGAAGATATATTCACTGTATTCAGGTATGAAACTCAAAAAGAATTTTAAGAAGTAAAAGAAGTCACTAGAAGTTGCACATAGACATTCATTAATCAGGAAAAAGCTGTTCCGACAACATCCTCAGTGTATTATTAAAACTTTCTTATCAGAAGTAAAACAAATTGTTCTTAACTTGTGGGAGAAATCTTGTTTTGGTTAAGTGCCCAATGATGAAGCTGGATTTCCATGCTGCACAAGAACAGGCATGAGACCAGAACATACAAATCTGGTTTCCAAATAATAAGCTTCCATAAGTGTTTGAACTTTTTTTTCTCAAAAGAACAATATTCTTTTACTTGCTCTGTTGAAAATCTTTATAATACTTTCAAAGAGAACACATTAAATTTTGGATAAATTAGGTCAAAACTAACAAAATCAAATAAAATTATCACAGCTGAGTGGTTGTTTGCATTTAAGGGAGTAAACAATCTTCTCCAGTTGAAATATGCTTTCCAGTCCATACTCCACAGACATATAAGATGGGCCTGTAAAACCTAACATTTTCTACTGGTTATTTACCAAAATTATGAAATTGGACTAGTGAGATAGCTCAACTAGTAAAGTGCCTGCATGCAAATCTGGAGACCTCCGTGAGTTCGATTCCTGGAAGCCCACAAGATGCATGTATAGACCTTTCCCTTTCTAATAAGTAAAATATTTCTTAAAAGAATTATAAAACCATTCTACATTTACTCTTCTTTGCACTGCTTCGTTTACATTGAGTTTGGATTATTCCTACGACCAAGTTTAGGGCTATCCGTTTCTTAAAAATTAAATCTTTCTAATAATTTGGTACAATGGACAAAGTATCATATACCTCACCAAAACAAATAAAGATAACCAAAAAAGTAAATCATCCCCGCAGCAGCAAGATCCAGGTTGCACGCACTCTTGATTTCCAGGCCCCCACGATGTCAGCGCTCTTGATTTCCCCAAGCCAAGTAAAAGTTCTCAGTACCTGACTAAAAATACCCATCGCGCGAATATTTTCAGTGTTTACATTAAGGTTCCCCCCCCCAAAAAATATTTTAAATATTTAACTGTAAGTTTTTTAAAAGTAATGCGTCTGCCATTTCAAGGAAACAATCACAGGTATTCGACGAGATCTTAAGTCCCTGGCCTAATCAAATACTTCAATGCTGGGGAGCCCCACACCCCAGCTTTCAGAGGACAGAGATAAGTGAAGTAACGGATGGAGGGAAGGTTCCGGTGGGAAAGGAGGAGAAGTTACAGAGGGGAGGCTGCGGAGGAGTTGGAGGGAAGGGAGGCTGGAGGATCCGTTAAGTCGGTGGGAGCTGGGCGAAGAGGGTACCGGGCCAGCCCCGGGGGGCTACGCAGCTGCTCGCCCGCCCCCTGCCCCACGCAAGGTGCGGTGGGATCCGCCGCCGCTCGCGAAGAGTGCGTGGTGCAGCGGCCGGCCGCAGGCTTCCCCCATCCTCCCCCGGCCCGGCCCGCGTCTCACCCGCCGCCAGGCGCAGGCCGCGGAGGCTCCCCATGGCCGCCTGCTCCACGCACCGCAACACGTCTCCCGGCCGCGGCAGGCGCTGGCGCGCTCAATGTCACTGTGCACCGCCTCGGGAAGGACGCGGGCGGGGCGAGGGGCGAGGGGCGGGGCGAGGGGCGGAGCCATGGCGCCGTGCGTGACGCAGCGGGCGTGTGGGACGTGCGCGACAAGCCGGGGACCCAGAGTAGCGCGCGTGCTCCTGGCGCCGTCAGAGCGGATCCTGGTTGGTCTGTTCTCGGGGCGCGGGGCCTCAGGATCGCGCCTCGTTGATCCGGGAGAAAAGTAAAAGCAGGAATGTGAACGTGTGTGTGAACCAGAAATACACTCGCGATCATGTTTTCAAAACACAAGGAGAAACCTGGCGTCTGGCGGCCCTATGTCATGCTGGTTTGGGGAACATCTCTCAGGAAACGAAGATGAACGTTTCCCGTGTAGCTTTTGAAACATCTGATCCTCGCCATCTGCCCACCCACACCGCCAGAAATGCCCTTGTTTCTCGTCCCTTCTTTAGCGGTCTCGAATTCTTAACAGTTACCCGTCTGCTCTAGGAATGCAGGGCAGACATGCATGGGAAGGATCAAAGAGCTCATTCCTAGCTTGCCCCACCCCCGGCGCCCCAATACATGGTGTTGCTATCCGGTGTGACCTGGAGACCTCTCCTTTTCAGATGGGGCTGGGAATAAAGGACTCTTCGAAGTGTTAGCAGTTCGATTTACGGCTCTGGGCCGGCGTGTTAAGGAGGACGGCGAAGTGACAAGCGAGTTACACGTGGACGGGGCGCAGTCCCGCGAGCCTTGCGCTCAGCGCCCCGGATCGCACGAACCCTTGTCAGGCGGCGCCGCGGACACCTCTGCCCCTCGGTGATTGGCCCGCAGCGGGGGCCTCGGGTTCGTCCAATATGGCGGCGCCCAGTGGCGGTGTGAACTGTGAGGAGTTCGCCGAGTTCCAGGTGATGGGGTTTTCCTGTGGGGCGGGCTTCTGCCTCCCTGCGCCCCCAGGTCCTGCCTCCTGCTCTGGCCTGGCAGCGGGTGTAGACAAGTTGTGGGAAAACAAGGCTGCTGAAGGCTCTCTTTGGAGCCCCTGGAGGTCATGGGGGCGAGAGGTGGCCTTGGGGAGCGGGGCTGTTCAGTGTGGGAAAGTGCCTGGGGGAGTCACGTTGCTCGCTGAGCCGGGGGTCCTGCGGGTCGTGCCCCGAGGTGACGCGGAGCCCCGGACCTGTGAATACGGCTCTTCAGCAGTCCCTGGACTTAGTTCCCAGCGTCTGCCGTTCCTCTCTGACTTTTCACTTGAGCTTTATGGACTGCAAGCAAGTGGAAGCCTTGTTTACTTGATCAAAACATTTGACCCCTACTCAATTTTAATGTGATATTACTTGTAAATTTGAAGTGAGAGTCAGATCTGACACCTGGTCTGGTACTGTTGTCTTCCTGATCCTTAAAGAAGATGGGACACTTCAAAAAAAAAGTGCCTTTTGCATTAAATAATCAAGTCTGAGGTTTCATTTCCACCCATGAATTTATAAGGAACTGGATTTTGATCAGTTTGCTATAAAATTATTTGTTCTAGTGACATAAGTGTCCTGCTGTCAAATTGTAGTTGAATTAAAAAATCATGACCCTAAACAAATACATTTTATCTAAAGATACTGAAAATAAGTTTCACGTGTCAACATTGGCATATCTGTAGTAAGTTTTTGTACTTTGAATAGTTTTAAGTATAAATGGAAAAAAATCACAGCTCTCACCTTGGAAAGGATATGGGGTAATTTATTCTAGAGCCAAACATGATGACCATGGCCCTGAGAACACAGACTTAGGTTGTCACAAATTACATGTGATAACAGTTTTTTTTTTAGGTTTTACAGTCACAGAACAAAGAAAGCCATAAATCAAGACGCTTTTCAAATACATGGGTGAAAACATCAGGTGGGGGGGAGGTTACAGCAAAGCAAGGGGATCTCTGTTAGGCTGTAAATGCTATCTGAGAACATTCTTAGCCTTTTGGTTGGTGGAAACCAGAGGTCTGGTATGCATTCCAAAGACTACTCCTAAATAGTCAAGATGATGGTAGGTCACATACAGAGGAGGGCAACAGATAACAATTAAGAGATGTTAAGATGGCCCAAGATAATACGGCTTTGGAAAGCATTCCAGATTTCTCCACTTCATTGAATCTCTAATCAAGTCAAAATAGCCTTGCTGGTGAAGCAGCTTCTTTCCAGGAATTTATGTTCACATAAGATAGTATTCTTGAAGCTAACCTCAGCAGACTGATTTACTTGACAAACATTTTAGACCAAGTAATTTGTAGTGGTGAGTACCGTGAGTTAGCAGTCAGAAGATCTGGCATGTCATTTAACCTTCTCGTAAATGGACATTAACATTTGCCCCCAGTACTGCAGCATTAGACCAGAATGTAAGTAACAGTGCTGTAGAAATACAAAAATTTTAGTTTAAAATTTAAAATTGAATCTCTCCCCATCCTGAAGCTCAGGGAAATTTGCGGAAGAGGGGGCAGTAAGATTGTAAGAGCACAAGGATGGGAGAAGTAATGATATGCAAGATACTCCGCACAAGTTAGGGCCGAAGCAATCATAATAGAACTTTGCATGACCTGCGCAATGTCCAACACATTATTGACCCCACAAAGTCTAGCATGGACTAAAGGCATTAAGATCCTTGGAGGCAAAGGATTGACAGCTATAGTAGTGTTCCTATGCTTAAGGGGAACACAGGAAAGGGTTCTGGGAAATGCCACTGGGTCCTTGCACCTCATCGAAGAGGAGGACCCAGAGGAGAGTTTGGCATGCACATTAAAGGATGCTCGGAGGATGGGAGGGGAGGCACTGAAAGATGGGGAGGGAGGGGGGAGCAGAGGCCAAGAAGCAGGTGGGTGGGGGGAGGTAAGAGGGAGGGGACCGATGTATCTGTTAAGTTTGTATGAGCAGATATAAAAAAAAATTAAGTTATGAATTAGGAAAAAACATAAAACATGATTAGTTGGCATTCTAATACAGAATACTTTATACTTTATATGTAAGTATCCTAACTATGGAAAGAGCTGTAATAAATACCAAGGAAAAGAAACTGGAACTCGTGTTTTTTTGTTGTAAAAATTAGGTGGGATTTTTTTAAAAAATCTATTTTTTCCACTCATACAACTTGATAGGTACCCCATTCCCCTCCCTCCCTCCACCCCTCCCTGGATCCCCTTGCTTCCTCCTCCCTTTTCCCCTTCCTTCCCCCCCCTCCCTTTCTCCCATTGTCATCCTCCCCCCATCTAGATGGGATTTTTTTTCCCCTCAGAATTGCAAAAGTGCTCAAACACTAAAGGGATGTTGAAAGAATTGTACAATAAATGTTCATACCCACCATCTAGATATTACAGTTGTGACTTGCTGTGTTTGCTCTAACCACATATCTATTAACCCATCACAATCTACTAGTACTCTTCCTTTTAATTTGGAGATGGCATCTTCAAAACTAAAAGAAATTGTAATTTCTAAATACATCACCATGTATGTTATTCAGGAAATTCTAGTATTTGCTGTTTTGGAGGAGATTTTGCATGCAGTAAAGTGCACACATTTTAAGAATACTGCTCAGAATTTGATGTTGATGCTATTTGGAATGAAAATCTCCATCAATATAAAACCTGATGCTTTTACCTCCAGCAATTTCCTCATGCCTTTTACTGGTCAATCTCTGCCCCTTTCCTGTCCCATTAACTACCGCTTTGATTTTATTTCCATACAGTTGTATATTTCAATCTAAGAGATTTCAAAGTGTTTTAAATTTTTGTATTGTGGTTCCTACCAATATGATAGGCATTTGTTTGTTTTGTTTATTTTTAAGAAGCAAGATCTCACTGTGTTGTCTAGGTTGACTCTGCACAATCCTGCCTCAGCTACACAGGTAGCTGAAACTACAGATACATGCCTTGACAATGGCTTCCATTTAATTTTTATTACTTCCCTGAAATCCCAGAGAATTAGGGCTTCAGCATGTATTCCAGGGGACACAACCCATAACACATATCTCTTAGTTATCAGGCTGTTCTGGATACCCTGGCAGACAGTATGAAACATGAAGCTAATCTAAGAACACACTGAAAATGATCAGAATGGTGTAAGAATGCAGAAAGAAAGAATCAAGAGATGGTAATTGAGTCAGGCCTTAGAAGTGTGATACCAGAAGAATTCTAGGCAGAGGTAATAGTACATAAGCAAAGCATTTCCTGTATAGTCATGCATTACATGATAATAGGTATATAGTTTGAGAAATTTGATGTTAGGTGATTGTAATGGTTGTGCAGGTATCATGGGTCATACCTATACCTTATCTAGGTTTAGGTCACTGATTGGTCATAGCTTCTTGTTGCAGTTAAGATGCAATAAACAAGATACGTGAAGCTTCTCTACGTAAAGAAATATACTGTAGAATAATGATTTAAAAAGTATACTACAGTAAATGACCAATGAGTCATTTTTTACCATTGTCAAGTATTCTGTGTTGTACATGATGTTCTATACTTTTATATGACTGGAAGCACAGATCCTTTGTTTTTAACGCCATCACCACAAACATGCAAATTTTACATTATTAACATTTACAGTGGCCATGTCACTAGGTAATAGAGATTTTTCACTTCCATTAGAACTTTCTAGGACCATCACCATCTTGTGGTTCATCAAAAGGATACATGGAATATAATTGTACTGGGAGAAATTTCAGCCAATGTTAATTGAATGCAGGATTTGCACAGGACTTATTAGAATTTTGTGAAGATTGGAAACATGTTGTGAAAAGACTTTGAATGCTAATTTTGAGACTTAGTAAGGAGTGATCTTTTGAGCAGAGAGGGTGAAATGACCAGAGAACTACTCGAGGAACCTTATTATTACTCCTCTACTGGCTTTGTTTTAGAATTTGTCATTTTTGCAGCTCACTTTGCAACAAATTTCCTTATAAGTCACTTTTCTAAGCATAGGTGGGTAGTATTCTCTCCAGCCTAATTTCTATAATATAGTGCCTTTATGTTATTATCTTCTGAATTTTAGGATCTAAATCATATATCTGAGTTTTAAGCTCATGGAGTCAGTGAGATGACTCAGCAGATTAAAAAGCTTGCTACCCAAGCCTTGAAGCCTGAGTTTTTTGATCCTCAGAACCCTTCATAACTGTGGAAGGAGAGAAGCAAGTCCACAAAGCTGTCCCGAGTCCTAGACACGTACGCTAATGTATTCGTGTACCTGCATACATATCATATGTAAATAATTATGAATAAATTTAAAAGCTAAATGTAGCATACAAAGCCTTTACAAATCTCTGGCACTGTAACTTTCCATACATGCTTCACTCTACCAACCTGTCTTATCCAACATGTACAGTCATGTCTAACATTTTCCTGAACACATATTTTATCAATTTCTGTCTTTTTTTCCACTTGTTGTCATTCTGAAATCTCTTCCTCTTTATCTTACCTTGAGGCCCAAGTTTATGTATCACCTGGACAAAATCTACTAACAACATCAAAAATAACCATGCTGTAATATTGATATTTCTATTAGGAATGTTTATTGGAGTATTTCAAGTTGATTCCACTCAGCTTTTCCAGAGACCTTCTCAGAGCTATCATAAGAACTCGGGCACTTTTTCTACTGTAAGGAAGCATGAGTTTTTGAGGAATTTATAGGTTTGGCTATTGTTCTTAAGCCTTTTTTTTTTGTATATTTCAATGAAATTTATTAGCTTATAATTCTCAGCAATTCCTGAATACTGTCAGATCAGAAATTGGCATTGTATTTTCTATAAAACGACACTGGTCAGTTGAACTTTTTATGATGATGGGAAATTCTGCATTTGTGCTGTATACATATGATAACTTGCTAGTAATATGTTGTTCTTCAGCACTTTAAGTATACTTGTATAACTGAAGAGCTAAATTTTAAAATTGTGAATCTCACATACTAGTGTCTGTCATATTGAAAGTCCAGTATTTGATCATATATTGTTAATCCATTAGTACACAGAAAAATGATGTATTTGGCAGTTATATTTGTAGGTTCAGTTGGTAAGACTTTTAAAGTGATGAGCTTGTTATCAAATTAATACAGATAATTTCCCATTGCTGTGCAAGAACCTTAATAGTATGTTCAAATTGTTTTATTGGTGGAGATTTGTTGATAGTGATTAAGATATAGCCTGTGTTCAATCTCAAAAACTGGTTAAAGTTCAGCATCAATAAAAACTCTAGCAAATGTTAAACTGCATAATCCTTTACCTAGATTCTTATGGCAGTCTCCTAACTGACCTACTCTTACTGTCTAATCCATTTTCCATACTTTAACTTAGACAATCATTTCAGGACACAAACCTGACCATGAAATCCCACCATTTTTAAAATGCTTACTTCATTTTCTGTGGCTTTTTTTAAAAGCATAGTTTATTTTAGTGATGTCACTTGTAGTTCCTCACACTTCAGAAGAATGGGGTTTTTTTAGTATTTTTTTTAGTGTTGCATACATGAATATAGTAATTTATGATATTTTCACCTCCTTAATCCCCAAACCAATCCAATCTCCTTTTTTTCTTACAACTCCCCATCTTCCCTGTAGACTTAACTCTGATTTTAAAGTCTTTTCACTTGTGTGGCCTACTGTCCTGGTGCATAAACTTACCATATTTTCTCTTGTGTTTCTTAATAAACCAATATTAACTTTTCAGATCTTTCAACATTTTATTTAAATGGCTCATACAGATTAATCCATGTAATTCTTGTGCTCATTCAATCCATTCATGATTGTTTTCTTTGAACCTTTCTTCTGACTTTTGTGGCATCATAGGCTTTTCCCTCTACCTTAGGTATTAGAGTTTCTTCCTGAATATTGGTCCTTTTACTCTCTTCAGTCTCCCTCAGTTAGCTTGTATCATGCTTGAAGTCATTTAAGTTTTTTATGGTTATCATTATCTGTGTGTGGGGAGGGTGGAGAGTGTACACGCATTTGTACTTGTATGGTCAGAGGAACTTCGTGGAATTATCCGTCATGCATATGCCTCCTTCCACCTTCATGTGGATCCTGGTGCTTGAGCTTAAGTTGTCAGGCTTCCAGAGCAAGAGCCTTTACTAGCTGAGTCATCTTGCCAGTGACATTCGTATTATTCTATCCTAATCAGTGTCAGGCTCATGTATTTGACCAGTTGTACTCAGATATCTTCATAGCAACTCAAATTAAGAAAACTTTAAAAAGTTCTTTGACAGTTTTGTACATGAATACAGTGAAGTTTAGTCATTTTGCCCCATATTAACCAACCCTTTGTTGTGTCTCCCTTTTGAAAAAAACCTCAAAAATGGGCAGTGCTTCATAAATTTGCATGTCATCCTTACAGGGGCCATGATTATCTTTTCTGTATTGTTTCAGTTTTAATATGTGTACTGCTAAAGCAAGCACTACAGCAGAATGTGAATCCAACTGCTTCTTAATTCTAGGGCCACTGCTTTGACAGAGTATCTTTATCATTTATATAGACCATGTAATAAATACTCTCCTAAATGCTTAACTATTTCCATTCTCCTGTATAGTCTTAACAGCAGCCAAAATTATCTTTAAAAAGTTATGTGCTAAAACTCTTGTCTTTATCTGAAACTCCTTTGCCTTTAGAATAGAATTAATTGTTCTAGTAGTTTCTGTTCCCATGTTTTGTGTTTTGGTCCACCCTGACCTTACCTCAAACTGCTCTGTCTCATATTCACTGGAGATTACTTTGTTTTAATTCTTCAAATGCTCAAAGGTTACTTCTCATGTCAGAATTTTTGATTTATTCCCCCAGATGTTCTTATAGTTGGTTCATTTGAATTTTAGCTCAAATGTTAGATCCCCAGAGAGGTTTTTCTTCATCTCCCTGAGCCCCAATTTGATTTCATTTCTTCCCATGAGTATGCTTTGTCACATATAACGTTCGTATCTGAAATTATTATTCACAGAGTAGTTGTTTATTCTTTCTCCTTTGGAAGTTGTGATGTATAAGAGCAAATGTCTTCTATGTTTTATTCTCTTACTATAGACCTACTATTTATAATGGTGTCTAAACATAAATGCTAATATACTAGTTAAGAATATTTTTTGAATGCAGAGTTAATAATAGAATGAACTCTGTAGTACTGTCACTGCTGCTGCAAAGAACACAAAGAGCATTCATTGCCAAGGAAAACTTCATCCAAAAGGCACAATTAAAACATGGCCACAGAAGATCAGCTCAATTGAGAGGAAAATAATATTCTCAAAGAGACTTTTAAAAGCAGCATTAAAAAATAGTCATGTTAGAGGAAGTAAATTGGCCTTTTCTGCTATTCTCCCCCCACCTCCCAAGGAGGGCCTTTCTTTGTGGTTCCTTGCTGGCCTCAAACTCATGATCTTCCTGCCTCAGCCTACTGCTGGGATTTCAGACGTGTGCCACCACACCCAGTTTCTTTCTCATTTTTGAAAATGAAGTGCTGTCCTCATTTGTTTGGGTTCTATCACTCAGGAACATTACATACCCTCCATTATATAGCATAATATTTCATTATATAGCATAATATTTAAGTAGTCAGTGCCTAGTGAATACTGAGATTATCCCCTAAGAATTCCAGTTTACAGAGAATACTATCAACAAAAAAAAAAAAAAAAGAAGAAAAGAAAGATGCAGGAAAGGGAAACAGGACTATAAATTTCATGTTAGATCTTCCTGTGTTTTATCAGTCAGATTACAGTTCTTTTGCAAGGTGTTTCTAGAGATCAAAAGAAGGTCATTAAATTTAATAATTTGGGGTTGGGATGTGGCTCATTTTATGAGTGCCTGCTGTGAGTTCAGATCTCCAGCACCCATGTAAAAACTGGACATGGCTGTGTGCTTCTGTAACTCTAGTACTTGGCAAAATATAGGCCAATTCTTGGAGTTCATTAGCCAGGCAGTCTAGCTTAATCAATCATCTCCAGGTTCAGTGAGAGACTCTATCTCAAAGACTAAGGTGGGGAGTAATTGAGGAAGACATCTGACATGGACCTTTGGCCTCTACATGGTATGTACATATGCATGATCACATTCAAAAACCATGCACACACTTTCAGGCCTCCAACTCATGCACTCTCTAGACAGGCTAGAATATTTATAGAACTATTAAAAATGTCTTCAAGGTGGACTAGAGAGATGGTTCAGGAGTTAAGACTGTCTCAAAAGCGGAAGGTCCTGAGTTTGGATCCCAGGTCCCACGTAAAAATGCCAGGTGGAAATAGGAGCAGCTTGCACTTCTGGCCCTGTTGGGTGGAGCCTGAGAAATCCCAGAGCAAAGCAAGAAGGAGGTAAAAGCAATTCAGAATGATCCCCAAAGTCAACCTTGGTCCTCCACAGGGACACACACTTGCCCTCTGGTACACACACACACACACACACACACACACACACTTATAAAATTGTCATAGGTATAGGTGTGTCTACTTGACAGTTGAGGGTTTGAGCTCTTCACATTTGTGGAGAATTAGTAGTTGAGTTGGTCCCAGAACAAACTTGCAGGAGATTGTCTAGCTGATGGGAGGGCCCAGCCTATGGTGGATGGGATCAGGCCCTGGAATAGAATACAAAGAGCTGGTTGAGGGAGTTGGCATCCTTGTATATACTTGGCCAGACATGCTGGTCTGGCAAGTAAGGATAATCCTCTCTTAGCCATTATGTAGAGATGGTGTGGCCAGTTCCCTCTGCCTAGTGTTGGTGCATGCTCTCCTGGCAAGCTGGACTATGAACTATAACCAGTAAATATAAGAGAATAAATCCCTTTTTCCCTTAAGCCATTTGATGGCGATTTATCAGCAACAATGCAGACAAGCTGCAACAGAATTTGATACCTGAGAAGTGGGGTATTGCTGATAAATCTGGCTATATGGATTCTGAACGGTTTTGTTGGAGAAACTTTGAAATGTTTGAAGCTTTTGAGCTTGCGGATACCGTTCTGCAGAGTTTAATGGCCATTTGGATAATAAAAATGCTGAGAGAATTGTGGATTGTTTGAGCCCAGTTTGTGATGAGGGGAACAGGAACTTTGGTGGAGTTGAATTTAGAGACGATGGACTGGTTTGCTTGATAGAGGAGAGCTGTGTTGATGACCATGAAGCTTTGGATGAGGAAAGGGCAGGCAGCAGAGCAGCTGCCGCTGTCGCAGTTAGGAATATTATTGAAGGAAAACCTAGTGCTTTGCATTGGGACAGTGGAAGACATGAACACCACCATGTGGTGATTCCATGATTTGAAAACCAAGATTCCTTCAGCGGCCAAAAGCCCAAGTTGAAGCCATTTCTTGTCCTTTCGAAGTTTTGGCTACCTAGAAAGAGGCTTTTCCAGAATCAGCACGTTTAAGTTGGTACAGCTGTAGCTGGAGTAGACCAAGCTATGTTTCAACCTTGCTTCGGATTCTGGCAGCATCCCCCAGGTGGTGCTGGTTTTAATGTACGATTGAGGAATTCATGGAGAGCAACAAAAGCTTGGTACCAAGTAGCAGGCATAGAGTTCCTGCAAGTAAAGACGCTTATAGCTGCAGAGGTGAGCCCAGAGTACTGTTGGAGATGGCAGAACCATGGGATGTATGCTGAAGATGGCTTCGAATGGAGATTCAGCCTGGTTCAGAGGAACTTGCTTCTACAACTTTGAGCTGTGAACAGGGACTGGGATTGCCTAAAACCTTTGAGCTACTGTGACTACATGATGAGCAACAAAAGATGGACATTGAAATACAGGAGGATTGATTTTCTGGACTTGATTTTAATGTAATGTTTTCTTATTGTGTCATATACTTCTATTTTGTTGAAGTATTTAACATTTTGATTTGATAGACTTTATGGTTAAAAGATTTGAGACATTTTTTAAAACTTTCAGTTCCAACATTTTAATAACTGAATTGTTCATGACAGAACATTTTAAAATTTGTCTGTGAGAACTTTTAGAGATTTAGGATTAATAAAATTAAATGTATTTATATTTTTAGATAACTTTTAACACCTATGGGAACAAGGATTGAAGGTTACAGTTTAAAAGTGCTACGCTTTTGTGTCAAGTTGACAAGGGGTGGAGTGTCACAGTTAGGCACAAGTGTCAACTCGACAGTTGGGGCTTTGAGCTCTGGGCACATTTGTGGGGAATTTGTAGTATAGTTGGGTCCAGAGCAAGCCAGTAGATTATCTAGCTAATGGAGAGGACCCAGGATAAAATACAGAGAGCTGGTTGAGAATCTCCCTAGCATCACATTTTATAAAGGCAGGTTAAGATGGAAAAGAGCAGGCAGTGGTACTGGTGGTTGTGGAGAGTGTGTAATATTTAACTTCAGAAGATCCTCTTTTGATTCTGTGCTGGAATCAGAAAATACATACTGTTTGCTAAGCATCATGTCAGAAAGTGGGATTTAAATATGAGTGAAATGGTCTTGACCCTTCGTTGAGCCGTAGACAGACATGCAGTAAGTCTATATTATACAGATATAATAGTAAGTCTAATAAAGTTTTTTTATGATTAAACTGTTTGACTCATTTCCTCACTTCTAGGTTAAAGGGCTCTAAAATATCCCAAACTATATATGTATATATGCTTGCATGCATGCTTAAATAGGCAATTCTTGTCACTTAACATTTCTTTGAGATTGTATTCTTTTATTTTTATAGGAGTTGCTCAAGGTGATGAGGACAATTGATGACAGAATCGTACATGAATTAAACACTACGGTTCCAACAGCTTCCTTTGCAGGGAAAATTGATGCCAGCCAAACTTGTAAACAACTTTATGAGGCTGTAAGTTTATTTTTTGAGTCTTTCTATTGTGCTTCTTGTACTTTTCTCTTTGCAGACAAAATAAGGAATCAGCTGTCATGTATTTGAACTCTGAGGATTGCATGACATGTTTGTGTTTCCTTTTTATACCTGAGGGTATCTAATAATTTTTATCTGGTTTCTATAAGCTAAAAAAAAATGTGATCCAGTGTACAAATCTGTAATGAGATGCTTCTAAAGTACGGGAGCAATTGGGGCAAGTGAGATGGTTCCACAGATAAAGACACTTCCTGTACAAGCCTAACTACCTGAGTTCCATGTCTGGAATTATGTAAAAATGGAGACAATGAATTCCTCAAAGGTGCCCTGTGACCTTCACATGTGTCTTTACATGTCACTTGGACATGTGGACAGTGGACAGATAGCAGTACTTTAAAAAGAAGAATGGGAGCCTCTTCATTAGCAGTCAAGTACATATATACAAGGTAATGAGGGGGATTATACAATAGTCAAGACAAGAACAAGAGCAAGATTTTGAGTAAGTCAGTCCTAGGAAGCCAGGCAGCTAATAATGAAAGGAGCGATGAAAGCATCTTTTTTTCCTTCGGTTGTCAAGAAGGAGAATAGAACTATATGGCAAAGAGGAGACAAAGCCTTCCTGAGCAAGCATATACTTTTTTGTTATCACTTTGATTTCTCTTTATAAAAATTTCTAAAAGCAGAAAGAATTAATAGCACACTATTATTCTATCCTTTAAGTAGAAGCTTAAGTTCAAATGACATTTGTTCATTTAAGCTCTACTAATATAGGTAACTCTTTGAAGTCCTAGTTATATATATAAAGAAGGTATTCCTTAACTAAAATGCATACCTGAAATGCAGGAAAAAATCATTCGGTGAAAAAGTTTATACCAATTAAATTCAGAGCATTAACTGCTGATGTTTTTTGTTCTGTTCTTATGTTAAAGTATGTTACCGAGCAATCAAGTAAGTGTTGTGGCTTAGAAAATTGTAAGGTGTGGAATTTAATAAGTAGAGTCCAATAATTAGGAGTAGGAATGCAGTATAAATGCTGATTACTGAGAGATGTTTGGGAGTTGATTTTGTTTCCTCATGTGTCTCTGACTGATGAATTAGACATGTAGGATAACTTTCTGATTCCCTCTTTCTATGACTCAGTTGTTTCCATTTGCAGTCTTCTATTATTGTAGAGGTTTATAGTGCAGCTAGCAATATGGATTCCAAGTCTAGATTAGTCACCTCTTCTGCTTCATGAGTGAGTGACCTTGAACCTATTACATAATAACCTCCCTTCATTTCGGAGTTGTTAGAAGATTAAGTAAGATGGTAAAAAGTGCTTCCTGCACTGAGTATTTATATATACTTGCTGAGGCTGTCATTATATTTCAGATAGGTGTGCACCAGAAACTGCATTTACAGAGTGCCCAGCTAGTAAGAGCCCCTGGGGACCCTAAGTTTTGTGTCTATGAAGAAGTTTTGTGTCTTAGTCTCCCTTACTTACTGTTGTTCCGAGTACAACTTCTTTTACAGCTGACAAAATGTTTGTATTCTCTAATGATAATATTTCTTCATAGGACATATGTACAGTCATGAAGCTTGAGTTTTAGAAATGCTAAATCTCTCAGGCTAGGAAGATGACTCAGGGATTAAGCTTTTGCCTTGCAAGCAAAAGGACCTGGGTTCTGATCCCCAGATCCCATGTAAAATGCCAGGTGTATATGGCCACTGCCTGTAATTCCAGCTCTGGGAGGTGGGGCCTGGGAAACCCCAGAGCAGAGCAATAAGGAGGTAGAGCATTCCAGGTGTCACCCATGGACCCTTATAGACAAACACACTCAAGTGCCGCAAAAAAAGAAATTCCAAATCTCAAAGGTTCCTCACAAAAAGTAAGATTGTTTCAGTGAGATTCCTCCTTATTAGAGCATAGTTTCTAAGACATAAATTTACATTTATATCTTACATCATTTTATATTATCTATTACCCAGATAAACATGAAAGTGATTATTGCACATTGAAGACTATGAACTTGAAATGTGCTTTACAAATGCAAAATTTTGGTTGTGATTATAAGATATGCTCAAATTATCAGCATTATACCTTGATAACAAGACAAAATAGATAAAAACTGTTATTCTAAGAAGGAGGATATTAAAAAATTATTCTGTCAAGATATCCTTTCAGTCAATGTGCATAATTGATACAGCTACTTTTCCTGCCTACCTCATACATTTTCCACATCAATACTTTACATGTTTAAACTTTGGGAAAGGGTCCTTCATAGCATAGTGAGTGTAACATTTTTTGAATTTGTTTTAGTAAGCTATTCTATGCATTACTTAGTTGATAATGCTTAGCCCTTATTAACCACATGACTGAAAAAAAATGTGAAAGAACACAAAAGAGAGGAAGAGTAGCAGAAAGTGGCCCAGAAGATGGCTATAGGCTGGAGGAACACAGGCATAGAATAGTGAGGACCAGCGCAGAGGCTCAGGAGCAAGCATATCAGGGAGGCTGCAGAAAGGAGCAGGAAATACTGAGCCCAGCAAGGAAGAAGACCGCTCAGCTTTGTGCTTCCATGGACAGCAGCATTCCCTGTGTCTGTTTTAGGTGACTCAACCAATTCAACATGATTTCATTCCACAGGTTCAGATTCAAAAACCATTTGGGGCTGGGAGGGCTGGAGAGATGGCTCAGGGGTTAAAGTCATTGCCTCCAGAACAAAAAGTTGAAGTTCAGATATCGTATCCCATGTAAAATGCCGGGGGAAATGACATTGGTCTGTACTTCAGCCTTGGAAGGCAGAGCCTGGGAAACCCTATAGCAAAAGCAAGTAAAGAGGTAGAGCAATCCAGGATAATTCCCAAGTCACCCTTGGGCCTCCACAGACACATGCACTTAAGCACTCTGATTCACACACACATATACATACACAGACATATATAAAAAATAAATTGAGGAAGTGTTAAATTTCTGAAGTGTCAAGGATTTTTTTTAATACTAAGGTATAATAAATTAATGTGATTTCTCTTTGTTCTTTTAGTTGACAGAAGCCCATGTCAGTAGGGACAGAGTTATAAAAAATTGTATAGCCCAGACATCAGCAGTAGTGAAAAGCCTCCGAGAAGAGAGAGAAAAGAATTTGGATGATTTATCATTATTAAAACAACTTAGAAAAGAACAGACAAAGGTAAGTTGAACAAAATTTATATTTCTCACACAATAATTTTGTAAATATGGCCTTTAAGATAGAGATAGTTTGGGGCTGCAGAGATGGCTCAGGGATTAAGTCTCTGCCTTGCAAGCAGAGTTTAGATCTCAGATCTCATGTATAATGTCAGGAAGGACTTGTATCTTATACTTAGATATTAATTAATAAATGAACATATCAGTATTGTAACTTTTGGGAAAATGAGCAGATAATATTTTATTTGTTTCCCACCGTTAAAGGATCAGTATGAACCAATATCACATTAGAAACTATAGAATCTATAGACATCTTCTAGAATGTGCAAATTTTTAAATTTTGGATTTTTCTCCTCTTCAACCATAAAAATGTAATGCTATTGGAATCTAATACATTAGTACTCTGTGGATGTTGTAACAGGTCTTTTTCTGCAGACCACCTTCTACAGCATCTCTGCAGTGCCATTACTTCTAGGAAAGCAGCAAGCGCCCATTCACGGATACGTGAAAAGAATCCTTTTTTCCCATGTAATGTAGATAGGGTGTGAAGCTCAGAATATAGTTCATGAAGCAGAACTGTTGCTTTGTAGCCCTTGTATGTGGCCGATCAAGAAAGGAGTCCAAACACATAGTAAGCAGGGACATGGAAGTCCACAGAATCTTAAGTCCCATATGTAAAACTGCACTGGATTAGTTTTTGTTGTATACATTTTTCCTCTCTTTTACTTTACATCACCTGCAGAGTATTTGTAATACTAATACAGTATAATCATTATATTGTATTGGGAATGATGTGAAGGGGAAAATATACATTCAGTACATACACATTTATTTTCCCAAATATTAGTGACTGCCAATTTTCAATTTCATTGATACAGAGAACTGGTTATATTTTTTATGTATTGCTCCTTTTTTTTCAGAAGACTTTTTAAATTTTTTATTAGCTTTATTTTTAAATTATATTAGCAATGAGTTTATGTGTTTTCATCTTCCACTACCTGTCCCTGTCCCACATCTCTTCCGACCCCTCTTTTCTCTTCTCCTGCTCATTTTCCTTTCTCTCCCATGTCTCCCTACATGTGTGAGCCATTGGGTCCTGAGGGGATTTTTAGGTAGAACTTTTATTTTGTGTAGTTTCAAGGTTAGGGAGTAGTTACAAGGACAATAAAGAAAACCCATGTTCATTTTACCTCTGTTTACATTCCACCCCAGTTGATTTATAATTCCTTCCCTTCATTCTCCCTCCTTTCCTTTTTTCTCTTTCCTTCTTACTTTCTTGCTATATAGCTACATACATAAACATACTCTCTGTGAACAATTTTGAGGTCCATCAGATATATTGTACCTTCACACTTAAAATACATTTGATATTTCTTAAATTTTTTTTTTATTCAATTGTGCGCGTGTATGTGTGTGTGTGCATGTATGTGTGTGTAGAACCACAGATGAATTCGGGAACCACCACGGACCGCCTCCTTGTTTACTCTGCCCAGGGATTCACAGGCTCCGCCCTACCAAGACCGGAAACGCAGGCCGCCCCCGCTTCCGCCGGGCGTCTATATGTGGGGTCTGGGATCCGAACTCAGGACCTTCCGCTTGCAGGGCAGAGCCTGAGCCACCTCTCCAGCCCCACATTTGATATTTCTTAAAAACAGACTTTCTTACATGGACATTATACATGGAAGAGAGAAAGCTCTGCGGTGGCAACAGGCAAGGGACACGGGCCTCAGCTGCTTCCTTTGCTGCTTAGTCTATGTTCATCAGGCAGCATGGACTCCCGAGACAGTGAGCCTAAGTTCATGATACTCTTCTCTTGATGTTCAGAAGACATGCATGTTATTTTTGTAAACTCGCCATGGTCTAAGTATTTTTGGGTTATTTCTTTTTTTTTAATTTTTATTATTATTTATTATTTATTCAATTGTGTGTGTATGCATGTGTGTGTGTGCATGTATGTGTGTGTGTGTGTGTAGAACCACGGACGAATTCGGGAACCGCCATGGACCACCTCCACCTCCTCCTTGTTTACTCTGCCCCGGGATTCACAGGCTCCGCCCTACCAGGACCAGAAACGCAGGCCGCCCCCGCTTCCACCCTGCGTCTATACATGGGGTCTAGGATCCGAACTCAGGACCTTCTGCCTGCAAGGCAGAGGCTTAACCCCTGAGCCACTTCTCCAGCCCCAGTTTTCTATTTCTTGAGAACTTACTTGGACGTTCTGGTAGGAAAATGCAGCTTCTCATGTGCCTGTCACTGAAGGACAGTCCTCCTCCATCAGAAAGATGTTTATCCTTTCAGCTGTGCAATTTAATCCATTAGCTCAATTTCAGAGAAGCGCACATGGAACAGTGAAGGAGGAAAGGGACACATGCTTAGCCACGGTCAATTGAATCAACCCGGCAACAAGGGGAGAGAGGTGTGGCAGCCAGATCACCCTTAGGTTTTCTGTGTCTTCCCCTCCCCTCCCCTCCCCTTCCTTCCTCCCTCCCATCTCCCCCTCTTTTCCTCCCTCCCTCTTCTCTTCCTTCCCTTCTTTTCCCTTCTCTTCCCTTCTCTCTCCGCTCCCTCCCCCTCCCCTTCCCCCTCTTCTCCCTTCCTTTCCTCCTTCCCTCCCCTTTCCTCCCTTCCTTCCCTCCCTTCTTCACTTCCTTCCCTCCTCTCTTCCCTCCCTTCCTCCTTCCTTCCTCCCTTTTCCTTCCTTGCTTTCTCTCTCTTTCTCTCTCTCTCTCTCTCTCTCTCTCTCTTTCTCTCTCTGACAAGCTTTTAAAACAAGAGAACCTACAGGGTAAAACTGTTGAAATCAAAAAGTAAAAGAGGGGGAAAAAAAAAGCACTATTTGCCAACAAGAGTGACTCTTGTTTGTGGAGAACAAAGTTCAAATTCACTCACTGCGTGTTTGGAAGTGAATGTGTCACATTATTTACTCAGCCTTCAGATATGCCCCTTTGCCCATTAGTGCTCAGAAAGTATCGCCAGGATGCCAGCTACAGGTGGGTGTAGAAGGCAGTCAGCAAGTTGATGGAGGCTGCTCTTCAGCTGAGAAGTAAAGGAGCTGATAAGGAAGCAGGAATGGTTTTATCTCCAAAGTATGATCAGAAAGAGGATCAAAATCAGAGAAAGCCCTTAGAGATACTCCAACTCTTCCTCCTCCTTTTCTGTGGGAGGAACTGATTCAGTGAGTGACACTAATTGCCATGCCCAAAGTCACAAGCCAAGAGTATAGAGCTGGGACTTTAACCCTTTACATAAGCTCGTGACTAATAGTCACATTCTGACTGCCCTTATGTGCCTGTTCCAGTCTAAAAATGCCGGAATGCTTTACTCCTAAAGCTCCTTGTTGGCTGCTGCGGTGCTGTCACCTGTTAGTGGCCTTTGAGAGGAACTGGCCTATTTCATTTTTGGTGAGGATATGTGTGAGAGAGGTAGCATTTTTGCTGGTACAGAGCAGTCATTTCTGTCTCTTGCTTCTGCAGTACCTGGAACTGATGCATTAATCCTCGTCGCTGTGCCTCAACCCGTGGGCCCTTCCTTTTGTTTAGATACTGCTTACGGGTCAGAGGACTCACTATTTCCCCATATCAGACAGTTCCAGTTGTCCGGCGACTTCCTTGTATGCCGTAAAAAGCCGTGCCCCTGTCATGTGTGAACGCTGCTTCATGTTCCCTTCTTCATGTGGCGTCCCACGTACTCCCTGAGAGCAGTGAGGAGGCCTCCTCAGCCGAAGGGTTTTCACTTGTCCATGTTCATTTTCTTGGCAGTTTTGGTTTGTAGGATTCATTAGAATCTGAAGCTGAGGTTACTTAAGTGCTCCTGCGGGCTCCTTGTTAACCCAGACTTCCTGTGCCTGCCCACAGGCCAACACTAGTTCTGAGTCTAGGAAGGAGATTGTTGGAGCCATTGGATCAGAACCAAGTTTCATTACACTCAAGTTTCTCACGCCTCCTGTCTGAGACATACTGGATTGCTGTGGATCTTTGGCCTGGATGGCTGATCTTTCTTAGCTCTTTAACATTTTCTTCCCAGAGCTGGCCAGGGTTCTTGACTATAGCCGAGAAATCATCCCAATTTTATACTCTTGAGGCAGGGTTTTACTGTATAGCACAGGCTGTCCCAAAAACTCACTATGCAGTTCAGACTTGCCTTAAACTCAAGATTCTCCAGCCTCAGCCTCCCTGATGCTGGAATTATGTGCATATGCCACCATGCCTGATTGGGTTTAACTCTTGACAACCTCAATCCTTCGTGCTTTACTACAAATATTCCTGAATATTTTCAAACTGCTTGCTAGAATTTGCTAGGTTCTTTCAAACCCCTCTGGTCACAGGTGACTGAATACTATGGGGCCCTGCCACTCAGGTCTTGCAGTGGCCACTTTTCTGGTGATTAGGTTGGCAGTTATAAGGAAAATTAGAAAGGTGACATTTCAGCCTTGGACCCCTGGCTGTGTGGCAAGCAAGGTGCAGGAAACTTGTGCCTTTTGGGGAATAACTCTCATATTACTTTCTCTCTCCATGTACTTTCATTTTTCTACATTCTTTGCAATGCCTTCACTATTAATTCCTGGAACTAGAATTGTTGGGCTCCATGACATGTGAAGGTACATTTTTAAAAAATCTTCATGCTGCCTTTTACAGAAATTACAACAAATCATATTCCTAGTAGAAATGCATATGAGTATGTGTTTTTCTTTACTCTCACAGTGCATATGTTTTAACAGATTTTTCCAGTGCAGCAAAGTTTGAGAAGCACTGTTCTCTAGGACTTAGCAATGTGGAGTGAGCCGGTTATATCTGCAAAGGTCCCTAAATCTATAACGTTGTCAAAGATAGAAGAACAGGCTGAAGAGATGGCTCAGGGGTTAAGCTTCTGCCTCACAAACAGAAGGTTCTGAGTTTGGATCCCAGATCCCATGTAAAAAATGCCAGATGGAAATAATCGTGGCCTGGACTTCCAGCCCTGGAAGTAAAGACTAGAAAACTCCAGAGCAAAGCAAAGAGAAGGTAGTGCAATTTGGGGTGATTCCTAAAGTCACCCTTGGGCCTTCACAAGCATGCACAGTGTCCTCTGATACACACACACACACACACACACACACACACACACACACACACACCACATGCAAAAATAAAAAAAATTAATGAAAGATAGAACAGCAGGAGGTGATTTTTGCCAGGGAAATCATATAGAGTTTAGTTTTAGTGCTTTACGTTTGTAGCTTCAAGTGTTTTTTCTTTTCTTGTAGTTGAAATGGATGCAATCAGAACTGAACGTTGAAGAAGTGGTAAATGACAGGAGTTGGAAGGTATGAAATGACGTTGGCTCTTGTAGCGGAAAAGGTGGGAAACTGACCAAGCACAGGACAGCTGGTTTGAAAGTGACAACTAGCTCTGAGAACAGAGATGTTCATCAGCTAACAACTGATGGCTTTAGCTGTTTGGTGGTGGTATGGTGCTGTTCCTTCTATGTAGAAACAACAGTTTTATAAGCATATGGAGAATTCTATAGAACACATGTGGAGATGTTCTGTGTGTGCCCTAGTATGAATTATGGGCATATTTGATATATATAGTTTTTATTCTAGTTAAAAGTTAGTCTTTGGATCAGTTTATTTTGCTAAAGTTTTCATTTCATTAGCTTCCCTGTTAGTTGTTTCCCTACCAAATTGATCAAACTTTTCATCATACGTAGCTTTACTGATACCTGTTAATAGAGTTTTTTACTGCTCATAGATCCATGTATTTCTTGTTGCTACTTGTGTGGTTTTGATTTGGAGCTCAATTAGAGGTAGGGTTTTTTATATAGTCAAAGTCACAAAATTCTGACTTTATTTTTCTGGAAAAGTATATTCATTTGCTCCTCTCTAGAATGTCTATTGTAAAAGATTTCCAAGTGGCAAAAAAAATCTATTAAATCTGCAAATCATACTGAAAATCCATTTTAGCTTTTAGATTGGTGAGTGGAATGGTATTAAACTGTTAGAAAGGTTAACCAAAATGAAAACTAGACTTCAAAGCTGAAGTTACTAGCATCATTTTGCAGTTGTTCAATTAATATTCATAGATGTAATATTCTCAATATAATGACATTGAGAATGTCAAGTGGGAGAAAACACTTGGATACTTAGCATTCCAGAAGAAAAGAATAGTGTGTTTAGTCTGACCTCTGTCTCTCTGGTTGGACTGCTTTGGAGATTAGACCTTGGCTGCTGGGCACTATTTTAGCTGGATTTTGCCTCTTGGCAGTTCATAACTTTATTTATTCTATACTTTTTGTTTGCTTAAGAAATAATTTTATTTCGAAAATACACAAAATCTAAGGGAAAAAATTAATCATTGAATAGAAGTGATACTGTTGGTATTTGAGTATATAGCCTTCCAGCTTTTTATAGGTATGTGTGACTTTTTTATCATAAATTTTTACATGATTTGTCTGTTTATACCTCCTGCTTGCACCTAGGTTATTTCATATATCATGTTATTTCTTCTGTCATTAAATACAACAATCTTGATAGAAAAGACTAACAGAATGTGAAAGAAAAGACTAACAGATTGTGAAGTCATTTTTAATTGTAAAGGGCAAATTGACTTGTTTTATGTTGTTTCTTTATTTTGTTCATAATTTCCTATAGCCGCCTTTCTGTTTTGACATTTATCCATTCATATTCTCCGGAATAGCAATAATTTATTCTTGGAACAAGTTTAGGGAAGGGTAGGATTGTAAAATCTGATCCAAAGGATAGTAATACCAGTGTTTGATTTCACCTCCCAGGTGCTTCTCAGTGACGGGATTGTATTCCCAGGGAACCTATAATAATTTGAAAGAAACTGTATTCCGTCTACTGAGCGTCACAGCTTAGTCTGGTTTAATGTTGTCAGACACTTGGCAGAGAGAAGGTGTTTTATTTATAATTGCACATGGAAAAATCAGGTTAGCTGGGTAGGTGCTTTTACTCTAGCGCTCAGAAGGCTGAGGCAAGAGGATGATAAGTTTGAGGTCAAAATAAGCTACATAACAAGACTTAAACCAGTATGAGTTTCAAAGCAAGACCTTGTCTCCAAAAACAAAGCAAGTACAATCATTAAAGGATACATGGAATTTCTGCCTCACTCCTCTGTCATCTTCCACATGAAAGGCTGGTTTCAAATGTTGGTACCTTTTCTAATTCTGTGTGTCTTCCCTGTTTGTTATATAAACAGAATTATGTGGTCTATTTTTTTTCTTAATATATGTTGGAATATTTTCAAATTAGAACATAAGCAGCTTCTTTATTTTTTTAAGTATTTTAGTCCTAGGAATAGCTGTACTAATTTTTTTTTTGAGTAATCCCATATTAACATTTAGCATAAGGCATTTCTTTTAACATTTATGATCTGTCATTTTTTTCACATTTTCAAAGCCAGGATGCATAAAATACAAAACTATAAATTTATACACTTTTAGCAGAAATTTAGTTCAGCAAGCTAATGTAACATTGAAATTGTTTTACAAATAGGTGTCAAAGTCCTTTGTGTGCTTAGTAGCTAATTTGACTTGCTAAGGAAACTGTTATGTTTCCCAAATGTTGATTAGTGTGAATTTAGATCCAGACCTGATTCGTGCAGAATGACTCGATAACTTTTGTTTCTGTTTAAATACTTAGGTGTTTAATGAACGCTGCCGAATTCACTTTAAACCTCCAAAAACTGAATAAAGAGAGATACCTTTTCAAAAGGAGCAGGTCATCTCATCAGAGCTAAGCATGAAAGACATCGGCAGGGCGGGCTTCCCAGGATGATTTCTGAGCCAACAGTCCAAGACAAGACCTTTTGTTGATTTCAGCCCCACTTAGCCAAGACCTCAAGTCTAAGCAATTCTCATAATTATAAAATAATCAACTGCTATTTTGTACTGATTCTGTAAAAAAATGTTTTGTAACTATTAAAATAATTTTCTGACTCAGTGTGGATTTTATTTGGTTGTTTTGCATGTTAAGACATTCTCATGAGAAAGTTTACACTCAATTTCCATATCAGACTTTTTGATTTTTTACTTATTTTTTGGTGCATATGTGGACCATTTTAGTCATAGATAAATTCGTCCTTTCTTTTATCTTTGTGGGTTTCTTATTAAAGGACAGTATTATGAGAAGTCTCTTCTAGGATGGGATGATTATATTAGCTTTCTGTTGCTGTTTAGTTAGCCATAACAGCTTGGCTGGTAATCTCAGTTGTATAGGTTATCTCGTAGTTCTGGTTATCTCAGTTCTGTAGGTCTAAATTCCAGATGGTTTGAATGGACTGGGTTCTTTGCCCAGGTTCTCAAAACTGAAAACGAGTGAAACTTGCTCTCATCCAGAGTCCCTGGGGAAGAATTTGCTTTTGAGCTCATTGAGTTTGTTGGCCGACTTACACTCCCCCAAAGGGGAGGAATTGACTGGTGGATAGGAATTGACTTTGGCCTTCCTGGAAAGGCTGGGGAGCAGCTTCTAAGGAGTCCCAACCACCCCAGGGAGCAGGACCTTTGGTCTGCACCCACGGCCCAAGTGCAGCATGGCATGCAGCCTGTACTGGTGGCCCTTCTGCTGGGTGGTATGGCCATATGCTGCCAGGCTGCACCCCAAGTCCAGCTGCATCACCCTCCTTGTCTGTCAGACCTAAGCCCCAGGCAGGTGAGTGATCAAATAGTGCCAGCTGGAGGTCAGGTCTGGCCTGTCAGGGTCACACACTTAATGCTCTGCTGGCTGCCTACAGGAGGGAGACTGGGCTGCAATATTCTTGGACTCTGAGCAGAGCTGCTGGTGCTTGAGAAGAGTGCAGCAGTTTTCAGAGGAATGCTGCAGCCGTGATCACGACTTTACCAATGGCTGTGGACTGGTTCTTGAGTCATGAGTTGTAGAAGGGAGGGCCTTGGTACGTGCTGTAACACCAGTGTGCTCCTGGAAGCCTCCTACCTGACTCAGCACCTGGCTCCAGTCTTCGCACTAACAATGGTGTAATGCATTTTCATACCGAGAAGCTGTCAACTTCCTTTTCTGCTCTGAGTCAGACAAACTGCCTTCAAAGGATTTGTTTAATTAGATGATCTACCATGGTTCTACTTTTGATGAACTCAGTTCATTATAATCTACAAATCATTTCTACCATGTGATTTATCAGTCACAAATATGATGTCTTACAGAAGTCTGAGGGATCTGGGTGAGACTTTTGAGGAAGCCTTAGGAATCTGTCTCATTGTGATCTAGACACAGGTCACATAGCTGGCCAATCAGACTGACCAGGGGAGTTTGGCAGACTGGCATCTTCAGCATGCTGACCTGTCCACACTGTATTTGGAAGTTAGCAGTAGAGGTGTGAGGTGGGCCTTGCTTCTATGAAACTTCTTTAATTCTAAAATTTTTTATTATTATTTAATTCAATTGTGCATGTATGTGTGTGTGTGTAGAACCACGGACAAATTCAGGAACCACCATGGACCACTTCCACCTCCTCCTTGTTTATTCTGCTTAGGGATTCACAGGCTCTGCCCTACCAGGACCAGAAACGCAGGCAGGCGGCATCTATACGTGGGGTCTAGGATCTGAACTCAGGACCTTCCGCCTGCAAGGCAGAGTCTTAACCCCTGAGCCACCTCTCCAGCCCCGCTTCTATGAAACTTTTTTGGAGTATTTCCTGTGGTGTTTGTTGGGAATACTGATGTACCCAATTTGGTGCTGCAGATGTAGCTCAGCCCAGCATGTGCAGAGCCCTGGGTCTGGGACCCACCGAAACACATGTGCACACAACTATGGAGAGTATACTCATTGAGAGGGGCACAAGTGTGAAAATTGTGTTCTATTAAGTTCGTAATAATTTCTAGAAGAAGATGAAAGAATAAAACAAAGCAGCAGAGATCCTTCCAGTGTATTCCCCAGGAGGAAATTCAGATTCTTTAGAAGGATCATAAGAGCCCATAGAAACTTTCAAATCCGTTTGCCAAAATGCTAATGCATTAGCATTAGGTTGCCTGAACTGCCCCAGTGTAACATTATTCAAGAAATTGAAGCAATGTGGAGTGGATCAATGTAAATGAATCAATTTACCTCAGATGGTTTACATTTATGTCCATAAATGGAAAAAAAGATAATTCATACATTGCTGTAGAAGGTTAATTTGCTTACTGGAACTCTTCTGTAATTACTGCCATATGACAATTTGCTTTCTTTTGTTTGAAAAAATAGGATTTAGAAATAACACGCAGACTTTCAGAGATGAGTTTGGCCTTGACAGAACAGAAGGCAGACATGAAGAAACACCTACGATACACATTAGTAAATTCTTTTACCAGATTCTCTAATATCATACATATTCTAGGAACTACCAGTCAGTACTGTGATGTTACTAAATAAAACCAAGATGCCTGCTCTCAAAGAGCTTACTTACATTTAATGAGACAATAAAGAATTAAGTTACATGTAATGGGAAAATGCAATAAAATGCTATGAAAAAATAAAGAGCTGGGAGTCAGGAATATGGAAGTTGAGGAAGAATAAAAAGGACTCTGGTTATCCTCATCTATCAGTTGTGTTTCAGACCTATTAAGTGGAGTGGTTTGTGCCCAATACTGCTACAGTACTGTATAATATTCACATATTCAGGAGCAATCTATAAACTGGAGATTTGTCAAATGTGGTTCCATTTTAAACAAATGTGGCCGTTCTCAGAGCTAATCAAATCAGATCTAATCAAATACTAGAGATCATGTAGTCGATTTGTAGTATCTATATATACTTGGTCTTGCAGAAAACTCAATTTGACCCTTTAAAAAATCATTATTGAGCATAACCATTGAAAAATAAGGAAAATGTTGATTTCCAGCACATCTAATCTTGAGGTGGGGAAAGAAGACAATTTATATTCCATCTTAAAGAAAAATTTTTTGTGTGTGTATGGTTTGCAAATATGCAGATGTATGTACATGTTTGTGAAGGACTGAGGTTGAGGTCAGTGTTCTCCCTTGATTATTCTTCCACTTTATCCTTTGAGGCAGGTCTCTACCAAACCCAGAACTCTCACTGGCTCTGGAATTGCAGGCAAAAATGCCACGCCCACCCAGCATGCGGGGTCTAGGGGTCGAAAGTCCCGTCAGTCCTCTTGCTTGCTTTAAGCTCTTTAACTGCTGAGTCATCTCCTCAGCCCAGAAACTTTAATTTCTTTGTATGTGTGGGTGTATGTAGAAAAGGGCACTTGAGGATGTGTGCCTGTGGAGCCCCAAGGTTGACACGGAATTATCCCGGATTGTTCTACTTTACTATTGCTTTGTTCTGGGGTTTCCCAGGTTCCACTTCCCAGGACTGAAAGTTCAGATCATTGCCATTTCTGCCTGGTGTTTTTACATGGGATATGGCATCTGAACTCAGGTTCTTTTGTGTGTGAGACAAAGACTTTACTCCCTGATTCAGCTCTCCAGCTGTCCAGCCCATAAATTCTTTAAAGATGTGACACAAGGTCTAGGGAGGTAGCTCAGCCAGTCAGAATAGTTGCTGTACGAACATGAGGGCTTGAGTTCAGATCTCCAGGACACACATAAGAAAGTCAGGCATGGGCAGTAGAGTGTGAAGACAGGAAGAGAACTCTGGGGCTTCTTAGCTGCAGGTTTAGTGAGAGACCCTGTCTCAAGGAAACAAAACAAAGTAATAGAATTGGATACCTCTGTCCTCTCACCCCCCCCTCCCCCACACACACATATGAAACAATTTAGAGCCTTTTCTCTTGGAAGCATAATGAACCCCCTCCTCCATTTTGCTGGCTTTTTTTTTTAAGTTAGTCTTAATATATAGTTCAGGTTGATTTCAGGTACTTGCTGATCCTCTTGCCTCAGCCTCTTGTGTGGTGGAACCATGCAGCTCACATTTCTTTTTAATAGCTATGTGATGCCACAAAGACAAGATTTAATGTTTTGGCTTTTGGGGTGTGTGTGAGCAGTCTTGCCTGTGCTCACAAGCACGTGTACATGTGGAGGCCAGCGGTTGGCACTGGGTGCCTTCCTCAGTCACTCTTCCCCTTATATTTTAAGACTCTTACTGAACCTATAGCACTCGGTGTGGCTGGACTTGCTGACCAGCGAGCCTGAGGATCCTACTGTCTTCTCCCCAGCACTGGAACTTCAGGCACGTGCCTCCAGGCTTGATATTTGTTTGTATAGTTACTGGGGATCCAACTTAAGTCTTCTGGTTTTAATTTCTTTAATTTTACTCTGAAATATGATCAAGCAATTCTACTTTTGAACAGTTGCCTGAGAGAATTCAACTCAATGCTCTGAAGAGGCAGCTGCGTGCTTATATTCACTATAGCACTCTTCACAGTAAACCATGGTAGCAGCTAAAGAAGTGTGGTGTGTGTACATGATAGAACAGTATCCAATCATTTGTGACAAAGTAGGTAGAATTCGAGGATGCTGTACTAAGTGAAATAAACCAAATTCAGAAAGACAAACACTGCATGTTTTCACTCACATGTGAAACCAACCAAACCCACTAAAGCAAAGACAGTCATGTCTGAAAGTTGGAGATTGTGGGAATGGGGAGGTGGTCATCAAAGGACAGAAATTCTCAGTTTAATAGGAAGAATAAAGGCTGGTGAGATAGCTCAGTGAGTAAAGCACCTGCTTACAAATCTGGAGACCCTAGAGATCTACATGGTGCATGTATGCACCTTTCTTTCTTTCAAATAAGTAAGTTTTTTTTAAAAAAAAATAGGAAGAATAAGTTACTTTTAAACATATATGCCATGTTGAATCTGGTTAATAATGAGTGCTGCATATTATAATAATCATTCAAAGAATAAACTTCAAATGTTCTTATTATAAAAAGTGTCAAATATTTGAAGCAGTGGAGGAGCTGATTAGCTGGACTTAGTCTTTGCATATTGTATTTGGAATCATAACATCACTTGGTACTCCAAAAATATATTTTTGTAATTTCGCAAGTGTAATTTTCAATGTATAGTAGAAACATTATGAAAACTTAGACCAGGCATAATGATACATGGACTCAGGAGGATGGCAGCAGGAGGACCACAAGAGACCAACCTGGACTACATAATGGGTTTAAGACCTGGATTGCGTAGCATGAGCCTGTCTCAAGCAAGGAAACAAAACATGTTATGAGAGTATATTAATTATTAATATATTTACAGAATAAGACACAAACTTATGAGTAAAATGACAACACATGCTACAACAGAGATGAATCTGGAATGTGTGCAAAGTGAATGTAGCAATTTATATCTGATTGTGTGTGTGTCTAGAATAGGTGAATCTAGACAGAAAGGGAAACTCTTGGGTGCTTAGGGATGAGGGAGGGTGGAGGAGGCAAGGGAGGCAGTAGCTGAAGGATTTGGAGTCTCTTTTGCAAGTTTTAAGAATGCAAAGCTGACACAATGACACATTTGTGGAGACACAAAAACTCACTGAGTTGTACATGTATGTTGGGTACGTTGATGGGCTTGCAGATTATTCAATAAAACATTTAAGAAGTCAGAAACAGCAATTAAATGGAATATGTGGCTTGGGACTAGACCTTTGTCATGAAGGCCATTATTGAGACAACTTGAGAATTTTGAATAGTGCCTGAGAACCAGAGGCCAGCAGAGCATCAGTATTCATTTCCCGTTTTATTTTCATGTGTGAGTGTGTGGATTTTAATATTCATTCGTTTTGTGTGTGTGTGTGCAAGAATGTTCTTGCTCATGGGAAATGCACACTGCTGTTTATATTAAGAGAGTGCTAGTAAGTATTTGTTGGTAGTGACTCTCGAGTGAGTGGGGGACAGCTTTTCTATTAGTTTAAGACTAATCAAGATGAAGACATCTTGGTTTTTTTATTCAATTTTTCGTGTGTGTGTGTATGTGTGTGTGCGTGTGTGTGTGTTCGTGTTTGTGTATGTGTGTGTGTGTGTGTGTGTGTGTGTGTGTAGAATCACGGGCGAATCGGGAACCACCATGGACCGCCTCCACCTCCTCCTTGTTTACTCTGCCCCAGGATTCATAGGCTCCGCCCCACCAGGACCAGAAACAGGCCGCCCCCGCTTCTGCCGGTGTCTCTACATAGGGTCTACGATCCAAACTCAGTACCTTCTGCCTGCAAGGCATAGGCTTAACCCCTAAGCCACCTCTCCAGCCCCCGGAGACATATCTTGTAAAATAGTGATTTAGTTTTAAAATATGAGGCTGGAGTTGGAATATTGGACTCAGAGCAACCACAAGAACAAGGAAGATGGGCTTTTTATAGCCATAGGTCTCGCCCACCAATGCTATAGATGGGATGGTATTAAGTTTTAGACTCCTGTATTATATCTGTATTTATTTATTTATTCATTTATTTACTTATTGTGTGTGTGTGTGTGTGTGTGTGTGTGTGTGTGTGTGTGTGTGCGCATATATATTAGAGAATAACTTTCGGGGAAGGTAGTTCTCTGTTTCCACAATCTAGGTTCTGGGAATGAAGTTCAGGTCTTCAGGTTTGTCAGCAAATGTCTTTACTTGCTTTTCCCCAGCCTTGACCAGTTTTGTTGTTGTTGTTGTTGTTTTAAATAAGGTTTCGGTTAACAAAGATTTGCCTGTAGTTTCTACTAAAGCAATAACACTGATTTTGAGAAAGAAAAACGTGATCTCTTATTTAATACAATAAATGAGTAATAATTGAAGAAATGATGTATTTGAAGAGGAATGCTTCTTTATTGATAGCTGCATCTCTGAAGAGTGAAAAGAAGGCTTCCGATTTTACAATGTGCCACTAAAAGCCAGTCAGCTCATCGTCCTTGGTTTTATCGGTCTGGTACCCAGAAAGAACCAACTCCTCATTTTGTCCAGGAAGGCTTTTAAATACTTTCACGTGCACATAACAGTCATCACCTATAAATATCTGAAAGGTATTTTTTTAAAAAAGGAAAGAAAAAAATATTTATTCATATGGATACATCCCATGTGACAAACTTACACTCCTAGAGACTTCAGTAGAATAGATCTTTCTGGAACAGTCTTCTTATCCCAGGCAGCAGCTTGATTCTTGGCTTCCATAAACTCACTACCTTGTTGTGAAAAAGGATAGGATAGTGGCATGGAAAGAAGTATGCTTGTGAAATGCAGTTCCTTGCACTCTTTGCTGTAGTCTGGACACAAATGACAATCAGAGTTGCATTTCACTTTCACAGATGCTCAGAACAGAAATAGGAAGCAGACAATATTTTTGTTGATTTTGGTTTCTGACTTCCAAACTGTTGTTGTGATTTGTTGCTGTTTTGCCATATGATTTGATAAAGGAGATGAAGAAAAAGTGGGCTGAATGGTTGTAGTACCTATGCTGTGTTAGAAGCTACTGATAATTGCCCATTGGGCATTTGTGAACTAAGACTAGATGTGAGACAGCCCGCCTCCTTTGTAAAGGGGCTTTGAAGCCATCCATGTAATGGGGCATGCATCCAGGATTGGAACTTCTTACTAATAGTTTCTGCACTGGCTCTTGATTTAAACAAAAATAATTTTGTGTTATATAGTATTAATTGTGCTCTGATGTCCCCTCCTGATTCGATTTTAATATGTGACATTTATCAAATTCACTATTACGATATGATATTTTATATGTTATAATATCGTGTGTCTGCCTACGTGTGCATAATTATTTTGGCTTTTTACTATGGGCCTGAAAAAAGGTGAAACACTTTAAATTTTAAAGATGAATAAGCAGATCAAGAAACATTAAGCAATTTGGGGGGCTGGAGATGGAACTCAGTTGATAGAATACTCGCCTAGTGTATAAAACTCCGAGTTAGAACCCCAGGTCCACATAAACCAGTGTGGTGTGGTGGTGCATGCCCCGTAATTCAGTATTTAGAATGTGGAAATGAGAGGACCTGAAGGTTAAGGATGCATGCTCATTCAGGGAGGAGGAGGGAGAGACAGAGAGAGTGAGAGAGAGAGAGAGAGAGAGAGAGAAAGAGAAAAAGATTGATTGACTGTCTTTTCCTCTTGTTTTTTGTTTTGTTTTGCTTTGCTTTTGAGATAGGGTCTTGCCATGTAGTCTAGGCAGACTTAAACTCATAATCTTCCTGCCTTGCTTCCTGAGTACTAAGATTACACATGTGACCTTATATAGGGCATCTATGTTCTCTTCACACTATAGTACAGCCTTTTTATTCTTTTATTTTTTATTTTTTTAACTTTATCTATTTATTCATTTAGTGTGTGTGTGTGTGTGTGTGTGTGTGTGCATGCATGCATGTGTGCGCATGTGCGTGTGTGTGTGTGTCTGTGTGGGTGGGTGGGTGTATCAGAGGGCACAATGTGTCCCTGTGAAGGACCAAGGGTGACTTCGAGAATCATCCTGGATTGCTTCTACCTTCTTCTTTCTTTTTTTCTGGGATTTCTCAGGCTGTGTTCATCAGGACTGGAAATATAGGCCGCCACCATTTCTGCCTGGCATTTTTTAGGTGGGACCTGGGATCAGAATTTAGGACTTTCTCCTTGCAAGGCAGAGTCTTAACCCCTAAGCCATCTCTCCATCCCCAATGTAACCTTTTTAAAGCATTCCATTTGTATTGGAAAAAGGACATCAACCTTTGCAAACATTATTAAGTTTATTGGAGTCAACACAGCCAGTTATCTAGATCCAAATCCTGGCTCTGTTCTTAACCAGCGTAATCTTTTTTCATCACTTGATATTTTTCAGGGCTCAATTTTCCCACCAGTAACTAAGTAGAAGTGATTTATTTAGGCTTTGTGACTTTTTAATGCGGATTAGATTAGAGAGGCCATGCCCAGTATCTGGCACATCATAAATGCTCTAGGTTATTATTCTCCCCACTGTGCAGGTTAGGGGCTTAGGCTCAGGGAGGAGAACCTTGGGTCACGAAGATTGTGAACAAGTGTGAACAAGTGGAAGGAAGGTTCAAACTCAGGACAGTCTGACACCAAAGCCCAAGGTCTTCCAACTGCCACCTGACTATGTAGATACTCAAGACACATTGAATCATGTCACTAACAAGACCTTAAATTGACAGAGTGGCTGAGAGCAAAGGAATCAACTGCCAGCCTGCAGGAAGGAGGAAAAGAACCAAGGTCATTAGCTGGAACCCGTTAAAGAATCCAGTAGAAAGAGAGAGACAGAGAGACAGAGACAGAGAGAGATAAACAAAAATAGAGAGAATGAGAGTTGGCTAGGCCAGGAAAACAGATCAGGCAAGAGAGAGAATTACTAAGATCATTTTCTGATTTTTTTTTCAAGAAATGTGTGAGAGAGTTCATTTATGAAATTTGTATGTTTGAAACAACCACAAGTTATTAAAATGATCCCTTTTGGTGGATTTGAATGAAACTATTTTAACCAGAAATCTTTTCCAGCTGCAAAAAAAGACACATTATTTAAAATGGCAAAGAGACTCTTGCATTCTGACCTTAATGTAGTAATTAATTCCAGCAACAACTTGAGTTTTATACTCTACGGCTTCATAGTTTTCATAAGTCTGATTTGTTTTTGCTTCGAGCTGTGCTTTGACCTGAAAAAAAGAGAAGGGAAGAGATTGCTAAGTCTATGTGGGACAGATCTGGGAACCTCATACTACTAAAAATCCTCAGAGTTGCTCATGAGGCTGGAAGAAATGGCACATGCCTGTAATCCCAGCACTTGGGATATGGAAGCCAGAGGATTATTACCAAATCAAGGTTACCCTTGGTTACATAGTGGGTTCCAGTTTGGTCTACAGAGTGAAATCTTGTCTCAAAAACAAACAAGCAAAAGAATAAAAAGATGTGAATGAGATCTGTGGGCTGTTTTCAGCATTTCCATGAAAAACACCCATCTTCAAGAATATTTCATGGGTTAGAAAGACCACATCGTTTAGGGTTTGAGGCTGAATTAATATCAAATAAGTGTATTACAGTTTAATCACAATCCGATTGGCAAAAACTACAGTAGTTACATGTGTCTTTGATTAGGAATAACCAGGAAAGCAATAATGATTACTTAATTTAAAAAATATTTTGAGATGATTTCATACCTTAAATATACAAAAATAGTATATGTAACTGATTTAGAGGATTTGTAGCTTCCCTTAGTATTTCTGTCTTACATTCCCACTATGGAATCACATATACCAGTATATCAGCATGGTCCAATGGTCTAGTACCATTACATATCTATAAACTTTATTAGAATTTTCCCAGTTGTCCCTAAATGATTGATAGTACATTTAATCATCATGGATCCTTAGTCTTCTCCTATATAGTCTTAGTCTTCAACTATAGGTTGGTGTCAAGTTCTTTGTCTATTCATGAGTTTGATAGTGTTAGGGAAACTTATAGAATGTCCCTCAACTCGTGTTTCACTGACCTCCTCTTATGTTAGCATTATACATTTCTTACACATGAACTGCTGTGTTTAACTAGAAATCTATTGGGACCTACATTTTTCCTTGCTACTAATGTTATTATTGATCCCTTGGTTAGGTGACCTGCCAGATTTCCCAACTGCAAAGGTACCATTTTACCTCTTCTATAATCAGTATAAATCTTAGAAAAAGACAGGCTCAACCAGGCAATAATTTCTCATCATACTTTTGCATGAACTTTAGCATGGCTCTTGAACATTACGATTATTACTACAGTGAATTTTTTAATTTCTAGCATTCCTTGTACCTTTGTTAATTGGAATTCTACTGTAAGGAAGAGCTGTTCTCTATTCTCTGTTCATCTTTCCAATTACTTGTTTATATGACTGTGGTGAATATATATTTGTTTTAATGCAAAGGTTATAAATTCCACATCACTTATTTTTGCTTATGTCATCCACTCTCGAATTGGTGGTTCTTTTCAAAGTGGTTCCATCATTCTATGAAGACTGTCATTTTCTGACACTAAAACATGTTATGGATTCCTCCTGAATTTTACCTGGTTCTTCCTTGGAATGAACCATTTCTCCAGAGGACCATGTTTCCTTATGTTTTTGGACAATGGTGTTTAGGACCCAAGGTCATGACTACACATGCTCATTGATATTAGATGTCCTTGCTAAACTCTCTGCTTGGTCGGAAAGCACTACAGAACCGTATATACATGCTAACCCAAACATGCATGTATCTTCATTATCTGTCTATGTATGTATGTATGTATGTATGTGTATATGCATTCATATGCATATGTGGATAAACAGCATGCATGAACATACTAACATATAATACAGTTGTCCCTTGATATCTACAGGGGATTGGTTCTAGTATCCCTTGTAGATAACAAAATCTATGGATGCTCAAGTCCCTTATAACAAATGGCATGGAGTTTGCATGTACATTTTCCCTTGTATTTTAAATCACTCCCAGACAAATTTATACTAATACGATAGAAATACTATGTAAATAGTTGTTATACTATCATTTATGGAGTAATGACAGGCTGAAAAAGTCTGTACATGCACAATACAGATGCATTTTTTTAAGTATTTCTGATTCAAGGTTAGTTGAATCCAAAGAGTCCGAATCTCAGATACAGTGGAGTAACTGTATTAGTCCTATTATTAACACTCAACACCATAGGACATATTAGCCTTTCCCTTTCTTTGTTTGTAACTCCTTTCTCAAACATTGACTATTGAAGCCTGGCTGTTATTACCCACAACGAAGTTACTTATTAGTTCAGTTGTAGGATTCACATGAAAATAGTCTAGAATTTTCTCATCTAAACCTCTATGAAAAATACATTTACAAATAATTTACATTATCTGCATAAGGTTCTTATAAAAATCCCATGACTGCTTTGACCACACACAGCTAGCCCAGGACAATCTTCCTGTCTTAATCTAAGCACATTTGCAAAACTCCTTTGCCTTGGGCAATATGGTCACAGGCTACTCAAATGCAGATACTGCCAGAGGGACATCATTCCATCTGTGGCAGGTTTAGAATCCTAGATACTAGTATTGCTAGGAGCAGTCAGACAGTCTAAAATTCAATATGTAAAATTTTACTGAGTTTTGCATAACCATCCTTCCTTTCTGTGCTCAGCCAGGCCTGCTGTGTTAGAATCTGCTATAATTGTTTTGCTAAGAGCTAAGCTCCAGGCTTCTGCCATGGTGGAGAAGGGGCACTATGTCTGAGGATGAAGGGTTGCTAGGTGGTCTAATTGTTGGTCACACCGGAAATCCCATCTGTCTGCCTGATTCTGGACCTATGACTAAGTCCTGCCTCCAAAGCTTCTAGTGTTGTTAATGCCCAACCATTTATAAGCTTTACCTCATAAGCTGTTTGCTGATCCGTGCCCAACCATTTTAAGTGCTTGTGTGTGAATCTTGCTCTGGCTTACACTTGCCCTCCACGGGGTTCAGCTTCCACCCTGACTGTTCAGGCGTTTCCATTGTTCGTCTATTTTCCATCTTCCCTCTTCTGTTGATCTCCCTGCTGTGATGCTTCTAGATCTCCTCTTATCTTTTTTAAACTTTATCTATCTATCTAGTCTATCTATCTATCTATCTATCTATCTATCTATTTATTGTGTGTGTGTATGTATGTGTGTGTGTGTGTGTGTGTGAGAGAGAGAGAGAGAGAGAGAGAGAGAGAGAGAGCATTACATATCACTGTGGAAGCCCAAGGATGACTTCTGGAATCATCCTGAATTGCTTCTGTCTCCTTTTTGCTTCACTCTGGGATTTCCCAGGCTTCATCCACCAGGGGGTCAGAGTACAGGCAGCTGCCTTATCCACCCAGAGTTTTTTCCGGACCCGGGATCCAAACTCAGGACTTTCTGCTTTCGAGGCAATCTTAAACCTTGACTCATCTCTCCAGCCCTCCTGTTTTATTTATGGTAGCATTTACCAGCCCTCATTCTTTCCTGTCTCTCAGAGGGAAAAGGAACTAACTCTGTGTGTTCACTTCACCTTGTTCATTGAGAAATTACTGCTGTGCCCTTTGCTGACACATTTGATGTGCTTTAGCCTGAATCAGCCCTCCAAGGCCCCTAGTGTTCTCCCAAGACCATCTGATTCTTCCCTTAATTTGTTCTTCACTGATGCCATGGTTTAACTAAAGAAATGTTTTCAAAGACATTTGCAGACTCTGTGATTTCAGATCACTTTGAAACAGCCGGGGTTAGGCATATACCTCCATTACTTCCTGAGAAACCTTCAGGACTACAGGTTTACAGACATAGAAAATAAAGCTCCAAAGAGAAGATGAGAAGAGGGAAAATCTGGGCTGGCAAGAGGAAAAGTGTGGGAAACAGAGACGATATGGATATTTGCAAAAGGGGACCATGAGTACGAAGAGGGGTCTCTGGCCCTCTGCGATGTGACTCCTTAGAGCTGCCAAAGAAGGGGTGCTAACCCTGGGAGCCCACTAACTTAGGAACTGAGTTGGACAAGGTTTATCTTCACACTCATCCCAAAATGATTTGTTTAACTTCATTTTACATGTAAAGAAAGTGGAGCTTAGGTTCATAATGATAAGTTGTAGTCAAAACTATATTGAAGTCCTTGCCTATGATCCTTCAGATTTTTAGTCTTGGTTATCTTTCAGTAGATATGCCCTTAATATTTTTTGCTCCCCCATATGATGAACAGATCCAAACTGAAGCCTTTTCAAGGTACCTGTGTAAATCTCAAGTCCAGAATTTTCTATGAGATAGCTGATTCACGTGCTCTGGTTTGCTTCCTTTTGAACACTGGAGCCTGTCAGATGAGGAGCCTGGATGTCTAGTTCACTGTTTTTAGAAGATGAAGCCACATCCCCCCAACGCCTTGCAACAAGACAGAGATGCATCGTTTCATGTCTGAACATGCGAGACAAGATTGGAGCCGAGAGTCAGGAAGGGCAAATAATATGCTTGTCAGTGAAACCTGAAGATTCAGAAGTTAATGGGGACACTTTGGGAACGGTGGTCAGAATCCCATGTGGACAGACAGACCTCATACTGTATTAGCTGCTGCTCCCTTTCCTCAGCCTGATGTTGACCGAGATGCTGAGGAAATCTGTGGATTTGCCACTTTATCCTAGTTGGAGGAAGGAATCTGTCCAGGAGGAGCAGCTGGTAAATAATTTATTCCAGAGCTATTCAGTCTTTTCTACCTGCTGCAGATCCCAGGTCTTACTGAGTTGTTGGTTTTCTAGGAACTGATGAGCCAACATCCAGACATTTTTTTCCATTTTGTATTTATTCTTTGAATCATGTAGGACTATAGAAGAATGGATAGAAGACAATTGTGACAAGGTGGATAGATCATATTTCAGAGTGTTACAGTAAGAAAGGAGAGCTTGGATATCAGCGTGAGAGTGTGATAAGGCTGGTAGAACATGTTTTGTGGACATTTGTCTTCCATACATTCTGAAGGAAGAAGTATCACAAAGGCATCCAGGATGCAAGCAATGAAGTCAGCTGGCAGAGAGAGAGAGAGAGAGAGAGAGAGAGAGAGAGAGAGAGAGAGAGAGAGAGAGAGAGAGAGAGAGACTGGCTAAAGAAAGGAAGACAGTCTAAGACTGGGAAGAAGTTCAGCAGGGATTAGATAAGCTGGAGTGTTTCCTCACCAGATGCTAAAAGCTGAACTATCTTGCTGTGGAGACCATGTGGTCAAGAGGGACTGGGAGGTGGAGGAAAGCAGAGGTGCTGGTTTCTAGAGGAAGAACAGATAGGACTGAAAAGACAGCCTGGCTCCCTAGGGCTCTGCTGTGAATATAACATTGGCAAGGCTTTCTGTGGTTCTGAAACTTCATGAGCAGAGTTCTCTGATCCTGGAGCAGACACGGAGGAGGAAGCCAGGCAGTGGAGGTGTTCTCTAATTAAGGATTGGCATGTCGGGGCTGTGGGAATAGGGGTGGAGGAGTGTATGAAACCACCCATCATGGATGAATGACCGAGTGGGCCCAGGCATGTTCTGAAGAAGATGGGAGGGCAGGTGCCCGGAGGACTCTGGCGTGGCTGAATGGCAGGTTCTTCAGGGGTGGTACAGTGAGGCTATGGGAGAGGTCACTGGCCAGGAGGCCTAGGGCAGGGAGAGGAACATAACCTGTGGATAGGATGAATGGGAACCATGACATGCTAAGCCTAGGGTGTGCTCAGATGTGCCCATGAGATGTTTGTGTGGTATCCTGGCCAACAAAACTCAGGCTTAATGGGTTGGCCAGGAATGGTGTTCAGCAATCGGGTTTATCATGTAAGGCGAGTGTGGGCAGCGTCATTCATTTACATGTGTAATCACAGCCCTCGTTTCTAAAAATAATTACTGAAACAACATTTCCTTCCTTCACGTAAACATTCTGCAGACTGTTTATGCAGAGGGCAATGGATCAGCAGAGATGATCTGGACGCTTCTGCTGCTGGTCCCTTCCATTGTTTTGGGATTTCGATGTGTGTCTTACGGTTTTGCATGGATGGGACCATGCATGGCTCTTTATTTTCTTGGGTTTTTTCCTTACTTCAAGTCAGTTGTACAAATTTCACTGTGGGCAGGGGACCATTTATGACCTTTGTTTAGCAAGCCAGACAATATCGTCTCTACATAACCAACACTTTCTCCATGACAAGACTGAGATTGTTTTCTTGGGTGATTCTTTGTCTCCCCAAAATAGGAAAGATAGATACCGCAATGACTCTCAGCTGATAGAGAACCCTTGGGAGGAGATGCTTTCTAAGCATGCCGTGTCCTTTATCATCCTTTAGTTCATGATGCCACCATGACCCATTTAGTCTGTTGTCTTTTCTGCCACTTTCGAAGATGCTCGCATCTGCTTGGTTTCAAGGCCTGTGCTTTCTAGCCTCTCCATCTTCCTTCTTTAGGTTTCATGGAATATACTGGTATCAATTTTCTGTGGTACTGTCCCCTCTCAGTGACAATCTTTACCCTCTCTTCTTTTATTCCTCCCTGGGAGATCCTTCCTTAGCCCTGTCATTACACTGAAGAAGCGCTCTGATAAAGGTAAAAGAGTTTTCAGCTCTTCTAAGAATACTAACATTTTAGCAGTGTTTTTTTTCTTTTTATTAATTAAATTTGTTCTGTGACTATTTCACATATATACATAATGCATATCGACCACTCTCGCCTTCCATCCTTTCCCTTTTCTCTTCTGCTTATCTGTCCACCCTTTGCCCTATAACTGTCTTTCTCACATACATGTCTAGTTTTTGTTTTGTGACTTACTGAGGTTAATTTAAGTTACCTATTGAAACCTGGTGGACTCAAATGTGGCTATAGCACTTTAACAGTGGATTTTTAAAAATAGGAACATATTTAAACTTTTTAGGGAATGAAAGTACAAAGTAAATGATAGGTGATGGAGATCTACCATGGGACCCTCTTCAGTCACTCTCCCTTCCTGCCCAACCCACATGGGACACGATCAGTCTTTTGATCTTGGAGGAGTTGATGCTATTTCTTCACTTAGAAAGTGCTTTCAAGGGCTGGAGAGATGGCTCAGGGGTTAAAAATCTGCCTGGGATCCCAGTTCTCACATAAAAATCATCAGGCAGAAATGGTGGGGGCCTGCACTTCAACCCCTGGTGGGTGGAGCCTGGGAAATCCTAGAGCAAAGCAAGGAGATAGAAGCAATCCAGGATGATTCCTGAAGTCACCCTTGGGCCTTCACAGGGACGTGAGTGCACACACACACACACACACACACACACACACACACACACACACTGAATAAATAAATAAAATATAAAAAAAGAAAGTACTTTCAATAGTATCTGCCTCTTGGGATTGTTTGTTTGTAGGGGAAATAATTCATGTAATTAATGGGAAGCTTACTGATTGTCTCTCTATCTTCTAATACACAACTAGGAATTGTCCCCTAAGGCTGTCAGAAAGGGCAGATAAGTGATAACAGGGAGTTTAATACTCAGAAACTGAACTATCTCACCATCTCCTCATTCACCTGAAAGTAAAGGGGTTGATGGTAATATCTACTGTCCTTTCTGGCCTCAAACCTGTGATTACGAAAAAGTACTGTATTGAATCTTGTTTTATATTATGCCTAAGATAACTTTTAAAATATTTTATTTGTGTGTAGCATGTATGTATGTGTGTGTGTGAGAGAAAGGGAGAGAGAGAGAGAGAGAGAGAGAGAACAGATATATGTGTGCCTCGGTGCATGTGTGGAGGTCAGAGGACAACTTTTGAAAGTCGGTTCTCTCTTTCCATCATGCGTCTTCTAAGAATTGAACTCAGATCACCAGGTTTGCCAGCAGGTGCCTTTACCCATCTCACCAGCACGGTGCTCGAGATATCTTGACTTTCTCTGCACTGTGAGTTCCTTGAGGGCAGGGGTCATGCCCTATAAATCTCATTCAGTTTCTGTGACACTCACCCCACTACCAGGAAGTGAACCTTCCTGGTCTTATGTCCACTCTCCAGATCTTTTATTATATCCACAGACTGTGTGGTAGAAAGAACAGGGGTCAAAAATCACGAGGCAGGCTCATTTCTTCACCAAATGACTCTCAGCCACTTTGAGATGTGATTTGATCACCTGAAACTTGTACGTGTCCCCTCCCTGCCTGCTCCAGGGCCGTGCAGACCAAATGAGAGGTCAAATGGGGGTTAAGGCTTTCAAAACAGCCAAGTTCTTTTCTGGGATGAGGTAGCCTTGTTAATATCCTTCTCATCCTACCTCTCTGACAAAGTTGGCGATGAGGTAAGCAGCAAACAACATTTCCAAATTAGTTTTATAACCCAAGATGTGGTCCACAGATGGTGTTATTGACTATGCGAGGCCTTCTGGCAGCTTCTTAATTAAAAAACAATTATTGTAGCCGGGTCGAGTGGCACGTTGTTGTGGTCCCAGCTACTCAGAAGATTAATAGGAAAGGATTACTTGAGCCTGCGATGTTGGAGCATCCTGAGAAATAGGAGGACCCCATTTCCAAAAATAACAGCTATTCTGGCTAACTAGCAATAGAACTTTTAAAATCATGAAAATCTACCAAACCACCTATTTTTCAAATCTCTGTTGCTCTCTCTATATCCCCTTATAGCTCTGGTCTCTGGAGTCTAGGGATATTTTTCAGGATGGGGGAGGTGTGGTTAGGCAAATATTTAAAAAAAATACCAAATGCCTGACCAAATGCCTACATATTTATTTTAAAACTATTTTTCATATCCTTGTTTAAGTTAGTCCTTCCAACTCATGTTGTTTTCTTTTTATAGATGAAATGGAGAGCTTCTATCTGACACCCTGTTTTATATATTTATTTATTGCATGTGTAGGGATGGGTGTGTGTAACAGAGGGTATTTTGTGTATGTGTATGCCTGTGGAGATCAAAGGGTGACTTGTGGCAGTTTAAAAGCGCTATCTCTCAGAGGTCTTCTGGGATGCTAGATATCTAGTGTTAGAGGTAAGTGAAGTCGTGGGCAGCAGCGACAGCAGCTCCTGAGCATCTTGGAAAAATGTGGCCTCTCAGGCCCGTCCAGCCCTTTCCCAGTCAGATCTGCATTTTATCAAGAGTGACAAGTGACTCATGGTCATACCCAAGTTGGGGAACTCCAGTTCCATTTGAGGATTCTAACAAAGGCATTACCAGCTCAATTCTCCAAGGTATTTCTTAAAACAAACTTCTGAATGAAAAATGTTTCATGCTGAAGGATGAGTTGCTACTGAATTTTGGGCATGTGGTCCCTCAGTATGTTCATTTCCCTAATCATGAAAGATTCCATCTTTTCTACTCACACAAAAGAGTGGTGAACCGCGCCAATAATTCCAGACCTCAGAAGGTTGAAGCAGGAGAATTATCATGAGTTTGAAGTCAGTTTGGATTACATAGTGAGTGCCAAGCCAGCCAGGGATACATGGTAAGACCGTGTCTCAGAAATAAAAATGAAACCCCCAAAGTCTAGTATGAATCACAGGCACTAGGATCCTTAGAGGCAAGGGATTAACAGCCACAATAGTGTTCCTATACTAAAGGGGAACACAAAAAAGAGCTCTAGGCAATGCTATTGAGTCCTTACACCTCATCAGAGAAGAGGACCCAGAGGGAAGTTTGACAGACACACTAAAGGATGCTCCAGGAATGGGGGAGCCCCCACTGGGAGAAGGGGAGGGAGGGGGGAAAGAAAGGGGAAAGGAGGGGAAGGGGGGAGTCCAGGGAGGGGAGGAGGGAGGAGGGAGGAAGGGGAATGGGCTACTTATCAACTTTGTATGAGTGAAAATAAAAAAGAAATAAAAATGAAACAAATAAACAAATGAACAAACACAGAAACAAAGTAAGCTGATCTGCGAGCATCGTAGAATGTTTCAGAGAAGAAAGCAAGAAGGAATGCTACAGGATGTGAGGCAATGATTGCAAACTAATACCCATAGTTTTCATGTATTTTCCTCCTATAAGATATATACCACGATAAATTTTTATTACAATGGTGATCTCTAATTGAGCAACACTTAGAAAAATATACTACCTTGCTAAAAACATTGAATTCTATTTTCACCATAGTCAGTTTGGCAACTCGTAACATTCTAGAATCACTGTAGACTACATGACTTCATGCTCTATCTTCAATCATCCTCTCACTCCTGAAGCACTTTTAAAACATGCTCTGTTCAGGTGAATGTAAGAGAAGTTTCTAACTACTTTACATTTATTTTTCATTCAACCTGTTTACAAATATTTCCCCATAGTGTGCAAAGTCTAGTTTATCATATTGCTAACAATCTTAGACTTTCAGCCCCTGTTAGCTTCGATTAGTGAATTGGAAAAATGTTTTGAGTAATTGACTTAGGATTCCTAAGATCACACATGTAAGTAAAAAAGGCTTAGAGATGATCCAGTACAAATTCTTCTCTAAAGAATAGGGAAACTGAGGCTGCAATAAGCAGTGAGACTTGGCTGAGTTCACTCTTGAAGTGTTGGGGTATTTGAGGGTTCCTCTGAAAGGCTTACTGTTCCATTTATAATTGCACAGAAGATGCACAAAACCAAACATTTCCAGTCCTCTAGTCTTCACATTTGCCTAGACCCTCAACCCAGGGCCAAATTCTGAGCCCAGATTTCAGATCAAAGTTTTTTCCTGAAATACATCGACTCACCCTGTCAGCAATCTCCTGGATTTCTGGAGTGGCAGGTTTGGCCTCCGTCAAGCCTCCAGGTATCATTCTGTCTAGTGGTTTCCTCGCTGGGCAGGATTCTGGAACGAAGTGATCAGGCAAGTATGGAGAGTCAGGTTTTAAAGGTGTCTATAAACTCCACCTCTAGAAGGTTTTTTTCTTCCACATGAGCAGAGGCACCAGGAAAATGAGTGTGGCCCCAGGCAAGTCTTCCTTTCTCCCTGAGGGGAACCACTGAGTGGAGCTGGGGAGAACAATGGGCCCAGGAATGACAAATGGGTGTGCACAGGACACACAGTAGGGTCAAGTCCCTCCCTAGACTCTCTGTGCCAATGGCTCCATCCTATTGTGTCATCTGAAATATGTCATGTGCAGACACAGAATTTCCAAATGTTTGAAACTTACAACACTAATTCTTACGTTTTAAAATTTTTATATGTATTACTATATGAAAGAAATTCAGTTTACAAGTCAGTAATATTTCATTATCTATTTTTCTTTAACAAAATGTATCTATAAAGTCTTTCAACATCAAGATGAATAGAAAGAAAAATGAGTAGAAATTGTAAGTGATGATTTTTTTAATTGTTGCATACCTCTAATTTTTCTACAGTGAACACAATTGACTTATTTCAACAAAAACTTACACTAAATACAGAAAAAAAAAAAGAAAGCTTTGCTTACTCTTTTTTAGTGAAGATCTTTTTTCATCCAACCAATGGTGCAGATGGAATGCTTCCTGTTCACTGCCTGTGAATTCAAATGGCTTTTGACAACATTGACCTAGAGCCACTTCTAACACTATTTCTTAAAGGAATACACTCAACAATGTTAAGGCTGATCACTTAGAATTTACTTGGCTTTAGGATGAAAGGGTTTATATGGGGAGACTTTGGTTGAGCATGGATATTTCACTCTTATTTTTAATTCCTAGAATGTTTACATAGAAAAACAAATAAAATGACAGACATCTGTATTTCTCATTTTTTTGTTTGTTTGTTGGTTTGTTGGTTTTTAAGATTAAGGCAGAGTTTATTAGAGGAGAGAAAGAATGGAACTCATGGACTCCAGACATGAAGCGCCATGAAGGGATAGGGCACTAGGAGAACTCACGGACTCCAGGCATGGAATCCATGAGGAGCAGGCAGCTAGAAATGAACTCACAGACCCCACATGAGGGGCAGGTGCTCTGTATTTCTGTTTTTTGAGACAGGATCTCATGTAGCCCAGGATAGTTTCAAGCATACTATATTGCCAAGGACTGAACATCTGCTCCTCCTGTTTCCAGTGCTAGTATTAAAGGTATCAGCTACCATGCCTGATTTATGCTGCATGGAAGGATTGAACCACAGATTTATGCATCCGATCACTTTACCAACTGGGCCACATCTGTAGTCTCAAATATCTGTATTTCTCAGAATTAAACATTTTGTTTTAAATTTGTTTTAATTTTTTATGTATTATTATGGTTGTTATGTGCTTTCATGATATGCGTGTGTGTGTGTGTGTGTGTGTGTGTGTGCGCGTGCATGTGCATATAAGCAGGTCACAGCATCATGCGGAAATCAGAAGACAACTTTTTGGAATTGGATCTTTCCTTCCACCTTTTTGTGGCGTGACAAGGTTCAACTTAGGTTGTCAAACTTACACAGGAAGTGCATAAAAAAGTGTGTATGGGGTGCCTGCATGTGTGTATACATGTGTGTATGTGCATTTGTGTAAGTGGGAGCCTATGTACATGAGTGCATGTGCATTTGGAGGCCTGAGGTATCATCCTGAGTCTTCCTTGATTGCTCTTTCACCTGATTGTTTCAAGCCTGCTTCTCTAGTTAAGCCCAGAGTGAACCATCAGGACTAATTTAACTAGCCAGAATGCTCTGGAGATTCCCAAGCTCTGCTTTCCCAGGCTGTGATACATGGATTTTATATGGGGTCTGGGAATCCCAACTAAGGTTCTTTTGCTTGTCTGATAAGCACTTTAACTATCTCTCTTACAGTTTCTTTTCCTGCTGTTTAGTTGTTTGTTTGAGATAGGGTCTTACCATATAACTGGTATGGAACTCACTATGTAGAACAGGTGGACCTGCTCTGGCTCTGTAGTTGTTTAAAAAAAGTAATTCAGTTATGGAGGAAGTCCCCACCTGTTGTCATCCACAGAGCTGAGTTACATTGTGAGTTTGATATCCTTGTAACCTATTTTTCTACCTAATGTGCTTTAAAAATGGTCTTAAACTATGTGGTAACCATACATTCTCTTATGCTCTTCGCTCAGCATGTTTTTGAGATTTTCTTATTGATATGCACATAAATTGATGTAGTTAACTACTCTGACACCATGCTGTATTTTTTCTTTGTGTACAGATGTGGAGGCTTCTTTGAGCAATTAATTTAGAAGCTAAATTTTTGTATAATACAAATATTAATTTACATGATTTTGTTCACTTTGGGGTATGTGTAAAATATACGCACACATAAAAATGTCCTGTATCCTTCAGAGACATTCCTCATAGATAGAATTAACATATTTCAGGCAAAGAACTAACCACACACACATATGCATGTATATGTTTATATTTCTCATGCAAAGCTGGTCTAGTCTTCCATCAGGAATGCATGCAAGCACACACTCAAATGCAAAGCATCATTCCTTATCCACAGCAGTGAAAATATATGTCTACACAGAGATGGGAATGCAAATATTCATGGTCACATTATTCCTGATAGCTCAAAACTGAAAATAACTCAGATCAACAAATGAATGACAAAAAAATTAAAATAAATAAATAGATTGTGGTATAATTATAGTGAAAAAGGAACAAAATAGTAATACATTTATTCCATAATCAATGTGAAAAGAAATGGAAGAAGCAAAAGCAAAACTGAAAAAAATTATAGACTATATATGAAACCTTAGAAGAGGCAAAACTGTAATGATTAAAAGATCAGAGGCTGTTTGAAGCTGGGGAAGGAATGGCTGCAAAGAGGCATAAGGAAGTGTTGAAGAGTTGAGACTGCACGAGGTGCATCTCTGGACTGCACTGGTGCCACAGCGACATACCCACCACATTCATCAGACTGTGCACTTGTAACATGGTACTCTTGTCTAAGTGGCACCACAGACAGCTGGAGTTTTGTTTTTCCTGAGCCAAAATGTTTTGCTTGTCCATGTATTGTTGAAATTCTCTTGGAGGTGGGCATAGCGGGACACACCTGCCATTTCAGCACTCTTGAGGTGGGACTGGGAAGACTGGAAGGTCCAGGTTGGCTTGGGCAATGTAGGCAAACTGTCTCAAAAAAAAAAAAAGGAAGAAGGAAGGAAGGAAGGAAGGAAGGAAGGAAGGAAGGAAGGAAGGAAGGAAGGAAGGAAGGAAGGAAGGAAGGAAGGAAGAAAGGAAGGAAGGAAGGAAGGAAGGAGGCTCACAGGATAAAAACAGTTGCAGTGCAACCTCACAATCTGAGTTCAGATTCCCCAGAACCAGAGTAAAAATTTGAGACAGTAGTGTAAGTATAGCCAGCATGCCTATGAGAAATAGGAAGTGGACAGGAGACTCTTTCCAAAGTTGGGAACATAAACAGCGATAAAGAAGAAAGGGGAGAACCAACACCCAAACGGTGTCATCTGACCACACTCGTGCTGTGGCTTGTGTGTGCCTGAATCCACACACATGCACATAGATATACATGCATGCACACATACAACAAACAACAAATAAATAAAATCTAACCTTAGGAGATGGGGAGATGACTAAGTAGATAAAAACACTTGGTAAGAGTGAGGATTGGAGTTCAGATCTCCAGAACCTGATGGAATGGAGTGAGTGTGGCAGGCAGCCACCTGTAATCCCAGCACTGGGAAGGCAGAGACAGGATCCCACCAAGCTGGCCAACTAGACTAGCTAATGAGTGAGCAGTGGATGCAGTGGAGAGTGAAGAGTGATTGAGGGAGACACCAGATGTCACCTTGGCCACCTCATGAAAACAAGTACACATGCACCTGCACACACATGCAACCACCAAATATGCAAGAATCTTACACATATATGCATGTACATCACACACAAGTACATATGCAAACAACACCCAAAGCAACAGTACAACACAAAATCTAGCCTTAAAAACTGTTATCTCCTCTTTGATGACAGATTCTCTGCCATGGGATGGGTTTTCTCTGTCTCAGTTAATGTATTTATTTACTATTTATTTGTTTATTGCTTATTGAGACAGATCTAATGTAGCCCAACCTTGCCTCATGTTTGCTCTGTATCTGAGAATGACACTAATCCCTCTGCTTTCATTTCCCAAGTGGTAGGATTACAGGTGTGTGCCACCATGACTTGCCAGTCAATTTTATAGAAGTGTCCCTGTCCCCTTAGATCTTTGTCATTTAACCTTAATTAGTGCTCTGCACAAAAGGCCTCTGCCAACTTGACATATGCAGACTCAACACAGTGCAGAGGATGAGTTTGGTAACTGAAATGCAAAATGCTGTCTCTGCAGCTTTACCATTTCCAGGCATTAAGTCATTGTGGATAGGGCTGTCTTCAGAGGAGAAACAGAATTAGAAGCTTGTAACCATGGACTGGTCTTCCTGGTGCTAACCTCCATCCAGGACGTGACCACAAACTGCCTGTTATTGAAGAAACGGAATGTTACAAGCTTCTAATCGTAGACTTGTCTTCCTGGTATCAGCCCCCATCCAGGATCCACCACGAATTGCCTCTGATGGATTAGGAGCTTTAAATATGGTATCAAAGATCAAATCTTGAAGCAATAGATTCTCTTGGTACTTCCAGGACTGCCATTGCTCAGAAAGTGACAAAGGTCTAGGAGCTGCATATTAGAATCGAAGAGAAAGGCCCACTATGTATTTCTTATTATAAACCACCGTGTCTCAACTTGATTGAAGATGGTTATAGAGGCAAGAAGATCAATTAGAACTTTCTCACAATGGGACAATGAAAAGACTGAAGTTGATAAATGAGTGTAAAAATTGGACAGGTACAGGGATTTATATAAAAAAACACAGGAAGAAAGGAAGGACAAAGAAATGGGAGTTGAATTTGCTGATAGAGATGTTTTCTTGGGGTGATCAAAAAGATAATTATACTACTAATAGAATCGGGGATTCCAAGAAGAGCATATTTAAGCAACAGGTCATTATTGAAGGTATAAAGATGTAATTGGCACTGGGTCCTTGTACGTCATCGGAGAGGAGGGCCCAGAGGAAAATCAGACATGCACAAGAAAGGACTCTCTGGGAATTGGGGTGGGAGGCACTGGGGGATGGGGAGGGAGAGGGGTGGGGAGGGGGAGTAGGGGGTACGGGGGGGAAGGAGGAGGGAGGGAGGGAACTGGTGTACCTAATAAGTTTGTATGAGCTGAAATAAAAAAAAAAAAAGATGTAATTGGAAAAAGAAAACCACCTCTCATGTTCTTTCAGGGAAAGACCAGGGAGAATGAAGAGTCTTACAATTTGGGAATGTGAAATCATGGTAGTTCTTCTTGGCATACTTTATAAAATGACTTGTGAACCAAAAATGCCACGCACTCACCATATCTGGAGAGCGACTGCAAGGTAGAAGGCAAAACCACATCATAAATATATTCTGGACCAACAAAGCTGTAGCAGGGGAGTTGTGGCCTGGCAGAGCCGGCCTGCCTCAAAGCCACAGCAAAGAAGTGTGGCCTTGGCAAGGTCAGCCTGCTTCTAAGCTGGAATGAGGCATGACTTGGGCAGAGACCCTGCCTGCCTCGTCTCTTCCAGAGAAGATTGTTGGGGCTTGGTTTTGACTTCTCTTTGGAGTACATTGTGTGCTCCATAGAAGTCCACAGCTTCCCTGCTTTCCCATACCCTTGGGACTGGCTGATGCAGTATTTTCTTCCCTTGACTGTAAATAATAAACACTTGGCAAGTCTGGGCTCTCAATTCTCATTAGGGTCTGTGAGGACCACCCAATCCCACTTTTTTTCTGTATTTTGTGGCTTTTTTTTTCATTCTTGCATCACCCAATGGAACAATGACATTTAGGTCATGGTATCATATGAGTAGAGATGAGAAAGAAGAGGTAGATAGAGAATGTTAACATACCATAACATACCACAAGGGCAGAAAACAGTGTTATGTAGATAAAAGTCTTGTTTAATCTGAGCCTTTCCCAATTCAGTATGCTGCCAAAAATAATACAGATGTCTGGGTGCGGTGGTGCAAGTTCATAGTCTCAACACTTAGAGATGGAGACAGGATAATTGTGAGTTTGAGGTCAGTCTGGACTAGATAGGGAGCTCTTGTCTTAAACAAACTAAAGCATGTACTAAGAAGGCAAGAATTTCTCCTACAATAGCTATTCACTTCTATACAATACGATTTTGGGGCTGGAGAGATGTTTCAGGTCCTTTGTCATGCAGTCAAAAGGACTCAAGTTTGGATCCCCAGATTCCACATAAAAGTGCCTTGTGGAAATGGCAGTAACCTGTAATTCCGGCTCTGGAAAGTAGAGCCTGAGAAACCCCACAGCAAAGCAATAGGGAGGCAGAGAGGTAGAGCAATTTAGGATAATTCCTAATGTCATTATTGGGCTTCTGCAGGCGCACACATTCAAATGCCCTCTCGTACACACACATGCACAAAAATATACTTTTCTTCATGTATGATTGAGGACTGAATCATTCAACATATAACTTGTGAGCTTCTACTTTAGTTTTCACTCGGGGTTTTGCTATGTAGCCCAGACTAGCTTCAAATGATCAATTTTCCTGCTTCAGCCTCTAGAGTGCTAGGATTACATGCACATACCACTATGCCCAACTCGCCGTGTTCTTTTTTTTTTTTTTTTTTTTTTTTTTTAGGAGAAATTGGCTTTCTTTATTTTGCAACAAGTGACCGCTCCTTGGGGAGTTGTCCTGGGCAGAGCTGTTCTTTTCCCCTCCCTTTCTTATCCTCATGATCCTTTGATGTCCCCTTTCTTTTGTCAAGAATTCTAAATTCTAAAGTGTTACCTCACCTTTCATTAACTGATTATTGCTTGGTGACTGTAATCCCAGACTGTAACTCGAAGGTGGAGACAGGTAGCAAGTAGCTAACTTCAGCTACATAGTGAGTTCAATGTCAGCCTGAGCTATGTGAGACCCTGCCTACACTAAATAGTGACAACTTGTCTTTCTTTAGATTTAGATAATCCAGAATATCTGGTTATCTTTGAATAATATTGGTTTGTTATCTCTCTTCTTTAAAATCCTATGCAATTAACACAATTATTAGTGTTATAGTTAAGTTATATCTGCAAGGTATAGCTTGCATTAAATATATATAATATATTTGTAATATATAATATAATATAAAATATAATATAATATCTGTCTACAGAGGAACTAGACCCCAAGGAAAAAGAAGATATTTGCCCTGAATAATGGAGACCCCAATCCAGCACTTAACTTTCCTATCCTCTTCTTCCTTTTTTCCCCTGTAAAAGCCCTTTATGCTTCCTAATCTCCCAAGATGGAGCTTTAAGGAGGATTCTCACCTCAGCCCAGTGAGAATTTGAACTTACTTATTAGTTCTGGACACTGCAAATTAATGTTGCTTCAGTAAATGCCTATGACTGCAAAACTGTAAATTTTTGTAAAATGTAATGTTCAATTAGGTTGAAAATTCTAATAGCTGCTTTCTTTTGAGTTAGGTTTTGTCATGTCACCTGGGCTTTCCTTGAACTCTCTATGTAGCCCATTTGATCTTTAATTCATGATCTTCTGGCTTCTGCCTCTCAAGTTCTGTGATGTTCTGCTGTGGTCAGGGTTAACTGCTCAGGTCAGCTGAGTTGTGCTTGGTACTGAGTCTTGACATCAGGTCATGTGATCCTCTTACGCCTGTCTGCAGGATGACTGGCAACCATCTGAGAGAAAGTCTGGTTTTAGATCAGCATGGTAGTTCAGGGGTAACATGGTACCTGCTCACAGTGGATAAGGCTACCTGAATTCAGTTCCCACATGTCTGATGGTTGAAGCAGAGAAATGACTTCTGAAAATCATCCTCTGACCTCATCTGTACACCACAATGCACATTCTCATGTTCTCTCTCTCTCTCTCTCTCCCTCTCCTGCCCCCCTCTCATAAATCAATAAACTATTAAAAATATTTTCTAAAAGAAAGTCCGATCCTGTGTGTGCACTGCGAGGACACATGTGCAAGAGATTTCCTTGAAATGCCCCCTTTGTCAATCAGCATAGAGTCTGGGCACCTCCTGAGCAGAGTTCTGAGCTGCTGCTCACCTGAGCAGGTTCATCTGAACCTGGAGAGAAAACTCCAGAGCTCAGTCATGAATGAGAGTGAGCACATTTGGGAGGTAATGAACGGAGAGATTGATGCACATATTAAAAACAAGTTGTTCTCAGCTGGTAAGGTTTGCTTCTAAGTCATTTGCACTGAACTTGGCATTAACCTCAGAAATGCCATTTGGATGTGGACTCCTGGGCCAGACCCAAGAAGCCCACTTAATTCACGGACAAAGGACACTGTCCAATGACTGTATCCCCACTGCTTGTCTTCCCCTACAATGTCCAGGTGAGCCTCACAGTTCACAGAGGCAGTTGAAAGAGGAAGAGGAACACCTAAAAGCTGCCCACCAGTTACAGCACCAGACATAACTTGTTGGGGGAAAACCCCTGAGAAGGCAAGATGGCTGAGCTCACCCTTGTTTGTGGGGGTGGATAGTTTCCACTTTGGGCTTCTTTATCGTTTGAAAATTTGTGTGTGTGTGTGTATCAGAGAGCACTGTATGTCCCTGTGGAGGACCAAGGGTGACTTCGGGAATCATCCTGGATTGCTTCTACCTCCATTTTGCTTCCCTCTGGGATTCTTGCTTGGTTCTGGGATTTTCCAAGCTGTGCCCACCAGAGCCAGCTGTACAGGCCGCTGGAGTTTCTGCCTGGCATTTTTATGTGGGACCTGGGATCCGAACTCAGGACCTTCTGCTTGTGAGACAGAGTGTTAACCCCTGAACCATCTCTCTAGGCCATCATTTGAAATTTTAAACATCTGAATGTTTTATTGAGGTACGAATGATTTATAAAAAAATATACATATTTAAAATGTTTGATTTGACTTCACGGTAGGGCTCATTGGCTTTCACAAAAGCATCTCGCTCTGCATTTGGAGGGAGGTGATCCGGCGGCCAAGCAGGTAGGACCAGGCCGGCCTGCTAGTCAGAAGTCCTTGTGGGACTAGTGACTCCAGATTGCAGAGCCATCTGACCTTGTTTTCTCGAGGGGGTGGACAGTGCACCCTGAGTTTATGGCTGGACTGAGTGGAGCCAAACACAGTACAGAGAGGAGCTGAAGAGTGACCCTTGGGTTAAGTCGGCTCCCAGCTAGGAGGAAGAGCAGTTCTTCCTAGATCTCTGTGGCTGGAAACCTCCTACTCTGGTGTGAGTCACACAAGTTTTGGAACTCCATAAGAACTACCCGATCTCCCCCCACCACACACACAGACACATACAGACACACACAGACACACAGACACACACAAGCATAGCTTGTGTATCTCAATATGCATCGACTTTAAGTGTGCGCTTCAATTTATGACATTTTGGCAGTTTATTCTCATGTAATAAATCATAGTGTAGTTCTTATGTCCCAGAAAATTCCTTCATGTTCCTTCCCAAGCACTGGGACTCACTCAGTCTGCTTTTATGTTTTCTGTGAGTGGAGTCATCCTCTTTTGAGGGCTTGTTGGTATTTCACTTGTTTCCTCAACATGATTTTCAAGACTTCATTTGTTCTTTTTTTTATTGCTATGTGGTGTTCCAGCATTTGCTTGTCAGCTTCCTGCTGATGGACATTTGGGTCGTGTCTAGTTTGGTAATATTTATACTGAAGTGTTAAGGACCCTAACAGCAGAGCTCCTTAATAACCAATGTGACTATATTATTTGAAGCCTGCCTGTAGTTTCTGAGATCTTTAGTTGCTCTTTCCTCTCCAACGCCAGTATTGGAAGTCTTTTAAAAATTGTTTGCTTATTATTTTTTAAATAATGTGTTTATTTTCTTACAATCTCACACATGTAGGCAATGTGTTTTGGTCATAGTTACCCTTTCTCCCTTCTCCTCCTTCCTGGACAGTCCCATCTTTAGGTCTTCATTATTGTAATTGGACTATAATATAAAATACGAGCAATAAAAGAAAAGGACATTTGGAATGTAGACAGATGTTATGACTGAGCTTCCAGCTCCACATGGTTAAGAACCCCGATAAAGCCAAAGAACAGCAGTTTTGTCCATCTCCTATGAGACCAAGGAAGTTCATGGTGTGAGTGCACAGAGCCCTGGCCACAGGGAGGCCGTCCACATTGTGAGCACATGGGATGCTGTCCTCGTGTGAGCACACGGAGCCTGGCCCATGGGAGGCCACTCGTGTTGAAAGTACACAGAGAATTCAGGATTTGGACAGACATGTCTTGCTACTAATCATTCAAAGGTAACACAGGTCAGAAAGTGAATGTAGAAATAGTCTTTCTCTTCTCTCCCACCATCTGTTGTCATGAGGCACAGCAGCCATTTGTGCAGTGCCTCTAGGGATATATTTATTTTTTGTATATGTTTGTGTGAATGCGGGCATGCAGTTGTCATAGTGCATATATGGTCAGAGGTCAGAGGACAACTTTGTCTCGTCCACCATGTAGGCTTGCTCCTGGGTTGTTGGGCCCTTCTTTCTTCTCTCTCTCTCCTTCTTATTCTTTATCTTTCCTCCTCCTCCTCCTCCTCTTCCTCCTCCTCTCCCTCTTCTTTCTCTGTCTCTCTGTCTCTGTCTCTGTTTCTCTCTCTCTTTATATATATATATATATATATATATATACATACATATATATATATATATGTATATACATATTTATAAACAGGATCTTATTCTGTAACCCAGACTGGCCTGGGAGTCAGACTCAATATGTAGCTTAGGCTGGCTTTGAACTTGTGGTTATACTCCAGTCCCAACCTCCCTAATGCTGGGATTACAGGTGTGAGCTGCCATGGCTATCCTCACTGGTCACTGTGGTTTTAGTCATTCTTGTGGTATTTAGTGTATCTTACTTTATTTCTCATTTATACTTCCCTAATGAGTAGCTGTTTTTAGCAACTTTCTTGTGTTTATTAACTATTTGGATGCTTTATCATGATGTGTCAAAGTGACTGAGAACTTTGAAATCTTGTGCTGAATTAGCTTTTTCCTCCTTTCAATTTGATTATCTCAGGGATTTTCGTGGATGTGACAGAAAGCTGACTACCACAGTGTGTGTGCATCTGACAGTTCCTGTCAAGCCGTAGCTTGCCTTCTCACTTTCCTAATGTAATGTTTTTGATGAGCAGACATGTCTAATTTTAATGAAGTTCATTTTTTTTGTACTTATTGTCTATGTCATGTTTCGAAAGTACTTGCCTTCCTTAAGGTTCATAAACTGTCTGCCTATATTTTCTTATAGCTGCTTTCTGGCTTCAGCTTTTAGATTTAAATATATGACCTACCTTGAACTATTTTTGTGTGGTGTCTACATTGTGATGTGAGAGCTTTGTTTAGTTTTCTCACTTTACAGACAGCTAGTTGCTCCAACAGTACTTACTGAAGAAAAGTAAAGCAGAACAAAATCCTTTCATTTGCACTGAATTTTGTCAATGCTTGATAAGCCATGGAAAGGGGAAAAAGAAAGCAATGTTCAGGGAAATCCAGATCCAGATTTTGGAAGGAAGCATTATATGGTGGTTGCTTTGTCCTGTCCTTGCTCCCAGGAGCAGTGTTCCTGCTGCATGTATCCTTCTAGAACTTCTACTGACAAAGCATAAGTACCAGGCGTGTATCCAGGCTGGGTTTAGGGGTTGCTGAATAAAGAGTTGCCAGATTGTCATGTTTCTCCTTCTTCCGGACCCCAGGTGTCACCACACTGACCCATTTTCCCCACCCCATATGTCAAAAGTATGGTGGGGCAGAGAATGGGCGTGCCTGTGTTTTGCAATATTATTCATAGTAGCAAATGAAAAATCTCCTGGATATCTGGGGTTTGAGCCTGGAGTTAGTGCTGTGGGATGAAGAAATACAGTAGTGCAATCCAGCGCGTGAGGTGAACAATGTGATTTGGGAATTAAGCTCGGAGCATCTCTGAATCTCAGCAGTTAGACTATTGCCTCATTTTTTTTTTTTAACGTGCAGAGCAGGTGTCTTATTGATTCAAAAACTTGTTCTGACTTTGCTAAACCACAAGCAATTGTTCTGTCTCTGTGTCTTCCTGGGGCCCACCTAGATCCATTCCCACAGTCTGAAGTTGGCAAGGATGGCAATTTGCAAGTTGTTGCTAGAGGGAGGAGTCAGTTTTATAATGTGGAGAAAACAACGTTGGACCTAAATAATTCTAGAGAATTTGAAAATTTAAGTGATGTTTAATTATCTCCAAATAGTTATATGAAATATTCTCTCAATTACTCTATGTTCAGTAGTTATATTAAATTGATTTTGAGGATTCCTCTTCATTGAGCAGTGTTTCTTTTCCCCAAGTATAAAATATAAGTGAAATTAACATCTTTTAGTCAATCACATCCTAACGGTGCTCTAGGAAGTGAATTTCCAGGACATTTTCCTTACTTAATGAGTTATGGGTAATTCCTGAAAGTTCAAGGGAAAAAATTCTGTTGCAAAAAGTAGCAATGATTCTAGCCATGACAAAATGAAACTAAATTCTTAGAAGAGGTCCCTGGCTTGTTGAAATTTGTTGCCTGAAATGAGCAGAAAGTGATACCCAAGCAACTCCTCTAAAGTCGAGGTCTGCACCTCCCCAAATTGGATGTGAGGATCTTGTGGTAGGTTCAGAGAGGGACATACTGGCAAAAGGAAGAAGATTGGGATGTAGGGACCCTGGACTGGCTTCAGTAAGAGGTTTGCAGATGTGCAAGGGGAAGAGTGAGAGCAGTGTCTGTACCTGTTCCAGCGTCTGGGTACTGAGACAGGAAGGGTGAAGGAGAAGACAATAGTTTGGAAATTCATGAAAACAATATGTGTCAAATATCTTTTGGTCATAAAATTTTCAGCCAACTAAAGCTTTTCTCACTTCAGAATGTGAGAGTGATAAGAATCAAAATGGAGACACTGTTGTCAAACTTTAAACAAAAAAGTAAGTAATCAAGCAGGGAGGCTGTAAAGGAAGAGATCTCCTGCTTAAGTCTAATCATAGTAATTATTCTTGGAAGATTATGCTAGAGCCATAACCCTGTGTGAAGGTCACCGCAAACTTACTTCTGCAAAGATGTCTACCAACAACTGCCCATCAATCACTTGAACTAACACTACCCTTGTTATTGAGCTTTGTAACCAAGAATTATCATTTACAAATAACTTTTTAAAACTACCCTTTTATCCACTTCATTTTATTGTGTCATGGGCGTGTCCATTGCCCTCATTAATATTACCCTAGTTAATTTTTGGAGAATGCCTTTTAAAAAATATTTTATTTATTTATTTATTTATTTATTTATTTATTTATTTATTTATTTATTTATTTATTTATTTATTTATTTATTTATTTGTGTGTGTGTGTGTGTGTATCAGAGGGCACTGCATGTCCCTATGGAAGACCAAGGGTGACTTTGGGAATCATCCAGTATTGCTTCTACCTGCTTTTTGCTTCTCTCTGGGATTTCCCAGGCTCTGCCCACCAGAGCTAGAAGTGTAGCTTCTGTACACTGCTCAATGAAGAGGAATCATCAAAATGAATGTAATATAACTACTGAACATTTCTGCCTGGAATTTTTACTTGGGACCTAAGATCCGAACTCAGGACCTTCGGCCTAGGAGAATGTCTTTGTAACTTTGGTTGATGTGATGAGTACAGCAGCAAGCCTTTTCTTTCTCTTTCTACACAGGACAATGGGACCAGTAGATTCAATAACCCCATTGGCTCTTTTTTGAAGTTTATTTTTATTCTTTTTGAGTTTCATACATGAATATAATGAATTCATGTTATTTTCATCTAATTATGCATTTCTATCCTCCCTCTTTTTTCCCACTAAGAACCTCCTCCTCATCACTCTCCCTGATATGTGTATGTGTGTGTGCGCATGTGTGTGTGTGTGTGTGTGTGTGTATGTGCGTGCGTGTATGTGTGCAATCACTGAATCTCATCTGGGCCCACTGGCTCTTGAGAGTTATTCCTAACAATGATGAGAAACTGGTATGATCCAGGGGTCAATCAATCCTTGACTTAGTAGCCCGGTCTGTAAGTTATGTTTTCGTCATTTGAACGGAGAGCCACCTCACACTGGATAGTCATCAAATGACCTGGCATACTAAAATTGGATTAGTCAGATTTTTTGATTAATACTGAATGCCAGGGTGGAGTGATGTGATGCAACTGGCATTACTGCATTACCAGTCAAAAGCCCTGCTGCTCCCATCAATACACACAAGTGTTATATATCGATTAAAAATAAAAACACGCACCTCCTAACATGACCTTGTCAGCTTGTGCCCTAGGAGAAATGGGCCCAAAGATTATACATGAATATAGAGAAAACGCTTTCAGAGGCTGCTTGATAAATGTTAATTTATGAGTTTGGCTTTGATACAGCTCAATTATGTTGCTGGAGAGGCTGCTTCATCCCAATGTGCTAAATGAGTCTCTTAAGGAATGGATGGGCCTTAGCCTGTGCATTTCAGAAGCAGCTCTCTTATGATTCCTTAGTTTGCGCATTTCAGAAACAGCTCTCTTATGAGTCTTTTTATTGTTCCATTTTCATGTGTCTGTGTATATAGGGTATATGCATATGTGTATTCATTTTTTTGTTTTTGTGTGAGTATACTTGTCGGGGTATATGTTCACATTAGTGTGTATGTAGAGGTCTGCATTTTATATCAGAAATTATTCTCGATTGCTTCTCTATTTCACTGTTTTGAGGATGGATCTCTAAACCCAGAGCTAACTGATAGAACTGGTCTGGCTAAACAGCTTAATTTGGGGATTTTCAGGCTCGGTCTTGAAAGCTGGGTTAGAATTGCAGGCAGACCACCACGAATGTCTGGCATTTTATGTGGGATCTGGGGTCCTGGACTCTGGCCTTTGTGCTTAAAACAGCAAGCGTCTTAACTCCTAAGCCATCTTCTCAGCCTTCCCTTGTGACTCTTAAGTGCATTAAATCTAGAAGCCCAGAAGCTCACACATATCCTAAGCCCATGAAGGTAGCAGGGAAGTCAAAAGGTAGAAACCAAGAAAAGCAGTTAGATAGATGCTATTTCTACAAAGAGAAAACACAGAAAACAGCCTCAGGAGAGAGCTAAAACAGATGTTGGAAGAATATGCCCCCAAGGCCTGAGGGGCAGGTCAGTTCTGGTTCTGTGATGTGCCAGCTGCTCAGGTGTTTGTCCTAGCCCAATGCCACACCACCAGTGTTGAGGATTCTGTGCCGAGGCAGGTGAAGTTCTGTGATCAACAGGGTATGAATGATGGTGACAGGATCACCACATTACCAGTCAAAAGCTCTGCTGTCCTCATCAATATACATAAGTGTTATATATCAATTAAAAATAAAAACTCAAAAAAATTTTGTGAAGTGGCTACTTTTGGTCTCATTTCTATTTAAATCTTCTTAATGTCCCTTCCTCTTACCCTGACCCATCTACTGGAAGAGAAGAAAAGGCAGGGAAAAATACTAAACTTTATATCCATGCTTCATCTATCTGTGTAGAAGGACTTCTAGAGACCAACAGCATTAGCAGCTGAAGCCTTACCTTGCAATAACAGATGAGTTCTTGGCGCAATACCTCCAAGATGCTGGAAACTTCCAACTTCAAAGCTATCACGCATGTACCCAGGGGCAGGATTGCCAGGCATTGCTCAACCTACTGACAGCTCTGATTCACAACCCATCCACCCCTCTTCTCAAGTATTATTCCCTTATTCCCTCTTGGTCATACCACCTAGCTGGGTCCCTTTTCTAGTTCCTCCTGAAAACCATGTTCTTTCTCACACACTTACAATTGGATGTTGCTCTATTTCCTGTTCCTGATCTCTTATTATCTGTCAACTCCATTTGCATGCCAAGAATAATGTTCAAGAACTTGAACTCTTTTCTCTCTTTTTCTGCATGTGTATAATTTATGCATATGTATACGTGCATGTATTCACATGTACGAATGCTATTGCACGCATGCCAAACAACCTTAGGTGTTTTCTCCTCACCTTCTACCTTGGTGGAGATAGAGTCTCTTTGATGTTTGCCTGCTTCAAACATAAAGCTGGCTGACCCAGCATCACCCATGGATTATCCTGCTTCCCCTTTTCCCATAGAAGCACTAGTTTATAGGTGCTTGTGCTGTGCTCCTGGCGTTGAGATGGGTTCTGGGCATTGGAACATAGATTTTCACGCTTGTACTACAAGTCCTTCTATTCCTTAAACCTTTCCCCACCATCATGGGTCGTTTTGAGCCAGTTGTCCCAGAAAAATCCTCTCCAATTGACCGTTCTTAGTATCTTTCTTCTCTTCCTCAGGTTTACCTTTGCTCAATCCCCTTGCTCACTGAATTCCTGGACTGAATACCATCTCTCCTCTCTCCATCATTTTGCATCTATCCTGCCCAGAGTCTTCTCCGATTCCCCTTAGCTCTTGTTTTGTTCGTATGTGTCTTACCTGTTTATTGCACGTATATATATTTTCCTCCTGATTTGACAGTAATCTTTTCTGTGGGGGACTGTTGCCTTGGTCATTACCCACCATATTTCCTGGATTATCAAACAACATCAAAGCTGCCTAGCAGATACATGAGCAAATTCACAGATTTTTTTTTAACCCACTATCTAAATAGGAGAAGGTGGCAAGCAGTCTATGTAGATTTCAGGAGCCCTTGAAGGCCACTAGATAAGCATGATTCTCAGTCAAGTTTTCCATTTTGCAGCTGAAGAAACCTGAGATCAGTCTGAATTCACAGAATTTTTAATCAAGGAACTGAAATTAGGCTTAGCTGCAGTTAACTAACTGCATGATTGATTTAAGTTTTTGAAACAGGATTTTGTTATGTAGCCATTGATGGCCTGATAGTATGTTGTGCAGATCAGCCTTGGATTTGGAGCAATTCTTCATCTCAGTCCCCTGCCCCCTTCCCAAGTACCGAGATTACAGACATATGCACCACACTGGGATTTAGCTCTAGTCAAATAATTTTCTTTTAAGAATCCAAAAGGAGGTACAGTTGGGCTGCCAGGAGGTTGAGGTTCTTTTGCTTCCTGACAGTTAATCTGAGTCCCAGGTTTTTCACTTGCTGGTCAACGGCAAGTGGGGATGCTTGGGCTGTTTGCTTTGATCTCTTTTTACAGGTGAAGAGTTGTCTATTTACTAGGTCTCATTTAAGTCAAAGGTAATTTGTTACTGGTTTGGTAATTTGATACAAGTCAGTTCCTGCATGAGATTACTAGGCTGTAGGACCAGGAAGACATTTTCCATACTGCATTATCCACAGAACTTTTCTTTCTTTTCTTTCTTTCTTTCTTTCTTTCTTTCTTTCTTTCTTTCTTTCTTTCTTTCTTTCTTCTTCTTCTCTCTCTCTCCTCTCTCTCTCTCTCGCTCTCTTCCTTACCTTCCCTGCCTTCTTCCGTCCTTCAACTTCCTTCCTTCGTCATAATCCTTCCTTCCTTCCTTCCTTTCCTCTACTCCTCTCTCTCTCGCTCTTTCTTTCTTTTCTTTCTTTCTTCTCCTATTTCTCTCTCTTTTCTCTCTTCTTTCTCTCTCTCATTTCTCTCCTTCCTTTCTTCTTCTCTCTCATCTCTCCCTACCTCCCTTCTCTCCTTCCTTCCTTCCCTTCCTTCCTTCTTCTCATTCCTTCCTTCCTTCCTTCCTTCCCTCCCTTCTCTCCCTTCTCTCCCTCCTCTTTCTCTCTCTCTCTGTTCCTTCCTCCCTTTCTCCCTCTCTTTCTTTCTTAAGATACTTAATTATTTTTCAGTAAAAATGTAGGAGATGAGTAAGAAGTCTTTTATGACATGGATTTAAATTCATCCCAGTTCTCAGAAGGAAAGCTTTTTGGCAGTGAATTGCATCATGGCTAATAGCATGAGCTACAGACCTGGAAACAGCTGAGGCAGGGTTCTGTACAGCTGTGTAACCCTTGGTGAATACCTCACCCCTCTGGTCATCAATTTCTTTTTCTATGAAAGGGGATGCTGACAACTAAATTATGGGGCTTAGAGAATTAGATTGTCTGGCACATCTATGCTTAGCATTATATGAGTAGAGAGTGGTCATATTATAATTACCAGATACCTTTTAGCTAATTCCTTTGTTTTGAGACAGGTTTTCATGCAGTCCAGGCTGGCATTAAACTACTTTGTAATTGACGCTGGCCTTGAACTCCTGATCCTTCTGGTTTTCCCCTCTCCAGTGCTAAGACTCAACAGGGCATGAGCCCCAGGACAATGTTACCTTTCCCCTGGGTAAGAGCAATACCTGCCCCGGCCTCCCCTTCAGCCAGTACGTACTCTTCAGTCCCTTCCTCACACACCAGTCAGATATTTCAGGCAAATCTGGAGCCACTGACAGAGCATTTTTATTAGCACGTAGGGGGTCCTGAGTTTGATCCCTAATATAGCAAAAAATAAATTTAAAAAAGATAAAATGAGCCCGATTCAATTTAAACAAAAAGCTAAGTACTTTGATAGAGTTCTATTACCTTTTGGATGAAGTTCTTACGTTTTTTGAGACAGGGTCTCACTTTGGTCCAGGCTGGCTTGGAGCTCACTATGTAGCCGTGGCAATTTTCCTACCGCAGTCTCCAAAGGGCGTGGATCACCCACGTGAGCCATCCTACCCAGCAAATTGTAACTCTTCAACATGACACGCAAGCCCTTTCTGACTTGGCCTCTGCCAAGTTCTTCTTGGGGCTTCCCCCTCCCCTTGCTAGTGCGGGAATCCCTTCCCTACGCTTCCATTCATCTGACCAATGTCTCCTGATGTGCTACGGCCTGCATTGTGTCCCCTTCAAAAGACCAAACCACTAATATCTCAGAATGTGATGTCGATGGAAAAGAGGTGCATGAGGCCCTGAGGGAGCCCCAACCCAGTATGAGAGAGAAAAAGAGGGCACTGGTACACACAGGGACCTTGCAAACACTCAGGCAAGGCTTTCAGAGCTGTCAGGTGAGATGGATCTGTGGTTAAAGCCAGCGGCCTGTGGAATCTGGTCATGGCAGCCTTAGCACAGTAGTACTAGGTCTTGGCTGAGATGCCATTTCCCTGGAGTTCATGCCTAGTCCCCCATTATCTGTGTGCTTCCTCTGGGCAGACCCTCAATTCACTTTGTGATTGCAATTACTCTATTGTAGTTCTTTCCACAGACTACTAAAATTGCTTTTTAAGTTTTTTTTTTTAATTTTGAAATTATCTTTATCTGAACAATAGGTAGATGTACCCATAGTCACAGGCAGGAATTATGTTCATTTTGCTCACCTTTGATGTTCATTTCTTACAATCTGTCTCACATGTTCTAGTCATCCAATAAATATTTGAATAAATAAGTGGATCAATCAGGGGTGGTTAAAATTTGGGAGGCTAAAGTCAATGAAAAAAATCAGCTAGGCTCAGAGACCCAGCACGTATGTTTGAGGTTTTCCTGGAGATTCAGAATGTCAGAGATCAGTCTCATTTAGTTAATTCATTAACTACTGTTCATTTTTAATTGATGAATTTTGTTCCTTGACAATTTTATCCATGCATGTAATACATTCAGGTTACCCTCCCCTGCCAGCTCTCCCCTCCCCCAGCCACCCACTTCCCTACAAGTCCTTAGGTTTTGTTTTGTGCCCTACTGTTTTGTGATCCTTGGCTCAACATTATTTTCTTGGAGCCTAGTAAGCTTCCCAGTGGGTACATGACTGGATACTTAACCTTCCCTCCATCCCCAAATCTGTTAGTTGCCTATCGTTCATTGCCTTATTGATTTCTGCTTATCCACAGCTGACCTGGATGGACCAGTCCACTGTGGACAAGGTATCGATAACCACATCTGTCGTGTTCGTGATGTTCTTTAAAGACAGCATTTCACACACCCTTTCCCTCTCTTCTGGCTCCTACATGTTTTTCTGCCCTTTCTTTGGCAGAGATCTTAAGTAAATGCCACGCTGAGGACTGAGCTCTCAATTAGTATTTGTTCTTGGCATCCCCCACAGCCCCCGTGGGTCTCTGTGGAGATCATTTTTTTTAATGTTACATAGATGAATATAGTGAATTTACAATATTTTCAACTCTTGGTCCCAAATTCCATCCCCCTTCCTTTTCCCTTTATAATCCTTTATCTCCATTGCCAAACTTCCTTCTATTTTCAAATCTTTTTGCTTGTGTGGCCCACTCGGTTTCATCTGGTTTGCCTTTGATAACATATGCCTGACCTGATTCATGCGCCAGCAAGCATCCTATATCAATGGGGGAAAACATTCTTCTTTAGTTCCCCATCAGCATTAGAGATCACGTTTAAAATGACCTCATTTTAAAATTTCTCAGCACAAATCACGGAGCACCCCCTTGGCTTCTCTGGTTACATACCCCCCCCCGGATTGAAGCAAGCCACATAGTAACTCCGAAGGGCTAAAGAGAACTATCTTGACATAGGAAGATAATTGATGTTGCTATAAGTGAAACTAGGCCCAGATTCAGCAGTGACAGGCATGTTCTTGTCAGTCTTTGTTTGTTATGTCATGCTATGCTTCCTTCTGAACATCATAGATACATGCAATATACGAATATTGCACAAGTCTGTGCAAGAGAATGGAACAGAAAGTTTGTGTGTGTGTGTGTGTGTGAGAGAGAGAGAGAGAGAGAGAGAGAGAGAGAGAGAGAGCAGAGCTTGGAGATACAGGGTGGAGTTAAGCATTAAAAGTCCAAAACAAGCAGTCAGACCAGATTTGTAACCAGGGTTGTTAATGATGACTCATTTAACCAATAAACCCAGATACTTAATAACCCGAATGACAAATTCAGAGGCATGGTGGGGCACGCCTGCAACCCCAACACTTGCCTTGAGTTTGAGGCCTGGATGGACTGCATAGTGAGATCATATTGCAAAAGCCAAGTAAACCCCAAAACCCAACCCCTAACCAAAACCCCAAAGTTAAATTCAGGTTTGTCACAGAGTAGGGGAGGGATACAGAGACAGACCTTATAACGATAGCACAGTGTCTCTCCTGGGTCAGAAATTAATGCAGAAGTAATTTGTAAAATACTAGTATTCAGTACATCTTCCACAGAACCCCCAAGAAATTTAATTAGGACAACAGGTTTACTTGATTAGTGAGGAAAGCCAGCCACAGATGGAGATGAGCTCCAGAGATGTTTTTGTTTCTAATTATTTTTATTATGGAAGATCCCTGCTCGCTCTTGTTCTTACCTACAGTGGACACGCGGTGTATGAATCATATCTCTCATAAACGGCTTCAGCTCTTTGTTTCTGTGATACAGTCTTGCTATGTAGTCTGGCTCATCCAAACCAACTATTGATACCTGTCTGGTGTCAACCTCATGAATCTACTGCCTCAGCCTTTTGAGGGCTAGTATTATGAGCCACAATAATCTGTTGCTTTAGCTTTTTAATAGATATTATTTTTCAGATTGTGAAGATGATATATGCATTGTAGAAATTTAAAAATATTAAATGAAAATAATTATTAATAATATCACCCATAATTCCTCTACACAGTGGTAATTTCTAAATTATGGTGGGAGATTTTTATTTTGTTTTTCAAAGTGGGCTGCATTTTAAATGCTATTAGTTTTCTATACCTATGGACTCAAAAGTTTGAGACTGAAAATATTTGGGTAAAAATTGGGGGAAAGTTTCTGAATATGCAGAGACTTTTTGTTTGTAATTATTCAGTAATTAATATAGAATAACGACTCTTTACATAACAACAACATTGTATAAGATATTTTAAGGTATACAGAAAGATATATGGAGACCATATACAAGTATCATGTTCTCTTCTGTGAGGATCTTGAGCATCTAAGAATTTTGATATTCTTTAAGAATCTTGAAACTCATGGTCCATAGATACTAAGGAACTACTGTGTGATTATTATAAAATTATAGTGCATACTCATGCTGTCCTTCATTATTTATTTTTCTGTATGTTTTGTATGTGTGTGTACAATAGGGCACTTTAGTGTGTGTGCCTAAAGAGACCTAAATGTGACATTGGAAATCATTCTAGATTGCTCTATCTCATTATTGCTTTGCTTTGGGGTTTCCCAGGCTCTGCCTTCCAGGAATTGCAGGTTGTCGCCATATTGCCTGACATTTTTACATATGATCCTGGGGTTCAAATTGAGGTCCTTTTGCTCATGAGGCAAAGGCTTTAACCCTATGCTATCTCTCTGGTCCCTGTCTTCATTATTTTTATGGTCAATATCATTTGTATTCTTTTTTTAAATTTTTTTATTTATTATTTATTCAATTGTGCGTGTATGCATGTGCGCGCGCTTGTGTATGTATGTGTATGTAAAACCACGGACGAAATCGGGAACCACCATGAACGCCTCCACCTTCTCCTTGTTTACTCTGCCCTGGGATTCACAGGCTCCGCCCTACCAGGACGGGAAACGCAGGCCGCCCCCGCTTCCGCCTGGCGTCTATACGTGGGGTCTAGGATCTGAACTCGGGACCTTCCGCCTGCAAGGCAGAGGCTTAACCCCTGAGCCACCTCTCCAGCCCTTCATTTGTATTCTTTTACAACTTGACATCTCATTTTTAAACTTCTCCAATAGCTTCTCCACACTTGAAGTTCATCATCAATTTATCCTCATTGTCTGAAGAAAGGTATGTTACATTTAAGAAACAGAAGTCGGCAAGACTTTCCAGCATCTGTAGGTAAGAGATTGAATTCTGCTTGAAATCCAAGTGGGACTTGAAAACATTTTCCCAGCTCTGAGGAAGGAAAATGGCAGGTGTGTAAAAACCCAAGGCTTGGAACAAAGGAAGATGGGAGAAAAACGCAAAGAGGATTTACTTTTACGTTGTGTGGTGTTCAGGGGTTCCTTGCCTGCCCCAGAGTCCCTTGTCTCCTGTGACTTCACATGTAGATGGGCTCAAAGGAGAGAAATGCAAGGCCCCCAACTCATTGTGGTCATTGAGTCAGTGCTTTATGCCTTTATAGCTATAAGGTTCTTAACAGTGAAAGATGGGGCACTTGCAGTCTTGTACGGGTGGTGGTAAGTTTCTGATCGCTGCTGTTACTACCTGTCCCTCTCTACAACTTGGACACTTGGCACATTCCTACCTGAGGTCTTCTTGCCGCTGTTCTAGTCAGGCGAGGGTGGAGCTGATTCCTTGTGGTTGAAAGGAGAGGCCTTCGTCTTTTGGACAAACAGAGGAGAACTACAAGGAAAAGGTGTGGGTCTTGACATTCCTTTTCTGCTTTGGATTCAAGGAAAGGAAGACTGAACAGAGGGTGGGTCCAGCAAGGTCTTTCCCGAGGCTTGCTGCTCTATGAATTCATAAATTAGCTGTTGTTCTTTACAGCAGAGTTCCTGGTAAACTAATATTTCTCTACAGTACAAAGATATTTGTTGGGGGCTTTCACACTGGAAATTTTCAAGTTTTAACACCTGCAAAACTGTATGATTCTCATATATATGAGGATAATGTTGGGAAGGAAGTCATGTAATATTTGCTAGACATACATTTGAAAGAATAAGACAACTTCTTTTAAAATAGTATGAGGTATATAAAAGATGCGAAGGCTTTTGACTTCTTATCTAATGCTAAAGTAAGAAATGCTATACGATAGTATAAAAGAGGCCTTGTGCTGGTGTTCATGAAATGGGGAAACCACAGAAGTTAAATCACAGAGACATCAGTGGGAAGAGACTTTAGAGAGGTGCCAATGCAGGGTTTATGAACTATCACCCTAGAAGTCAAAGCTAGCCTGCTACCTGTGTTTTTACATACACTTTGAGCTAAGAATAGTTTTGCATTTCTAAATAGTTGAAAACATCAGAAAATAGACATGAGTTGACGACACAAGGAAAGTCATGTAAAATTCCAATTTCATTATGCGTAGATGGTTGAGGGTTTGAGCTCTGGGCACATTTGTGGAGAATTAGTAGTTGAATTGAGCCCAGAGTGAACCTGAAGGAGATTGTCTAACTGATGGGGAAGACTCAGCTTATGGTGGGTGGGATTAAGCCCTAGAATAAATCACAGAGAGCTGTTTGAGAGAGTTGGCATCCTTCTCTACACTTGACCAGACATGCTGGTCTGCAAGTAAGGATTGTCCATCTCTCAGCCGTTATGTGGTGATGGTGTGGCCAGTTCTCTCAGCCCTGGTATTGGTGTGTGCTCTCCCATCAAGCTGGACAGACTGTAATCAGAAAATCATAAGAAAGAATAAGTCCCTTGTTCTCTTATGCCATTTGATGTCATTTATGCAGTTAAACTGCCTCTATGGCACAGAGCAGAGTTGAGTAGTTGCAACAATGAATGGTCTGCCAAACTTAAAATCTTTAAGACTTGGTATTTTATGGAAAAAGTTGCTGATCCTGATGCTGCTTAAAAGAAGAAAATTAATTTCTGAGGCCATTCTAGTAAGTCCAGATGGCAAAACAGTAGTAGCTTCTTAAGGTAATTAATAATAATAATAATAATAATAATAATAACTACTTTTTTTCAGTCTGTGCGATTTCAGTTATCATTGAAAGTTTGTAGTTCTCTTGTTTTCTGGACGTGACAGGGCTGTTGCTGTATTTTCTACACAAGATTGGGCCTGCCCACATTTCATCACGGAACAGGGAAGACCTCATGAGGCACCCCAGCTCCCTGAGGGCTGTTGAGGGTGAATTCTGGCTGTAGGAAAGGGAACTACTTTCTTCAGTGATATTTCCACCCACTCACATGTCGTCCACGCCCCAGTAAATGCCCAGACACATGCCAGGCACAGGCAATGCTGATGTAACTCAGTGGGACACACACACACACACACACACACACATACACACACATGAATGTACAAAGGAGACTGGTTGGGAAAAAAAGAGTCTTCAGTGGGAGAAGAAAGGAGGATGGGATCTGTTAAAATAGGTGAAAAGCTAGAATTTATTGCATTTATGTATGAAACTGTCTAATAATAATAACAATAGCCAGCACTTCTCTTCTTCCTTAGAACTTTTCTAGCTCCAAAGACCTCTGCCAACAGAATTATTTAGACTGTGTTTACAACTATTTTTGGCAAATGCTTTGTTTCATTACTAATGCTCTTTTAAAGGATATTCATTTTGTGAGCTGCACAACTAAAGCATTATGCGATGTGCCAATGTCTTCACAAGTTAGTGTCCTATCATCAGCAGGCTGTTCATTACCACTTAGGAACCTTCCACACAGTTAAGATAGGCAGTGTTGCCACCAAGTGGCCAGTGGCACCTCAGTTATGCTATCTGAGTGATCACAGAATTATCATAGTGTTGCAGGAGCCCATGGCTGGAGGGGCACTTAAATTCCAATCACTTAGACACTGGTTAGAGAGCACAATTCTCTCAACTGTTAAAAATTGAAAGAATTTTTTAATAAGCCTATATATTTAGTTTGTGATATACTAAGCCAGGTTTTGTTCATAATTAATTTACAGTAATAACAAACAAAAAGAAAAAAACTATCTTTTATCAATCTTATAACTTTGAAAATCCAACCTTTCTAAATGATGTTGATAAGTCATCTGAACCTGGATAATTGTGGAACTACAATAAATGTATACGAACATTCTGTCTTTTCCATTTTTATAAATAATATCAGTTGTGGGAAGATAAGCTATTTAACATGAGGTTTCTTACTTTCAAGTGGGATGGCCTTTTATTTCTATTTTTGTTTTTTGTAGTGTTAGGGATAGAAATCAGGACCTTGGACATAGGAGGCAAGCACTCTTTCACTGAGGTACACCCCTAACCCTGGGTGTTCTGAGATAGGGTCTTACTGTGTAGCCCAGGATGGCCTTGAATGTGTCACCCTCCTTCTCACTCTGGGACTACAGGTATATATCATCAAACCCCGAAGGTGTGCTTTTATTTTTCATTAGTTGTATTTTCGCTGCACTGTGATTATATTACATCTCATTTGTTAGAGTGCCTATAGCTCCCTCCACTCTCTTCTACCTGTCTTTTTCCTCATTGACTTATGGGAGAAACTAGGCCATTATCTCATACAATTCTTCACTTCTTGAGTTTAATGGTTTGCTTCTTTGTGATATCACTTAACTCATTTATTTATACTCTATGTTCCTGTAAGTTGCTATCTATTCTCTGAGATTTGAGCAGAATTAAGTGTAATGCTTCAGGTAACAATACGTCATGAGGGTATATGTGTAACATATCTCCAGGCACCTAATGTCTTTTCCTACTTGGGTGATGTGAGTGTTATTCGTGGCTTAGATGAGTTAGCCTGCTCTTTCTTTATAAAATTAATCATTAATCTTTTATGCAATGGAGTTAGCCTCAGTGTGATAACTTGGATCCCTATTTCATGAATGTAACAAAATGATAATTTTTCTAACAGCATCAGTCCTTTTGCTATTTGTGGCTGTCCTTTTAGTTTATTTTTCCCAAAAAAATTCCAGGGTTACTTCTGGGAAAGTCCTTAGGCAGCTGTTAATTGTGCTGGAATTGCTACTCTGCTGCTGGTGAGATGCTTCAACCAGACCTAAGGGAAGGGGCTCCCTTCACTTCTCATGTCTCCATATTCCCTTTCTTTTCTGCTTCAAAACTATTTAATTAATTAATTAATTAATTAATCACGTGTGTGTGTGTGTGTATGTGTGTGTGTATTAGAGGGCACTTTGTGTCTCTGTGGAAGACCAAGGGTGATTTCTAGAATCATCCTGCATTGATTCTATCTCTTTTTTGCTTTGTTCTTGGATTTCCCAGCTCCACCCACTAGGGGCTGTTTCTGCCTGGGGTTTTTACATGGGAAATGGGATCTGAACTCAGGACTTTCTGCTTAACCCCTGAGCTATCTCTCCAGCTTGCTTCAAAACTATTAAGAAAGGGTAGTGGGGTCAGCACCGCCAGGAATGCAGAATACCTGGAAAGTGGTGGGAAGGGAGTGTGCCAGGAGGTCTTCCGTTATGTCTGACTCCTCTACTCCATAGTCAGAGGTAGAGGTAATGACCTGTCTGTGGACAGCCAGGTGTTCATGCCCTGTGGCGTAAGTCACCTGTGGTATAAGTCAGCCACTCATTTGACATCAATAGCCATTCAGGCTCAGCCACAGAAGCCAAAGCAGACAAGACTACAAGAGGAGCCAGAGAAATTAGTAACAAGTTCATTTCCATTTTCCAGACCCAGAAGAAGGAGAGGGGCAGAAGTGAGAAGATATAATGTCATTCTCAGTCCCCCAACCCTAGTTCACCTGATAAAGGGGGAAGGATAGGATGTAAGCATTAATGGGATTTGCAATAGGCTTTTTTGTTGTTGTTGTTGTTTTTAATTTCCACTCATACAAATGCAATAGGCTTTTTCATACATAAAAGTACTAGTAGGATATAGAGTCTGTGGGCTGTAGTGGCTCTCAACTGTAATTCCAGCACTCAGGGCCTGAGACCAGCATGGGCTGCATAGTAAGTTTGACACTAACTCCGACTAAAAATTAAAGAAGGAAGAGGGAGAGAGGAAGGAATGGAAGGAGAGAGGTAAAAGGAGAGAGAGAGAGAGAGAAAGAGAGAGAGAGGAGAGAGAACAAGGCTGCCAAAAATGTTAAGATCTGCCAAAGACTTTTTTTAATGTCTCACTCTGAAAGATGGAGAAGGAAGGAAAACTTCTAAGAATTTCTCTTGGCATAAGGAAGGCGCTGAAAAATCTGATTTTCTCCTGAAATTCAGTTGTGCTCCATTAGGTGGCAGCAAATCTCTTGGCTATGATGATAATGTGTTACAATTACAATTTTCTATGTAAATGATTCTTTAGATTTTTCCATACCATAGATGTTTAATTGTATATTTCCAGATAAAAATTGAAAACACTACTTGCATATTAAGCCTTTTAAGTTAGCACATATTAATTGTACATTACTATGGGTTTCATTATGATATTTTTGAATATATTTGAAATCAGATATATCCACTTTTGTCTCCTCTCTACTTCTATGAATCTGCTTCCTCTTCCCATCTATTCTCCACTCTAGTTTCATGTCTTTTTTTTCTGGTGATCCAATGAATTCAATGAGGGTTGCTTATATTCACATGGGTAAACGGGTCATGAACAGGAGCAAGAGCACTCTACCTGTGGCTACAACACTCAGCAAAATGTCTCCCTCTCCCCCGCAGTCATTTGCTGCTTCACCATGGTGGGGACCCATGACCCTCTCCAGACTCCATGGCTGCATGTTGATGGGCCTGATATTTTAAAAAAGTTTTTCATTTCATTCATTTGTTTATTTGAGAGTTTGAGATGGAGGAAGAGAGAGAGAGAATGGATAGGGGTGAAAAGAGAGAGAAAGGAGGAGAGAGAGAGAATGTGAGAATGCACATGCCGTGGGACACAGGTGGAAGATCAGATGACAACTTTCTCTGCTTTCCAACATGTGGACTTTGGGGATTGAACTCCTCTTTCCTGGTTTGCAAGCATGCACCACCCCCCACGCCACCCCCTCAGCTGTCTATCCAGGATGGGCCCAATCTCGGGCAGGTCTTTGCAGCTAATCACGACTGCTGTGAGTCTGAGAGTACAGCAGCCATGTCATGCCAGGAAGACAGCACTATACAGTGCTTCTCCCTTTCCTTCTGCTCTTTCTGCCCCCTCTTCCATGATGCTATGAGTGCTCCCATCTGCAGTGCTCCTTTTCCCGCCGCCCACTCTGAGCACCCCTTAATACTAAGCTCTAGTTTTCACACTATCTATGTGTCTTATCTGAATTTACTCAGTGGGGAACACATGAGTCAGGAGCCAAAGAGAGGTTGGAGAGAGATCACATTAACATTTGGGAGACAGAGACAGGAAGATCACTGCAAGTTCAAGGCCAGCTTGGTCTATGCAGTGTGCTGTAGTGCTGTCCAGTCAGGACTATTATAACAAGATCTTGTCTCAAAAACAAAAATCAAATGAAAATGACATGCTTTCGCTCTCTAACCTATGCTTGTCTCTAGAATGCTTCCCTCCTTTATTCCCTCTTTCTCTTATGGTTTACTATGGTTCAGGAAATAGTTGGCATGGCTCCGGGCTTTGGAACTCACTGACACAAATTTCTTGCAGCTTCTGTCTCCTGCTGCCTACAGGATGCCAAGGGGAATAATTGTCCTGATTAAGTACAAGTTTCTTTCCTACAATTTTCAGAGTTTCACTCTTAATCCCTTCTACTGGCAAAAATCAAGAAATGAAATCTCTGATCTGTTGAGACCCAAAATCCCCCTTCTACCAAGTTAGGTGGCAATTTTACACTGATTCATAGAATGACATCACTTTCCCCATGGACTTTCTCACTGGAAACTTAAACTGCTTACGTGGTATTATGATAGTCACAAACTTGAGTTACTACAATTAATTTCATTTGTGAATTTTATAGTATTGGGGATATAGTTAATTTTAGAAAGAAATTTCTATTTGTTGAGAGTATTTTAAAGTGAAAATGTTGGGCCAGCATGATGATTCACTGGACAAAGGCACCTGTGCACAAACCCGGAGACCTGATTTCCACTGCTTGAGCTCACATGATGGAGAGAACTCACTTCTGACAGTTGTCCTCTGACATCCACATGTGCACCTGCTTTCCATCTCTTTCTCTTCTCATTCTCTTTCTCTCATATAAATATTTAAAACTAAAGTATCATGGTTCCCAGCAACAGTTCAATAAATTCTCATAAACAGTTTTGAAAAATAAATCCCCTCCACTTTAAAAAATATTTATTTTTTAAATTTTCATGCAAGTAATTTTTTGTGTGGTGCATTTCCTTCAACTTTTCCTTACCAAACTTTCAAGTATTCAAGAAAACAGTGCAATGAATGTCCTCGCACCATTATTCAGTTATCAGTTATGAATACTTGCCACATATTCTTTTTATTTTCTCTTTTGATTCTTTAATAGTTTCATACATGTGTAATGAAATGAATAGAAATCATTTTCACCCAACATTACCTGATTGCATCTCCACCCCCCTCCTTGTTTCATTGAAGATCCTCTCCTTCCATGCTTTGCAATTGCCACATATATTTTGAGACTCATTTAAAAGGAAGTTGTATATATGTATTATTTTGTGAAACATTTAAGAACAAGTTGTGGCATTTCACCCCTAAACTGTGCAACATGTAGTTCCTAAAAATAAAGACATTGCCTGTATAATCAATATCATAACCTTAAGAAAATTGATAATTCTTAAGAAATTTCATCTAAAAATCACTTTCATCTTTTTACCAAATTCAAATCTAACATATCATATTTAGTTGTTAGGCCCCTTTAGACTTTTACCATCTAGAAAGACTTTTGGTTTTATTACTTGTTATTTTATTTTGCTTACTTTTTGTGCAAGATGAAGGAAAGTAAACCCAAGGCCTTGTACTTAGAAGGTGAGCTTCCTACCACTGAGCTATATTCCCAGACCTAGAAGGGCCTTTTTAAATTATGGATGTATATGAGTTCTGGGCATGGTGGTTACAGCTGTAACCCAATACTCTAAGAGTGGGCGAGTAATTGTGCAGTCACCTGGCTGTTTGAATGAAATTTTATCATTTTTATCACTCAATCCCTTCAATGCCTGTCAGTATGTACATGTGTAATATTTGCTTTAAAGACTAGGACAGTGATCTTTCATATGTCAGTGTCTTGGATTTGCCTGATTTTTCTTTGCAGAAGTCATTTAATGCCATGGCAGACAATTTAGATGAGCATGCAAAGCTTTCTGCAGAGTCTGTGGTCTGAGTGATTCTTACTTGGTTCAGGAAGATGTGTAGCCATGCTGTCAGATCAGGGAAACCTACACATCAGAAAACTGACACCCTGGAAAGGATACACGACCACAGACTTGGTAGCTACAAAGACTCCATGTGTTATTTTGTACTTCAAGAGGTCAGAAATCTACACAAGCCTTATGGGGTTGGAATTGCAGTGCTGGAAGTTGGATTGTCCTTCTGGAGACTGAGGGAAAACTGTTTTGCTTGACTTGGCTATGGTCACGCCCACACGCAAAGCCAGAGTGACACACCTTCTTTCTGGTCTGTAACTCTGACCCTGATTTTCCCACCTCCCTCTTCCACTTGAAAAACCCACCTGAAGAATCCAGAACTTCTGATCTTAAAGTCAACTGGTTTAGCAGTCTAAATCTCACATGTGACATAGTTACTCCTTGCTATGTAACATACATCATCATGGGTTCTGTGAGTCAAGATGTGGACATTTACTGAGTCCTTGCACCTTATCAGAGAGGAGGACCCAGAGGAAAGTTTGATATACTCATTAAAGGATGCTTCAGAGATGGACGGAGGGGGCACTGGGAGAAAGGGAGGGGGGGGAAGGAAGGGATAAAGCAGGGAGGGAACAGGGAGGGGTGGAGGAAGGGAGGGGACAGGGGTTCCTATTATGTTTGTATGAGCAGAAAAAATTTAAAAAATTAAAAAAAAAGACGTGGACATTTGTCGGTCATTATTGTGTCTACCACAGGAAGTGAGAAGATGGACAATTGTGTTATTCAGAGGAGTCCTTTAATTCACTTAAGTCTTAGACTTTAGCATTGCACTGGAAATCAGCAGAAGGCAATACAAATTGAACACTGTTAAAGAATTTAACAAAAGAGGTATTGAAAGGATTGCATAAGGTTACACTTGAATGCCTAGGTGAACGCACACCTGAAGGATAGTGCTAATCTATACATCCGAAGTCAAGTTGGCTTTTTTTTTTTTTTTTTTTTTAAATACGGTGTCTTGCTATGTAGCCCAGGTTGGCCTTGAACTTTTCATCTTTCTCCCTCAGCCTCCAGAATATGGGATTTCATTGCTGGGCTATCATGCGGAATTTATGCTCTTGGGTATATGTTAAAATCTTAACTCAAATCCTGTCACCATCCCTTGTGATGCTGCTTCCTGCTCCCAGCCCCAGCCAGTCTGCAAGAAAGCAGTCCTTCTCCTGTGCACTGTCCTTTTGTCCTTGGGCATTTTAATTCTTCCCCTTTTACCTGTAGCAAAGTAAGTTATAAAACTCATATCTTCCTGCCTGTCTCGTTTCTTTCTTTTTTTTTAGTTTTTGAATTATTGTTATTCAAAGTTTCATAAACAAAAAAATGAATTTTTTTTTTACCCTTGTTTTCTGAATCCCATTCCCCCTTTTTTTCTTATTGCAAGTTCTTCCCTACCAGTCTCCCTTCTACTTTCATGTGTGCGTGTGCGCGCGTGTGTATGTATGTAGGTCCCACTGGATTTTATCTGGAATGCCTGTACTGGCATGCACTTGAGCACTTACTGGAACATGTATCATATATCAGTGGATATGTTATTGAGGAAAACAACTCCCTTCCCCCATCCAACATTAACTTACATCAGTCTCTCAGAGAGGTATAGAAGGAAGCCTTTTGAGATCTTTCTCCTTTGATAAGCCAAATCTTGTGCAGTACCTATAGCAGTAGTGAGTTTATGGCTGCAACAGTCCTGTCATATTCTAAAAGATACTTCTCCCTTGCTTCTTTCTGCTCTTACATTCTTTCTGCCCCCTTTTCTGTGATATTTTCTGAACCCTGGGGTGGGGAATGACTTAGGTATCCTGGTTAGCATTGAGTAAAGTATCCAGACTTTTAGAGTCATTGATTTTCTTTCTTTTTTCTTATTTTCAGTGCTGGGAGATAAACCCAGGTAAGGCCTTGCACATGGTTAGCAGGCATGACATCACTGAGTTAAATCCCTAGCCTATACCTTCTCTATTTTTTTTTTTATTTGATGGACATTTTTCCAACTGCTACCTAGACTTTGCTTTCTGGTTAGCATCCGCAGTAGCTCAATGAATTCTTTTACTCAGAGAGCTCATCGCAGAATTTTGGTTTACTGGGGACCCTGATGATCATCAGAGAGACCACTGCAAGGGGACCTTGCTAACTGGGATCAACTCTGACAAGGACAAGGGCAAATGGGGACTTTAAGTCAAGAAATGGGATGGGAGTCAGTGGCAGAAAATTACCATTAGAATTATTGCTTCAGGTCAGAGTGATAATGAAGATAATGAAGGTGATTAGAGTCTGTTCAAATAAAACACAGCATGTGTTCCAAAGGAAATAAGAAACAATGTAAGTAATCATGGAGAGAGAGAGAAAGAGAGGAAGATTTTCAATTACCTCGAAGGACATGTTCCACTGTAGAAGTGCTTATGTGAATTCTTATAATCACAGAACAAAAGAAATTCATAAATCAACACATTTAATTTCAAGTGCATTGGTGGGTCATGGTCATATAATGGAACTCAGTGGAGCAGGGAAATCTATAGGTTACAGATGTTCTTTTTTTAACTTTTAAAAAAAATTTTTTTTATTTATTCAACTGTGCGCGTGTGCGTATGTATGTGTGTGTGTGTGTGTGTGCTGTGTGTGTGTGCGTGTGTGTGTGTGTGTGTAGAACCACGGACGAATTCTGGAACCACCATGGCCGCCTCCACCTCCTTCTGCCCCGGGATTCACAGGCTCCGCCCTACCAGGACCAGAAGCGCAGGCCGCCCCTGCTTCCGCCTGGCGTCTATACGTGGGATCTGGGATCAGAACTCAGGACCTTCCTCCTGCAAGGCGGAGGCTTAACCCCTGAGCCACCTCTCCAGCCTAAGATTATCAATCTTAGCTAAAGGACATCCTCGACTAAAGGATATTAGATCAGACATAAGGTTGGTAGTGAATAGCTATTAAAGGAACTATAGATAGACTAAAATAATCTGTAATGTCCCATCTCTCCACAGTTTCGATGTTTAGTCAGTCAGTCTGCGGGATCTTCAATACAGATATTTAAGTTGCTCAGAGAACTTCTGTTCATAGTCCCAGGGGTGAAGGATCTTCCCTAAACTGACTTGATGGAATCCTTGCAGAAACCTGATTGGCAAGGCTGGAGGGAGGGATTCAGAGACCTGGTAAAGTTTGTATCAGAAAATTTTTTGGTTATAGTCATTCTTCAAACCTGTGAAAACCAAGAGCATCTTGAGCATGTCAGATATACTCTTAGGCATGCCAGACATGCTGTTTTTCCTCATTGAAGTGGTTGTGTCAGGGAAAGTAAACTGACTCTTGAAAACCAAGAGCATCTTGAGCATGTCAGATATACTCTTAGGCATGCCAGACATGCTGTTTTTCCTCATTGAAGTGGTTGTGTCAGGGAAAGTAAACTGACTCTTCTGTATCTACACCGTGGTATTTATTCTACATAGTGGCTATTGCTACCCTAAAAGCAAGAACCCCTGGCAGTGAGAATTCACAGTTTATTCTTTTGCATATATCTAGGTCCTGTTCAAGATAACTGACTGGAGCAGGAAACATGCTGCATATTGCTGGATTCTTGAAACACATTATGGAGGCTTTTTTTGGGATTAAGTTTCCAGACCAGGCCCTAACGAACTACACTGTATAAGGGGGAACTGTCTTCACAGACCTGACTAAGGTGGGGAATGGGAGGCAAAACTAAAGCTGCTTGAAATTTAGACCTTGGGGGCTTTGCTTGTGTCATGACTGATGGGACAGCTCAGGTTGAAGATGTCTGGTACTTAACTAAAGAAAGGAAGGAGAGTCATGAAACTGGAAGAAGAAAGGCCGAGGAATACTAATACATTTTTAAATTGTTGTTATTTTGTGTTTGGTCTAAAATTTGCTTGCCACATGTGCAGAACAAAGCAATTTAAAAAAATGATTCTTAAAGTGTTTTACCTTCTCTTTCAAAACTGAGCAGGTGCTGGGGAAATGGATTCACTTCGTAGGCTTTCCAATCAAGAATTCTGCTGGGCAAAATAGACGACAACAAACAATCAGAATGCAGAACACCCGTGACCCTACAACATTCACCTGGAACCAGGTCAGCCAAATCTCTTCCCATCCGAAGGTTCAGGGAACTTTTAGAAAGAGGGAGTGATAGGACTGTAAGAGCCTAGAGATAGGGAGGTCTGCCTCTGGACAAGATACTCCACTCAAGATAGGCAGCAGCAGCCAAGAACTCACAGCAATTGGACTTGGCTTCATCAGACCTGCACAATGACTGATATGTCAGCATGCCCCATAGACCAGCATGAACCTTAGGCAGGGGAGTACCCATATCATTGGTCTGCCTAAGGAAGGGTCTCTTGGTCTGTCACAGGAGCCTGAACCCCCACTAGATGATATAGAGGAACCCCAGGATCTATATAAGCCAAAGGATGGGAGAGTAGGATAGAGCATGCTGGACGCAAGAATGTAGGGGAGAGAGGGTGGGAAGGGATGAGAGAGGGAATGAAGGGAGGAAGGAAGAGAGATGAGAACAAAGGTGGCAAGGAGCATGTAGAACTAGGAAAAATAAAGTAAAACAAATTCTGCTGGATTTGAGGCCAGTGAGATGCTCAGTAGGAAAGATGCTTGTTACTCAGCCTGACGTCCTAAGTTCAATCCCTGGGACTCTCATGCGGGAGGCAGAGAACTGATCCCCCCAAGTTGTCCTCTGACCTCCATACATGCATGTACACACACACACACACACACACACACACACACACAAAGAATTTTGCTGAATTCAGGTAAGCATTCTGGTGTTGGATTTTGGCCAAGAGCCCCCAAGTATCTTTCTGCCCACTGTAGTGGTTGGTTTCAGTAGTTCTTAAAAGGTAATTTTAACAATGCCTCACTTGAGGCTATGGTTCCCTCCTGTTTGTTCTCTTTGCCTTTCCTTTTCTCTTTCCTTTGTTCAGTGAAGTCATGTAATTTTACAAAAGGAAAAAAAAAAAAAAAAAAAAACCACAGACTCCCAGGCCACTCTCATCCCTCCCCTTCATCTTCATGAAAGTGTCCTGCCCTGCCTGTCCTCATTGCTTCTACAGGCTCCATGTGTTTGGCGTGTGGTGCATCTGCACGTCTCCATCTGTGGACTTTCCCTTGAAAGCTGATAGCATCTTTTCCTTAGCTGCACCTGGCGGTTTCCCTTGAGTTGTCTGAGTTCTGCCCTGCATCTTGGCTGTTGGCCAGGAGTTCTGGCCAGGAGGCTCCTTCAAGCACAGACCCAGCAGATGTTATTTTCAGTCTGAACATGTTGCAGCTTCTGCTACCTACTGGGTTATTTCTTTGGAACTCTGTATTAAGGTTAGGGACGCTGTTAAGGACCTTTTAATATTTTGCTGGAGTTAATAAAAAATTGAACCATCATTTAAGAATGAGATTAAGGCTGAGATTAATAGCTGGCTTCAGCAAGTTCTGGGAAGGGCTTTCTGATGTGCTCCAAAGAGTCACCGTACAGTGGTAGAAAATGCCTTAATTAAATTAATTTTTTTTTTGCTTTTTGATATTGAACTTGGAGCCTCCACAAATACTAAGCATGAGCAACATCCACAGTCAGTTTTATTTAAAAATGTTTACTTAATTAGAATTTAAGCATTGTGATAAACTGTTTGGTTCCTTTTGTTGTGATCGCTTGACTGATTTCTCCTGTGAATAATCTTCAGTCAAGTTAAAGATATGCTTTTCGATGATTAAAAAAAAATCTTTCAACTTTTTAAGATAACTTTTTATAAATGAAACCCCACAAAAATAGAGGAAGAGATGAATGAAGCTTCTTGGTGGAGGCTGAGCTTTTATAACCACAAACTTTCACTTTTTCCTGTCCCTGTCTCTCCACACACATTCATCCTCCTCTCCTGCACTTCCCATTGCTGTGTTTTAAAGAAATCCTGCAGCATCTTAAGATATCACACACAAAGGCTTCAGCATGCATCATATTTTGTTAATGGCTCAAATTAAAAATAAACAGAATAAAATTAATGTTAACATTAAGTGAATCTGGGTAGAGGAACAGGGATTCTTTACATTACTTTTGCATATTTTCTGTAAGTTCGAAATTATTCCTAAACAAAAATGAAAAAGCAGTGAGCAAAGTGAAAACACAAACATGACATCATTTCTCGTAACCCTAGTGACATATGTCTTCTTTTTTGCCTATAAATTGTACTTACAGAATTTATTTATTTAGTGGTGCCCTGTGTCTATGTATGTTAGTTAGGCAAGCTCTCTAGAGCTGCAGCTCTAGCTTTGTTTAATTGAAAAAAGTATTTTTTTTGTGTGTGTAGTAGAAAGAAGTAATGAAAAATAGGACCTGAGAAGCGAAAAAGAAAATAAAAATTATGAATAATTTCTACAATAATTGTTGAAGGATTATATATATTTCTCCATATTATTAAACAGATACTGACACACAACAGGCGCGCACACACGCGCACACACACACACACACACACACATAAGCACGCGCATGCACACACACACTTCATTAAAAAAACCTAATCACACAAATGGGCTACTACAATATCCTCTGGCCCTCATGCTCCTCCGCAGAGCAGTTCCCTATCTGCTGGGTCTTATCTGTCAGCAAGTGGCTCCCCTGGCAAAATGTCAGCTGCATTTCTATCATCCTAGCAGCATCTTTCTGATGTACCACAGCTGCTGAGATGAAAGGGACTCATATCTTTTGCTTGGTTTTTCTCAAGTAAGTGTGGTTTCCATTTTCTGTTTGATCTTTAGCATATGTGGTTTGGCTTGATGGATGGCAGATTGGCCCAGGCATTACAGACAGCCAACTTCATCTAGCACGTCCTCCATGAAAGTACAGGAAAGTCAAGGCTACACTGCCAGACTCACTGTGAGCCAAAGCCCTTTCTACATGTGATCCAGGGGGGTCAAGCCGCTGGCAGGAGAGTGGGTCCTCTAGGTATAACTCTGGTGTCTAGTTCTTCGGGTCTCTGGTCTTAGGGAAGGCAAGGAAGTAGTGAGGCTTTTTTCTAATGACCCTGTGGAGCGATCATTTTCAAATTCTTTCTTTCTATGTACCATCCTTGCTTTAATAGTTGGCTTCCCAATATTTCCCGACCTAGTTCTTTTCTGCTTGAGCTAATTAGAGTGGATTCTGTTGTCTTTCATTGATAAAGCTGACAAGGAAATCATTGATTTTCATGATATTTCCTGCGGACTCAAAACAAACCTTGTGGGTTTAGTGGTTATCCATAGTTTGCCCATGTTCTTGAAGGTGGTTGCTTTTTAGGAAAGGTTTTTCCTGCATAGTTTAGGCTCATTTTTGAATTGGTAGTCTTTCTGCCTCTCTCTCACAGCTGGGGTGCCACCATATATGACTTTTGAAGTTTAACTATCACATTTTTTTTTGTCTTCAGGGGTGTGGCTAAACCCAGGGTCTGTCGTGTGAGGTAAATGCTCTAGCATTTAGCAACACCCTTAGACTAATATTGACACATTTATGGTTTTATTTGGTGAATAACCACAGCTGTTAATGTCCATAGGAGCATTCTATCTTTTTCAAAGAAGCTGAGGACAAAGGAAGATTAAGCTTCTCATCCCAAGCACATAGCTTTCATTTTACTAGTTGGAATCTCACTTCTAACTTTCTGCTATTTTATATAATCAAAATCTTCATAGTAATTAAAACAAAATAAAATGTTTAATAAAACATTTCCTGGGCTAGAGCTCTGAGATGAATTTTGTGGAGCAAGTGACTGTCCTAAAATAGTGACTCACATCTCAAATGATGTGCCTTTCTAGTTAAACTTTGGCTACATTTCTATTTTAAATTCTCATCTTTATTTTTTAAAAGAATTTTCTTGTATGTATTTAAGGTTTACAGCATGATGGTGTGAGATAGTGAAATGATCACCATGGTGATGCAGATTATATGTCCATTGTCTATATGGCTAGCTCAGTGCATTTTATGCTGCTGCAATGGAATACATAAAACTGGGTAATTTATTTATTTATATGTTTTATTTGTTTATGAAGGATATACATGCATATATACACATATATGTTGTATGTGTGTATGTGTGTGTGTGAGAGAGAGAGAGAGTTAGATAGAGAGACCATGCATGCCATGGTCCATGGATGGAGGGAAGGAGGTCTCCTCCTTCCATCATGTTGGCTTCTGGAGATTCAACTCAGGTAACTATTATTTGAGTAGGCACTTTGTATGCTGAACTGGCTGGCTGGCCGTAAAATAGGTAATTTATAAAGAATAGAAATTTAGTTCTTATATTCTGGAGTCTGAGAAATCCACAGTTGAAAGACCCACATCTGTGAAGGCCTTTGCAATCTGTCTTCCCATGGTAGGAGGTAAGAGGTAAGATAAGAGAACATGTGTGCTTGCATTTGTACACATGAGGTGGTAAGGAGAAGGGGAGAGGAACAGGTCTAAACTCATCCTTTAGCAGAATCCTGTCTTACTCGCAAGAGAACAGCACTAATTCACTCATAGTTTCCATCACCTAACTGCCTGAAAAAGGTCTCACCTCTCCATACTGACACATTTGCCTCACCTCATCTTTCCCCTTCCTTCTCTTTTATCCTCCTCCTCCTCCTCCTTTCTCATCCTCTCTCTGCCAAAACCTATGCATTTAGCAGATGTTAAAACAGTGCAATATGATTAACTATTCCTTATTCTAAACATTAGCTCTCTGTTATTCATTCTTTCTACATAGTTTAAAATATTTTTGAAAATTCAGGAACGTGCCAGACATGATGGCATGTGCTTGTGACCCTGGAACTTGGGAGATGTCAGGCATGGGGATCAAGAGTCCAGAGACATCTGTGGCTACATAGTGAGTTAGAGACCAGTCTGTCTCAAAACAAATCAACAAAAGCAAAAGCAAAAACAAATGCATCTGCCATCACCCAGCAAACTGTTTCTAACAAATGTTGCTGAGGATCAGGTAGAAATTAAACATTTAAAGAAAATCGAGATGTTTACAGCAACAACCATAGTTAGGGTTGATGATGTCCAGGACAATCACATTCTTCCAAAAACATTTCCTGATGGTATTATCACCATCAAGCACTCTACAGAAGCAAGGGCTCTTTTTGGGATTTGATCTTCTATCTTTTCATGTAGGTTCTGGGGTTACCTTGGTTCGCTAAGCACACTGGTCTTTGTCCTGGGACTTCAGTCCTGGCGAACTGCTGTTACATATTCTAGCCTCCTGGTGACTCACTCACAGTCCTGGCAGATGGGGGTGCATTTCCAGGACTCCTTCCCTTTCTCTTTCTCCCTTTCCTTCCAGTTTAGCTCTTACCATAAACAGGTGGTCCTATTTACCTTCTCTCTAAACTCACTCACTTAGTGTGGGGCTGAGGGGAAAGAATGTGGTTATCAGTTTCCAGCAAAGGAGAAGTTCCTCTGGTCCACTTGGATGCTCAAGGGCTGTTCTTCCTCCAGTTCCTAGATGTGCCTTGTTAGCTCCACTCACCTTCTGGACCTGTGGACCTGTGCCCACTGGTTCTCTCCTCATGCCACTTGCTGAGCTGATCCCCCAAAGCCAACACTCTTATGTTTATCCTTGAAATATACATGTATTTTGTATCCCCAGTGCTTCTATCTGTCCCTGAGCCTGCCTCACACTGCATAACAGCCAGATTCTCTCAAATTCTTATCCAACCCTCAGTATTTTTTCCATGGTATGTGTCAAGAAGCTAGGCTTCTTGGAAATCAGAGATTTAGCTACAAGTGGCTCTCACCCCAGTTCCATCCATGTGGGTGTCCGCTTTTGTCTTTAATGGATTTCTAAGATGACTAGTCAGGCTTAGACCAGTACAAGGCATATCCTCTTGTGATCTGGTACACCCTTACCAATGTTCTGTTCCTCTAGCACGAGGAGGGCTTCCTTTGGCTTCCTTTGCCTTCCTTTGCTTCCTTTCCCCTTCCCTTGTCTTCCCTTTCTTTCCTTTCTTCCCCTCCCCTCTCTTGGGCTCCCAATCCACCTGCCTCAGCCTCCAGGATGCTGGGATAACAGGCATATGCCACCATCCCCGGTTTAGCACTAATGATTTCAAATGCAAGTAATGAGCAAAGGGAAACCAACTGTGGCCCGAGCCAGCTCACAGCCATGTGACTTCAGGACGAAGAACTGTCCTGCAATGTGACTTTCAGAGGCAGAGTGAGGATAGCCCTCAGGTTCCCAAGTTCAAGACTAATGCTATTGATCTTGGGAAGATCACTGGGACTTTCAGTATTGTAATGTTGTATGTGGATTGCCAAGTTTAAATTCTGAACTAAATTCTTAGTATCTTAAGGAGACACTTTCTTTTCACTGAAAATCCTCTGTAACTGTATAATTCACTTTTTATTTTCAGAAAAGAATTTATTTCTCATCCCCAAGAAACCCTGAAGAGTATGTCTCAAAATACTGCTGAAGATAATCATATATTTGTCTCTTAAAATCATTTTATGCAAGAGAAAAACAAACACTTGTAAGTTGAAACTACAGTTTTCAGGTTTCTGCTACTAACATATAATAATTTGAACCAACATGACTGTTAGTTTTCTGCAGTCAAAGTCCACAAAGACTCAGAACATACTGTTCATGCTTTTACCACATAGATTTGGAGAATAGCATATTGATTAAGAGTTTTCTTGGAAGAAAAGTGAGGAGTTGGAAGAGAGTATCGCAGTGAGAGCAGAAATGGATGTGTGTGTGTGTGTGTGTATGTGTGTGTGGGGGGGGCACAAGTGTATGTAGATGCCTAAATTCAGCATCGTGAATCTGTGATCACTGTATGCTTGTATTCCTTTTTTAATTACATTTTTTACCTAGTTATGCAAGCTCAATAGTTACCCCCTTCTTCTTTCTCCCCCTCCTGTTGTCCCCCATTGCACTCTCCCTCTTCCCACGCCCCCTACCCCTTTTCCTTCCCTCCTCCTCTCTTGGTGCTTCCTGCTTTCTCCCTCCCATCCTCCAGAGTATCTGTTTATATGGCCCTGAATTTCCCTCTGGGTCATCTACACTAGCGAAGGTTCAGAACTCAGTGGCATAGCTTGGGTCCTCTTCTTGGGCTGCCCACTAGCATGGGAACTCTATTATGACTGTTTAACCCCTTGCCCCTAAGGATCCTACTTGCCTTGCGTACACATGGCCTTAGGTTTTATCTCCAGAACCTTAAAAAAAAGATATCTGTTTCCTGTTGTTGTTGAAACAAATTACCACAAATCTAGTGACTTGAAACAACACAAATTTATTACCTTCAGGTCCCGAGGTCAGAGTTCTAAAAGGATGTCACTGGTTTAAAATCAAGGTTCTGGCAGCTCTGTGTTCCTTCTGGAAGTTCTAGGGGAGATCTAGTCCTCTTATTTTGTCCAGTTTCTAAAAGCAACTTATATCCCTTAGCCCTTCACTTCATAGGCAAAACAGTAGCAGATGGTCTGGGGAGTCCTTTGTTCTGTAAAAGGTCCTACGTCTTTGTCAGCTGAAAGCAATCTCAATCAGCAACTTTAGATTAATTACCCTTGCTCTGGAGTTGCAAGTGTGGGTCTCTTTGGTTAGACTTTACAAACCTGTATCTAGCATACAGGTCCATACAGATTGACAGTATACGCCTTCTTTCTCACCTAGTGCTCTGTACACTTGTTAACATGCAAGAATTCTCTGTACTGGTACAGGAAGCTGCAATCAAGTAGACCTGGCAGTGAGTGTTCCTGCAGCTTTCTGGTGCCCAGGATGGCTTTGAAGGGAGCTGGAGAGCTGCAGGCCTGGGCAGAGCCTACTATTTGGGATAGTGACGCACCCATGAGAACCACCATGGTTTGAAATGTGATGCTTGTGTGTTTTGGATATGGTTTAACTGAATGCCAAGGTGTTGGTAACTTGAACCTTAGTGTAGCAATGTTGAAAGGTAACAAGAAGCCTTGTGGAAGGTCCTTAGGTCACTGGGACCCTGAGATCTTGAGAGCAAGGTGCAAGAGTGAGTCTGACTCTTGTATTGTATTGTCTCTGGCTGCCTGTTTTGAGGTCCAATCTCTCTTTCACATGCACTTCAGCCATTGTTATGCATCCATGTTCTGCTCTGTGCCAGGCCAATGAATGCCACATGGTCTTGGGTACTGACATTGTAGAAAGATGAGGTAAAGAAACTTCATTTCTCTACAAAGGTAGCCTGCTCAGGTATTCTATTATATCAACAAGAAATAGACTAATAAGGATGGAACAGAGGAAGTCAACATGGGAGGCACTGTTATCATGAATCAGAGAAGATGGCGTTCAGCACAGTCAACTGGAGCTGCTGATGTCTGAAGACCCTTACTCCCATTATGCTATGAAAATCCACCCAGAAAGAAGAAGAAGAAAAAAAAATCTCTGAGCTAAATATCTAAATTTATTAAGAAAACTCTGAATTCCTGGGACAATCCCAAATTTGACTAAGGGGAAGCTTCTGCTGCTAGACCAAATAGGAATCTGACATAAAAATTAGGTTATTAGAAAAAAATAATGAACATTTTTTCTCCTGTAATGTGATGTTGAGAGTTGTGGTGCTATATTTAATCAATCAGTGATACTCTGTCTCCCTTTCTGGTGAGGCCATTGAGAGAGACTATGCAAGTGTCTGGCAAACAAGAGCTTAACAGAACAGCTGCAGGATTCCTAAAGGAACCTCAGTTTCCTGTACAGGATGATGAGGAGGTTACTCTGGGGAGGCGTGCACTGAAATCAAACCAGTGAGGATGAATCTGTGATATTTTCTTGAAGTTATTTCCTCAGCGTGTGTGTGTGTGTGTGTGTGTGTGTGTGTGTGTGTGTGTGTGCATGCGCATACTCATGTGCACACTATGACTTCCTATGGAGGTCAGAGGACAATTTCCCTGAATTGGTTCTCTCCTGCTACCTTGTGGAATCTAGAATTGAACTCAGGTCAGATCATTAATTAGGCTGTGCAGTGTTTTTACTTGATGAGACATCTTTCCAGCCCTACTAACAGTGTTAACTAACATTTTAAGTGGTTTTTATGTTTAACTACTTTGCATACAATATTATACTTAATCCAACTGAGAGTTCTGAGAGAAAGCATGATTTTGATGCCTGCGACCCCCCCCTTCCCCTTTAGGGTCAAAGAAGCTGGGGCTTAGAGAGACTATGGTTCTTGCCTACAGTTACCCAGCTTGCAAATGACCAAGTTGGGATTGATCTCTGACCCTGTGGTCCAGAGTCTAAGTTCTCACCAAGGAGGTGACCATTTGATACCTTTAATTCTACTTCAGGCGGAAACGCTGGAGTTCACTTGGAATCACAATTTCTTATCCCAATAACTGGGAGCAACTGAGAACTTGTTCCCCACTGGGTCAGGGGTGGATCTAAACTTCAGATAGGGCAGGGATGGAAGGAGTTTCTGGATCCCTAGAGCCCCAAGAAAACTCACATGGGTTTTGCTCATGGGGAGCAGAGGAAGGTGATGAGAGAAGAAAGGAAACAGGGCTCAATAATACTACCTTGAAGAATACAGACCACGACATTTTTTCTGTTTATATTGTCCATGGAACATTACAATAGAGGCATTTTTAAAGGATAAAGCTATGTACAATGATGTCAATTACAAACACAGCTCACTGGATGTAGACAGTCCCTTCTCAATGATTAGAGATGGCTCTCGTGATCCTGGAATCTACATCACATTCTGGACAAACCCAGACATGTTGCCACAGGAAAGGATGGGAACTTGCTAGTTGTCACATGAGAGCAGCAGCAAGGAGGACACATAGATCATACATCTTAAAGTTTCCATAAATAAGAGGGAACATATTCCCCTGGTGTCTTCCACGTTTAAAGTTCTTTCACTGTCAAGGTGTTGAGGCAGCACTGACATTTGTCTGTTTTTCAGACCCTTAATGAATGGTGAAGAATCTGATGTCCCCTTAGTTCTGACCATCTTTAAACCATGACTAGGATGGCTGTTTGTGAATTTCAGGACAGGCATTTCTGTATACATGTATTATTATTAATATTGTTTTAGGAAAGAACAGGTGAGTAGCTTATAGCCTTGCTTTCATCTGAGCTGTTGGGTGGATAGAGCAGAGGAAGAGATGCTGAATATGGATTATGGCACATCTGACCGTGATACTGAGCTCTGAAAAGCAACCACAGAAGCATAAAGTTAAGGGGCACATGGAGTTCAACGTTGTTCAAAGCAGCAGTAACTAAGTTGAAGCATTGGATGAGTCTATTTGGATGAGTCTATTTTTCCTGCTTCCTAAGAGGAAGGGAATGGGCAATTCTCAATCCCTGTGGTGCTAGCGAACCTCCGACATTCTTTTGGGGCAGGCTTCCTTCACATTATGAATGCAATATGTTTTCTTTGACCGTGTTGCCTCCACCGCTAATGACGAAGCTCCGGGACTTGGACACTACCAGGGCTGCGGACACCTCTTCTGGGTCTTCCATTTCTGGCTGGTGGTCTACGGCCATGGGCCCTTTCAGACCCGTCTCCTGGATGGTCATTTCGGAGTCTGTGTCCCCACACTGCAATGGGAGCAGCGCTTGGTGTCTGCTCAGAGCATCGTTGCTTTTCTGGGCCTCCAGGGAGTTCTGCCGCGTGGAGTTCCTGTGAGTCGTGGCGTTCTTCTGCGGTTCGTCAAAGCTCAGAGAGAAGGTGACCGTGCCACTCCCGAAGATGACCTTCTGTTTGCATCTGGGCTGCTGCTGCGCCGGCGGAGGCGGCGGCTGCTGCTGCTGCTGTTGCTGCTCATGCTGGGTCAGGGCCAGACGCTGCTGTTGCTTCTGCCTCTCAGGCTGGGGGAAGGGGTCTTCGCTGTTGCTTTTGCTGCTGATGGAGGAGGAGGGGATGGAACCCGTGGAGCCCCCGAGGCTGCTGGATCGCTTCCTCGAGACGTTGCTGCGGCGCAGCGTGGCGCGGGCTGCCACTTTGAAAGCATGCGCCGCCGTGCTGCAGCGCACCTCTTCGATGGTGTTCCGGGAGGGCTTGAAGAGGATGATGTAGACCTTGTTGAAGAAGATGCAGGCCAGCAGGCCGAAGCTCGCCGCCAGGATGGCGATTACCTCCACAGCCGACACGAACTTGCCGTAGGTGCTGGCGTAGGCGGGGATGAAGGAGATCCAGACAATGAAGAAGATGAGCATGCTGAAGGTGATGAACTTGGCCTCGTTGAAGTTCTCGGGCAGCTTCCGGGACTTGAAGGCAAAGAAGAAGCAGATGGCGGCCAGCAGGCAGGTGTAGCCGATCAGGGAGCCCAGAGCCATGAGCGAGCCTTCATGGCATGTGATGAAGATGATCTCGTCCTCCAGTTCGTGGTTGCGGTAGCTGGAGGGGGGCGCCGTGTAGAGCCAGATCACGCAGATGACGATCTGCATGAAGGTGCAGAGGAAGACCAGTAGGAACTGCAGGTTGAGCCCCCACCACTTGCGGTGGAAGCTGGTGGGTATCTTGGCCTCGAACACTAGGAGAACGCGGTTGGTTTTCACCAGGATGCAGGAGATGCAGAGAACGAAGCTGATGCCAAAGGCTGGCTGGCGCAGGCGGCACGTCCAGTCTTGGGGCTCCCCGATGAAGAATAGCGAGCTGGAGAAGCAGCAGAGCAGCGAAAAGAGCAGGAGGTAGGAGAGCTCGCGGTTGGTGGCCTTGACGATGGGCGTGTTGCGGAACTTGATGAAGACGCCCAGCACGAAGGCGGTCAGGAAAATGCCCAGCACGGCGAACAGCGTGAGGGCAATCCCGAAGGGCTCAGTCCACGACAGAAACTCGATTTCCTTAGCAATGCACGAAGTGTGGTTCTCATTGGACCAGAAGTCATCCGGGCACTTGTCACAGGCACTCGCATCTGTAAAATGTCCAAGGGCAGAGTCATCGGGTGGCATAGATCAACACAAGTAAATATGCATATGGGGGGCACGAGGGTTGGACGTGGTCACTTTATATTTTACTGATGAAATAAATCATTGTGATTCTTAACATCATCGGAAATGCACACCTTTGGGGCTGGGGAGCTGGTTCAATTGGTAAAGTGCATGATATATGAACATGAGGATCTAGCATCTATGTCAAAGCTGGCAAGATGGTAGCTATCTGTAACCTCAGCACAGGAAAGTGGAGACAGATGGATCTCTGATGTTTACTAGTCAGTCAGTCTAGCCCTATCAATGAGATCCTGTCTCAAAAAATAAAAGTAGAGCACCAATCAAAGAAGACACTTTATGTAGACCTCCAATCTCTACATACAGTTGCACACATACACAAATATACCTTTGATGATTCTATTGTTTTATCTTTGCACATTTGCGTGAGTTGTCCATTTCTTTTAGCACTGCTTGGTCACCATCTGTAGGAAACACTGCCTTGCGCCCCAGAAATATTTCATGGCCCATTAACTCTTCTTCAAGTTCTGCCAAATTTTTTCTTTTAAATAAATTGTTCATATTTAAGATGTTTACCATGGCGTCGTGGGATGCATGCACATAGTAAAATGGTTACCAGAACAAATGAAATTAACACTGCTATATCTCACACCCAGGCTGATTTATTTGTAACATATCAAAAGAGACATCCTATTAAACTAGGGCAGAATGTCTCCTCCTTGTGACCAATGCCTCCTTACTTCTCACATTCATAGCTTCCCAATGAGGGAGGCTACATATTTATCCAGGTGGGGAGTGTTTATTAAGTCTCTGCTATCTGACAGGTAATATGCAGTTTGGGACAGAGAAAGCAGCATGGGATTTGCAGTTGGAGATCTGCATAGTGGAATCCTGGCCACTTATTAGTCATGCAATTTTGATTAGGCTCTTCCTTAACATGTGTGAAGCTCAGTTTCCTCATTTGTAAGAGGGAAGTAATTCATAAGCTCAATTATTGTAGTGAGGTTGAAAGATTACAGATTAGAAGTTAATGTTTATAGAGTGCGTTAGTCAAAGATTTAGTTAATTCACATAACTCTCTAAGGCAATTTTAATTATTATCCTCGATGTGAAAGAACCTGAGCAAAAACATCTGTGAGACCGTAAACACTGTGCCAGGCACCAGCAGACACTCTGTCTTGGCCTGTCCACTCTAGAGTTGGAACAGGTGGCACTTGGTCTGCTTAGGGTTAGTGATCCTCAAGTAAAGTGAAGCACTTGTTAGCAGTGAGAGAGAGAAGAGGTTTGTTTGTAAGCACCTGCAAAGCTAAAGACACCCAGTATTCCTTTCCTTTTGCCATCTTATGTCCAGTATAGTTTGATGGTCAGGTACACCTTTGATAAATGAAGAATGATGCTAAATATCAATTTGGCTCAGTCCTTCCAAGGGCTTTGCTGGTCTTTCAGTTTGTCTATGCCCTGCACAAGGTCACAGGGGCGGGTTCCTTTACCTGTTTCATCACTGTACTCCCCGTCAGGACACTCCACACACTCAAAGCAGCAGGTGGGCTCCCCCTCAATGATCCCCTTTCTGGTTCCTGCCAGACAGTCCCGGCTACAATTGGAGAAGGGTACCTGAGGGCAGAGAACACACAAGTGAGTGACTGCACCTTGGGTGGGATGGAGTAGGGTGGGGCTGACATATCCAAGGGATGAGTTTGAGTACAAGGACTAACTTGAAGGACTCTGGGCTAGTCCAAGTAGAGGAAGAGTCAGGGTCCATGGCTGCGTTTTCTGTGAAAGCAAAAGATGCCACGGGCAAGTACACACACACACACACACACACACACACACACACACACACACACAAAGTATTGGATATGCAAATATGCACATTGGTAAGTGTGTGCACACATGGACAAGTGTGCAAATGTATACATGAAAACACATTGGTGGAACTCTGTGATATTTGGAAGCCTACATTATAATGGAAATCCTATTTGCATAATTCTCTCTCTCCCATTGCTTCCAGGATTAGAATGAGGCATTGTTTATTTTCCATGCTTGGGACAAACTAAAAGATGCAGGGAAAAAATGATATAGGGACATGGTCTTACACACAGAGGGCTGGTGACTAGGTGGGGCGGAGGAGATACCAAGACCAGGGCATATTTATTTGAAAATGAGACTGAACTTGGCAGTGCGTTACAACTGCACTTTAATTTTAGGTTCTGCAGGGAGATTACTCAGCCCTGGCACTTGCCAGTGAGGCAGTCCTGGACCACCTTGCTTCCAGCAGTATCAGACAATTGCTAACCAAAGGAAAGCTGTGGGATTTGTATTAGTTTCAGAGAACACAGATTTTTCCCCTTTTCTCCTCCATCCCTCCATTCTTTCCTCCCTTTCTCTTTTTTTTTTTTAGCTGTACAGAATTTCAATAACCAATCATAATCCTTGCTTCCTTCCATTATTACTAGTCTGTATTTGTGTTCCTTTTAGTTAGCTTTTTGTGACTGTGTAGTAGAGAGCACTTTAGTATGTGCTGTGTATATCTGTGTGTATGTCTGTGTATATCAGATGGCACTGTATAAAGAGGCCCAAGGGTGACTTCAGGGATCATCCTAGATTGCTCTACCTCCTTTTTATCTTGCTCTGGGGTTTTCCAGGCTCTATCTTCTAGGGCCAGAAGTACAGGCCACAGTAATTTCCACCCAACATTTTTACATGGTATTTGGGATCTGAACTCAGGTTATTCTGCTTACAAGGTAGAAGCTTAACTCCTGAGCCATCTCTCTAGCTACTAGTTAGCTGTTTTTAATGTCTACATCCAACGTAAAAGCCAGGCCTGAACAATAACTTCTACTTAACTCTGTGCTTTCCTTTGATCTTTATTTATGCTTCCACCACATGTTCACTCCTGCCATGGCCATCGTCTAGTGTTCATTAGAGGCAAATAATACTGACCTTTAAAGAAGACGTCACTGTAATACAAACTACTTGAGAATAAAAGGATTGTTTCCTAATTCATCCTTATAAGACCAGTACCAAGACTAGGTAAGAACAGGATGAAAGAACTACAGGTATTGTTTTAGGTTGTCTGCAGAGGCAGCCCATGAGCTGAGGGTTTGTGTGCAAGTCATTCATTAGTATTACCAACAGAAACAGGCAAGAATGTAGGACATAGAAAGGAAGGGAACAAGAAGGAGTTTAAACTTGAGCCAGGCTCTTAAGGGTAGTTTCTGCTCGATCCACAGGGGAGTCCTGAACTGTGGAATGCAAACAGGCTTAATATTATAAAACCTTTAAGAGAGCTGAGTGCTCTGAGACATTCATCTTTAGTCCCATTAGCACCCCTGAGCATGAAGTGCTGAAGGCCATTAGTACTTTCTGATCAGTTCCTCTCATCTCATACTTGTCTCTCTAGCCAATATAAGTAGCATGTGATTCCTGGATTTCATTTGAGAGCCGCCGATTTGACAGATGGTACATTTGATTAACTGTTTTGTTCTGGTTAGGGGAAGTTTTAGCTGGGGAAGCTTTATGGCTAGCCAGGGGGTGAAAAGCAAGGCTGTTCTAGTGTGGGAAGAAGGCAAGGGACTCAAGACCCAGGCTTCTCTTGGGCACACAGAACACTCTTGATAGCTATGGGAGCCCTTGTCACACAGAGCTAGCGAGCTAAGGAAAGGACACATCATTCTGGAGTCTGTGAGGCCCAAGACCAGTGGTTCCTTGCTGTGGCAGGGGTCTTGGATGCCCTGCACATACCTCCCTGGAGAATCCACTCCATAAGATCTTCTCCTCATTGATGAAGAGCCTTTCTCCTTTCTTGGCGTAGACGTTGTAATACCCCACTTCTTTGAAGACTATGGAGCCATCCTCTGGGGAGAGGTGCCAGTTGATAATGGAATAGTTCCCCACCAGGTCGCCACACTCATCGAATGTCACCTGTTCCCCCATATTGTTGGTAAAGTTTAGGTGCCGCAGATGCTTCAAGACCTAAAGATGAACAGAGACGAAAAATGTAAAGTTTGCACAAGTGGACTGTGTGGCACATGAATTGTATTTTAATAAAGTTGTCATGTAAAAAGGCATGGGAAGGCGTTTAGAAAATCCAAATATCAGTGTTGACCTTCAACAGTAGGCAAGTACCTTGGAAACAAGATCAACTCTAGAGTAGCTGTTGTTGAGAGGGAACAAATGACACCTGTCAAGCCTGGCTTTAGAGAGAGACCTGACAGAAAGGGTAGTTGAAGGATAAGGAGGAAATGGACTATCTCCAGAGAGGGAAGCACCCTGGAATTTTCATGGCTAGAGATTCTATAACCACAATTTATTCAAACAAGATAAGATGATAAGATGCATTATTTTATTTCTTTATTTCTTGCTTTTTTGCCTCAGTGATTTCTAGAGGGCCTGGATTTTACCAGCTACTCAAATTGGCTGATGGAGACAACATTAAAGTCATAGACTTCCAACGCTACTAATTGAACCAGTGGTACCTGCGATGAGATTTTTATTGGTATGAGAATAAATTTAAAAAAAAACAGACCAACATGGCATATGTTTTAGTTGGAAGAACAGGAAAATAGAAAAATCATGAAGATACAAAATACTTGGATAACAGGATCATACCTTTACCCAAATAACATGTATCTAACACTAATCACAGCAGAGCAAGATTTTTTTCAGAAGCACACAGAACATTTGAATGAACTCCATTGTAGGTCATTAAGCAAGTTTCAATAAATCTAAAAATGTTCAAAGTATGTTTTTTATTCCAATGGAATTGTATTAGGACTCGAAAACAGAATGACATTTGGAAAGTCTTCAGATGATTAACCAAAAAGACAAACATTAAAATTAATGTAAGAACAAAATAAGAAGTAAAATGAAAAATTAGGAGATATGAATTGAATAAAAGCATACCAAAATTTGCTAAGAAAATATTCAAAAGAAATTTGTAATACTAAATGCTTCTATTGGAAGAGAAGAAAGATCTCAGATCAATTATCTCACTTCCCAAGTTAAGAAATTATAAAAAGAGGGGAGCTGGAGACGTGGCTTAGGGGTTAAGCCTCTGCCTTGCAGGCAGAAGGTCCTGAGTTCGGATCCTAGACCCCACGTATAGACACTGGGCAGAAGTGGGGGTGGCCTGCGTTTCTGGTCCTGGTCGGGCGGAGCCTGTGAACCCTGGGGCAGAGTAAACAAGGAGGAGGTGGAAGCAGTCCATGGTGGTTCCCAAATTTGTCCATGGTTCTACACACACATACATACACACACATATGCATACACGCACAGTTGAATAAATAATAAAAAAAGTTAAAACAAGAAATTATAAAAAGAGGAGTAAATTATATTCACAGAAAACCAAAGAAAAAAATAATAAAGACAGAATAGAAATCAATGAAACAGAAGAACTGAAGAGCCGAAGAACAGAAGAACTCTGTTATTTTAGAAATAACAGAGACAAATTACTAAACCCAAAAGCTGCAGCAGCAGAACAATTCAAAAGTGATGGTTCTGAAGTCAGGCTGCTGAGGATTGAGAGAGGAGATACATCCTTCCTGTGTGGGGACCAAGAAAGGCGAGGTCATCATAGCTGCACACATCATAAGGATAGCTAAGATCATTCCAAAGTGTCTCATAAGGAACTCTATGCCAATAACAACTCAGATGGTATGGGCCAAGTCTTTGAAAGACACTCTCAAAGCTGACTTAGAGAACTAGAATAGTAGGCTGGCCTGGTTCCTGGTGATTAATGTAGGGTCTCTGATGTTTTAAATTATGTTTGCTTTTCTCTCCCCATCTTAAAGCGCAGGAAAATTTGTGGAAGAGGGGTTGGTAAGATTCTAAGAGCCTAAAGATGGGGAGGAGCAATGATATGCAAGATACTCCATACAAGTTAGGGCTGAAGTAATCATAATAGGACTTTGCATGACCTGCACAATGACCAACATATCATTGACCTCCCCAAAGTCTAGCATGGATCAAAGGCACTAAGATCCTTAGAGGCAAGGGATTAACAGCCACAATAGTGTTCCTATATCAAAGGGGAACACAAGAAAGAGCTCTAGGCAATGCTACTGACTCCTTATACCTCATCAGAGAAGAGGATCCAGAGGGAAGTTTGACATGCACAGTAAAGGATGCTCCAGAAACGGCGGGGGGGGGGGAGGGGCACTGGGAGAAAAGGAGGGAGGGGGGAAAGGAAGAGGAAAAGGGGAGAGGGAACAAGGGGATCCAAGGAAGGGTGGAGGGAAGGAGGGGAATGGGGTACCTATCAAGTTTGTGTGAGTGGAAAAAAAAACACTATAAATAAAAAAGAACTAGAATAGTATATTGTGTCAATAAATTAAAATTTCAGCTCAAAATTTTTCCTCAAAGAAAAAAAAAAGCAACTCTTAGAGAACACCAAATTGGAGAAAATGCTGCCCAATTCATTCTGAGCTCAGCATTACTCGTATATCATAACCAAACACAGATGTTATAAGAACACAAAACAATAGATCAGTGTTGCTCATGTGCATAGAAGCAAAATTTCTAAAGGAAATTCTAGTAAATCAAATTCAGCTGTATACAAACAAACTATACTGTAACCAAGTCAAATTATTTCAGGATGCAGAGTTAACTTAATGGTTACTATATTGACATAGTATGAAAAAAAACTATCTTAATAGATAAATTTTAATAAATTCAGAAAAGGCACTGATAACACCCTACTTTCAGCAGTACAGGATATAGATAAAAGCTTTCAGCAGTCAGGAAATAGAACCAAACTTCTTCAACCCTGTGAAGTATACTGTTTCCAAATGGTAACAGTATACTTAGTATTGGAAGACAGAATGCTTTCCTCTTAAGGTTACAAGGGAGTCAGGCAAGTCCTCTAACATTCCTCCAAGCAACAGACCTTCCTCCATATGCACACATTTTATCTGTTCACATATATGTGTGTATATATTCATTTATATGCAGTTTTGTTTAGGCATAAATAGAACAAAATTATGTCATTTTTTGAAAAACAGACATAGCCAGGATCACCATATTAAACAAATAAGCTGGACATAGAAAGACAATTATCACACATCTTCTTTCATTTGTGGATTCTGGATTTTATATAGATAAACAGAATCAACTATGTATATAATATGAAATTAGAAGCAAGATTGTATAGAAAATGAAAGGGATTAACAAGGAGAGGAGAGAAAGGTATGTATGGAAGGGTGACTATTATTAAAGTACATGACATACTTTAATGAAAATATCTTTATGAAACTCATCACTATGAATGATGAATACACACCAACAAAAACAATGTAAATTAAAAATACTTAGATAGTTCACTTAGAGAGAACACCTCTTTGTTTTCAGCATTTTCAGAGAAGGAACTGATAATTCCATTAAAAAACAAATAGGAAATTCTACTTGAGTTTATAATTCAACATAATATGCTTGTAAATTATGTACTTTCTTTGTGGCTGATATGAGGAAGAAAATGATGTATTAAATGAAAAGAAAGGAAACCAAGACATTGACAGGTTTACAATGAAAATATTGAGAACAACACATATCTCAAAGAAAGACAAAAACATCTCACACACTTGCTGAGCCACTCACATATTCTTTTATGTGGTCATATTTCCATCTTGTGGCCTTTACGGGTATTTCCACTTGATGATTTTAAAGTCAAACTTCACTATTAGCAGAAATGGGAACCCCCTATTTGTACGTACTCTAAAAGTGGGCAGAATTTAGCCAAAGACAAGAGACCAGAAATCCTCTACTTTTGGTTAGGACTTTCCATCAGCTGAAGAGTTATAGCAGTTAAAGCCAGGAATGAAAACGAGGAAATCAGAATGGATGTATATGGAGGTTTTGATTTGAAAAGACTCTCCAAAGGAGAGTGAATTTTCATGTTCCTGGTGGATAATGCTAGTGAAAGTCCTATGTAAGTTCCCTTGGGTATGGGATATGGCCGACGTAAAGATGTTCTGCCAAATGCTAATGAGAAACATCTTTGTGCCAAAAACTGGTTAAGTGACTTGTGGAGTGATGCCAAGCAAGTGGCTTAGAGAGGAAAAATTGAGAGCAGGTAGGCATAGGGTTCAGATTGATTCTTCGAGTCTGCTGTATAGTGAGTGGCAGGCTTCTCTGTGGGTTTTCATAATAATGTGAGATTTCTTACTGATTCATCTTCTGATGAACAGAGACGTGGCCAAGATCTTAAAGTCTGGAGTGCACACTTAGGCTCGAGTTCCTGAGTATCTGTGGAAACTATGGCAGGGACAAAAAAACACTTTGGCAAATGCCCAGATGCCATTATTCCTAGAGCTCCAGATCTCATTTTCCCACTTACTTCTGGATGAATTGAGCCATACCTGGACAAGGGTCAGGTCAGCTATGCGGTAGAGATAAACTTCAGTCACTTTCTTTCTGCTTTCTAAACCTGTTCTAATTTCCTTCTGGAGATTCACTCTGCTCTTATTCCGACAGTCTGTGGAGTTCGAGGGGACTCCTAGCAACAGGAGTGTGTATCTTTCCCCAAAACACTTAGACAACATGATTTCTGGACTTTTATAGGAAGTCTTGGGACTTAAGGAGGTCCTAGCAGCAAGGTCTTTTTGTTTTAAGTCCAAACTGCTATAGAAACTGAAAACAGGTTACTCTAGGGAGATGAAACTATTCAGGTGAACTTGAATGCTTCTAAGATTTTTAGTAAGAAGAGCCACAAAATTCTCCTCCCCCTTTTTTCTTTATTCAAGTTAAATTGATATGGGTTTTTCTATTATGCTAATAGCAAGACTAAGTCTTATTTATTCATGTGCATGTGTGTGTGTATGTGCGTGTTTATGTTTCCTCACATGTGTCCAGATCATATGTGGAGGTTGGAGGACAACTCTTTAGGAGTTTTTGTCTCCTTCTACCATGTAGATTCCAGAGATGTGACTCAGGTCTTCCTAGATTTCCATGGCAAGTGTCTTTACGTGCTGAACCATCTCACCAGCCTATAAGTCTGAATCTTACTATAGCTTAACTCCTTTTTTTTCCTCATAGACCCAATTCTGGGCCCAAATTCGGAATCATGTCTATTTTACTTCCTTGCCTGGGAAGAAGTCACTAAAGAACCAAGTTTCTCACTGGAAACTTCTTTCCCCTTCAACCCCATTCTGCTCTTGCAGCATTTTCAAGAGATGGGCTCTTCCTTCCACGGGACATGGAAGCAAAGAGAGGAAACAATAGTATTTGTCACCCAAAGATTGTCCCTTTATTTGTCTTACTTAGAACTCTGCACCTTACAAACATGAAACCTTTCTTCAAGCTCCGCCTCCTTCCTGCCAGGGTCTGGGATCATTGTGGGGAAGGAGGTTAGGAGTTCCCCACAGAGGTCAAAAACTTTGTTCAACAATGACATTTGAGTGAGATTTTCCCATTCAATAAGGGCTGGGAGCCTGAAGGTGTTAACTTTTATGGTCATAGATAGTTACTCCCTATCCCCTATGAAATTCTTTAAATGAACAGAAATAACTAAATGCTCTTTGTTTCTTGCTATCTTTCCTGAGGGGTCTGTGGTGGTAGGTTTTGTATACGAAGCTAGTCTAGTTTTTTAATATTTATTTATTTGTGTGTGTGTGTGTGTGTGTGTGTGTGTGTGTGTGTGTGTGTGTGTGTTGTGTCCCTATGAAGGACCAAAAGTGATTTCGTGAATCATCTTAGATTTGCTTCTGTCTCTGTTTTGCTTCATTCTGTGATTTCCCAGGCTCTGCCTTCCAGTGCTGGAAGTGCAGGCTGCCACCTTTTTCACTTGGCATTTTAACATGGGACCTGGAATCTGAACTCAGGACTTTCTGCTTGGGAGGCAGATGGTCTGAGTCATCTGTCCAAGCCTTCTAGTTACTTTTTATGTCTAATTATTCAGTAAAGAAAATATGAATGTATTACTGTGATAATCACATGTATTTTTACAGCTCGACAGTTTGCAGTTTGCTTTCACATATGCCATCTCATTTCATCTTCAAAAGAAACCTGGGTGGACAGAAAGCTCCACATTAGGTCCACTTTAAACAGGAAGAGACTGACAACGTGATGATTGACTTCAGATTGTACAGCTCAGAAATGGGGTGCTCAAGCTGAAGGCGGGGCTTTGACATTTGCTTCAAATTCAGGGGACAACCCACCCTATTCTTATGCAGTCTCTCTTATTATAATCTGGAATGGAGAAAAACACACAAGGGTTGTAAAACTGTTTGATTGATAAACCAAGCAAGCAAGTAAGCAAGCAAGTAAGCAAGCAAGCAAACAAACAAAGTTCACATGTGAGCCCTGAGTAGCTTGGTAAGATATAATCAGATTAGGTTGTTTTCAGAGCAGTTCATGAAAGGGAAAACAGGATGGCACTTCTGTGTAATTTAAAGCTACAAGAAGAATGAACAAGACTAAACTATAAAATAAAAGGAAGACGTTACTTGAGTCATGGTTTTTCTATAACGTAGCATTTCTTCTGGGAGCATTTACTCTTTTTTTTTCTTTCTTTCTTTTTAATTAAAAATTTAATTATACATTTTAAAATTTTTTTACCAGTTCCCTCCCTCCCCCCTCCTCCCCCCGAACCCCCTCCTTCCCCTCCCCATCTCCCAGTGCCCCCCCCCCAATTCCCAGAGAGTCCTTTATTGTGTACGCCTAACTCTTTTTTTGGAAGAGGTTTTCTATGCCTTTGACATACTTATATTCTAAGCTTATGCTTGGCTAGCTGGTCGAGTGGTCCAGCACAGACTGATATAATAATGGTATAATAGCAGACACAGTGTCTGAACACACAACTCTAGCTTTCTCATTACTCTCTGAAATATAATAAGTATTCAACAAATACTGGCTATTTTTACAAAAACATTAATTTACACAGGCACTCCGCTCAGTACAAAATTTTTTCCAGAACACTTAAAAACTTTCATAGGTCCCATTTTTTTCTGAACTATAGGGCTAATGAATAACTGTGCCATGTCAACTACTAATCGAATTAATCATAACCATTTTTAATTGAAGGTATCTGAGTTTTCAAACTCAGATGTTTGAAAAGAGGAAGTTCTACTTATTATTTATTAGATATTACATTTTGAAGGAATTACTGCAATGATGAATCTTCTTTGACAGTTTAGTGGACTTTAAAATCACCCAGGAGGGGGCTGGAGAGGTGGCTCAGAGGTTAAGCCTCTGCTTTGAAGGCGGAAGGTCCTGAGTTCGGATCTTAGACCCCACGTATAGACACCGGGCAGAAGCGGGAGCGGCCTGCGTTTCTGGTCCTGGTAGGGCGGAGCCTGTGAATCCCGGGGCAGAGTAAACAAGGAGGAGGTGGAGGCGGTCCATGGTGGTTCCCGAATTTGCCCGTGTTTCTACACACACATACGTACCCACATACACACGCACACATGCACACACACACACTTGAACAAAAATGAAATAAAAAATATTAAAAAATAAAATAAAATCACCGAGGATACAAAGGCATACTTCTGAGTATGTCTGTGAGGGTGTTTCCAGGGAGAAAGATGATAGGGAGAGGCTTGCCCTAAATATGGCTGGCAAGATCTCATGGGCTGAAGGATGTGGGAGAAGGAGAAAGTGAATGCTAACAATCTCTTATCTCTGCTTTCTAGTTGGCTGTGAAGTGAACTGTTCTGTTCTACACATGCTTCTGCAGCTACGATGCCCTGCCCATAGGACCCAATGAGCATTTACTGAACCTTCTGATATCATGAGTCAAAATGAATCCTCTTTTAAGTTGTCCTCTCAGGAGGCAAAAATAGCTAATACAGACACCCCTGGATCAGTGAAGTGCTATATCTAAGTGAGAGACTTACCTGCCAGGCCTCAACCTTTTTGATGTCTGCACAGGACCCATTGGTGAAGAGCCCTCGTCCAGGTAGGCAGGTGTATATATCTTGCAGGGCGTGAGCAATGGAGTAGACAGCTAAGTACACATTATAGGATATCCGCAAATGCGTGTAATCCATGTAAGGGGTCTCAACACTGCTAATGTTCTCATCACCTGTACAGAGGGGTCTGAAGGCAGTGGAGCTGTTGCTTAACCTGTTGCCACCTTCTTCGTGACTTCTCAGGAAGGTGTCCACAGGTAAAGGTCCTTTAACCCCTTCTTGGAGGTGGCAGTTAAATGTTTCTTCCCAAAACTCTTTCGCAAAGCCATTATGAACAGATTTCCTGGGATGAACTTTCTGCAGGAATTCCCGGAAGCCTGGAATCTGCCCAGCCTTCAGCCCAAATCCGATGGTGCCTCCAACCACGTGGAAGTACTCAGGCATGGCAATCAAGGAGGAGCTGGCCCAGGCCTCGCTGGCTAGCCAGATCCTGCCCGTGATGTTGCGTCGGACAATCTCCTTGATGAGAGGTTCTAGGTCTGGACCACTGGAGAAAACCACGATGACTTTGGCTGTAGAATTCTGGATCACCTCCACCACCTGCTGGATCTCTTCCTCATCGGAGTACTGGGAGATGAGCTCGCTGAAGTCGATGCAGATGTCCCTCTCCTCCGCTTCCTCTCGGAACTTCTCAATCCCTGGCCGGCCATAGTCATCATCAGCTGCAATCGTACCCACCCAGTTCCATCGGAAATACTCGATGATATCAGCCATGGCAGTGGCCTGGTGTTCATCGTTGGGGATAGTGCGGAGGAAGGACTTGAACTGGTTCTTATTGCTGAGGAGTCTGCTGGAGGAGGCATAGCTCACCTGCAAAGAACCAAGACCAGAATCAAAGATCAAGTGAGGCACAGCGGATCCCCAAGGCTATTGCAGGAATGACTTGGTGCGCATATCTTAGTCTCCTTATTGAGCATGCTGTTCACTGGAAACAGATCGAAAGGACGAAAAGAACCACACTGTTCTACTCCCATACGAATGCCCAAATCCAGACCATTTATAGAATACCTTTCCTAACTCCAGTGTGTGATTTCTCACAATCTACCTTCAAAACTGGGTCTGGCCATCAACTGACAGACTCACAGAAGTGGATGTGTTTATATTTTCAAGGAGAGTCTGAGGGCTCCATTCCATGTTTCTTCTAACTCCCCCTGGCTGGCCCCATTGGTTATAATAGACGTGTGCTCAGCTAACATATGTTTTGTCTTTTGGGCCCAGGTTCTGTTCTGAACATCCCTGTAGCTTCCCCTTACTGTGATGAAGATCTTTAGAAGCTCTCCAAGGATGTTCTTTACTCTGTTTTCCCAGTTTCTGTCTTCTCATTCTCCAGCTGTTCTCCTGAACTTTAGACCAAACTAACCTCAGATGCAATGATTTCTGAGCACTGCTTCTCATTTAGGCTCAGTTCAGTCAACCATACTTACAGCACTCAATTCTCTTGAACTTGAATAACAATTACAAACATCATTAAAAGAAATCTTTCTTCCAGCTTCTCAGTGGTTCATCCATCAAACGGATCCCTTTATTTGCAGGTGAGTCCATATGTTGGGCCTCTGATTTGGGTCTCTATTACCTTCTGGAGGCTGGAAGGGAACCTGGAATAGCTGTGTTGATAGGTTTCCACTCTCTGAGATATAGGCAGTTCAACATATGAGCATGGGTATGCATCAAGGAAAGAAGGTCCTGCCTCTGATGTTTAGAGCTCACTGCCTAAAAAGCACCCAGCTAGCATTAGTTGGCATAAAACTCCCCAACTTATTTCACATCATGGTACGGAAAATGGAGTAAACAGAGAAGGTGGACAAGGCCTAGCGGGCATGGTCTGATCTATTCCCCAAACACCACTCAAAGAGGGAAAGGATCAACACCTCTCAGTGGTCTGCCTCTGACTCACTGATAATACCTTGTATGTCAATTGCTGCTCATTAGTTACGGGGTCCCAAGTTATTAGACCATCTTTTCTGAAGAATGAGACATTTTTATTCTTAAAGGAATGTCTTCTAGGAATCAGAATAGCATTAACATTTATCGTTCACTGATTTCCTAGAGCTTTAAAATTCTTAAGAAAACAAGTCAAAGAGATCTAGGGGAATACCTTTTGAATATTTTTCACCAAAGAAACAATTAGCTTTATCCATTAAGTGTTTTGAAATAAAATTTTTCCAATAGGTTTTTTAAAAAATCAATGAATAGTTTTTATACTAAAAACATGAAAGGCACTGGTCTATGAAAAAAATGGAACAAATTTGACAAAGGCAAGCATGGTTTTTCTGATAAAAACTATACCAAGAAACTTTTATCAGAATAATCCCCTTATTCTACTGTAGAAGCTCAGAGGTGGCTAAGATGAAATAGTTTGTATGCTGTTATTTTTTGAAATCTCACTTCCAGTCCAAGTAACAGACTTCTAAGCCATATTTTTGCAAAGATAAAACATATATTCTACTAATCTTTTCATCATTGTTTGTTCATTTTCTTTTGAAAAACAGAGCAAAAGGCTCATAAAGGGACAAAAATTTTTTAAAAAGCAAGGATGAAAACCTCAAAGGAAGCAATATAAAAACCACAGAAGATCGAAGAAAGCACTCAGCACTTTACTTAAAATCTTCCTTTTGTAATAGAAGGTGTTTATTACAGAAAATTGTAACTGGTCAAAGTACAGAAAATAAGTGACTGTGGACTGCTCTGTCCTAGACAGGACATCTAAACTAGCACCCACCCCAAGGCTCAGGGAACATGGAATAAGAGGGAGTGATAAGATTGTAAGAGTCTGAGGTGGGGCAGGAGTGCAGCCAGTTATCTTCCGGACAGGGCTGCTGTATCCATGAACTCACTGCAGCTATGTGTGCTTCTATAAGACATCTACAGGATTTGTCCTATCAACATTTCACTAGAGACCCCACAACCCTGAGAGCCTGATGGGGTTACTGTTGGATTGGGGGAATGGGGGAGAGGGAAGATGCTTTTCTCAATGGTATAGCCACTGATACTAACTAGTTCATGCAAGCAAGTGCTTGGGCACATGCCATCAGGAACCAGGCTTTATTTTGCACAAAGCATACCATCTAGATTCTGCTCCTCCCAGGGTCAAGGCCCTGCTTTTAATCACCAGAGTGCAAAGTTCTTACTGCGTGGAGAGGGGCTGAGGAAGTTCTGTTCTGACCTTGACAATACCAGGATGCAGATGAAACTCAGTGGATCACACATGAAAAGATGGAAATAGGAGGAGACTGGAAGGGAAGAAGGGTTATAATGGGAAGAAGATGGGAGTGGGATTGGGGATTAAAATGTGAAATGTCATAAAGTCACTGTATTTGTGTGTGAACCTCTCAAGGAATTAAAAAAAAGTAAAAGCAAAAATCCCTTGTAGATGTAGTCTCTTAAAGAGTGTATTTAATATTATACTATTTGCCTAGTTTGGCAAATTACAAAGTTGAGTAAATGCCACTCAGTGACCTGCCTCCCACCCCCGAAAAAAAAAAACCCTTAAAAGCACACAAAACTTTTCTCATAAGAAGGGAGAATTTCATGAATGATTTAGAAAGCTGTTCTAACCACAATTTTCTCTAGCTGGTCTGTTTGTTTTGTCCACTTGGTGGCGCAACTGACCTAAGTAATGTAGTTGGGCGTATAACCCTCCCTCCTCCTCCCGGCTTCTCCCATCCTGTGCTTCCCAGGCCGAGTCCACTGCAATTCTCCGGGTGGTGAGAAGGGCTCCGAGTTCTATCTAGGCCAATGGGTCCAGAGCCCAATGAAACCACCATCACTTCGAGTTAGATTTTTTTTAAAGCTCTTTGAAAGACTCTGGACTTGCCTGTCACAGCATAGAGCCCCTGCTGAAGATGGACTCACACAGGCTTGACCAACAATCAGCACGGTCTTGCCACTTTCATAATTTAGATTTCTGCTTTGCCTTGTCTTTCATTCAAATCATGTAGAGGCAAAGCCCTTTCCTTACCATATGGCATTTCCATTTTCTGACTGTCGGCCATGGATAACAATTTACTTTAACAATCTGTTTATAAGAATACTACATAATCTGCCAAATGTCAACGTGCCCAGCACGTTTACTAATATGGAGTGGGTCGGAGTCAGGGCTTTCCCAATGGGGAACACCTTTCATTCCCTGCAGAAAGGATTCTGTGATGATGATAAAAATTTTTCTGTAATTACATGCATACAAAGTGTATGTATGTTTGTTGTAGCCAAAGAAATAGAGACTTCCTGAAGAGAAATGTAAATTGATCCACATAAATTTTGAGCATTAAATTTTGAATGTTAAACATGGAAAATGAGCAGAAACTTTGATTTATAATTTAACATAAAATTTGATATGAAGGCCGTATCGTAGTTGAGATGATTCTGTTTTTCATGGACACGTAGGCTACTTCCAGTTTTCACTGTAGTAAAATGATGTCATATATATATAAACTAAAAAAGGTTCGCTTTCTAGTCTATAGTTTGAACAGGAAACAACAGGTAAAACATTTTTTTAACCTAAATTCTCTGTCATTTTGGAGGAGAGAATATATCTTTGTATAAATGTTTGGAAAAGCATTTGTTTCAATGAATTATTGGTATTTGAAAATAGATCCCTCTCCCACCAAGGCTGAGTTCCTCCAAGATGCAGACTGTTTATTCTGATATACTCTCTAAGTATTCTTTGGAGGAAACAGAATGTTCTCCATTTTGGGATGTATAAGGCAAAGATTAAATTCCTGGTTTGTAAGAAAACAAGCTTTATTTTCCTTTGAGCTGAACTTGCAACCTGGTGACAGAGAAGTAGAAACTTTGAGGGGATCGAATTGGGTTCAGATATTTTTTTTTATTTTTTTTTTGAAGGGAGGAAGGGAGGGAGGAAGGAAGGAGGGATGGAGGGAGGGAAACAAGGGAAAGAGGAAAGGAGGAAGAAAGAGAAAGGAAGGAAGGAAGGAGAGAGGGAAGGAGGGAGGTAAGGAAGGAAGAAGGAAGGAGGGAGGGAGGGAGGAAAGGAAGGAAGAGGGAAGGAGGAAAGAAAGAAAGAAAGAAAAGAAAGAAAGAAAGAAAGAAAGAAAGAAAGAAAGAAAGAAAGAAAGAAAGAAAGAAAGAAAGAAAGGAAAGAAGCTGGGTTCAGATATTTTTGAAGGTGAGGTCGTATTGTAAAATCTCATCTTTTAACTATCTCATTTATTTGTTTGAGAGAAAGAGTGAGAGAGAGAGAGACAGAGACAGAGAGACAGAGAGGGAGGGGGGACATTCCATGGTGCATTGGTGGAGGTCAGAGGACAACTCTCAGAAGTCACTTCTCTCCTTCTACCATGTGGGCTTCTAGGGCTCAAACTCAATTTCTAGATTTGTGAGCAGGCACTTTTACCAACTGAGCTACTTTGCCAGATCATATAGTCTCATTTCTCTTAGCTAAAGCAAAATAGGTGCCATTTACTAAAGGACTGAACTGAGAAACAACTGAACATCAGAGGGGGAAAAAAAAAGAATAGAAAATAGACAAGCTATATACAAGCAAATTACATTAAAAAAATCTTAGAGGGTCTTGTTAACATTACGGTCTCAAGAATTCCAGTGGTCACTATGATGCAATGCCCCAGCTGTTTTAAATAAGAAGCCTTTGGATCCAATATATAGCCAGAGAGGATAGAAGCAACCTGTGTAGACACCAAAATCATATATCCCTAGGGGCTGCTCCTGCCTTTGCTGCTGTCTAAGGAGGCGCCAGTACCTGAGGGATGTAGAAGAGCCCCAGCAGGTTGGCCACCGCTGTGGAGACTCCCGAGCCCGTTGCTCCCACCACGGCGATTGTTGAAGGGATGTGTTCAGAGCAGTTGCAGAACTCATCCAGGTTCAAAGAATCGATTTTGTTCTGGGCAACGAAACTTAGGGTGGCTTCCAGGGCCTTGGAGACAGTATTACAGGTGTCGAATATTCTGTATCCCAGAGTCATGTTGGGAAGCAGGGCGGGGCTGCTGTTTATCTCCTCTATGGCAAATATCATGGCTTGTAACCAGCGAAACCCACGGAAATTATACCTGGAAGAAAGAAATGGAAGTAAATGGGATGTTGTGGTCAGCTACCAGGACAAGGAAGGGCAGAGCTGGGCTTTAACTGTGCCTCTGCTACCCTTTGATTTTGTGGTTGTGATCTTTATGGTTCAAGGTCCTCTCTGTAAAAATGGGATAATACTTTCCTCTTAGGGTGGCTCTAAAGATCACAGGTGAGACAGATAAAAGTCTCAGCTTGCCCTCCACTGAGTTAGGGAACAATAGGGGAAAAAGCATTGTTACTGCTGACTAATTTATTACTATCTCCTGTAACATGGAATTGGCAGTAGTAACATGAAAGGAGCACATAGTTGGCCATTGGCAGTGCCCACTGGTAATGCCAGCACTTGGGAGGCAGAAACAGGAAGACTGTGAGTTTGAGGCCAGGCAGGCTACATAGTAAGTACTTGACAAAGAAGAAGAATGAGAAGGAAAAGAAGAGGAGGAGGAGTAGGAGGAGGAGAAGGAGGAGGAAGGGAAATGCAAATTCATTAGGTTATTAATATGTCTAAAAATGCCTCAGATTTGCAGAGTCATAAATTTAGACCACAGTGTTCCTGGGAAAAGATGAATGAACCTTTGTAAATAAACAAGCAATGAACATGAAAGCTGCCCATGAATAGTAGTGGCATGATGAGTTTTAAAAATTTGTATGGGCCAGCAAGACAGCTCCTGCACTGAAACCTGAGCTTCATCTCCGAAGCAAGGAGAGAATTTACTTCTGAAAGTTGATCTCTGATCTGGTCCGCATGGACACCATTAGCATAATTATGATTGTTCTCTCTCTCTCTCTCAAATAAAATAAAAACCATATGCTTTGGGGTTATGATTTCTATTTAAACATGAACTGAACATGAGCTTTTTCAACAAGAAAATAAAATAATAATCAACTAAATCATCAAAGAAATAAAGGTCGGTGACAATTTTTAGTCTTCCAGCATTAGGCTTAGAGTGAGGGCTGAATTAATGCTCTGATTCAGTGAGTTGAGGACCAAAGAAAAAACAATCCACACATGGCAAGTTCCTCCTTTATATTATGAACCTCATGAATTGAATGCAGTGGTGAGAGATATTCATTGTACCTCATTGTGATGTCGGGTTTCTAGAATTCCTGGTCTAACACTTAATGTGACATTTCTCTGTGTTGCTTTATATATCTTTCATTTATTTTTTAATTGCTTGCTTTAAACATGTACGGTTATTAAGAGATACTAAATTATTTTTATTTTTTTCTGTGTGTATGTGTGCATGTGTGTGTTTGCATGTTTGTGGGCCTACACATATATGTGGATATGTGTGTAGGTATGTGCAAGATATTATTTTTCTTTATGTAAAACCACTGTTAAGCTATTTTGCTTTCTTTTTTTGCAGTACTTTCAGGATACGCTTCTTTGCTCTTAAGTCTGTGAGTGCATGGTACATATACCACCCCATTTGATAGGGAATGATTACTGTCATGAAATTCTGCACATTCATAAGGAAAATGTGACGTTATCAGCCCTCATTGTAACAAAAACAGAGATCTGGTTTTGTTGGACTATCCTTGGTTTTCAGGAAGCACCTTTCATTCCCTATAGTTTTCAGCTATCAGGAAGATTAAGGAAAATTCTAAAAGATGAAGGGATCAGAGAGAAAAGTGCTGCTGTCTGACAGAGGGATCATCCATGGTGTGCAGTCATGTCTCCGATATCCCGATTAAGGGAGGTGACACATTTACTCTATGGTAGTCATATTCTACCTACTGCTGGGTGCCTACTGCTGGGTGCCATGTTCTGAAAGGGTCATGATCAAGGAAGGGCATCAGATGGAGGGCAATCAGCATGGTGGAGGGTCGGAAAATCACATCACAGAGGACTTGATGAGAACACAAGCCTATCTGTTCTGGAGAAGAAAAGATTTAATGACAACATTAGTTATTTTTAGGCATTGGAAGAGAGTGCACTAGACAGTTAGAGGTGACCTGTGCTGGCCTATTGGTGCTAGCTGTAGTCTCTTGTGTGAGGGAAGGGCAAGGTGTGTGGGAAAGGGTGATAGGATGGAGGTTCATCTTTTTACGGGAAGGACTTTTAACAGAAATGTTGGTGCATTTTTGAAAAGGCCATTGTCTTTCTGACTAGACAAAGAAAATAAAAAAGAGAAAAAGTAAAGCAGCCAACACAGTCAAGGACTGCTAGCCGGCAGAACATATTAGAATGGAATTTAATAAGATTTGATAGACTTGCATTGATCTTCCATCAAGATAGTTTCTTTAAAATTTTTTTGCATGTATGTCTCTCTGTGTGTTTTTCTGTGTGTGCATCTGTGCGTATCAGAGATTACTGTGTATGCCTGTGGATGCCCAAGGGTGACTTCGAGAATCATCCTGGATTTCTATTATCTTCTCTTCACTTTGTTCTGGAATTTCCTAGGCTCTGCCTTCCAGAGCCAGAAGTATCGTCAGCTGCCATTTCTGCCTGGGGTTTTTACTTGGGATCCAGGATCCAAACCCAGGACCTTCTGCTTGCAAGGCAGAGTTTAACCCCTGATTCAGTTCTCCAGCTAGCTCCCTTCTAAGTATTTTCTAGATAATTAATTTTGTAGTGTCAGACTGTAATTGGACCAGGAACCTTTTGTATGCTAGGCAGGAGTGATATCTTTGATTAAATTCTCAGTCCTAGTTGATCTTTCTTGTTTGTTTTTATGAGGCAATGAGTGTCCTATTGTATAACCTGGAAATCTCAATTCTTCTGCCTCAGTCCTCTGAACACTGGGGTGACCAAGCCTGGCTCCTTCTAGGTATTCGTGTTGCTTTAAGCAGCCCTACTGCTCAGAGCTGTGTCCCTTAGTGAACAATGATGCCCTGGGTGACAGATTGTGGAATTTCCTATTCAATTCCCTTTGACATTTTTAATTAAAAAAATTCTTTGTGTGTGTGTGTGTGTGTACATTTGTGTATTTGCATGTGTGTGGGTGTATTTGTATGTGCAAGGATGTACATATTTGCATGTGTGTATGTCTGATGTTTTCCTCCATCCCTCTCCACTTTGTTTATTGAGGCAGGGTTTCTCAATTGGACCTGAAGCTTGCTGATGATTGGTTAGTCAAAATAGTTAATTTGCCCATGGGATTCTCTGTTTTCAGCTTCTGAGTCCGGGGATTACAGGAGGCCTCCATGTCTGCCTAGCTTTTATGTGGGTTTTGTGAATCCTAACTCTAGTCCTCACTCTTGAAGGTCAAGTGCTCTGTCTATTGGGCTGTCTCTCCAACCTGGAAAAAAAATTCTTAAGAGAATATAAAGGTAGGGGCCCAATAAGTTTCTCCATGATGACCAATTACCACTTTTGAAAACAGAGTATTAAGTTTTTAAAAGTTATTCTGAATGTAGTTTCGCTCCAACCACCCAGAAATGAATGAACTCTTGATTCAGTTCTTCTCTTACCTGATACACTCCACAGACTCTGGTCTTGATTTCAGATCCTGGTCTTTGGCTGCCACTCCAAAATGAATCGGAAAGAGACCCCCGAGAATAATGTCTCCCTTCTTCTGGGCTCGCTGGTCAGGCCCGTAGGCAGAGGCATACCAGGCAAGAGCCAAGAGGACCAAACAGCAGCTGTAAGATGCCATGGCTCTGCTTCTCTCCAGGGGAGAGGCAAGGGTGCTGGTGGACCAGGGGGCCTCACAACTTTGCCCCTTGGTGCTGTTCACGCCCTGTGGTGGGGACACATGTCTATACGGTGGTTAACAACAGAATGGAAATCATGGTGTTTACATCTCCAGTTGTGCCTTCCGCATTGCAGATGTGTAAGGCGGGTGCTTCTTGAGGCCACATCATGCAGATAATGCCTGCGATGCTTTCTAAAAGAAAAGAGAGACAAAGTGGAGGCAACCGAATCTACATCTCATTCAGATGACAGAGGTAGCTCAGAAGTTCCATTTAGAGAGTGTGGAAGGAACAAATTGGAAGGCTTGTCTTAGAGTCACAGTTTTATGTTAGGTTAGTGCAAAACGAATTGCAGCTTTGGACCATGAAGGTTACATCCTTGTAATTAGGCTCAAGCACATCTTTACTGTTCAAGATAAGAGCCAGTACAACCAACACATTTCTACCAAGGAGAAATATTTTCATTTATTCCCATAGCATAAAAATCTATGCTTTGGGTTTCATTGAATTTTTGAAAAGGATTTTCTGTGTCCTGCTGGTTGTGGAAATATTTTCCCTGCAAAAATAAGATGTTGGATGATGTGGCAGTTGGTTGGCGAGAGATCAGGTGAATATGACAGATAGAGAACATTTCCTAACCAATTAGTTCAGCTTTTGAAACATTGATTCTGTGAAGTGTCCTGTCCTTTGTTATGGAGAATGGGTCCCTTTCTGTTGGCCAAACTGGCTGCAGATTTTTGCATTTTCAGAACATCTTGTCAATTTTCTGAGCATACTTCTCAGATGAAATGGGCTTGTCAGAGCCATAGTAGTGATCTTATGCTTAAGGGGAACAAGAGAAAGGGCTTATGGAAATGCCACTGGGTCCTTATATGTCATCGGAGAGGAGGACCGAGTGGAGAGTTAGGTGTACACAATAAAGGACTCTCTGGGAATTGGGGGGGAGGCACTGGGGGAAGGGGGGGAGGAGGGGGGAGGGAGGGAACTGGTAAAAAATTTTAAAATGTATAATTAAATTTTTAATAAAAAAAAAGAAATGGGCTTGTCAGGATTCAGAAAGCTGTAGTGAATCAGACTGGCAGCAGACTGTGACTTATTTATTTATTTATTTTCACGCAAGTTGCAAGTTTGGTTTTTGGAAGTGCTTTAGAACTTCTTAGACCAATCACTGAGTTGGTCATTGCCAATTGTCATATAAAATATACCTTTCATCATATGTCATAATCAGATGGAGAAGTGGTGGGAGAAACAGTCTGTTCAGTGAATAATGCTGGCAAGTTGGATAAACATGTGTAGAAAAAAATGAAACTAGATCCCTATCTCTCACCTATCTCAGTAACTTTAATGTAAGACCTGAAATTCTGAAATGTATAGAGAAAAAATATGGAAACATTTCAAGGTATTGGTATAGATAAGTACTTTGTGATTAGGACTCAAGTCACTTGGGAAATATCAACAATTGGCAAATGGAATTTTTGTGAAATTATAAAGTATCTGTACAGCAAAGGGAACAACTTCTTGAGAGGAGAGAGAGCCCAGAGAATGGAGAAGATCTTTGCTACTTATGCATTTGACAAGTCCCTTCTAGCCTCCTTCTTGCTTTGAGCTTCACCCTCAGACCTACTAAACTTCTGGTTTTTAAACACCCAGACCTTTCATATGCTGGACCTTTTCCTTGGTCCTTCTAGCCTAAACTTTGCTTAGAAAACATTTATTTCTCGCTCAGTTTTTATTTAGTGTAATTAAATTAGCTAATTGTGTGTAGGTGTGTTTGTACGACTGTGATTATGTGTGTGTCTGGAGGCTCAGAAGTGATTTGAGGAATCATCCCAGGTTGCTGTACCTCCTTATTGCTTTGCTCTGGCGTATCCCAGGCTCTACCTTCCAGGACTGGGATTGCAGGCTGTCACTGTATCTGCCTGTCATTTTTAATATGGAATCTGGTAATCCAAACTCAGGTCCTGTTGTTTGTGAGGCAAAAGCTTTAACCCCTGAGTCATTTCCCCAGCCCCGCTTATATGACTTAAAGGTATTCGTTGAACATCAGGTTAGGAAGATCTACCTGTAAGAACATAAACTCTTAAATATTGGGTCTTAGAGTTCCTCTCTTGGAAGATTCACCATACTTACTATGCTTATATGTATAACTGATTCCAGAGCCCAAGTTCATTATCGCTGTTCTTTGCCCTCCTTAGGAGAGTTCAGCAGTCATTCCAGCCAAGGGCACCAGTCCTCACATGAAAGGAGCAACAAGAGACACTCAACTTCCCTGGCATTATATCCACAACTACCTTAGATATATAGGTGCATGATTATACATTCATGCAATTCTTGATTAATTCAAAACGTATATTTCTGGGTTCTTTTTGTTGCTAGACATCAGGGTCTGTAAGATAGGAGAGAAAGTTTAAATTCTTGTCTTCAAGGTGCTCATGGTTTAAAAGGAGAGTGAAACCTGCATTAAAATTGCAGTAATGCTAATATTATATAGAGGCTGGAACTAAGGGCTGAGAAGTATGGGGACAGGTGGGATAGTGATGCTTCCTTCCACTAGTCAAGGAGAGGAATTTAAGTCAAGGTCACCACTGGTAATTTCATGAGGGCAGGAACTGGCTCTTCCTCACTGTGTAGACAAGCAGCAAGCTAGTGTCTAAAATTTAGTAGCTGTGTCACAAATACTTGCTGAATGGATGATGAAGGGTAATCAGTACAGACCTGGGCTTTGAGGGGAATTTTCCAGACAGAATAGAGAGTCATCCCATGAGACACAAAGTTTCATTGGCAGATTCATCACCATCATGGTATATCCATAGCACCAAGCATGGAACCTGGTACCGAATGGATGCTCTAAAAATATAAAACTGGCCTTGGACCAAGAGTAGGTCTATGACTTTTGTAAGTTCCAGAGTGAAAATCAAGTCAAGGAGAACAGTAAGAATGTCAGTCATCTGTACTGCGACCTTTCACTGTTTACCGGACTAAAAGCCTTCTCATAGTCATCTCTTCAATTCAACAGTTCTAGAAACTGTGCAACTCTCTGGCTCTTTGCTCAAATAAAGGAAACTGAGGCACAGACCTTCTGAATATAAACTCCCAGTATACTAATGGAATGATGGCAAGCTCCAAACCAAATTTCTCAATTCCTGGATTTCAGAAACAAAAATTGTAGAAAAAACTCCTGGGAAAAAAAAAACAGTGTTGACAAAACCAAATTCTAGTGGAGGTCATTTATCTCTGTCAGCTGAGGACACCGATTCATCTCTGGTTTGCGCTGATTATGCAGGTGCACTAGTCTGGGTTTATAAAAGGCCCATCTTTTTCTATCTTACTCAATATCAATAAAAGTCGTGTCAGAGCATGATATACTCAGTAGGGGGTTGAAACCACCATTGCAGAAATGATATAAAGTATATGTCTTAAAAAGGGTGAAAAAGGAAAAATACAAAAAAAGTTCAATTACTAATCACCTCGTCCTTTGTACCTGGCTCTGGTTACAACTTTCTTTAGCTCTTGCTGAGAACATGTTCATGATGAGGGTTTCTGTAGGAGCCTAGTGCACAGTTGTCTGAGAATTAGGGAGGGTTATCTTATCTTCCATCATTGATGCAACCATCCCCCATCAATGTGACCGTCCCTAGTTCTAGGTTAAATTTCTTTCTGTATTTAGGCAAGACATCTTGTTTTACAATGAGGGCCCTCTTTCAGCACTGGGGGGAGCTCAAACTGCTGGGTCATATTCGGCCACCTCCCTCAATTCCGGCTTGTCCGCCAGCCCGCTGCGCAGGTGCTGATCCTCCATCTCCTTAACAACAGGTGTGACTTTCAGAGAGTCCATGCCTCATTTAGCCCTGGTAATGGCTTAATTGAGTTGGAAAAATGCAAGGACAGGAGCGTGATAAAAACCAGCTGAGCTGGGTTCCTGTTAGTCATTGGAAAAAAGCTATGGGGGAGGAGGGAAGGGAGGGAAGAGAATGAACAGGAGCGGGGAGGGGCAGCTTGGGCCACAGGAGCAAAGAGGAGAAAAAGATTCCCCGACGCAGCAGATGGAGAGAGGCAGGGGAGACGCTGGCAGGTATCAATGCTGCTCTGCAGACACCTTGAGGGCAGGTGCCCAGCCCCGCCCGGAAGGGGCACACGTGACGATGGAGTGCGCGTATGCATCTGCGGTGTGCCCACGACATGACAGGAGCTGTGTGGGGGAGCTTCTAATGTTCTTAATTAAACAGAAACAGGAAAAAGAAAAAGATGGATATTGAGGGCTGAGAAAATTCAGGGCTGAAACCAGATGCCCCCTCTGCACCAGAATTTCCTGAGTTGAAAATGTGGGCCTGGCTACTCCTAGTAACCTGTGCTCCTGACAGATGGGAGCCAGGGGCTGCGGTCACAGACCGGAAGTTAAGAAGTTTCTTACTTGGCACGTTTCTCTTCATGCTGAAGGGAGCCCTGCCGATGGGCTTAATGAAACAGTTCATTTGAACAACAAAGACAATCAATGCATATATTTATAAAGAAACACACCATAGCCCTCAAGCCCAACAGGAAAGAAATGTTTCTGTGGAACAGCACCATGGGATTGCCTTCCAAACCACTGGGGTTCCCACCACCTTAGAGGGCAGCATTGCTCAGTCTGGAGTCCCAACACATGCCACTATATCCTATTATTAAACAAGTTTGGTTACTGATGTACATTTTGTTACAAGGCACATGTACCTCCCGATGACTCTAAAAAGTCGTGGAGAAAAGATCACGGCTTAGTATCCATGGGCATCCTTTCCCTACTATGACAATGCGAAACATGGGCTTGAAGTGTCAACCTTCAAGCCCAAGATCTGGAACCTGGAGTTCTCCTGAGCTCCCTGGATGTACTTCTGCTTAGGGACCCATGTCTTCCCCTCCTTCAGTGGACATCATGCCCTTTGCTAACGGCAGTCATGAATTCCCAAAGGGCAATAGTGGGCAAGAAGGAGGTAAGTAGGTGAATACTGATGCTTTCTGGCACGTCAGGCATAAGTTTCTGTTCCCTTCTGCTTCTTAGGAATGCTTGTGCTGCACTGTCTTCTGCAAGAGTCTTTCTCCAACTGTCTGCAGCTCCTGGATTGCACGTGGGGCATGGAGTAGCTGTCTGAACAACAACAACAACAACAACAGCAACAAAGATGAAAGAACCGGACTTGCAGTGTTGCTGTGATTGTTAAATATTCCCCACAGTGGTCAATGATCTGACAGGATCCAGGCATTTGGAATGATGTGGCTGGCATCAGAAATACCCTGGCCAATGACAATTTTCAGTGGTTTAAAACCAACTTGGAATGCTGGGGAGATGACTCAGGGGTTAAAGCCTTTGCCTTATAAGCAAAAGGACCTGAATTTAGATTCCCAGATCCCACGTAAAAACGCAGGGCAGATATGACAGCAGCCTACAATTCTAGCCCTGGAAGTAGGAGTCTGGGAAACTCCACAGCACAATAATAAGTAGGTAGAACAATCCAATATGATTCTCTAATATCACCTTTCACAGGCACAATACCCAAATGCCCTCTTGCACATACACACACACACACACACACACACACACACACACACACACACACTACAAGAAAAAATTACAAAATCCTAGGTGTTTAGCCATCGACTCTCAAGGGCCAGCAGGATACCTGGCATGCACAAGGGCATGAGTTCAACCACAAACCAATGAAATAACTAAAATGAAAAGGAAGCAGCTCAGCAGAAGCCTGCTGTATAGCATGTCGCTGGTATATGTCTTTCAGTACATGAACATGCTACCTGTCTTTGGAAAAACTGGCCCAACTTCCTTTGCTAACATTATAAACTCTTATCACCTCCCATTTCCTTTTTTTGCTTTGATAACTAAGAAGCTGCAAATTCAATTTGCAGCCCAACATCTTGCTAAGATGTGGAAGCAAAAGCTGCATTGTATTTCCTAGTATCATTCCCGGCATGATTTACGCTCACTGCTGTCATTTTACCTCAATTTCCTCACTCCATTAGATCCTTCTTTTCCATAAACAGTGACAAGGACATAAATACAAAGCAATGGCCTAAATCTGGAGTTTTGCTAAGTGTCCTCATTAGTAGGAAGAAGTCTAGGAAAAAAGTCATCCTTTCTCATTAACGGAGTGAATGGATTTAAGCAGACTGTCTTGTCACACCATAGATCTAATGTAAAAGTTCAGAGGCAGAAGAAACCTGGAGAGCTGATCTGGTTTACAGTGAAACTGTTTTGACACCCACATGCTTGAATGGTGGTGTCAATTTCTATCATCAACAGGAGTTGCCATTCACAACCTTCTCAAGAGAAAGTATTTTCTTTTAATATAGCTTAAAATCCACTTATATGGAATTTGTTTTCATTTTAATTGGGCTGCAAGTATACACCATTGGATTAATCAGGATTCTTTTGATGATCACTGCCTGGCTCATTTTATTTTTTTATTAAGTTATTTTTTATAATGAATCTAAGTAATCTCTCCCTCATGTGCCTTTAAGTAGCCTTAATAAGCTCATTCACACACACACACACACACACACACACACACACACGACTAATGCAACTATTATCCCAAACTAAGATCATCGGTAGCAACCTGCCTGAAGTGTCTTTTTCCATCAGTTCTGCTTCTTCCTGCCAATTAGGCCTTCACCCTGCACCACTCCTTGCTTCCCTCCATCCCATGCTTTTTTAAAATTTTTTAAAAATTATTATTTATTCAATTGTGCATGTATGCGTGTGTGTGTGTGTGTGTGTGTGTGTGTGTGTGTGTGTGTGTGTGTGTAGAACCACGGACGAATTCGGGAACCGCCATGGATGCCTCCACCTCCTCCTTGTTTATTCTGCCCCAGGATTCACAGGCTCCTGCCCTACCAGGACCAGAAACACAGGCCGCCCCCACTTCTGCCCGGCATCTATACGTGGGGTCTAGGATCTGAACTCAGGACCTTCCACCTGCAAGGCAGAGGCTTAACCCCTGAGCCACCTCTCCAACCCCCCAATGCTTTTTTTTAAAGCTAAGGCAATACATACCTAAGTGTTAAGAGTGGTGAGATTGCTCATGTTGATGGAATTCTGGACTTTTCCCTGGTTTCATTGGTGAAATGAAAAGAAATAAACATATGTTTCTGCTTTAGTTGTCTCGTAGTGGGAGCTGGACCAGCATGCCTGCTGAGCATGACCTCTCCATCATTGAGCTACATCCCAACCTGTCTTACTTTAGAAGACAAAAATGATGTACTGTAAAATATAATGAAAAGAATGGTATAGCCTTTGAAATGTATTTAAACATATGCTATGGATACATCTTCACAGCTTTCTTTCATTTGAGTTTTCCTGTCTTTTATTTGAGTGTCTCTCTCTTTTCCTCCTTATTTTTCTCTCTTAAAATTAAACTTTTTAAGTATTTTATTAATTTATTTGAGAGAGAGGGAGAGTAAGTTTGAGACAGAGATAGAGAGGTTGAGAGAAAGACAGAGAGAGGACACGGCGCCATGGTGGAGGTCAGAGAACAACTTTTGGAAGTCAGTTTTCTCCTTCCAGCATTCAGGGAGTCATTCAGGTTGCTAAAGTTGTGAACCAGCACCTTAACTGATTGAGTTCTCTTGCCAGTCCCAAAATAAGCTTTTAATTGACATGTGCGCAAATCATAACCGAATTTTCACAGTGCAAATACATTCCTTTAACTAGCTCTCAGGTCAAGAAAGACAATCAGAACCTTAGAGGCCCTACCTCAGCTTCCCCAGTCATTCTGCTCTCTGAGGGGTAAGTAGCTGACCTCCACCATCAGATTAGCTTCCCCTGCTTTGAACTTGATAAAGACAGATTTATGCATTCTATAGTGTTTACCTCACTTGTCAGACAAACACTCTGCCAGCCAGTTCCACCATGCCAGCTGTGTATTATAATCTTTTGTGTATAGTTTCTTTTATCTAATGTTATGTTTGAAAGATTCAACCCCATGGTTAGATGTATCCAGCCTGCCTTTCTTCTCCATTGCATGATGCAGTCATGTGTCACTTAACAATGGGGATATGTCCTGAAAAATATGATGTCAGGTGATTATGAATATCACGGGGCACTTACACAAACCTAGATTGTGTAGGTTAGTCACTCAATGTGGCTTCTGTCTGCACTCCAGAAACAAGAGGGGTGTGAGCCTGGGAATATGCTCTAAAATAACAATAAAGTATAGTGCAGCAAAGAATAAAGAATTACAGTTTCTTATTATCTCTAAGGGTTTTATTTGTTGTTTTTAACAGTAGACACTATACTTTTATGCCACTGGCAGAAAGAAGGCTGTTTATATCAGTATGATCCAAATGCAAGAGGAATGCATTGCACCATGATATTATGACGACTGTGACATCACTGTTAGCATTGAATAGGACAACTGTTGAAAGGACAGCTGTTACAGTCCATGCCACTGATGTGTGACTGTGTTTGTAAATCCTTAGGTCATGCACCACCCATTTTATGGTTAATGCATAGTTTACAGCTTAAATCAACAGTGATGCTTGGTGCACATATACCTAAGAGTTTGTGTATCTTCAAACTTCAGTGTAAAGGTTGTGTACCCGTTTATTTTCTCACTACAGTGTGTGAGAGTTTCTGTCACTGTGTACCTTTTCTCAACATTGATGGTCTTCTTCATTCTAGCTACTTCTTGCTTCCTTTTATCAAAAAATATTTTTTTTAAAGGGGCTGGAGTGATGGCTCAGGGGATAAAGCTTTTGCCTCAAAAGCAGAAGGGCCTGAGTTTGGATCCCAGAGCTCATGTAAAAATGCCAAGCAGACATGACAGAGGCCTGCACTTCTGTCCCTGGATGGCAGAGCCTGAGAACCCCCAGAGCAAAGTACTAAGGAGGTTGAACAAGCCACGATGAAGGGTGAAGTCACCCTTGGGTTTCCACACACAGTGCCTTCTTCTACAAACACACACACGTGCGCACGCGCGCGCGCACACACACACACACACACACACACACACATACACACACTGACACATACAAAAACAAAAATGTTTTGTTTGAGTATAGGGTACTCAAAGTACTCTGTCTCTGAATAATATCCTTAGTCATTTTATTTAATAGTTTAAATTTTGAGACAAAGTTTCACTAAGTTGCCCAGGCTTATGCAATACTTCTCTGCAATATGCAATGCTCCTATCTTAGTCTTTCCAGAATATAATTCTGTATCACCAGATCCAGCTGACTTTTATTTATTTGTTTTTAATATTTTATTTTTACTCTTTAAAGCTAGCTTACAAAATAAGAGGTTCTCATATGGTATTACCACAGATATTTCCTTTTGGTTGATTCTCCCCACTGTCGCTTCTTCTCCCTGACAAATCTTTTCATGCCCAGTAGCCTTTGTCCATTTCCTTCTGTTGTCTTCCCCACTCCTTCCCTCAAAACCTATTTTTCTACTCTCTTTCTAGTTTCCTGGCCTTTACACATATTCATTTTCACCTGTATATGCATATTTCATAAGTGGAAACTAGAATCTATATATGAGGGAGAGCATATGCTAACTGAATTTCTGGGTTGACTAGCTTAAGATATTTCCAGCCCATGAAGACAAAGGAACAAAATTCAATAGAGAAATAAGGTCTCCATCAAGAAAGACCCTTAATTAGTGAAATATCTGATCCAATCCATGGTCAGTCTCCTTCCTGATCACTGACACATAGAGTGGTTTGAAGCACTGGATGTGTGTTCCCCATTGTGGGGGGGAGGGTAGTGATTAGTAGACAGCCAGATGATGGTCTGGGGGTTCACCCCACCCACTACTGTGCCCTCCTTCTCCTTCAAGCCTTCTCTTATATAAAGGCCTTTCTTTAACAGTTTTTGTACTGTTGGATAGGAGAGGATCTTAACACCCAAATAGAATGCAATCTTGGGCAGTGCAAGAACAGCAAAATGGACAACAACAAATGACTTGAATATAGAACATCAGCAAACCTACAATGTCCACCTGGAACTAGGCCGGCCAAAACTCTCCCCATTCGGAGGCTCAAGAAACTTTGTGGAAGAGGGGGCTGTAAAACTGCAAGAACCTAAAGATGGAGCATTCCTTTGCTGGACAGGTCACTCCACTCAAGATAGGGCAGCTCATGGCAACTCGTGGGACTTGAACTCATCAGACCTGCACAGTGGCAGACATATCATCATGCCCCCATGAACTGGCTCGGATCTCAGGAGAAATAGTTTCAGGCAGTAGGATTCTTAGAGGCAACAGGTCAGACAAAGGTAGGGGAGTAACCATATCAGTGGTCTGCCCAATGAAGGGCCTCTTGGTCTTCCACAGAGGCTTGGACCCCCATGAGAACAGATGATACAGAGGGAATCCCAGGACCCATAGAACCAAAGGACAAAAAAAAATAGGAAGTAGTAGACTGGACCCATGTAAGGAGGGGAGGAAGGGATGAGAGGGAAAGGAGGGAGGAAGGGAGAGGGAAATGAGGGGGCAAGGAGCATGTATATAAAATTACAAATTTAATAAATTTTTTAAAAAAGGTATTTCCAGGGACTGGAGAGGTGGCTTAAGCCTCTGCCTTGCAGGCAGAAGGTCCTGAGTTCGGATCCTAGATCCCATGTATAGACGCCGGGCTTCCCGGGGCGACCTGCGCTTCTGGTCCTGGTAGGGCAGAGCCTGTGAATCCTGGGGCAGAGTAAACAAGGAGGAGGTGGAGGCGTCCATGGTGGTTCCCGAATTCACCCGTGGTTCTACACACACGCGTGCACACGCACACATGCACAATTGAATAAAAATAATAATAAAAAATGTATTTCCAGCCTAACCAATTTCCTGAAAACCTCATGATTCCATTTTCTTTTTTAAATACATTTTTCATTATATGATTTCGTTTTCATTACTTGTCTTCCTTTTATATTGTTATGCTTGCCTGAATTCCTAAAGTATTTGAATATTTTTACTGTTTTAAACTATATAAAAGAATACCATATTATATGTAATCTTCTGATATTTTTTTCATTTAATTTTAAGATTCATCTACATGGTTATTGCTAAATCATGATTTGACTGCTGCATAACATTCTACCATGCAACTATATCATAATATATTCATTCATATTCTCACCGATGAACATTTAGAATTTTTATATAAATAAAATACATATTTCAAAAAATGTATGAAAGGAAAACATTCTCAAATAATCGATTTTACTTCAAAGTCCACATTATGTATTTCCACTAGTGTCTTTGATGTCAGTACTAGGAACCCTCCCTAAACACCATTAAGATTATAAAATTGGTATGTACTCAGTTTCCTTTTAAAATGTGGCATCATATTACATATGTTTATTTCATATGATCCTTGTAAATGCTCCTATACATTTTACATCATTGCTTGATCACTGAACCTTAATTAATGAAAATACTATAAGTTCTTATACTGAATTGCTTAGGAAATAGTAGTGAATAGCATTTAGGATTTTACAATGATCTGAAAATTCCAGGGAGAATATCTATGAAAAATTTAAAAGACTTAACATAGATAAATGCTATTAATTTCCAAATTTCCAAGACACAAGACTATGTATCTCTACTGATTTGTTGCTTTGATTTAAAAATTTTTCCTCCGAAGTTAATTCAAAATCATATCTGTCTCAAATTGCTCCCTGCTTAGTTGCCACTTTAGTAAAAACCCAGAAACAAAACACTCATTCGCTGTAAAAGTTGAGTTGAGTTAATTTGATTTTTCTAGGCCTAAAATGACAAAGTGCATTTTAAATCTTTCTGAAAACTTGGAGCTATTTTGAATTTTTTCCTAGATAATTCTGTAATATTTCATAGACCTTTCATAACTCCTTCATGTCAGCTTCAAGGGAATGCTGACCAATATGGATGTCTTGCTTTGAGATTGACCTCAGACTGAGAGGAACTATGTATCAGCTTTCAGGTCAGGCCTGTGGATTGGCATGGCCAATCCATTAGGCCAATACCACGTTGTTTTTATTACTATGACTTTGTAGTATAGTTTAAGTTTAGTATAGTAATAACCTCCAGCAAAGTTTTTATTACTTAGGATTTTTTTTTTGCTATATGGGTCTTTTCTGTTTTCACGTGAACTTTGAGGGTTTTTTAAATCAATTACTGTGAAGATTGCATTGGAATTTTGATTGAAATTGCATTTTGTAGGATGATTTTTTGCAGGATTAATTTTTTTTTTACAATATTAATTCTACCCAATCCAGGAGCATGGGAAGTCTTTCCACCTTCTGATATCTACTGTAATTTCTTTCTTTAGTGTTTTAAAGTTTTCATTGTACAAGTCTTTCACATCCTTGATTACGTTTATTCCAAAGTATTTCTTTCTTTTCTTTTTTAATTTTTTTAGAGCTATAGTAAGTGGGATTGTTTCTCTCAGGTCTTTCTGACTGTTCAGAAAGAGATGAATTTCTAAGCACATACAACTCACCGGAATTGAATTAGGAAGAACTGAATTACTTAAACAGTCCCATAACAAGTGATAAAATTAAAGCAACCAAAAAAAGCCCAGATGGATTCAGTGTGGAATCTATTAGACATTTGAGAACAACTGACACCACTACTCCTCAAATTATTCCACAAAAGAGAAAAAGGAAGGAATACTTCTAAACTCTTTGTATGACACCAATATTATATTGATCTCAAAACCAAATCAAGACATAACAAAAAAGAAAACTGTGGGCCAATCTCATTGATGAACACAGATACAAAACTCCTCAATAAAATACTAGCAAACCAAATTAAAAAAATATCAAAAGATCATTCACTATGAATGAGATGAGTTTATTTCAAAAACACAAGATTGGTTCAATATATGCAAATCAATAAATGTTAATTCACCATATAAACAGATGCAAAAACAAAAAATCACGTTTCTTTCAATAGAGGCAGAAAATGTCTTTGACTAAATTTAACACCCATTTATAATAAAAGCCCTCAAGACAGCAAAAAAGGAAGGAGCATACATTATATAATAAAGGCCATATACAACAAGCCTATAGCATAAGTCATCCTAAATGGGGAAAAACTTAAAGCATTCCCACTTAGATCAGGAACTAAGCAAGTCCGTCCATTCTCACCACTTCTGTTTAATATTGTACTTAAAATCTTAGCTAGAGCTGTAAGACAAGAGTGGGAGATAAAAAGGATACAAATAGAAAAGAAAGAAATCAAAGTATCCCTATTTGTAGATGGCATGATTCTATGTCTGAGAGACCCCCACAGGTTCCGCCAGGAATCTCTTGGAGCTAATAAATAGATTTAGTAGGGTGGCATGCTACAAAATTAATGTCCAGGATAGTGAGTCTTAAAATGGAATTTTTGAACCAACAGCAGCAATAGCAGCTGCACTTGGAACTTGTTATAAATGTGAATTCTCCCTTCCTGTCCTGACCTTGTGAGTCAGAAACTGTACTTGAACCAGCACCTTGCATGAATCTGATGTACTACAAAGTTTGTTATCTTTTTATCTGCTGTAGTTTGAGGTAGTGTGTTGTTCCAAGATTACCAAAATTGTTTTGAAAATGAATCTTGTCCTCCTAGCACTGTAATTTTTTCCCAAGCATAACCTGCAGAGTAAAGATGTATTTTTTAAGACAGATGTACAAATTTCCTGTCAGAGCCAATTTATTCTTCAGTTTCCTCGAAGTGAAGTCTTTTTCATGCAACGTCTGTTCATACGCTATAAAGCTCACATTCTAGGAAACAGTTCAGAAGCTACTGCTCCACAGCTAGGGTAATTTTCTGAATGTGTAATTTCAGCTAGGTCTGTGAGCTAGAGGAACACAGCCACTGCCCACGGAGGTAACTTCGTGCCTTCTCTCTCAGCCAAAGGGAAGGGACTTACCTATGAGGTTATCTCCCTCTGCCCTTCCCTAGTAGGAACTGGTGAGGTCTGCTTTAAACCTGTCTCATTGCTAAATTCCTTCCTCAAATTTGTAAAGCGATAACTTTTTTTTCTTCATACCTTTTTCGTTGGTCCTAGAAGGGAAGGTACCTGTGGCTTTTAGAAGTTCCCTTTGCAAAACCCCACATCCTCTGGCCTTTGCCTGATCTCCCATGAGCCCTTCCTAGGGGCTATGTGGGGCTACTTTCCAGAATGCTGTGAGTTTTCAGTGAGCTTTCTGCCTGCACCTTGTCTGGATAAGGGTGGTCAGTATCAGCACAGACCACCAGCCATCAGTCTAAGAGTGACCGTGCTATTCAGAGCTCTTCCAGTTTCTCTCCTACTCTTCTTTGAATTAGAATGCCATCTTTTTACTTTTGCTTTCTTCTCTTTCATTTCCCAGAAGTTTTCAAAATCATTTGAAGTCTTCTTCTAATATTTCTGATGAAAAATAAAATCCTAAAGGTTCTTATATTTCTGTTCACCCAGGTTGATTTCATTAAATCAGAGGTCAGTCAACTATGTCCTGTAGGTAGATTGCTTTTAATTTTTTTTCTTTTATTTATTTATGGGGGCCATGTCTGTATGTCACCAAGTGGGAGTGCAAGTCAGAGACACTTTGCAGGAAGTGGTCTTCTCAGACGTGGCAGTAAGTGCTTTCTCCCACTGAGCCATCTTGCTGAATCATTTGTTTGTTTTTGTAAATAACTGTTTTCATTGAAATACATTCACGACTGCTCACTTGCATATGTCTACAGTTGCTCTTGTACTGTAAGAATAGATTGGAGTAATTATGATAAAGGACTGACAAGCTGGGCCCAAAGCCTAAAAACTTATCATTTGTCTCTGTTGCAGTTACTCTGCATTGTTGCCAATAAATTCACGACAAAACCGTCTAAGGGAACAAAGGACTTTATTCTGGTTTACGATAGTCCTGTTACAGTTCCTTGTAGGGCAGTCCATACCAAAACCAAAATCCAAAGGAACTGGCCATACCAAATCCATAGGACTGCTCAGAAGAACAATCCTCACTTGCTAGACCAGCATGTCTAATCAAGTATTCAGAAATATGCCAGCTTTCTCAATCTCAATTGCCTTCTCGTGCATCTCTTCCTTATGTTTTCTTTTTAATGGCTCCTTTGCCAAACACCCAAAGAGAAGGGTCCTTGTGGAGAGATTGGAGGAAAACAGAGAGGATGGGTCTGGTGCCAATGCTCCCCAGCCAAAGTCCACTAGAATGGCGCAGGACCAGGTTGACACAAGAGATGGGAAATAAAGGGACATGGTGCTTGTCACGACCCACTCTGGGCTGGCATGACCCCAGATCTAGCTCTGTACCAGTGCCACTCCTGCTCAATGAATAGGGTTTGTTACCCATGCAGAGGAGGAGTATGGAGTGATGCACAGAGAAGGTGTTAAAAAGGATTTCCAGACCTTTTGACATTGTAATATGATATAATCTATAAATGTGTTGGCCGCATTCCTTGCCCTCCTAGCATGTGTGCAGTCTGCAGGGTGCAGGTTGGACACGTCTGGTAGAGGACTGGGGCTTGTGCCAGGTGGTTTGAGGGAAGACAGTCTTTGCACATGGACAGAAGCAGCGGCAAATCTATTTCGTTAACTGTTCTCTTGAAAGAAGGGAGACTAAATGGAGCTGTAACTAGAATTTGTAAAGTTGCAGCTGTCACCCATCTGAACTAGAATGGGGAGATGAGAAGTCATTCTTATGGTTTGGATCACGTTAATGTGTGTGCATTTAGGCACGATTGCAGAGTGGTCTATTTCTGTATCACAGCCTTGCTTAACACTAATGTTCTACGAAGTCGTAGGGGGTTCAACAGAAAAGCATCAAGGTCTCACCGATAGTCCCTCCTGCCTGATCAAGGTCACCAGGGGTTACAAAATTGTGGGGCAGTGGAATCAGGAAGGACTTTAGAAATATCTAGTTCAAACCTGCCAAGCTTTAGGAGATGGATGTCACACAGCCTGGGAGTGTCACATCTGGTAGCTGCCAGAGCCCCACATTCACTGAACGTTTTCATCTTCTGTCCTGTCCCCCTCCATGTTAGCCTGCATGGCCCTTTGATGCCTCGCTGTCCCCACATCTTTACTGCCTGGATCCCCCTCTTACCCCCCATGACTCTTTCTACAGCTAGATCTACTCTCCCAACCTTCTGACTGCTCCTTTTGCCTAATTCAATCCTTTCCTCCCTTCATGGACTGGCTCGAGAGCCACTTTTCCACAAAACCCTTGCTGAGTCTCAGTGCTGTGTACCCCTCCCTGGAAGTTCTCTTTCAGAGTCTTTCATTCCTTGAAGCCAGGAAGTTGGTCTGTCTGGTCTGTACTATGCATTCAGGACACAGCAGATGCTTAATAATGAATAAATAGCTGCTTTTATCTCAAGCATAGTGGACACTCCATGACTAGCATTATTTTTCTAGTATAAAAGAAAAATTTTTTTTCAAAATCTTTTCTTGGGCTTCAGTGTAAGCTTAGAATATGGTTGCAAGTAAAAAATACAACCATCTGAAGTAAAATTGCTGAGGTGTGGTAAACAGGTGGAGGGTGGATTTGATGATCCTGTTCTGACTTTGCCCTTCCTGTGATGGTTATCTGGACATGTGGGTATGCTGGAAAGGCCAGCACGCCTCTGAGAGCCCTTCACAACCCTGAGCCCACTGGGGAGTCTGGCCCAGAAGAGCAGCAGCCTGGAAACCATCGAGTGTAGTGTCATCTGCACAGCATGAAAAAAAAAAAAAACTTATAGAGGTAGTCCAGATAATTCACATTTGTTTGTTGATGGGAGAAGTCTCGTGTACACGATATTGGTAAACTGTCATGTGTTGTTTAAAGTTACTGAAAATCTTATTCCAGAAGGAAGGGTTTCCCTATCCCACCTATGCCATTTCAGAACTGAACATATAGTTTCAAAATTTTCTCTGAGATCCCTTGCCCAGGGGTGGGTTGCTCCCCTCCCCAGCCCTGGGGGAAAGAGAAAAGAGGATAACATAGCAGCCAGTGTCTTTGAGAGTAAAAGAAGAATACATTGATGAAGTGACAACATTGTGTCCTTGCACACGGCAGGGAAGTAAGGCATTCCCAGATACCTCCCCAAAGCAGACGATTCAGTTACCTCTGATCTCACAGCATAAAAGCGCCTATGGTGGGAACAGCCAGGCAGAAGCCCATTGGCCAGGAGAGGATGCTCTGCTCTGCCAGACTTCTCCATAGGAAACTCCAACTGACTACTTCCTTGGGGCTTCCCTAGACATTTTCTGGTAGATGATTGCAAGATGGAACCTATAAGCTGTATTTTGTCCTTTTACTTGGAAAGCTCACCCAAGGGAACACCCTGCTCTGCCTGGGACCTTCTTGGTGGGGAACTCCAGCTGACTGTCTCCTTGGGGCTTCCACAGTTATTTCTGCTGGGTATTTGTAAAGCCCTGATTTGATGATGTTTTCGTTATCTATCTGTTGCTTCTCTCAATCTGCTATATATAATTTATTCTCTTACGTTTGCTTGCTTTGTACTTAAGAAACTCACTCATTTGAAACTGAAAACATGGCAATCAAAAATCATCTCCATATCATACGGGATAGTGAGTAAGAAAACTAAGAAAACTGAGACTTCTAACAAAAATGCACATGTGTATGTAATTTTACATAATTCACATGTTTCATGTACAGGAAAATCAAAACGAGGAGACTTGCTCAATATGTGCTGAAGTTGAGACTAGAAGACAAGATTTTTTTAATCCTTCATTGAGAATTCTTTCCCTTACACCAAATGCTAATTCCACAGAGAGGCACAGGGCACGGGAGACAGGGTTCAACTTTCTGTTTTAGCAACTGCTAATTGGCAGCATGAGGCACTTGTTGAATTTCTGTTTCATTGTTCTATGATACAGGAATAATAGTGGTAGGTTTGCTGTAAAGGTTATATTCAAATAATGTTTACAAGCATTTAGCATAGAACTTAGACATGGCTAGTGCTCAGTAGCCTTAGCTTTGAATGTGATGATGGGGTGGCAGTGCTCCTTCCTCAGTGCTCCCAGGGCCTTTAGGAATTGAGCTCAGGATGGTGACTTGCTACCTGGTTCCAGAATGTTACTGGCTTAGCACCTCCCCTCCTTTCACGGTCACCTTCAAACAGTGTGCTGTGATAATAAGCCAGGAGAGACAGAAAGCCATGCAAAGCAACCTACTGGATCAGAGACTAGCATAGGTAGATGCTGTTAGTATTCAGTCCATGGGAAGAGGAAGGTGGGGATAACAGTGTGATACTTTCCTACAAGAGGATCATGATAGGTAAAGGAAGTTTCTGATGTTTCTGATGTCTGCATTTTGATGCTGTTAACTAGAAAGCTGTAAAAGTTCTGTATGATACTAAACAGGAAAAGCAAGCAAGAAGGTCCTCAGTAGATTGGCAGGAAGGGACGGATCTCAGGTTTCAAGTGAACATATCTAGGGTCCTTTAGTAATCAGCAGTCCAGCATAATGTTGTAGTGACTTAGATTCCTGCAGTGCTGAAACCTAAAGGAGAGTCCTTTTTGAAGAAGCCTGAAGGAGCGGAAAGCGGACCACCGGAAGGGGTCAGGAGATAGTAATTACAGGCAGGCTCTGCTGATCCTCTTGGGCACCAGACTTTTTTCTGGGCTTTGATCTGTTGGGCAGAATGACTCAGCTGGGCAGCACGTTTGGTAGGTCCCAGATGTCTCTGGCCCGGGGTAGGGAAGTGGGGGTGGAGCTTCATTAGAAGGATGGTTTTAACAGCGGCCACTTTCTACCTTCCTTCCAAGTTGTGGGCACAGGCTAAGATCTCGATCCTCTTGCCCACCCCAGCACCCCCCCCCAGGGATTCTAACTCCTAGGGTCAGGATGGCAGTATGGCATGATGCCCGACCCTGGGAAACAGGGCCACAGCTCCTTTCCCCGCCGTCAGCAGCCCGCATCCGCCCAGGGCCCATGGTGACGGAGCTGAAAGATCGCAGCTCGATTTGCAGCTCCAGCCCAGGCCCTGGCGTCAGCAGGGAGGAGAGGTTGTTTTGGTTTGCAGCATCTAGTTGAAGCAGGGGCCTAATCTGGCCTTGGGCTCCAACCGCCACTGAGCTGGGGTGCCACCTATGTGTCTTCCGCCCCTCACTGTGGCTCCTTTTGTGCCCCTCCGCTGAGACTCAGAGGATCTGAGCCAGGGCCCTAGGTTGATTCAGGGCTTGTCTCCAGCACAGAGACACTTCCGCATGGCGTGGACTGTAATTAGAATCCAATACTTCCAGGGGCTTCGGGGCCTTCTTAGGATAGTTCAGTGCAAACCCCACGTTTCACAAACAGGTTAACTGAGACGCTGAGAGGGAAGGGACTTGCCGAGATCACAAGGCTGTATGTCAGCAGCCTTCAGAGTAGGTTCCCCGCAGGTGGCAAGGAATGGAAACATTACTGTTCTGTATATGTTTCATTTTTGTTAATAAAAGAAAGTAAGTCATAACGAAAGTTCCCTCTTCCCCAAACATCAAGATGTCTCCAGAGAATTTTAAATCTGGGAAGGTATTAAAGTCTTCCAGTTTGGTTCTTCATTTGTTGGGAAAAGCAGAGTAGGAATGCAGAACAGGATTCTGGCTGGTCTGGTCTACTGCCGCAGTTGCTAATACCTGTCTTGCCTTTGCTTTAAGGAAAGATGTGAGGTGTGGGAAATGGCTCAATAGGTAAAAGCATGTGAGTTCTGTCCCTAGAGCCCACATGGTAGGAGAAAAACAAACAACTGACTTCTGAAAGTTGTCTTGTGACCACACATGAGCCGTGCACACCTGGACCTGCTTTATCTCATTCTCCCTCACTGTCTTTCAAATAAGTAAAATAAATAAAAGAATAAAAAGAAACCATGCAGGAAGATTCCCATTCCCATTTCTGAATCTTCCCTGGAGAAAGTGCTATGCCAAGAAGCCAGGGGCTATATATTCACTCCACCCGTGTATACACGGGCTGGTACAGGTAAGTAGATGAGAACGCCAAGGGTCAGAGGTGAAGAGCCTCATTCCAGTCTATGATTTCATTCTGTACAATCTCTTACAAAATAATGCTATTGTTTTTTAAATGTCACTCCACAAAAGGACCAATTTTGCCAGGTCCCAGAAGAAAGTAGTGAGCCAGTTCTCCCTCTCTATGTATTTCTTTGGGGATGGGCTGGACAAGAAGGAGGGAACTGAATAGATGTGAATTTAGGTGTTTACATGGAGACTGTGCAGGTTTAATGGATATAAGTGGAAGTGGGTGACGAGAGTTTAATGGATAAATAAAGGAACAAGTGAGTAGTAGGTAAAAGGCACTGCATATTTGCCAGAGTTGTTTGTTAAGCCTCAGAGCCACTTCATAGATACTGGCCCCACCCATAGGATGAACTGTGGGAGACACAGAAAGGTAAAGAGACTTGGGAAAGTCACACTGCTAATAATGGAGAAAGCGTTTATCATAGATTGCATAGTTCAAGGAGACTTGACAGGTGCACTGGAGATTTATGTTCTGGTTACTGTTGCCACTTTCTTTAGGTCACAGATCACTAAAAATCCTATGTCTTTAATAATTAAAAATTTATTAAATTTGGGTTTCAGTTCCCAAGGATTCAGAACTTCTTCTAAACCTTCTTCTAAATCTCCACCGTGCCCCACTGTGAACAGTCTAGGTGAAGGTTTGCTTTGGGCAATGAGGATGAGGTCCTAGGGTTGTGGGGGACAAGACCTTACATGAGCAATGTCATGCCAAGATGGCAGTTGGAAGAATAGGAATTCTCCATGGAAGGGAGCAAGGGAGAAAGAAAATAAATGGCAGTCTCATATGTCAGTACTGGGTTAGAGAAAACTAAAATGCCTTTCCATTCCAGGACTTACCCAAAAATTTTTGAAAGGATCTCAAATAGCAGAGTCTAGCCTCATAGCCAAGGATGACCTTGAACCTATAATTCTCCTGCCTCTACTTCCCAGTGCAGGGATTACAGGCATGTGTGCTCACATAGTAGCAGTGCTGGGGACTGAACCAAGTGGGGGTTTAGTGCATGCTAGACAAGCACTCTGTCAACTGGGTTGCATAGCCAGACCCTTAAGTATGTCTTTAATCTCTAAGAAGAGGCTCTAGAAAATAAAGCATAGATTCAAGAAGAAAAACAAGGGTCACTGTTGTTTTATGTCCTTTCTTCTGTTTTCCTTAAAGTATTGCATGTCCTTGAGTTACTGTGATTGCCTGATTCATTTGTGGTTAATTGTGTTCATGAAAGATGCTGATTCTTGATCTGGATTACATCTTCTTAATGATAAAGATCTTATATCCTTTGGAGCCTGGAGAAATCACAGCCTCATCCTCACCTGGACTCAAGAGATGGTGAATCACAGACTCGGTTTCTGCGGGGTGGCTACATGAGCTGTCCTCTGAAAATGAATCATGATATCATTCACCTCAGGGTCACTTTGACCTTCCTTCAGGTCTTTTCTACAAAACACACCTGGTACCTGGTCACTTTTCTGGTTCACTGTCACACCCTGAATCTTATCTTATTACCCAAATGACTGGCTTGTAACTAGTCTCTCTGCTTATACTCTTGCTATGAAATAATCCATTTCCCTCACTTCCTATGTAACAGCAATCACTGAAGCATCAGGCAGATCATTGGTAGTTGTACAAAGCAGAAACATGTCTAAACTCTTTGAACTCTTTAGTGTGACATAAATGATCTTCCTCCCAATTTGGAAGGGCTACTTGGTTCCTACCTACACCTGGGACACAACCACTTTGACCCTAATTTTTTTTCTGGAAAGGTCTTCCACTAGCTCTTCTGATGGTCTCCTTCTCTTCTTCCAGGCCTTATCCTCTCTGGATGCCCCTTTATTTTTTCTTTATAACACTTACCTATAATTGCATGCTTTGTAGTATGCAATTTATAATTACAAGGTGTAATTATTTATCCATTTACTAATTATTACCAATTCTCCAATTCCAAGCCCAAACTGAAGCCCTTTGAAGGCAGAAACTTGTCTATCTTGCTTACAGTTGAATATTCATCATGAAGAAGAAATTCTGAAATTTAGTAGGAGCTCAATACATATTTGCTAAATGGATTTTTCACACTTCTGGGTCTTAATTCTTACATACAACTCACCATCAGATCTTGCAGCTGTTGTCTCTTAAATAATCCTCTATTCTTTCCACTTCTCTCTAGTTCTACTATACCTTTAAAGTTAAACTACCACCAGCCCTTGTGAGTCCAGCTTTGAAATTCTCTTACACTGACTGGCTGCTCCTCACATGGGCTCCTCTCTAACCCATTCCTCTCCATGGAGACACATGGCTTTTAACTACAGGCTGCTAATTCCAAAGGTTTTCCTTCCCTTTGCTATAAGGGGCAAGGCCACAGCTGTGGTCTATTTAATTCCCTCTAGTCCCCAATTGCCTTTCTGTGTTCCATACCTCCTGAATTTGTTTCAGATGTGACTATGTCCCATTCTTTCCTATCTGTCACAGATATGCTTATCCTTACTCTTTGAATTTCAACACACATATCAGTTACTTAAGAACCCTTCCCTGAATCCTCCTTGTGTTCTTTGCATCCATCCACACAAAACAGATCCTGCCACATACATGACCTTATAGGATTGTACTTGGGGAAACTGCACTACTAATAATGGACAAATACTTTAAGCGTAGATTGCATAGTTCAATAAGGCATGGCAGGTGCACTGGAGATTTATGTTCTTTATATGTTTTCACTTCTTTAGGTAACAGATGACTAAAAATCCTGTCTTTAATAACTAAAGGTTTACTGAATTTGGGTTTCAGTTCCCAAGTATTCAGAACTTCTTCTGAACAGAAACCCCGCTTTCACTGAGGTCAGAAAAAGTTCTGATTGAAGATTCGTTCCTGAAACTTCTTTACTCCCTGTCTTCTTTGTTAGGCAGGAAGTTTCATGAAGGAGAGCTAGGACTTCCTGGCTGGCTGTCATGCTTGTTATATATAGAACAATGCCAGGCATATAGTAAGCACTCAATAATACATAATAAATGAATGAATGAATTAGTTAAAAAAGAGTAGATGTTCCAGATGGTAAAATTACACCTGTAATATGTGTATGAGTGACTGTAGCTCATTGCTGTGAGGCACGCTTTCAGTTGTCCAATGTTCCCAAAGACTTGCCCACTGACATTGTTCTAACTCATGAAAAAGTGCCAATCTTTATATTAACAGGATTAAAAATGATAGTTGAAATCTATTGGTCACTTTTAAAGTACCAGACTCTGTTAAGTTTCTGAAATTTAGCTCTTCCAACTACTATGAGAAGCATACAATTATTATCTTCATTTTTGCAGATGACTATAGTTTCTTAATCCTTTTTTTCTTTATTATGCATCATGGAAAATCCTGAGCAGCCTTCCAGATGTCAGATTCCACATATATGCTGTCATGGTTTGAAATGTGAGTTGCCCCCCACAGGCTCATGTGTTTCAAACTTTGTTTAACAAAGTCATGGTACCCTTAAGGGGTGGAGTCTTGCTGGAGGAAGATAGTCACAGGGGATGGGCCTTGAGGTGGATTAGCTCCACCCTATTTCATAGAAAGGTCTGCTCTTGCAGGAGGCAGTTTTGAAGCTCTCAGACTCCTTGATGGACGTGACTTAGGTTCCACCAGCTTCTGGCAGCCAGTCATGCCTTTCCTGCTATAATGAACAATTTTCCTTCTGGAGCCATAAACTGAATAAATCTCCCATTCTCCCTTAAGTTTCTTTGAATGGTGTCTCAGTGACAGAGAGGAGTAACTAGTACATACATAGAATATACACAGAATATACATCGAATAACCAGTACATATGTGTATACACACAAAGTTTACAGAATATACATAGAATATATAATTCCATATATGTACACACATATACATGTATAAGCATATAGACATATATACATATAAATGTATGCACATGTGTACATATAAATATTTTTCATTATTTTTAAATTTTTGTATTTATTATTTATTCAATTGTGCATGTATGTATGTGTGCATGTGTGTATATATGCGTGGATATGTATGTATGTGTATGTAGAACCACGGACGAATTCGGGAACCACCATGGACACCTCCATCTCCTCCTTGTTTACTCTGCCACGGGATTCACAGGCTCTGCCCTACCAGGACCGGAAACACAAGCCGCCCCTGCTTCCACCTGACGTCTATACGTGGGGTTTAGGATCCGAACTCAGGACCTTCTGCCTGCAAGGCAGAGGCTTAACCCCTGAGCCACCTCTCCAGCCCCTATTTTTCATTATTTTTAAAAGGTTTTTACTAGGTAGTCCAATTAGCTTAAAACTCACAATCTTCCTATTTTTGCCTTCTGGGTGCTGGAATTATAGGCATTTGCTACAATGCCAGACCCATGATAGATATCTTGAGTTTCTAACCCCCAAAGAACTGCTGAGTAACCAGAAAACTGACCAGATCCTTCTAAAACTTCAAAGTGGCCACCTTAGACTGAGACCATTATTCACCTTACAGCTTTGGCAAGTCACAAATGATGGCGGCTATGACCCATCTGCTCAGCAGCCTGCTCTCACTCCTCTTGCTCATACTTCAGAACTGGGGAAAAGCAGGTAAACTGATGATGAGGTCAAGGGCAAAACAGCCTGGACATGGCAAACCTACAGCTGGAGCACAGCCTCGCCCCATGAGGCTTTGGTGGTGTCATGGATGGATCGTGTCCATGGAAACTGTACCCATCAAGAAATAAGATTAATTTGACAAATATACTTAGATAATGGAGCTTAACATTTGGATAGAGCATGCCAGTTTGCAAAAGAGCTTTCATGTCCCTGACCTAATTTGATTCTCATAACAGCTTATGAAAAGTGGACATTATGAACATCCCATTAGAGATGAGCAAACAGAAGCTCCAAAAAGAGTAAGGACCTCAAGCGACACAGTCCTGGCTCAGTTCCAGAGGTGATAGTCCCTGAGGCTTCTGAAACCCCCCACGTGTACCTCACAGAGACAATGTTAGTCACTTTTGACATTGGTCCTCTCATGACAATTTTGGAGCTATCCAAGAAAACCAGTCATACCTGACTTGGTACCAAAATCTTGTTACTCGGCTTAATGATTACCCATTTACCAGACGTAAATGCTTCCTGGTAACTCTTGACCTATTTTGCCATTCCCTACCAAAGGTGTAAACATTGCCAAAACTGATAATTTCAAAAAGAATAAGCTATGTAAAATAATATAGTCTAATATTATGTCTAATAATATAGTCTAATAATATAGCCTAATATTAGTTGCTTAAAAATCCTTTAATCTTTGCTCTTTTCTACATTGTTGAAAATCTCTATGCTTCATCCATCATGCTTCATTTTTAATGAGAAACAATAGAAAGAGATTTCTTAAGCTAAATGTAGCAAAATAATACAAAATACAAAATAACTGAGTTGTGGATGTAGATCTAGGCTGTCATTTTTCCCTTTTATGTTTTCCTTCACTTGGCTCCCCAACTATTTTTTGAAGTATATGGATGCATTATAGAATATGTACAAAGATTTCCAATGAATTATCTTAAAACAAGGCTGCATTAATTTGTTTTGTTGATTTAAAATAAAGCAACAGATCATTTTATGCCTCTTTCATTCCTTGGTGGTCCAGACCTGCATGTGGCTAACTCCTGAAGTCAGAGGGATACGTTAAAAGTTGGATCCAGTTTTCTCATGAGTCAGTCTCCTTATCCATGAGCTATAATTAGATTTTTTAAATATGTGTGTGTGTGTGAGATGCATATCTGTATTTGCATGTTTGCACCTGCTCATGGGGAAGTGTATGTGCAGATGTGTCTCCGTATATGTGGAGGTCCGAGGCTGATGTTGGGAATCATCTGTGATCATTCTTCCATCTTATTCTTTTTGAGCCTGGGTCTCTAGTTTAGCCCAGAGTGAACTATTAGGGCTGGTCTGGCTAACTAGATTGCTCTGGAGAGTTCCAGGTTCTGCCTTCCAGGGCTAAAATTACTGGTGACTGCTATACCTGTCTGGCATTTTTATGTGAGATGTAGGGATCTGAATTCAGGTCCTTTTGTTTATGTGGCAAGTGATTTAACCACTAAGTCATATCCTCAGCCCTACAGTTAAATCTTGAGTGTTCTCCCAAAGACTCAGAAGCAAAACACTTGGTCCCCAGAGTAGCACTACTGGGAAATGCTGGGAATTTTAAAAGATGGGTTACAGGGGAAGTCTTCAGATCATTGGAGATATGATACTGTGGAGCCCTGATTGTTCTCTTTTGCTTCCTGGCAATGAGGTGAGTGGTTTTGCTCTGTTACAAGCTCCTGCTGTGATGTGCTGCCTCCCAGGGGACCTAAAGTGACAGCCAATCGATCATAGATGGGAAACTCCAAAATCGTGAGCCAAAATAAGCTCCGTAATTAGGTTTGTCTAACCTTTTGATGTTGTGACATATTTTGAACAAAGTTCATGCTTGAGAATCAAGTTACAATAAGAAACCCCTATAAAAACCAAACCCATGCTCATATAAACAACTCAAAAAAAATGCAGACACACACACACACACACACACACACACACACACACACACACACATGACATGAAGTAGGAGGGGAATGTTGAGATGAACAAAGGGGTTGGCTGGAGGGAGAGGTTAACAGGGTTAATTGAAAGGAATATGGCCAAAGTACATTATATGCATATATGAAATTGTAAAGGATAAATACTTTTTTTAAATCACAAAATGTCTTTGAATATTTTAAGTAAATTTATGATTTTGTGTTGGGTTGCATTCATAGCTGTTCTTGCCCATGGACTGTGGGTTCTATATGCCTGCACTATAAAAACACAAGGGGGATTATTTGAGTGGACAATGGGGGGACCAACAGGAAGACCGTTTGGAAGGATGATGGGTGAATGTCAGAGAAATCTATCATTTTGTACTCTCACTAAGAAATTGATTAAAACACAATAAGCACCTAAATAAGAATAGACTCAATCTTTTTGTAAACTGACACTCTCTGTGTTTTGTTATATTGACAGGACTGATTAACACATCATCAGTTATTCAGAGCTGGAGGCAGCCATGTTCAGAAAATAGCAAAGGTGAGGAATAACCCATCCTTCCCCTTACCAGTCCAGAAAACTCTAGTTTACGTCCTTTGCATGTGTGGCATGGATTAGTCTCTCAGTGATGCATTCCACACTCCTGAGGTTAATAAATGACTGAAGAAAAGAGTCATGTATCCTAGGCATTGTGTGACCCTTACTCTAGTCGGTGTGTCCTTTCACACAGGAATTTGCCTAGCCACATGTTCTGTTAGAGGACATGATCTTTCAGTACTTTCATTCCAAGGACTCCTTCGCAGCAATATGAGATTTTATTTGACTAACGTCTAGTTATGCAGATTCCTGTGTAGTTTGCATACAGTGTGAATGGCAGGAGAGGATCTGAATGACAGTGGCCCCTATCTCTGGGGTCAGAGTAGCGACTCTGTACAACCTGTGGTGTTACACGTTCACCCACCCAGCAGGCTCCCTGAGCTTTATGAACAGTCAGAACTTAAAAAGGAAACAACTATCTTGGTTTTCATCCTCTTGCCTGACCCAGGGCCATGCAAGAACAATAGCAAAAAGAATTAGAAGAATCATCTGGATGGAAGACTAGGAAAACTGATTCCTTTCCAATTTGGCATTATTTATCCACACCTTCTACCTCCTTAAGATGCTTTAAGGCTTTTTATTATTTAATATTGAAGCTAGCAGAAAACAAAAACTTCAGCGATTAAAAACAAAAACAAAAACGGGTACTACCATCAAGAAGTCTTCAAATGTGCATGGAAAACAGGGTCATAAAGTTGAAGGAAACTGAAAAAGGCAAGGAGACAGAATCTGGCACAGAGACAGAAGGATGAGGGGAGAGAAAAGCAGCCAGCAGCAGTAACAAAGCCATCCCTTCCCAAGGTTACTTGGGAGTTGCTAGGAAAAAAGTCCAGCTCAGGGTCAAGCGTTGAGCAGGTAAGGAATAGGAACCACAACAGTTAGACGTGGTCACAGGGAAGACATAGGAAGGGCCGTGTCTATTAGAAGCCTAGGCTAGATCCATCAAGAGGTAGCCCTTACCTTTTATCCCAGAATATCTGTGGTTTTCTTTCTGCTGTGATCACAGGTGGCTGATGAAATGAGTGCTAACTGCATGCAGTATTTCTGGTAGGTGTTCTTGACACTGACTTAAATGCCTGTACCCACAGGGAAAAAGAAGACACAGAGTTCTGGATTGCTTGTGGGCAATATATGAACCGTGTGGTGAGGGAGCTACTAAGGAAATAGGTTGCTCATGAAGACAAGGAAGACCAAGGCCCATGACATGTTCAGCCTTGCCCAAAATTCCTATAAGGTTTTGTGCCAATGTCTCTTACAGAGGAGATCTAGAAAAGTGGGTCTCTGAGATGCAAACGGATAACAAAAGCTTGGGAGTGAGGTTAGGAGGAGAAAACAATTACAGGAACCGATCTGAGAGTTTACTTGAAGACAGGAATCCTAGTTGCCATACGATCAGGGGTCTTTTTTTTTTTTTTTTTTTTTTTTTTGGTGGACATGAGCAGTACAGCTGGACAGAAGCCGAGTGTGGTGGTACATGCCTAGAATCATGGCTACATAGGAGGTGGAGAAAGGAAAGCTGAGATTTCAAGACCCAATGAGATGGCTTAGTGGATTCAAAATGTCTTCATGCAAACCTAACAACCTGAATTTGATCTAAGGAGCTAAAATCGTGGATGGAAGGACAATTGTCCTCTGATGTCCACATGTGTGCTGTGGCATGTGGACACCTGCTATCTATCCCTCAGATAAATGAAATATATTTTTTTAAAAGACAGAGTTTGAGGCCAGTTTGGGATACATAGGTGTCATGTTTGAAATGTGAGTTGCTATGGCACCTTTAGGAAGTGGAGCCATGCTAGAGGAAGGCTTGTCACAAGGAGTGGTATTTGAAAGTGGTTAACCCCACCTGACTTCAGTTAGTTGGTCTGATCTTGCATTTTGTAGCTTAGCTCTCTCAGCCTCCATGATGGACGTGACATGAGTCACGTCCAGCTGTTGCCAGCCAGCCGTGCCTTTTCCACCATAAAGGACTGTATCTTCCCTCTGGAGCTGTAACTGCATGAATCTTTCTCTTTTCTCCCCTTAGGTTGTTTGAGCCTCAGTGTTTCTCACAGTGGCACAAAGAATAACTAATACAATAGGTCACACAATGAGAGCCTGCCTCAAAAACAACTATAGCAGCCAGACATACCTGTGAGAGAATCAGGCAGAAAGGTAGAAATTTCATAGAGACAAATTTTGGTGTGGTACAAGGAAGAAATTTCTAACTATTAAAACTGTCCATTAAGGTACTATTTCTAATACATGAGAAAAAATTCTTAGTGCAAATTGGAGCATTCAATAAGAGAATTCCACATGAGTGTGTAAAAATATTTTTAAATGACTGGATGATTAGGTGTATGGGAGGCAGGAGGCATTTGGTTCTGGGCAAATATGGACATGATATCTCCCTGTCCAATGGAAGAATCTGTAGTTTTAAAAACTACCATGAATTCATGTTATCTTTTTTTTCCCCTTTGAAACCTACAGTTCTTTTAACCTTAAGCCTCACACGAGTCAATGAATCACAGAACAGTAGAATAACTTGCCTACAAATTATCTGTTCCAAATACCAGATCAAAACTTCTATGGATAAAATACTTGCTGGTTTCTATTTATCTACACATACAGAGCTATTGGAATCCATCCAGAGATAAGAATTCAACAAACTTCAAGGTAAGCATCTCAGATTTTTATAAATTTGCAAATGTAGACTTAAATGCTTTAATGCAAGTTAGCAAATCAATTGACGAGTCCTAACGCCAAGGATGCAAAGTAAAATAAATGAGTGCCAACTTGGCTGACTTCAGGCAAGTCCCTCCTGCTGTATAGGCTCAGATGGACCTGTGCAGTCAACTGTATGGCTCTTTCCAGCTTCGACCCATTGATGTTAACTGTCAAAGCTAGAAGTAGCTTTCAGACATGAAGTTTCAAAGAACAAAACAGCCCTTGTCAGAGAGTAGACAGCAGCAGTATGGGAGGAGACTGAAGAACATACATCCTCCCAATATCTATCTTTTATTTAGCCACACTGCTTTTAGGTAGAAGATTCCAGACCAGCATGCAGAGTTAGTTTCTGACTCTCCCTGGCTTGGAAGAGCATTGCTTTCTGTCTATCAGGGCAACAACTCCTTAGCCCTGAGCTAATGCCAAAATGTCTTTGGCAGACAGTTGGCTCCTGAAATGAATAAAGTACCTTTAAACCTTGTCTTCTTACATTACCTCCCTTTTCTTCTTGAAAAATAAGTCCAGTTAATGTACTTCATGAGAAACTTGTTAAATCTCTTACTTTTCAAAGCTTGGCTATTTGGCATATTCAGCACCTAAGTGTCTATCTTGGTAGAGGACCATCTCTGTGTGGGACGAACCCTCACAGGCACTGTCCCTTCAGTGGTCTCCTGTTACCTCTTTCCTGGGGTTTTACAGATCTCTCTGTCATTCTCTTGGAGCTAGTGGTGCGATGCAGGCTCAACACACCACCTGCTGACGACTTGGCTTATCTAAGGTTGGCTTTATGCTCTCTCATGAATTGTTTCTGTTATTCTACCATCTCCCTGGTGTTCGTGGCTCCCCCTTCTTCTACAGGTTACAGGGAGGCCATCTCTGACTCCACAGGGGTAATGCTTAAGATCATTTTGTGCAGTACTCCTTTCTCAGTCAGTCATTGGAGTTTTTTGTTCCCTCAATTCTGAACCCACTTTCGGGATGCTCTGAGAAGACAGCATCAGGGCGCGTTTACCAAAGGGATGTGGACCAGGATTCTCTAGAACTTCTTAGAAATGAAAAATTTCAGATTTTCTGACTTAACTCTGAAGAAAAGCTTGGCAATGCATGATTCTTGTACTTGCCTAGGTTGAAAGCAGGGATTAGGTGGTTTTTGGCTAAGTACTCAGAACTATCTAAGTCCTGCCCTTGAGATTTCTGAGGAAAAAGCATATACTGAGAATATGAGATGTCCCCCAAACCACAAAGCCCCCCACAGGACCTTTCTCTCTAGCATGTTAGTCTAAGGAGTTTGAATCTTAAGTCTTCTTCAAGATAACTCAAGGTTACCCTTTTTGATTAAAGATGTGCACTATGTGCTCCAAAATGCATGTGACTCAGCAAAGAAGCAGAGAAGGAGGAAGAACAAGCCATGCACATGTTCAGACAGTTCAGTCATCCTGGACACCTGCTGCCAGGGGAAAAGGTACTTTAACAAAATTCTGCATCCACTCATGGTAGACTCTTGCATTCTCAAAGTTTAATGGAAGAACTTACTGTGATAAAGTGTACCTGTTAAAGAAATCTATGCCAAATGTTGGCATATTGAAAGCCTTTCATTTGAAGTCAGGAACAAGACAAGCATGCACCATTCGTCATTGCTCTTCAGCATTTTTCCAGAGGCTTTAGTCATTTCATAAGGTAACCCGATGATACTAATAATTAAGGTCTTTTAAAAAAGTAAAATGGTAGAATCGATAAAGAATTTAGTAAAGTTGCCAGATATTATACATAGCATATAAAAGTCCCCTAAATTTCTATTAACCATGAATAACAAAAACGCACTCTATGTGAATAGATACTACTTATCATAGTACCTAAAATAATATTTTTAAAGAACGAGACAATTGAAAGTTGTATAAGGATTTTATGGAGAAAAATGCAAATGTTGTGAAAGACATTGAAGAAAGTCTAAATAGGGCTGGGGAAATAACTCAGAGTTTAAAATCTTTGCCTAACAAACCAGATCCCACATAAAAAATGCCTGTTGGATATGGCAGTGGCCTATAATTTCAACCGTGGAAGGTGGCGCTTTAGGTGCAGGAGCAGCAAAATTGAAAAAAAAAATCAACAAACATCAGAGACTCTATATCAACCACCTGGAACCAGGCCAGCCTAATCTCTCCCCATCCTAAAGCTCAGGGAAATTTTCAGAAGAGGGGGTAGTAAGATTTTAAGAGCCTAAAGATGGGGAGGAGCAACATGCAAGATATTCCACACAAATTAAGGCCGAAGTAATCATAATAGGACTTTGCATGACCTGCGCAATGACCAACATGTCATTGGCGCCCTAAAGTCTAGCATGGATCACAGGCACTAGGATCCTTAGAGGCAAGGGATTAACAGCCACAATAGTGTTCCTATACTAAAGGGGAACACAAGAAAGAGCTCTAGGTAATGCTACTGAGTCCTTATACCTCATCAGAGAAGAGGATCCAGAGGGAAGTTTGACATGCACACTAAAGGTTGCTCCAGGAATGGGGGGGCAATGGGAGAAAGGGAGGGAGGGGGAAAAGGACGGGGAAAAGGGAGGAGGGAGCAAGGGGATCCAGGGAGAGGTGGAGGGAGGGAGGGGAATGGGTACCTATCAAGTTTGTATGAGTGGGGGGAAAAAAGCTCAGGAATTAAAGGCCACTGGGTCCTTGTATGTCATCAGAGAGGAGGGCCCAGAGGAAAATCAGACATGCACAAGAAAGGACTCTCTGGGAATGGGGGCGGGAGGCACTGGGGGATGGGGAGGAGAGGGGGTGGGGAGGGGGAGCAGGGGGTACGGGGGGAGGAGGAGGGAGGGAGGGAACTGGTGTAACTAATAAGTTTGTATGAGCTGAAATAATAATAAAAATGTATTAATAAAAAAACTTATATGCCATGAAATTTGATAACACACAATAAATGGATGGATTCCTGAATAAAAAAAAAAAAAAAGCTCAGGAATTAAAAAAAAAACAAAGAGCAAGTAATATTTCTTCAAAGGAAAAAAAGGAAGTGCTAGACAAAAATAAATAAATAAATAAATAGATAAATGAATAAATAAATAAATAAATAAATAAAAATAAGGAGGTAGAGCAATCCATAGACACACACTCAAGTGTCCTCTTGTGTATACACCTAGGCACTCATATGTATGCAGGTGAAGCATAAGAAATAGCTCTCCCAGTGGACGAAGAAGGAGATTCAACATTTAGGATGTCTATTCTTCCCCAATTCAAATATGATTTACCCTCATTCTAATAAGAAATCTTAGCAGGTTTGTGTTTTAGGGCTCTGTGTGGGGTAATATGTTCATAACTACTTTATTCTTAAAAGCTATATGGATAAAGGTAAAGGACAGAGAACAACTGGTATTTCTGGTGAAAAAGCTTGTCCTTCCTGCAGGCAAAACATAGCACTTCACAGGAGTAATTATGACAGTAAATAATGGAGGGAAGACAAACAGTGGAGAGACAGATTTCCAAGTACATGGGACCTTGACAACTGACAGATGGACTGTATGTTGGTGGGCGGAAGGGGAGGCAGTTCAGTAAACTATTGTGAAAACTGGCTGTCCATGTGGAAGCAATGAGTTTGGACTCACTACTCAGGTCATACACTAAAATCAGATGTAAAAGGCTTGAATCTTTACATGCAATTGCCAAAATTCTCTCTCTCCCTCTCCCTCTCTCCCCCTCTCTCTCTGTCTCCCCTCCGCCCCCGCCCCCGTGTGTGTGTGTGTGTGTGTGTGTGTGTGTGTGTGTGTGTGTGTGTGTAGAAGAGGGCACTGTGCATATTTGTAGAGACCCAAGAATGACTTTGGGAATAATACTGGATTGCTTTACCTCCCCATTACTTTGCTCTGTGGTTTCCCAGGTTCTGCTGCCCCGTGTTTTGATATGAGATCTTGGATCTGAACTCAGGTCCCTTTGTTTGCAAAGGAAATGTTTAACCCTTGTACATGTGCCAAGGAGTCTGTGTCAGAATGTTCTTAACATATTTTTATAGCAGAAGGAAACTTTGAGTACCAAATTGCTCCACTGACAGAAGGATAGGTAAGTTTGGTACTCTAATATAGAGAAATTCTATGCAGTACTGGAAATGAATGAGTCACAGCTATAGTTATTTCAATGAAATACTCCCCTAAAATAGTATTTAAAATGAACACATTATGAAGAATGTGAAGACCGTACTCCATTTAAAATATTGCATTAAAATAATGCAATATTAGTCAATGTATTGTTCAAGGATACAGGTGGTTCTGGTACAATGTAATATGCTATTATACTATATGAAATTATATATATATGTATATTCTCTCAAACCTTTCCATTCTATAAAACCATAGATAAAAGTAACAGAGATTAATATTGAGAATTGCTTTTCTATGAAAAAAGAAAAAAATTCCTATGTAACTTTACTATCAGAATATTAATATAAAACCAATAAAATCCTGATTAAACATTAGGACAGCTCAAAATACATTAAATTTCTTCCTGGTCTGGTCTTGAACTTGTTATGTAGTCAAGGATGATCTTGAATTTCTGATCTTCCTGCCATCTCCTTCTGAGAGTTGGAATCACAGGACACACATTAACTGTTTCAGTTTATGCAGTGCTGGGGATTGAACCAAGGAGTTGTGCACTTTACCAAATGAGCTACTACATTCCCGCACCACAGACGTGTTAAATCTAATCGATACTTACTACTACAAATACAAGAATTCGTCTTTTAGAAAAAGGAAAGATAACTACTTTTGTGGTGTCAAGGTCATGCACTCAAAGCTAAGATCATATACATGCAAAACAAAGCACTCTCCCAAGACTCATACCCACTCTCACAACTTCCAGGGAGAAGGTTGAAGGAAGGATTAGAGAAGCTGCCCTAAGAGCACATGTCTGGATGTGAAAAAGCATTTTCAGAGGGAGACCAAAGTGAATTAGTGGGAGAACTTGCAGCAATGGGCTTCCCTACTATGACCAACTTCATTCTCAACTGTGTGAGTGCTGCACTGCCAGCTGCAGGACTGCAGTGGTTCAGCTTATGGGTTAGGAAACACCTTTAACAAACAATGTGACTGCTGGATGCACTGTTTGCTTACATATCAATTGCATATGAATTAGTGTGCATTACAACAACACGAGTTGCATCATAACACACCAAACATACAATGCCACAAGACCACAAGGAAAGAGAATGGGAGATGGGAATTCAGGCATGGCTGCTTCTTTACAGAAAGAAACAGGAAAGGTGTGAGCAGAGCACAGAGGTATCCATTTTGTTGCTTTGTGTAGATAAGTAATGTAGAAATTGGCCAAAATGAATATTTTCATATTAAAATTTAAGAAGATATAAAAGAGTGAACAAAAATTGAAGTTAATTTCCTAAGAAAGGGAATTAGAGTATTTTAGATTAAAATAGTATTTCTAAGTGAAAACCACAGAAACAATGCAAGAGAGAGATAGAGACAGAGATAGAGATAGAGAGATATAGAGAAAGGGGCAAAGGCAGAGAGAGAGACAGAGGCAGAAAGACATATAAGGTCATCCGAAAAGGGTACCACTAAGGGCCCTTGTTTCAATATTATATATATCCACATATACATGACTTTACAGAACTTGGATCATATCAAGCATTCTGGACGGCAAGCTGTTTTTTTCACTGCACATGCATTTATTATCATAAATATATACCATTCAGTTAAATGACTTTATCATATTTCACAGTTGGTATGAATCAAAATTTACCTAGTTAGTCATCTACTTTGGGCATTTAACACTTTATTTTCTTTTTATCGTGTGTGTGTGTGTGTGTGTGTGTGTGTGTGTGTGTCCATATCCTGTATGTATCAGATGACACTGTGTGTGCCTGTGGAGGGTGACTTTGGGGATCATCCTGAATTGCTCTAACTCCTCTTTGCTTTACTACGGGATTTCCCAGAACCAAAAGTGCAGACCATTGCCATTTCTGCCTGGGATCTGGGGATCTGAACTCAGGTCCTTTTGCTCTCTAGCCCAGGATTCATTTTAAGCATTGGATAAACTGTTTGAGCTCATTGGTACTGGTGGGAAGGTGGAGTCAGGGATAATTCGTTCTTCATAAAAATAAGTCTCGTGTGTGTGTGTGTGTGTGTGTGTGTGTGTGTGTGTGTATGTGTGTGTGTGTGTGTGTTTAAATCAATGTTTTGTATTGAAGGGCTGCTAGTGGTATCTTGTTCAGTTCCTTATCTGAGGCTAAACTGTGTATGACTTATCATGCAGTGCTGGACTCAGTGTTCCATGTCACTCACTCTCAGGAGTCTGAGTGGTAAGACTTGTTTGAAAAAGATGTTAAGAAACACTTAGTGGGAGTCCAGATCAAAGGTTTAAACAGATAGGCAAAGGATTCCTGATTAAAGTGGCCAGGAGTGAAACGAGAAGCAGATCTGGGGCCTCCACAGATGTAGGAATGGGAAGGGGAAGGGAGTGAAGGAGGCTGCCAGAGACATGATCCAAGTGAAGAGAGAAGCTGAAGAAGGCATAGAAGAGCAGGAGAAAAAGGAGAAGGAAGACCTTTCTAAAGACCCTCTCAGAGCCGGAGGAAGGGGTAGCAATGAGAAGGAAAAGAGGAGTCAACAACACAAGGCAGCTGGGGGGCTGGAGAGGTGTCTCAGGGGTTAAGCCTCTGCCTTGCAGGCAGAAGATCCTGAGTTCGGATCCTAGACCTCACGTATAGACACCGGGCGGAAGCGGGGGCGGCCTGCGTTTCTGGTCCTGGTAGGGCGGAGCCTGTGAACCCCGGGGCAGAATAAACAAGGAGGAGGTGGAGGCGTCCATGGTGGTTCCCGAATTCTCCCGTGCTTCTACACACACACACATACACACACACACACACACACACACGCACAATTGAATGAATACTAAAAACAAAACAAACAAAACAATACAAGGCAGTTGGGAGACAGCCTAGGCAGGAACCCAAAGCACACAGGGCAAAGGGGAAAACTAATGAAGCCAGCATTAAGGTAAAAAATCATTCAAGACAATGAAAAGCTAGAATCAGTATCTATAAAAATGTGTGGCTATGGGAGACATCATAAGCATGCAGTAGGAACTCTGGTGATGAGACTAATGGTCAATTTTTTTGGGGGTCTTTCTTGTTTTTGCATATGTAGCCCAGGATGGCCTGGAACTATTTGCATAGCTCAGATTGGTCTTGAATTTCAGATCCTTCTGTTTCATCCTTTTTGAGTGCCAGATTACAGGTGTAACCACCATGTCTGACTGAAGATTTCTAATTAAGAGCATAGGGATTTCCTTTACAATGTAAGGATAAATAAAATCGCTACTACTTTAGGGAAATAAATAAAGACTGCTGGCATTTTCCAAATCAGGTAGTAGAAGGCAGTGTGGGTGACAGGGTAGAACAGGAAAAGATGCTATGAACTCCTGACTGGTCACATACGGACATACAGTGCCAGACAGGAGTTCAATTTTTTGTAAATATTTTCAGTATGAATGATGGCTTCCAACCTCAGTTCAGTGGATAGGTGGGGGAAAAATAAATGCATGAATTTTAGTATAAAATGCTAACAGAGGAAATGACTAATGTGGAGATCTGAAGATGCTACATCCAAACTGCCAGGGAGAATGTTGAGAGCTTCCTGTTATACAGCGGGTAAGTTCTGGGTATCTAATGTGATTATAGTTAACAGTATTGTGTGTATATTTGAATTTGCTATGAGAGTAGATTTTTAATGTTCTTCCTACAGATGGGAGCTAGGAGAATGGTATGTTCACTGACTCCATTATGGTTAGTGGATTGATTGCTTTGTAAAACCTCCACTTAAATTTTGTCATTTGCACCCCAAAAAAGCTGAGGGAGACATTTTTCTTGTTAAAATTAATAACTAAAGAAAAGGTTTGAAAAAAGTCAGTATTGGAGGGATGGTTCAGTGAGTAAGTGCTTGCCCCACTAATGTGCATTGTTGGCATGTACACATCTGAGATACCTGTAGCTCTGTCATTTCTCTTTGACTATGTTTTACAATGTCTGGTGGATTTAATCTACAATTTTATATGCCACTGATATTCTTTTTCCACATAGTTTAGAATGACTACTTAGTATCACTGACTCTATGTATCAGACATTAACCATTTGCTTTTGTTGGTCATGCAATCTACTCAAATTTTCTCTAATATTCTGGGTAGTGTTGCTTTAACTTCCTTAATATATAATCTTAGGACTTATTGATAACTTCCTTAACATATAATCTTAGGACTTATTGATGGAGTTTTATTTGCTTAACCCTCATATTTGGGAATTATGAGAGTAAAGGGTAATTTTCTCAGAAATCTTGTTAGTTTTTTTTCTGGAATGAGTGTTTACAGAGGTTTTCTTCTGGAATGAGTTAATTTATTTTTAGTTGCACAGTAAAGTTTGGACAGCTTTTGGAAAACTCATGATGTGTGGATACATGCATTCTTGTGAAAATTTATGTTTTTTATAAGAGAGAAAAAGATCCTTCAAAATAAAATTTGACTATGGGCTTCAGAGTTTTATGAACTGAATTTGAATCCAGGCTGCTACACTTACTGGCCACAAGACTTCAAATAAGTCATTTAACCTTAGTTACTCCCAGTTTCATTAAATGTTTGAGATAACAGTTCCCTTAAATTTTATAGGATTGAACAAAATGATGAATATAAAAAATGATACAGTCCTGGACACATAAACTCTAAATAAACAGTAAATGATATTTATCTGAATAATTTTGCTTCCAAAGCTTTTAAAATAGTGCATGAAATTAGGCATTGAAGTGAACTGAATCAGTCTAGCATACGTACATCAAGGAAAAGCAGCAAGATCACCACACAATTTGTCCATAAGAATGGGTCAAAGCCTTCTGAACAAGATATCAAACTGAATCTGAAACCCATTGGGTGGTGTTAAGGTGACTGGATACTAGAGAAGGTGGTGACGCAGACACACCAACACATACAGAGGGGATTGAAAGTGTATGACGATTCCTAGTTTGGAAATAAGGTTCAGGAACATTACAAAAGGAGCACTGAATGCTGCTTAAGAGGTTGAAAAATATCTCTGAAGGACTACTGAGAAGAAAGACCTCAATAAGAAGAAGAATGGAGGAAAAGAGAGAGAAGGATAAGAAGGTGAAGAAGGAGAAAAGTAAGAGGAAAAGAGAAAGAAGGAGTCAAGAATGTGAAGGTAGGCCCAGCTGCGAGTCATGCAAATATCCACCCTGGCAAGTGATGACCATGGTGCAGTAATGGCATGAATACTATGAGGGTAACCAATCACTTTTTTTAGTTTACTTAATTAGTGTGTGTGTGCGTGCGTGTGTGTGTGTGTGTGTGTGTGTGTGTGTGTGTGTGTGCGCGCGCGCACGCACGGTATGCACCTGTGGAGGCCCAAGGGTGACTTTTGGGAATTATCTTGGATTGCTTCTACCTCTTTTTTACTTTGTTCTGGGATCTCCCCAGCTTTACCTTGCAGAGCCAGTAGTGCAGGCCACCACCATTTGGGATTTAAACTCAGGTCCTTCTGCTTGTGGGGCAGACTCTTAACCCCTAAGCCATTACTCCAGTCCCATCAACCACTTTCTGATTGGACTTAAAGCTTGATTTTAAGCAAGGGATACATACCTGGCATTGTAAACCAAGGCAATAATCAGAAGTCACGGTGGTGAAGTGAGTAGAGAGAGGAAGAAGAGGAAGAAGTGGAGTCAGCAGGGGAGAAGGCAGGAGTGAAGGAGACAGTCTCTACCACCCCAGGTTCCTTCAAATGCTTGAGAAGAGCCCTGCATTGAAGAGCTCCAAATCCAGCCCAAAAGACAAAGTTCTTTATTATGAAAAACATGTACAAGTGATAAACTGTCCTTCAGGAAAAACAGTGCAGCTGGTGTGGTCTGTGAGCTGGTGGAACTGCACAAGCTTCATGAACGTAGCAAGTTTGGGTCAGTCTTTAGACAGCTCAGGATGAGGTAAGAGGAAGCCCCAGATTGTGAGCTTGGCAGAACTGGAAATGCATGCGCAGAACCACCAGATGAAATGGGCAGAACAGTACAGAAAAAAAGCGCTTGGCTTTGGGACCAGGAACAATAGTTTCCACCATGCGCATGGAAAGGTCTAGGATCTCGGTTTTCATCTTGACTCCTTCCCTTCACAGTGTTCTAGGAGATGAAAAAGTAACATAGGGATGACAGGATTGCTCATCCTGTATTCAGGACATGATAGAGGGACCTGTATGCAAAACTTAGTCACTCACTGATGGATTCCGAAGGCCCGTATGGTAGAACGGGAGGACCAATTTCCAAAAGTTCTTAGATGCCAATAATATTTAGAAAGTGATAATGTTATGATAGCACTACTCTTACAAATGAAAACACAGAGTAGAAAGGAAGAGATAGGATTATGATAACATAAAGAAAAATAAAAAAAAAAAGGAAAACTCCAGGAATGAAAGTGGGAAACCAAATAAAGTCAATGTTAGAGCTGATAAAAGTTAAAGGCAAGGCGATCTACATAGGGCAAGGCCACCAATGGGTGGTCCAGAGACAAACATCATCACTGACATCTTTTGGGAATTGTAGGAACTACACACAATTGGAGCCTGACTGAGTTAGCCAGCAATCTACATGTCAATAATGACCCCTAAAGTACCTTAAAATTAGCAAACTCTTTATTAGAAGTTTCCCTTTTTATTAATATTTTAATACATATAAAATTAATTGTTGTTCCTGCTCCCTTGCTCCTTCCCCAATTCTTTTCTACCCTTCCCCCTTCATTGATTGTCCCTCCCACCATCATTACTGTCTGCTTGTGTGGACCACAGGCCTCCTTTTGGGTTGTCTGTACTAGTAGTCTCTGAAGTTGTATAGGTGACCCTTCAGAAGGTAAACCCACAGGTGGGGACACTCCTTATCTAGTACCTGCCTCTGTGATTCCCACTGCATGTAGTTATTTCTCCTGAGATCCTTGCTGGTCCATGGGTGAATACGATACGTCAGCCACTGAGTAACTCTGGTAAGTGTAGGTCTCATTGTGGTGAACTAACAGATGCAGCAGCCCTGATGTGACTTCAGTGACCTGGCTGGCAGTGGACCTCTAACCCGTAGGCTCTTCCAATCTTAGCAGCCCCTCTTCAGCAAGATTCCCTGAGCCTTAGGAAGGGAAGAGATTTGGATGGCCTAAACATTTTAAGGTGGCTTAATTATGGTTTTCTACTTCATTAACCTTCCATTGCAATAGACTGCATCTTGGTTGAGTGTTGAGATAATTTCTTATCAAAGGATATAATGAGAGGTATTTAGATGGTGGTTTTCTATCAGACATTTATGGTTAATGCTAAGATATATTATCCTGTCTCCAGACCTAGTGTTTTGCTTTCTGATATATGCTGTGAAGAGTGCCCTTGGTCACCTGTCTTTAACAGATTTCTGGTTTCTCTGTAACAGAGTTCCAGAAATAGAATTTTCTTGGTTAAAGGCTATGAATATTTAAGACCATTGTGTTTCTAGACAAACTGTTATTTAGTTCTTCTCCATCAGGATTATGTTTATCATTTTAGTGAGCTTGATTAAAAACACTGATTATCTCTTTTTAATGATGCTGTTTTGGAAGCAGGAGAGATGGCTCAATGAGTAATAAGTGCTTTCTGTACAAGCCTAATGACCTAATTCACATAAGGGCCAAAGTGGTGGCGCACATATAATCCCAGCAAGATGAGAGGTGGAAACAGGAGAATGGGCAGGATGCCTGAGGGTAAGTTAGCCTGGAGTCTGCATAGCAACAGAAACAAGGAGGCCTGCCTCAAGGTGCAAGGAGAAAAACAGTTCCTGAAAGTTGTCCTCTGACCTCCACCTGTACTGCATGGCATGAGGTCATCTTTCATGTGTATGTGTTCACATGTGAGTGTGCCTGTGTGCATGCACATTCACTTTGCTATTTTCATTCAGAGAAAGTTGATGTAATTTTAAATTAGCAAATTTTGAATTTGCTATGTATGTGCTTTTCCTCATTTGAAAACTGTTCAGTCTTTTGAAAACTGAAAAAATTAATTTTACAGATTATTTTTTCACTTTTCACTTCCATTTCAATTTAATTATGATGTATATTTATATATTCAAATGTTTATATAACCTGCCAAAATTTTCCATCACAATTTTGTTAAAAGTAGCAGTAAAAAAAGTAAACAGTAAAAAGTAACTTAGAGAGAACTTCCTTCTTTCAAAATATCCACTACTTTCCTTTTTAAGAAACAGTAGTGTTGTAAATTTCCAAATTTACATTTTAACTTTAATTTACAGCTTGACTTAGTGTATTTACATTAGGAAATTTATGTCTTTGAAGAGCTACAGAAATTTCGTTCTCAAACATTTTTATCCTTTGTGTAACGTGGGAGGTAGTTAGGTATGGGGAGAACAGAAGACTATGAGTGAATGGAAGTCATCAGCCTTCACACTGGCTTTGACAAGTGTTCCTACCTTCCAGGACCCTGACACAACAGTACATAAAAAGATGGTAATACCCATCCTAGCCTATCTCCCTCATTCACCTCCTGCCATGCTGATGTTCTGATGATCCATGAGTTAACAGAAGACTGCATATCGATATTGAGGAATTAGCAAGTAATTAATTCACTTGTTCTTATTGACTCATTCTTTTGGTTCTTTCAAGGTACCAGACATTATGCTGGATCATGGGGTCAAATGTTGAGTAATGAGCCTGAACGATGAGCATTAGTTCACATAAGGTTTTTTTTTTTTTTTTACTTTTACAAACATATTGAGTATTCATTTCAGATTCTCTCACTCCCCTCTCCTTCCCATCCTCTTCCTTTCCTTCACCATTCACTCCCACTTCCTCCCACCTTTCTGCCTGTATGCTTTTTTTGACCCCAGGGTTCACTCTGAATTGTCTACTCCTCTGGGGACTCAGGCTTCTGTGGTATGTCAAGTTACTCCTCTTCAGGCCACCTCACTGATATTTATATTTCCCTTCACTCATCCAGTTTTAGACCCAAAGGTTTCCACTGTAAGTTCCCATTCTATGGGTATAATAACTATCTACAGGGCACTTTGATGTACTGTCTTCCTACTTAATAGGTTTCTTGGCTATCTTTCCTATTGATCTATTTCTTCAGTTTAAATCTTATATAAAAATGTTGGGTGGATATTGTGGCAGCCTAAAATTCTGGCCCTGGAAGGAAAAGCCTGGGAAACCCCAGAGCAAAGCAACAAGGAGGTAGAACAATCAAGGATGTCACCTTTGGACCTGCATAGGCACACATATTCAAATGCCCTTTGGCATGTACACACACACACACACACACACACACACACACACACACACACACCACCTTTTTCATCACACTTTTATATCCTTCCTGCTTTTATATCTTTTAAAAATAATTTTTAAAGTTCTTTTCTAGTTTTACAAGCATATTGAGTACTTACCCCACCTTCCTCCTTTCCCTCCTCCCCTCCCTCATCTATTTATCCTACTCCCTCTCACCTCCTGCCTGTCCACTTCTATGGGCCCCAGGGTTCCCTCTGGATTGTCTACTCTTATGAGTGTTCAGGTCTTATTTTTTTTTATGTATGTTATTATATACTAGGCTTCAAAAAAGTCTGCAGTACCATGTGCCTGCTTATGTACTTCTGGGGCATGGATGATATATCAGTGGATATACCATGGAAGAAAGTAGTTCTCCTTCCCACAGTTAGCATTAGCCATCAATATAGTCTCTCAAGGCAATGCCTAGTGAGGTCTTTGCTGTCCATGATGAAATATTGACAGGACCAGTCTTGTGCAGATTTTGCATGTGAAGGTTAACATAGCTACAATGAGTTCATGGGTGAAATATCCTTGTCATACAGAGTTCAGACTTTTTAACCACTGTACTATAGTGCCTCTTAGAAGAGGAGGTGAGAATTGGTGGGTAATTGCATGGTATATTTTGGGAATATTTGTCATTTTTAGTAGTGGAGAAAAAGGTCTCTTGCTCCCCTTGCCACCTTCTCTTCCATCAAAAAAAAAAAAAAATAGCACAAAAGCACATCTGAAATAGTGGCTTTGAGGGTAGGCAGAGGGGTCCCAGGTCACATCTGAGAGAACTCTTGATCTTTTGGACTTGGGAACTGATTTACTGTGACTCAGAACTGTGACATGAGGCTGTCCCAGAGAGGCCCTCTCTGCACAAGCCATCTCTGTTTCTGTGTAATCCAACTGTCTGACACACTCAATAGATGAGTTAAAACTAAAGGCATGTCATTTTTGAATACTAGGAAAGACTGATTCTTGCAACTATCAATGTCTAGGAAGAAAATAAAAGCAAACTTTTTCCAAGGACAAACAGCTCAGTCTCCATATCTCTGAGGCTTGGAACTTTTCTAAGTGCAAAACAGCAGAGAATGAGGAAATATGCTTGCCAGGAGTGCTACCAACAGAAAACATGGAAGAAAGAAGTCTGATAACTCCATTTTCCTCTTTGCTTGTGGTTTTGCTTAGCGAGTGGAAGACTTGTTGACAGAAGAGCAGCTAAAATTAGTTTCCTCTCTGCAGGCATCAGATTACCCTTGCCTCCACCATCCCTGATAAGCACCTTGGAGGAAAACAGGTTTTCGCCTGGGTTCCCAAGGGAAAAATCAATTATAGATTTTTCAAAACTCATAAAAGCAAATTAATTCAGGTTATTTAACTTAAGAAACTTGACTCTTTCTGGTTGTTTTAGTGGAAGGGAAGTCCTTGGAGACTAGGTAAATCGAAGTTATGGACCAGGTACTTAACCAAATACACTAATCATTGTGTAAAGGCCTTTCTATTAAAATCCCACATCCCACCTTTGAAGGAGACATTGCCCTGGCTTTGCAAATAGTAAAGGAGTATCCATTAGTACAAATTGGCACTCAGATAGCCAATGTCTTACCCAAGGCCAGAGACATGGAGAATCTATTTATTTATTCATCATTATTTTGATCTTTTTTTGATTCAGCATTTTACTAAGTAGCTCAGACTGACCTTTGACATGTGATCTTCCTGCCTCCACTTCCTGAATACCGAATCCATTTTTATCCTTGTTATCTTTTATCTGTCCATGGCGGAAGACGATGTGAGTTTTCCTAAGTGGAGGAAAATACTGATTGCTTTGATACCTTAAGTAAATATAATCTCTCAATGCAGCTCATGGGATCCTCTAACCTCCCAGCATTTAGGAGGTGGAGGCAGGAGGATCACATGTCAGACACCGTGTGGGGTGAGGGTACATAAAAAGAGGAGGAGACCGGGTGCTTGCTACTCTGCTGTTGCTCAGGTGGGGCCAAGGGAGCCTCCTGCCACAGTTCTGGACTACAGTATCAAATCCCAAGTCTGCAAATTCTTTCAACAAGTCTTGCACACACACTAAGCAAAATCACAGCCAAAGAGGAAAATGGAGTAAGTTGACTACTTTCTTCCATGTTTTCTTTTGGAAGTCCACTTTTACCAAAATAAGACTGTCCATGGATGAGAATGACCTTATTTTTCCTCATGCACATTTGACCACCTCCCTGGGTTGGCCCTGCCTGATTATATGTGTTCATTTATGTGGCTTCAAGATATGTTGTTTGAACAACTGTATGCAACACTCATCTAATCAGTTAGTTCTCAATGGTATCTATCTATCTATCTATCTATCTATCTATCTATCTATCTATCTATCTATCATCTATCTATTTTTTCTTGCTAATCTTGGCTAGAAAGTGGTGGAAACTTCCTCAAGCTTGTGTGATCTGATAATACACACCTAAACCCCCTTGTGAGCCTGTCCAGCTCTCCAGCATCATGTCCCAATGAGTGCTACCTTGTTCCTCACACCTCAGCTCTTTCACAGGTCTTATAGTTTGAGGTGCTGTTTGGTTTTGTCCTTGTGGTTCATTTCTGCACACAAGTCTGTCTTCTAATGCCTTTTCCTCTTTGTAAGCAGAACATCTCATTTTGGAAGATTCCTTTCAAGTGTCACCTCCTTCATGAACCTTTTCCTGATCTCCCTTGATTGGTAGAATTGATCACTCTATTTTCTTGTGTTTCCTAATGATGCGTGTATAATAGCAAACAAGATGCCTATGACTCCAGCTTAGATGCTTATTACTCCCGCTCTAAAGATGAGGGGATAGTCTACCCAAATGCTGAGACTATGTTTTCCTCATCCATTTTCTCCACAGTATCTAGCATAGTTCTGTGCACATAGATGGTTTACTGCAAAAATTACTGAATGAGAAGATGCAACATATGGATCATAGAATATTAGCAAAATACATCAACTAGAATTGGTCTGAGAACTTCTTTCTTGCTGGATAGCTTATATAGTGCCAAGGAATACTGTAAAAGCTACTGGGGAGAGAAATAATCATAGGTCCCAACTCATGAGATCTGCAAGTTGCAATAAAAATCATCATGGCAACAGGTGATCACCAGTATAATAGTGGCATGAGTATCAAGAAGACAACCAATAGTTTTCTGGTTGAACTCAAGACCCACTTGTCAGAATGGAGCACATTACCATTGCTGTTAATTAGAACAAGAACCTAAAAAAGGGAAGGAAATAGATCAATATGGAAAAAGCAGCCAATGAACCTATAGGTAGGAAGACAGTATGCCAAACTACTCTGCAAATAGCTATTATACCCATAGATTTGAAAAACACAACACTCAGCCTAGAAATCTTCTACAACACAGGTAGAGGATCTCAATACTCTGAAAGGATGCAGGGCAGTAGAAGAGCAATGAAGTGGACAACAATGGCCAGCCATAACGCAGTATACTGGAAACCTAGCAAGGTTCACCCAAAATCAGGCCAACCTAATCTCTCTCCATCCTAAGGGCTTTGGGAGCCGCACAGAAGAGGGATGGGGGGTAAGATTGTAAAAACCTATAGATAGGAAGGTTCAATGTTGGATAAGACATCCCATTCAAGGCAGGACTGCTCCATCCAGGAACTCACTGCTGTGAGACTTGTCCTTACCAGATCTGGATAATGACTGACATACCAACATGCTCCCATAGACTATAAAGGAACTCAAGAGAGATAAGAACATACAGTGGAAATCTTGGGGTCTTAAGTTGGATGACTAAAGGGAAATGCTCCTACCAGTGGGGTGGCCCAAAGAAAGGCAACTTTGTATGCCACAAGAAGCCTGAACTCCCACAAGATTAGACAAGCCAGAGGGAATCTTGGGGTCCATAGAAGCAGACACACAGGAGGGTGTGGGATGGATTGATAAAGGGAAGAGAAGGAAGGGGAGGAAGGGGGAATGGAGGGAAGCAGGGATAAGTACTCAATATGGTTGTAAAATTAGAAAAATAAAATAATAATTAAAAAATTAATGGAAAGAATTTTTTTGAACATGCAGCATACTGTTTGCTAAGAGTATTTCATGCACTGCATTTCAGGATTATATTTACTTACAGCATCAACATAATGGGTAATTTCTATCTTTGTCTTTCCAAAAAAAAAAAAAAGAACCCTAATATGGAGCTTTGAAAAGGTACGTGCAGACTTAGAATAATTACAATTTTTTTAATTCAATTATGTGTTTGTGCATGTGTGTGTGTGTGTGTGTGTGTGTGTAGAACCACGGGCAAATTTGGGAACCACCATGGACCCTTCCACCTCCTTCTTGTTTACTCTGCCCCGGGATTCACAGGCTCCGCCCTACCAGGGCCAGAAACGCAGACTGCCCCCGCTTCCGCCCAGCGTCTATATGTGGGGTCTAGGATCTGAACTCAGGACCTTCTGCCTGCAAGGCAGAGACTTAACCCCTGAGCCACCTCTCCATCCCCAGTAATTACAAATTTTGACACTGTCTTCTCTCCCTACCCCCCACCCCCAAAATACAAGAGCTCACTGTTAGAGTGCAAGGTTGCATGTTCAAAGGGCTGGGATTGATTTCCAGAGAAATTGGAATAGGGAAGGACACAATATCCTTCCAACTAGAGTAGGGCTTAGGAGTAGAGGGAAGCTATCTACAGTCTATCCACTACAGCTGTTATTACCTGGGAAACTGGTGATGTCACTCCATAAGCCAAGTCTGATACCAGAGTTATCCCCATATTTACCTTGTCTATGTGAGTATGGATGATTCACATTTGAACTGCAATGCACACTTTATTGCACACAATAAAGTAAAATGACAAGAAATGAGTTAATCTAAACACTTAATTTAAAAGCAAGAATATAGCAATGGAAAATCATGGCCAATTGAAGACAACACATCTGACCTGTGCTAAAACATTCTTTTCCCAGTTCCAGTAATGACAACTCTGTGTGTGTGTGTGTGTGTGTGTGTGTGTGTGTGTGTGTCTGTCTGTCTGTCTGTCTGTCTGTCTGTCTGTCTGTGTCTGTGTGTATGTGTGTTCATGTTGAATGGCAGTGTTCTATGAAAGATTTTTAGTGACTGACCGGAGGCCAAATATAATTCCTAACTCACAATTCTGGCTTCACCTGGAAGCCAGATATACCTTCACTATCCCTGCCTACCCTGGAATCTCAGCTCAAGGAGATCTGTTTGAGAAAACTCTGGTTTATACATGTCCTCAAAGAGCTTTGGAGAGCATTTCAGTTTGTATTCATAGCTGATACTTTTTACTAACAGCTGCTTCCCCGAAGCATCTCTGAGCACTAGGAAAATGGAGTCGTTGCCTGGATTTTTGTTCTTAGTAACTGGCTAAGCAATCTATGACTATTTGGAATGATTGCTGATGCCTGTTGCCTCCTCTCCATGGCCTCTTGAAGAATCATGCACAACTCCTCAGTCTCAGACTTGTAGCTGGACTATTTCTACTCCTCTGACCCTTTTCCTGCCACACAGTTGGGGCTGTTCTTCATTTTTAACCCTCTCTTCCTCACACCCCACTTTTGAAGGATTAGCTTCTCACCAATTTGAACTTTCTGACATGTGAAATCTGGTTCAAAGTTGTGCCTCATTAAAAAAAAAGAAAGAAAATAAAAGCAAATGTGACTGGAATACTGGAGTATCCTCTAGGTTATTTTAAACGGTTTATCTAGCTTCCATCTAAAGAATCTGTTAATTTAATAAGAATGAGTTTGAGCACTATGCTTAAACCTTCAGACAAAAATAGATTGATAAGTTAAATTTTTTCCTTCGCTTTTCAATGTTTTGGTCTACCATAGAAAAAATCCTGGAAAAGAGTTGACCAGGCTGATGGAGGGCATGATCTAGGCAATATACGTGAATATTCCTAAATACCAGAATTTATTTATTTCCAAATTCTTCTCTACTCAAGGAGTTTGCTCCCCTCTGACTTCTTCCCAGCCTCCTCCACTCCACTCCCTCTTTTGCATCTTCTTCTATCTCTGCCTAGCCATAAAGACTTGCCTCAGAGCCTCTTCACAGGGTCAGTTTCAAATGCACTCCTCCAGAGCACCTCGGAGAGAAAAATCCCAAGCCGGGACCTCCGGGGATCTGAGGAGAGGAGAAAGCGCATCTTTGAAGTGTAGGTGCCAGCACAGTGTTCGCTTCTGGGCCTCCAGAGGATTTCAAGAAACAACTTTCACACATTTCCCTCTGTACCCACTCAATGGGAACTGCACAGAGAAGTTCTAGATTTAGAAAAAGAACAGGTGGGTACGAACTTGTCAGGAAGGCTTGTCCAAAGTGACTTCCTTCCAAAGATTAAGAGAGTGAAGGCAAGTGACAGTCTTCCTTGGTGGGCTCCTTGCTCTGAAAACAGAGATGAAAAAAATCAGAAGGAAGGGGCAGAGCAAGCCCAGTGAGGAGGTGTATGAGTTAGAAAAGAAGGAAGGCATAAGTAGACACAGTACTAGGGCATGCATTGTCTTCAGATACTATGCATTATATTACTTAGTATTTTAAAATCTTGTGCACGTATTATCAACTGAAAAACACACCATTAAAAAGTAAGAATAAAAGACTCCTGTCAGTGTACATTTTTCTCCTCAAGGACCGTGGGGGCTAGTGATTAGGCCTGATGGCATTTTAATGCCCTACCGCTGAACCAAAGCCCCAAGACAGCTGTCTGCTTCAACCGGGAATCTCGTGAGCTCTCAGGGTGTTCCTTGTTTTACCTTTTGCGCACACATGCATCTCCAGAAGCTCCTTCCCTCTGTTAAACACACAGACAAGTTCTTTCCGCCCCCACAGTGTGATGGCAAAAGATGCAACCCATTGCCCCTCTTAGTGAAACCTGACATTCCACCGTCCAGATGACTCCTTGCTCCTGGGGCACCTTGCGCCCCCATCCTCTGTCCCCTACTTCCTACCTGGCGTCCTTGCCCGGGCTCCTTCGCGCGGGGGGCACAGGGAGCACGTCCAGCCTTTCGTCTAGGGTCTCCCGGTAGATGGCTGGATGCTCAGCTGAGGATTGCTCGCGGGTCGCGTTGCGGACGCCAAAGGCACAGTGTGGGAGGAGCGCACTACTAACCTAGAGTTCGCGGCGCCCGCCTTCCTATCCCTCCGCAGCGCTCCCTGCAGACCCTCTGACGGCAAAAGCCGCCAGGCCAGGAGCTCCGCCTCTCACCTGTTTCCGCCTGCCTGCGGTCCCCTGGGGGTCCAGGACTTGGGATCCCCTGGAGCCCGCTGGCAGAACGCGCTCCAATCCCTCTCCCGGAGCTGCTCCCTCCCGGTCTCCTTTAGCCAGGTGGACCTTGAGCCGCCACCTCCAAAGCGCGCGGTGCTGCGGGAGCGCTGCGATGTCCCTCCCTCGGGCCACCTACCCTTCGGGTCTGGTCCCCAGGGACTGCTGCCCTGCACACGAGTCCTCCCGTCTGCGATGCAGCGCACGAAGTTCCCAGCGATTTGGAAGACACCCCCCTCTGCCCATAACTACCCAGGATAAAAGTTTAGGACGTTGGGACTTAAATTGCCGGTCTTTATGCCAAGGACAGGCGTACAAGTTTCTCAGTAAAATAAGTACAATCTTGTGCCTAAATTCTTACTCATTCTGCAACTGCACTTCACCGGTTCTGACTTCCACTGTCAGCTACATATGGGACAAGGGCTTGGGGGTCAGGCCACTCGGGCACACATCTCTCTTGAAGTGCACTTCTTGCTCTTGCTCATCTTTGTCTTCAAGTCCTTACGCTTGAATAAATAGAAAATCAGTTTCTTTGGTAGAAAACCAATTCGTGTTTTTTTCCCATGCTAAAACCTACTTAACTCCTTGAGGTAAACGATTTGCCAGTTTCTATAAAGCCATATAGTCCACCGCAAAGCAAAACCCATAGACCATAATTCCACTCTTGGAAAATTTTCCAGAACAAAATCATGCTAGATACAGGATCATTTATAACGGCCAGCAAAATATTTAAGAGATTTTAGTTGGCTATAAGCACTACCTTGTTGGTGTCCACAGGCAGAATAATTTTGTAATTTAGGACTCAATAATTTTCAGTGGCGGGCTGGAGAGGTGCTCAGGGGTTAAGCCTCTGCCTTGCAGGCGGAAGGTCCTGAGTTCGGATCCTAGACCCCACGTATACACGTAGGGCGGAAGCGGGGGAGGCCTGCGTTTCTGGTCCTGGTAGGGCGGAGCCTGTGAATCCCGGGGCAGAGTAAACAAGGAGGAGGTGGAGGTGTCCATGGCGGTTCCCGAATTCGTCCGTGGTTCTACACACACACATATACATACACACACGCGCGCACACGCATACACGCACAATCGAATAAATAACAAATAATAAAAAATAATAATTTTCAGTGGCTAGTTCACAGCGCATAATTCAAACTTAAGCACAGCCTTCAAGAAAATGTCACTCTGAAGAGAGACATTATTCCCATTTTAAAGATGAAAAAACTGGAGTCCACAGAGGATACATTGTTTGGAGGAGGGCAGCTAGGAAGCAGTTGATCTCGGAAGGTAGTGCTTGGTCAGCGTGGACATAATTCAGGACTTGGTCACTTGGCCAGCATGCTCCTGTGTACAACCGCCAGAAGACATGAGTTTCAGTGCACACACTAAGGACAGTGGATCACTAAGTGAAGAATTGATGCGTTTTTCCAATTCTCTTGCTCTTTGGTATTGGGTAAAGGAAGAAATATTACATTTTAGTGGTATTTATCTTTACACCTCTATAACCTTTGCTAATCTCTACCTCTCCCTCAAGCCTTTGCTAGGCAACCGCTCCTAAGTAGAATTTAATATCATCACTTTTTCTTCTCTATCCTATTATTTCTGGTGTGGTTAATTTCAAATTGATACAGGCTTTCCACTTGCAAGGTGATGGAGTTTCCATCTTAGCTAAATTTCTATAAGTAGTAGAAAAAGGCCATTTAAAGTAACTATCAAAAGAGGCAATAGGAACAGCATTTTTTATTGGAAAAATACTCTCCCAGTCCACGAAGCTGTGAATAGAAGGTATGGTGAAGCCAGTTTAGTTCATAATGAATGGGACTGTTTGTTGTTTTTTGGGTTTTTTTTTTTTTTTGTATACTTTTACAAGGATCTTGAGTGTTTATCCTGGCTTCTCTCCCTCCCCCTCCCTCTCCCTTCCTCCCTTCCCTTCATCATTCTCTCCCATTCCTACCCGCCCTTCCACCTGTATGCTTCTATGGAACCCTGAGTTCACTCTAGCTTGTCTACTCCTTTGGGGGCTCAGGCCTTCCTAGTGTAACAAGTTACCTCTCTTCAAGCCACCCCATTGATGTGCACGTTTCCTTTCACTCATCCGGCTTTAGACCCAAAGATTTTTACTTTAAGTTCCCATTCTATGGGTATAATAACAGCTACCTACAGGGCACTTTGATGTACTGTCTTCCTACTTATAGGTTTCTTGGCTGTCTTCCTTATTGATCTATTTCCTCCCCTTTTTCAGGTTCTGTTCTAGTTTACAGTAACAGGGATGGGTACCATTCTGACAAGCGGTTCTTGAATCCAATCAGAAAACTGCTAGTTTTCTCCTTGGTACTCATGCCAGTATTATACTGGTGGTCACCTGTTACTATGGTGATACTTACAGATCTCATGCCCTTGATGGGGTTGTTACTTTGAGACAGGGTATTATGTAATCCACAGGGTATTGTGTAATCCACTCAAATTCTATGTAACCAAGGATGTCCTTGAACCTCTACTCCAGAAGTGGGATTACAAGCTTTTGTTACCACATCTGGTCTAATGAATGATCAGAGTTGCCAAGAAGAGCACTGAAGTGTGTGTGTGAGTGTGTGTGTGTGTGTGTGTGTGTGTGTGTGTGTACCTCACATTCCCATCACTTCAGGACTTGAAGCAGAGATTAGATGCCTGCTGCTCAAGAATAATGTTATGAGAGCTCAAAATAAAGTAAAAGGTTTCAGTTCCTGACGATTAGGAGATTTTGAGTCTCAACAGCAAAGACACCCAGGAACCTGACTCTGGAAGGCAGATTTTGAAGTTTGCCTCTTTTTCAACAATGAGCGTGGTATGGCCAGTTCCTTTGGCTCTATATGTTGGTATGAACTTTCCTGCCAAGATGGATTAGAACTGTAACCAGACAATTATAAGCCAAAATAAAAACCATTGTTCCTATAAGACATTTTGTCATGAATTTATCATCAATATTCAGGCAAACGGAAACAGGGGGATTTAAAAATTTTGGCAAGTTTGTTTACAATTCAGTCTTCATTTTGATTCTGTCCCTATTTTTAAGTGTCCCAGAAACCCAGGATGGGGATAGCCCTCCTCCTCCACACATATTAACATCTCTCATCAGAAATTCTGATTCATGAGGCCTCTGTTTTCTCCAAGGCAGCTTGGAGTATAAAAGTACACGTGTGCTTAAAAAAGTTCATAGGGTTCCCAGTAGTTCAAAAGACTCCTTTGATATAGGAAATTTACCTTGCAGCTGTAGGTTTGAAAATTCAAAAAGTATAGAACTTTACCATAATTGCCTGTGACTCAAGGATATTTACTGTATGACACCCAAGCTCCTATATTATTATATCTCATCTATACCATATTTGCCTATATCTCCTTCTGTATCTATCTCTAAAATCATATCCATATCTATCTGTATGTTAGATAGAGATAGAGAGAGAGATAGAGATAGATAGATAGATAGATAGATAGATAGATAGATAGATAGATAATAGATAGATAGATAGGCAGATAGGTAGGTAGGTAGGTAGGTAGGTAGATAGAGGGGCTGGAGAGGTGGTTCAGGGGTTAAGCCTCTGCCTTGCAGGTCCTGAGTTCGGATCCTAGACCCCACGTATAGATGCCGGGTGGAAGCCGGGGTGGCCTGCGTTTCTGGTCCTGGTAGGGCAGAGCCTGTGAGTCCCGGGGCAGAGTAAACAAGGAGGATGGAGGTGGTACATGGTGGTTCCTGAATTCGCCCGTGGTTCTACACACACTCACACACATACACACATACGCATACACACATGTGTACACACATACACACACACGCACAATTGAATAAAAGAAGAGAGAGATAGAGAGAGAGAGAGAGAGAGAGAGAGATTATAATTTTATAACCATAATTCCTGGCATATAACAAGGCAGGTTATAAAAAGTCTAGTCTTTTTTTCTGCCTTTAAGTTAAATACAAAGCAATTCTCCAACTTAGTTCATTTGATGGTAGGTATGTAGACCCTGTTCAAGTCAAAGAATCTGGACAGGCCTTGCTGGGTCTCTCAGCAGTCTTTTAGAAATAGTATCAATGCAATGAAGTCTCCATACGAAGCAGAAATGTCAGTTTCAAAGTGTTTCCAGGATAAAGGTTCCAAGATGGTGACCTGGGGAAAGTTCAGAGCTCTGTGTTTCTTTCCTCACAACTTACCTATAAATCACTTTATCTAAGTCCTTTGCAATATCCTTTATTATACACTTTCAGACATAATTTTTTCTCTAAGTTCTATGAGTAGCTCCACCAAATTTCTTGAACCCAAGGAGAGGGTTACGGGAATCTAGAGTTATAGCTGGTGGGTCCTTAGGACTGGCATTTCCGGATGGGGCTAGCTTGGGACTGACTCCTCCTCAACTTGTGGATTTCCATGTAAGAGGCTTTCTGAAAAGTAATTAGGACACATCATTGTCTCTCATGTAAGTCAATCCCATTGGGTCTGTTAATTACTGGGACAGGAAAAATGCCACATAGAAAGCTGTTGCAGAGACTTTAGAAATCATATAAAACCTGCCCAAACTATAGATTGACACAAAGGTCTCTTTGAGTCTTGTCCACAATTGCCCTTTGAAAGTGACCACTTTACTCTAATATACTTTCTCTATCTGCTACATTACACTTGGTATGTCTTTTCTAAATTCCTTTGAGGACTGGGGAGTTGAGGAAAGGCTAGGGTAAAGTCCTGGTGACACTCACATTTATATTAATGGGGTCTTTCAATATGTACTCTTTTGTACCTAGCATCTTTTACTCAACAATGCTTGTAAAATCTAATTAAGTATGAAGTACACTTTTTTTTTCAAACTGCTATGTAATATTCTGACTACCTCATAATTTGTTGATCCAGATCACTATTGATGGTATTTAAATTATTTTTAAGTTTGAGTCATTATGCATAATGCTATGGACAGTCTTGTTTGTGTTTTTGATGTACATGGGCTTATATTTTTATTATGAAATGTGTTAGAGTAGAAGTAACAAGTCAAAAAACACATATATTTAGCTTTAAACATTCAACCAATGGATTTTTCCAAAGTGATTATACCAATTTGTATTTTAACCATGAAATGAAAGGCCTTAATTTATTCATCTTCTTACCAATGCTTAGTATAATCTTTAAAAGGTAATTATTGCTAATAGATGTGAAGTGATAGCAACTATAATTTTAATTTGCATTTCCCTGATGACTAATGAAAGTGAGTATTTCTTTACATATTACCATTTGGATGTTCTCTTTAATAAAGTGCCTGCCCATGTCTACCATTCTTCCTTCTTTATAATATTAGGTTTTCTCTTCTTTTTGTTACCAATCTCTCTCTCTCTCTCTCCTTCTCTCTCTGTGTTTTCTTTTTTTTTAAGATTTCAAAGGTACTTTATTTTTTCAATATGCCATATTTACTGGATACATGACCCTTTTCCTTGGCATCCCTCAGCAGGCATGGTTATTGATCTCTCCATTCCTTCGGGGTGACTCTGCCAACAGGTGACAGGTTCCATTCTATTCCAATTTGTGTATGTCCATGTAGCAACACAGAAAATGGCGCCACCCGCTAATATAGCATTGCCATATTTATCATGGAAATCAGGTGACCGTTTCTGATGGCTTTGTCTTGCCATTGCTTGCTGAATGCTTCGGACTTGGAGATGGCTCAGCGCGTTTTTGGCCAAGGGAAACATCGCTGAAGATGGAAGCGCGGAAACTGCGGCTGCGGCTCCGGCGCAAACACGCCCTAGGTACCCTTGCCCAGAGCCTTGAAAAACAAAATCTCTGTGTTTTCTTTTGAGATGTTGTCTTGCTGTATAGCCCAGGCTAGTATCAAACTTAGAATTCTCCTGCTCAGCACCCTTAGTGCTGGGCTTATAGATGTACACTATGATATCCAGACCTGTTCACTCTCTTAATAGTGCTTTTTCATAAACAGAATTTATTTTAATGTACCTCAACTTATCCAAATTCTCCTTTATGATTAATATATTTTAGTTCTGTTTAAGAAATCTCTGCCTACAATAAATGGTTCATGAATATATTCTTTAATATTTTCTTCTAGGAATCAATAATTCTCCTTTAAGACCTGGAATTGATTTTTGCATGGAAAAATTCATTTTTTCTCAAATAAATATCCAATTACTCCATCACTAGCTATTTAACATACCAACTACCCCTACAGTTCTGTGTCATTTCTGTTGTGAAGCATTCGTATTTATGACACCTGTCTCTGTACTGTCTCCTTAATCTATGTATCTACCCTTTCATCAATGTATCACATGCTCTTGTTTTGTGTAGTCTTATAGTAAATTTCAAAGTCTAGTTTAATAATTTCTAGTCTATTTCCCTTTATGATGATCTTGTATTCTACTGGCCTTAGCATTTCTACATATGTCTTTAGGTACATACATGAAACTAAATTTTGAAGAATTACATTGAATCCACAGATAACTTTTGAAGAAAATGTACATCCTTAAAAATACTCAGAGATCATTAAACACTTCATTTCTAAAGGAGGGAAATGTCAAATAAACTATAGTAAATTTTCTCAATAGATGACTGTCAACTGAAGTTGATACTTGCAAAGATAATGTATTATTATTCTGAATAATGGTCAGGGTAGTAGATTATACATGAATTATTATCACATATGTATTGAGCAAATACTCATCAAATTCAAATGGTTACCACTTAGAACACATCTATTACATGACACTAAGGCTGCCTCTTTGCTCATTCTCTGTCCCCTGATCCATGGATGTAGGGTTCTTCCTGGCCCCAATCAACTTTTTTCTGACTTTGCCTACACTGCAGACTGCCTCTCTACTGCTTTTTATTTTCTACTATTTCAGCATCTGAAGCTGCTTCTGCTTTCTTCCCATTTCTCTCCATACCACAGCCACCCTTCTTCACTCCCCACGGTTCCAGGAACATAAGGTAATATTACTTATAGTTACATGTTACATTAATAGCATTTGGTCAAGGACAGACAACATATTGCATGTGGTCCTATAAGACTATAACAGAGCTGGAAAATTCCCACAATGCAGCATTTGACTGTTCTTTTCTTATGTTTATACACACAAGTTATTATTATGCTACAATTGCCTACAGTCAGTACAAACATCAACACATATTTGTACCCAGGAGCAACCGACTATATATCATATAATTTAAGGACTACTCCATTTAAGTTTGCATAGATGCTATGTATTCATAGTTTTTAGCTCATAGACCTTTATCAATTAATATGTGATTGTACTAAAATCTTACTAGGCATTTATGAATGAGAAGTAGATGGTGGTAAGGGAATGGAGGGTTGAAATAACTCTGAAAAGAACATCAAAATGAAAGTGTGTGGGTATTAGTCAAATTAGTTGATCTTTTCCCTCAGTGAGTCCCTTATACCAACTATAAAGATAGCAACATAATCAGTTACTTTCCATTGGTGAAAAATCATATGCATTTTTGAACAGAGGAAATACAGGGCGTTCTCAATGGAGGGCGCCTGTCATATAGTTGGTGGCTCTGCCAAGAGTTTTGTTCTCTGAAGCTGGGCATCAAGTTGGTCATCTGAGTCAGGTCAAAGTTAACACTCTGTGACTAAATGGGGGCTATGTGCTGAATCCATTTCCACAGGCAAAACAGGAAATCAAATTCTCCAAGGTCAGCTTCATGCTGCCCAAGAGCACAAAATTGTACCTTTCTTAGACAAGGTGTTGCCCTCACATCCATGTGATGGAAGAGAGATGAGTCACGTGCGCCATGCCCTGGTCAGCCATGTCTACAGGCTGCGTGCGGCCAGCATTCACGACAGGGCAGGAAGTGACTTCGGGAGAGTGGTCTGTGTCTCCAGGGTATCTGAAGGGGCAATCTTATTAAGCTCTTGTTAATAAGCACAACTTCCTTATTTATCAGGATAATGTGCTCTGGGATTAGAGAGGGAAGCTAACCTTCAGCTTTCAGGCCTATTTTTATAAACTATTTTTTTTTCATTTTGCCCCACAGCTGTGAGCTAAGGATTAACCATTTTACTGTCATAGTCTTAACCTTAATTGTAAGGAAATATGCTCAATATCTGGGTGTTTATCTGTCCTAATTCTTAATTTTTAAAGTTATTTTTGGATAATTACTAAGGAAATGGTAATTGTAAACCTTACATTTCCATTTCAAAAAGTTTCTCAGATACTTCTGAGAAGAAAAATTCCAGCCTTACCTTGCTTTGTGGTAGAAAGCAAAACTCCTTTAACTTTAGATGATCCATTAATTCAGTTCATCAACTTTTTCATCTTTTTTTAGAACGAACTTTACCATCACCCTCTGATAAAGAAACATGCAGAATTTGCTCTTCTGTGAGAAGCCCTCAGTATTCTGTGACCCAGAGTGCTGGGAACTGAGTACACTTCACAGTAAGTTTTCAGCCCCAGGTGCCAGAACCCCATAGCAGCATTGACCAGTGGGGCTCAAATTACTTTGAATGATCATGAGGTGGTCAGGCAGCCTGCATCATCCTTGGAACATTTTGTTTGACAGTTTGTAACTAGGAGAGGTGGAGCAGATGACAGAGTAGAACTCACTTTGTTGAAAAGAGTTAAACCATTAGAAAGAACTCAACACTTCCAGGTTGTGGGGCCGAGCTCAGGATTTGTGTGGCTTGGCACCAGGTCAATGTTTTTCTGGGTAAAGGAATATAGGGAAAATTGTGTTAGGCAGTTGGTGGGTATGTCTTCAAGGCTAACTTGAGTTTTCCTTTTAATCAGGCTCAACTGAGGAAGTATGTTCATGAGCATCACCAGTGCTTGGGTTATTCTAATACTGAATATCTAAATGGCTCTTTACTTAGGAAAGCAAAGATAATAGAACCAGGTAAATGGAAGAATTCCTTTTCCTTCTGGATTGGAGGCCTTGGCTGGGCTTGGCTTTGTAAGATGTCCTATGAGTACAGGGTTATTGTTTGTGGATCAGATTCTAGCCCTCTGGGAGGGGGTCTGTGGAAACACAGAGACCAAACACATGTCTCTCTTGGGAGTTGTTTCCCCATTTTTGAGGGATCCCCTAATGCTGCAAGTACAAATAATCAAGCATTAAAACATCCATTGATAATTAGTTGGTTTATTTTTGCATGTACGTGTGTGCATGTGTGCACGTGTGTGTGTGTGTGTGTGTGTGTGTGTGTGTGTGTGTGTGTGTGTAGAGTGTTGTGTGTACCAGTGGAGGCCCAAGGGTGACTTCAGGAATTATCCTGGATTATTTTACTTCCTTTCTGCTTTACTCTGGGATTTCCAAGGCTCTACCTTGCAAGACCAGAAGTGCAGGCTGCTTCTGCAGGTCATTTTCACATGGGATCTGTGGATCTGAACTCAGGTCCTTTTGCTTTTGAGGCAAAGGCTTTAACCCCTGAACCATTTCTCCAGCCACACATTTACTTTTGAGCTAAGCAGTAAGCCAGGTGCCAAAAAATAATGTCTATCATGCATTAAGCACTCAACAAGACTCAAGGAGGCTCTGTCATTCCTAGAATTCTAAGTGAAGAAGCAGAACGAGTGATGTTAAACATCTGACTCAATATCATACAGCAGAGGGGCAGAGAATCAACTGTAGATGCCAGGTCCAGCGCAAAGAAAATAGTAGGAAACCATTTTCTTGACAATTTAGGTTTCTTCCAATGATCATGAAATTATGAGCCGATGATGGCTTATCTTCCAGATACATATAGTAGTAGTAAAAATTTAAATTTATATATTCAAATGTGCTGTTTTTTTCTCAGTCCAAATATTTAGAGTTTTTAAGGTTTTTTTATCCTTTATTTAATGTGTATGCGCATATATGCCATAGTGAATGTGTGAATATTAGAGGACAACTTGCAGGAGTGGTTCTTTTCTTCTGCCATGTAGTTTCTGGGGATGAACTCAGGTTATCAGGCTGATGGCAAATACTTTTACCTACTGAGTCATTCTGCTGGTAATAGGCTTGGTTTTGTGTTGATATCTCTATTATTACTCTAAGGGGTTTCATAAGGTATGGGAGGTATTTGCATATCACTGTTCTGAACAGTACTCAGAATATACCTTTATTTACTTCACTATCTGCTTGTTCATCTAGCACAGAGTACTTTATCTGGATCAGGTTCATCTGACAACTCCAAAGAGTTTTTTTCCACCCCTACGTGCTCCATCCAAATCCCTTACGCCAGGAATTTGGTGTTTCTGTCACCTGTTTGTTGTCTCGGTTTTCTCAGAACTTAGTTTCCAAGAGCACAAGTGACTCATGCTGTGCTTACTCAGCAGCCTGGAGAGAGGGAAAGACACACAGTGAAACCTCAAGCCTGCCCCTGCCAAGGAACAGGCCCTGAGACTTACGGTGTACTAGTGGGCACAGTGCGAAAGCCACAGTGGCCAGAAGACAGACTGCAGAATGAAGAGGGCGGTCACAGTACAGAGGCAAACCCTGTGCAGTAGAAGTCCAACACATGTTCTCTCTGACAGCACTTGGTCTTTCTCTTTTCCAAACTTATGGAATATGCTATGTATATCCGTATTTAGTTTGGTGAATGCTCCTTCCAATAGGCTTCATAAGTTCTCCCAAGAACTGATGTTCTTCCAAGGTACTGTCTGGCACATGGAAGTACTGAGTGAGGATTAATTGAATAATTTTATGAATGTCAGCCAGGTTCTCCTGTGAAGACAAAATGATTGCATCTCATAAGCGATGTACTTGTAGGACAGATAGTGAAAACAAGATGGAGGAAGAGTCAGTAAGAGTCTTAGGAAATAGATTCTGCTTAGAAAAGTGAGGATTGGATCCCCAAACACTAATGGGGGGAGTGCAAGGACCTTTAAAAGGTGGAGTTCAATGGGAGAATACTGTAGATTAGAGGTATGTTCTTTTAGGGGGCAGTGGAACACCATCTCCCCCTTCCTCTCTCTTCTCACCCCAAACATCAAGATTCTTCCTAAGCATGTTTTTCTAGCTCCTGCAAGGGCACATGAACCAGAATCTGCAGTTCTCTTGGCTTATTTTCTCTCTTTCCTTCCAAGCTTCATATTTCTCCAGTCATATTTTGCTGACCGAGTGTCTGGTAACCAGAGCAGAGGTGGGGACAAGTCATGAGGAGACTAAACATATGAAGTTGTCAGAGACTGTAATTAAGAAGCAGGATATTAAAGATGAAGATACTAAAAGTTTATTCATTGTTAATCTAAAATTAAAATTTAGCTGGCAATTTTTCATTTTATTTGACAAGTGTATTTGTTATGCATGGGCTCACCTGATTACTATTCAGAGCCTGCAAACAACAAAAAAATCCTTGTCTTGCAACAGGCCCAAGGATTCAGGAGAGTCAACTCCTTGGTACAAATTTTACTGCAAGAAATGAGTGTCTTCAATACTTTATGTTTTTCGTCCATGATATTTCTCTCTTTACAAAGAATCAGTAGTAATTACCAAGAGCTATTCACAGTCCTTCTTTGGAATCACTACTTCCTCCATATTCCTTGCTGTAAAACTTCAACTAGATGGTCATTAGCACAGAAGAATCAAGGGAAGCTCCTAAAAAATACCAATGTCTGAGTTCCACCCCAGAGTTGGTGATGTTGATGCAATTAGCTTTAGGTGTGCTTAGATTTAAGCAGGTTTACCAGAGTCCTAGGGGATTTTAATTTGAATGTCCAAAACTACTGACCCAAGGTATTATACCTATTAGTGGATTCCCTGTGTCTGTGTTCCATCATTGTTCACTGTAGGTAAATGTCTTAGTGATCTACTACCATGCTATCTCAGTTCTGGATGCTACAACAAAACACAATAGAGACATTTATTGGCTATCATTCTGGAGGTGGGAAGTTCAAAATTAAGGTGCTGGCTGATTCAATGCCTGGTAAAAAACCTTGCTCTATTCTTATTCAGATGGTGTCTTCTTGCTGTGTCCAGTCATGGCAGAAAGAGAAAAGGCAAAAGGGATCACAACACTCCTTTCAGTCTCTCTTGAAAGATGCCAGTCCTGTTCATGAGGAGGGAACACTTAGGATGACCATGTCCCTAAATCTTCACCTGTAATACTGCCATTTTGGATATTAGGCTTCAACATATGCATGTTGGAAGGATATACCTATTCATCCCTTTCCGCACAGCACCCAGATAATATCAACATCTGGCCCTATTGCCATCCAACTGATAATTCCAACTACAAAAATCTCACTGTTGTAGCCACTTGTTAAGACCCTTCCTGATACCAGATCTCTTAGGCAAGCTTGTCTAGAAGCAGAGACTAAGGCAGGGAATAGAAGTGATATGTCATGAATCATCTCAGGTAAAGGGCAGTAAGAAAGGCAGCCCACAGCATGGATAAAAATCAATCAGAATGTAGTCTCAGTTGCCCACAGCATTAAAGCCTAGGGGGAGTTACAGCACAGAAATTCTACCATAGTTAGCCCTACTTGAGGCATACTTTGACCAATTAGTTAATTATTGGCCTAGGTATGCCCTCCAAGGTGTGTTGAAGAACTGGAGCACAGCTTCCAAATCAAAGCCAGAATTGCGACTCCCGCACATGCCATCAAAGGCAAGCCAGATGAAACCCAGTGGGCTGTCCATGAGAAAAGACAAGAAAATAGGAGGAAGAATGGCAGGGAAGAAGAAGAGTTGTAATGAGGGGGGGATCAAATATCATAAATTCACTATATTCATGCATGAAATACTAAAATGATAAAAAGAACTACTGTAAGTGAATAGTGTAAAATGTGAGTGAATACCAAAAAAAAAAAAAGAAGCAAAGAAACTTCAGTAATCAAGAGGACTGATATTTGAAACAAAACTAGCCAAAAAGTTAGGATGAACAAAATTAGATTTTTAAAAATCTTTAGTTATTATTTTTATGGGAGCTGGGCATGCCACGGCATGCTTGTGGAGGAAAACTTTGTGGCTTTCTTTTTCCAACTTTATGTAGATTCAGGTCAAACTCAGGTCAATCAGACTTGAGTGGCCAGTGTCTTTATCAGCTTTAGTCACCTAATTTCTCCCAATTCTAATTTTAAATAAAGATAGATTGGAAGTCTCAGGAAGCTTCCTTTTTGGTCAAGGTATGGATACAGGATGGGTGGCACTAAGTGAAGGTGACCGGGGCAAGGAACCTGCTAGATCATTGACCTTCCAACTGCCTCTCACAGAAACCAGGCCTCAGTCCACCTGCAGCTTCTTTTCCTGTATCCAGCAGCTCCTACTACCAGCTTTTCAGTGTAAGCAAGCAAATCTCCCTCCCCTACTGCTAAGTCTGCCCAGTATCTTTCTGACTGTCACCTGGCACAGACATGAGGCCAAACTATGTCACATGATATGACACTTCCTGCTACACTCTGGAAAAGCTATAAAAGCTAGAAGTCCCCTTTGTCCTGGGGGCCTGTAGATTCTAAGGTTGTGGAGTAACTTCTCTGAAGGCTTCAGATATACCCCCACCATACTGTCTATAACAGTTATCTCTTCTATTCTCTCCTGCTTTAAGCTGTCATTCCTGTTCTCTGTCCTAATAATTTTTTTTCAATCAATGAGCCTTTGTATTATTCCTACAGAACCAACAATATTAATTAATATTTTCCCCTGTTCCATGTATTCAGGTTTGGGTTGACTCCTTTCCCCTAGGATTTTGGGGGAGGAGAGAAGAGAGAACACTACTTAGGGTTCTTTAATAAAGTTAACAATCTCTGTATGGTGATTGTTTCCAGGATGAGCCTGAGATCCAAGCAAATCCAAATAGCATCCTCTTAAGGAGGTGGTGCTAGAATTAACAGAAAAGATGCTCTGGGAAACTGGATCTGGGGCTCTGGGGCCATCTTCCCCAGCAGCATGGGTGGAATCGACTAGTGATAGGAAACCTAAGGCAGATTTTGCTATGTAACAAGACGAGTGGTCTGAAAATCCTGATATGCCTTTTTTGGGACACAGCTGTGTAGAACATTATGTACATTTGATACTATGTCTGCAGTATGAAATAGAAAGCATGATTTGAGGAATAAGAAAAGGTGCAAGAAAAGGAGAAGAGAGAGAGAGAGAGAAAGAAAGAAAGAGAGATACTGCATTGGCTCATAAAAGTAAAGAGTCCTGCAGGGATTCTGCTTCAGGTGTGAATGGAAGCATGACTCCATGGTCAATACAACATCACCTCCATGACTTAGTTCTTTTCTCTTTTAGGTCTGGCTCCATTTTCAGTTTGAATAGTGTTAGGTACTAGTTTTCTGAAAATCTACTACCCCTGAGCACAGTTCTGTGATTCCTGGATCAAACGCTTGTGCCCAAAGCCTCCCTTCCTTTTGGGTGAGTTATTTCTGGGCACCCACTCCTCCATTTTCCTGACCCTGCTTCTCTCACTTCCACCACCTGATCTAAGAGAACAAAACACTATTCCTTGGTTCTAAGGTACTCGAAGTTTTTCTTCCATTCTAAATTAAAGCAAAATTTTTTTAGTGTAGGGCATCAGACTTAGAACCTTGAAGGATACTGGCAAATGCTGTGTCACTAGCTGTAGCCCCAGCCTTTCTTGAAGTACCAGTACCTAGTAGCAACTGCTTCCTTTTGGTTTCCTGTCTCATCTTTAAAAACAGCAACAAACAAAATTTCTGAAATTCTAGGCAGATTTTCTTCTTTCTTCCCAAATGAGGTGTGTCACACTGATCACTGAACCCATAACATCTCGATAGATGCCCTTGTTGTCGATCATGATGATGATGATGGTGGTGATGACATTCTGCCCTCTTGGACTTGGATTTAGAAAGATATGGTAATTGTTTCTAATGTTTAACGCTCAGCCACTAAGATTTTTCCTGATACTTATCTATATTTTCTGCTGTAAATAAATCATCGCTAGTAATTTCTGGATTAAGCACTTTCTCAGGGAATATGAAAATTCCTAGGATTCAAGAGCTGGAGAGATGGTGCAGGGATTAAGACTCTGCCTCACAAGCAGAAGGTCCTGAGTTCAGATCCCAGGTCTCATATAAAAACACCAGGTGGAAACTGTAGCAGCCTGTACTTCCTGCTCTGGTGAATGGAATCTGGGGAATCCCAGAGTGAAGCAAGGAAGTAGAAGCAACCAAGGATAATTCCCAAAGTCACCCTTGATCCTCCACAGGGATACACAGTGCACTCTGATACACACACACACACACACACACACACACACACACACACACACACAAATATTTTTAAAAATTAAATAAAAGAAAAGAAAATTCCCAGGATCCAGACCTGTTTCAGTTACAACTTTTTTTTTTTCTTCCTAATTAGGACTCTTAAAACCCTGAGGGCATTCATGCATGTTGCTATGCATGGCTGGTTTAGACAAAGAAACAAGGATTATTTTAACATTAAAGAGAACATTCCTTACCCCACAGTTTTCTTTGTAATCAATAGCAAGACTCTCAAATAGAATCCCAGGACTATGCGTCTAAGAGCCCAACACACATCGAAAACTGTAGAAAAAATGAGTAAATCAGTAAATCCCATAAGTGTGAAAGAACTGTTAGATGTCGGTTGGCCCTCCCCCCCTTTTTTTTTCTTTCAGTAAAATGAACTTGATGTTTTCCCAAGTGGGCACAGCTCACCTGTTCTTGTAGAACTTGGGAGGCCTGAAGCCTGCAGGCAAATATTTGAAGTGTGTGGTTAAAAAGTGGCCCGTGTACTGGCTGAAACAGCATATAACTAGTTTGTGCCCCCCATCAGCATAGTAACAGCACCCTGGCGTGTTGTAATAATGAGCTTCAGGTGCATGCAGCATTTTGTAAATTATGAATTTAATATTCCCTGGCAGCCAGTGATCTGAAGCAATCAGACCCCATGTCCTACTCTGAGCCCTAGGACTCATGTTCCATGCTAGTGTTAGCCCCTGTTAGTCTTGGACACGGCCTGTGACAGACAAAAGAGCTTTTCACTCAGATGACTGAATCCACAACTGACTTCTGTTACTATCTGCAGTTTGCTAGTTGATCCATGGAAATACTGAACTCGTCAGGGTTCATTGTGCCAGCTTCCTAACTGGTTTCCTGCTTCAGTCTGCATGGTTCCCCAGCCCCAAATCAAACTGCATGCCTGCCCTCAAGACAACATGGCCTTCCAGGAACCATTGCCAGAAGCCCCTGGCCCTTGAGACATTCCCCTTTCCCATTCAGCCTGATCACATAGAATTTAATGTTACATTTAGGATAGACAGAGCCCCCTGCCTCTTTAACAAAATGGTGGATATTATTGGATATCTGGAAAATTTTTGACAGAGAAGATTAAAAGGTCCTAGGAAAATGTCCTCAGAGAATGAGGCAGGGAGAGTCCCATGTTATATATGGTGAGGGCATGAGTCACTTTGGTTACTAGGTTAAGTGCTGAGAGAGAGATTTCATGTGAGGCTTGTGTGGGAGAGTTGTAGGAGCATATCTGGCTTTCAACCGGGTGTCAGAGAACTTGGACTTGAGTGTTCTATGAATGAATCCACACCCACCCCTATTACTCTGCATTAGCTTCCTACTCTTAGTTTCCAAGCTCTAATACTCCCTGGACATCCCTAATCCTTACACTGCTGCTATCCAATTGCAACTTGGCTAAGAAGACTCCCCCTTCTCCTCCCTTCCATTTACTTTCTCCCTATCAAACTGCAATTCTTGCATCTTCCTGTTTTATTATTGTTTGCTGGCTGTGATGGTGATCAAACCTAAGGCCTTGCTCAGACTAGGCAAGTACTCTACCCTTGAGCTAGTTACTTCTTTTCTTCTTGTGTGTGTGTGTGTGTGTGTGTGTGTGTGTGTGTGTGTGTGTGTGTGTGTGTGTACGCCCAAGGTGACTTCAGGAATCATTCTGGGTTGCTTTACCTCCTTATTGCTTTGCTCTGGGCTTCCACAGCTCTGCCTCCAAGGCTGGAAGTACAGGTCTCCACCATTTTTGCCTTGTGTTTCTACACGGGGGCTTGAGCTTTCCACTCAGGATTTTCTGCTCATGAGGCAAAGGCTTTAACCCTTAAGTCATCTCTCCAAGTTTTTTAATTTAATTTATTTTGATCATTTTAGTTTCATATGCAAATGCAATGAATTTGTTATTTTCCTCCCTTCTTACCCAATTGTCCCCTCCTATTCCACTGCAAACTTTCTTACTCATCTCCTTATTTATAAAAATGCTATGATGTATTTGTGATATGTAAATAGGAAACATGGGGCTTGGAGAAAGAGGAAAGGGAGTACACGTTGCTTTGGAAACATCATTGGTAGATACATTGTCTATAGTTCCCTCAATCTTATGATTCTGATTTAGACTCTGTAATGTATAGATTCTTACAAATACTGAGTTGTGGGTCTCTTTTCTCTTGATGAAAAGCCTTGTGCTTTAATCCCTGCTCTGGGAAGGTAGAAACAGGAGTATCCTTGGGACTCTGTAGTCAGTCAGTCTACCTAATTAATTACTGTAACTGGAGTTGTAGAAATCATTTGAAAAGTGAGAAATTTTGCATACTTTTTCATGAGAAGTAAAAACTATTGGTCGGATTTCTTTTTACTGTTTTATCATCCATATCTTTCATCCCTATGTTTGTTTTTTTGTTGCAAGAAGATAATTTCTTAAAAATACATAAAAATAACTGCCCACATAATGAGTCTGTATTGGTTACATGCTGACAAGCTTAAGGTATAACTAGGCTCATAAATGTTCACACAAATGGAAATTTTTTATTTTCCTTTTCTGCACTATCCTTGCCAAACCCCACATATCCCTGTGCATGCCCATCTATGAGTATTTGATTTTCATTTCCCATTTCTCTAGACCCTGCTTCCCAATCCCTGCCGTACCCAACTCTTGTCTCTTGGAAGGATAAAGGATTGCTTGACTCATTTTTAATGTACAAAGTGTATGATGTCACAAATGAGAGCCTTATTTCTTTAGTTGAAAAAAAATGTTTGCTGAAATGGAGGAGTAGATACAAGGTACATTTCGCTGGTCTCTTATGAATACTCTGGCCAACATGGGTGGTAGGATGACTGTCGTGGGTGGCCTGACAGCGTTAACGATAGGCACACTCATGCATACATGTACAGGTGGCCACTGGATGCTCAAAAACCAGGATGTAGGAGGAAAGCTGGAATCCATGAAACTTTAATGTTTCATGTTTAATGCTCTTTTAGTCGTGAACAGACAATAAAAAGTCATCAGATAACTGAAAAATGATCTGATGTGGACAATGTGAACCAAAGGAAAAGGCAACTTAAAAAATAAAACTTAAGGGCTGGAGAGATGGGTCAGAGGTAAAATCTTTGCTTCCACAAGCAAAGGACTTGAGTTCAGATACCAGATCTCATGTAAAAATGCCAGGTGGAAATGACCATTAGACAAGAGAAGAAGAAAAAGAGGGGTGCAGAAGGGAGATAGAACATGAACCCAAACTTTGTCCATGAAGACTGACGTTTATTCAGGAAGCTCCTCCAAACTCCAGTGAGGGAGCAGCAATTTACCTGCCAGATGGAAATTACTATTGATTTGGAGTCAGAGGTGCAAACTGTTAACAGTTGGCGTGCGGGGGGAAGAGATTTCGGTTTGAAGCATTGATTGACTGAACGACCAAGAATTTGTCCAGTTGTCTGTTTTCCTTGTCAGATCCTATTAACATTCTTGGTGGGGTCTCTGACTGGAAGTCTGTTTCCAATTCCAGATTGCTGGTCTGAGGTCTGGTTCCAAATCTATCAGTGACCTGTACTCCCTACCCTAGGGGACGGAGCCCGGGAAACCCTAGAGCAATAAAGAGGTAGAGCAGTCCAGGTTTCCACAGGCAGACACAGTGCCTTGTTCTACACACACACACACACACACACACACACACACAAAATAGCACCCTATCACTATATTCTTATGAGTTAAGAGATGGTATAAAACAGACCTCTGGCAAAAAGAAGTGTTCAAAGAATAACAGGAAATAAAAAATAAATGAAAGTTTGGAAGTCAAAGTTGAGGAAATCTTTTAAAAATAGAATAAAAGAGAAAAAAATAGATATCAGGAGAAAAAGTTAAGAAAATAAGAGAATTAATCTGGGTGGTGCAAGGTTCAGGAATTCAACACACTAAAATGAGAGATCTGAAAAATAAAGGAAAAAACAGTTAATGAAATAATTGAAAATTTCCATGGAAGAAATGACATGTTTTCATATAGAAAAGGGCTACTTATTCATCTACTTTAATACCAGTGGATGAAGACATTTTAAAAATTATTGATAGAGATACAGAGGGAAGGAGAAAAGAAGGATGGAGGGAGAAAAAGAGGAGAAAAGGAGGCAGGAAGAGAGAGAGAGAAGAGAAAGAGAGAGAGAGAGGAGAGAGAGAGAGAGAGAGAGAGAGAGAGAGAGAGAGAGAGAGAGAGTCATGCTTATTGTGGGGAGGCCAATCCAGAGATCTAACTCAGGACTAGGTTGCTAGGTTTCCATGCAAGTGCCTTTATCTGCTGAGCCATCTAATCAGCCCAGTGAAGACATTTTATAACACACTTCCAGAATATTGAAGCGAAATCCCTAAAAGCACTCACATAAAAGGAGTCAGGATATTTGTGGATTTCTCAACAGCAACACTAGAAGATATAGAGATTAAAAATGATTTCCAACCCCAAGTTGCATACCATGTGAAGTGATCAAATAGGGGAGTTGGATGAACACATTTTCAGATACACAAAAGCTCATCAAATTTACTTTTGACAAACATACGCTAAGATAGGGAGCAAGAAAAGCAAATGCATGCAGCACAAGAAATAGAAGATTCAGGCTGGGATGACTACTGTTCTCTAGACCGAGGGTCTGTTTGTTTAGATAGGAGCAGATCTGGACAGGGACTCAGGCCTGTCATTGTCTCCTTCTGGAGGGAACAGACAGACACAGACGAAGCCTACAGAACCTCACTTAAGATGCCTAAGATGCTCCACATGGGTAAAATTGAAAACTGATACATTAAGATGCATGTTTTTAAGATGAAGTTTACCCTGATGTTTCTGTTAGTCATCCTAGCAAGCACTATCTGACTTCCTTAGAATATGAGTAGAATAGAACCAAATCTGCCTGAATATGGGGAACATATATACAGGGACAAAGACACAGACACATTCACACATACATACGCCGTGATACAGTGTGTCAATGAAAATATTTGCAAGATCAGGGTGGCTATAGAAAAGGAATGTGAGGAAGATTTTTTTATTTCTTTTGATTATTTTCAAATATTCATGTATTTCTATTTATTTGTGTGTGTGTGTGTGTGTGTGTACACGCGCGCATATGCATAAGCATGTACTCGCAAGCATGCTGTGGAATGTATGTAGAGGTCATGTGACAACTTTTTGGATATTCTCTTTGAGGCAGAGTTTTTCATGCTATTTTTGCTGCCATGTCGTATATGCAAGCCTTCTGCCAAATCTTCTGTATCCACATTCCATCCGTCTATACTGCTGGGATCTAGACAGAAGCGACTGTATTCGTTTTATTTATTTGTTTACTTTATTTATGCCTATTTATTTTTATTGTGGGTTCTGGGGGTTGAATTCAGGTCATCAAGTTGCACAGCAAGCATTTTTACCAGCTGAGTCTGTCCTTTGATTATTTTCAATAGAGTTCGTGGAGAGGGAGAGAAGGAAGAATTAGTGTCTGATGACATTTTATGCCTTGAATCATATGGCCAAGGGCCTGAATGAGAAAAGAAGGGCCACACTGGAGGAATATTTGCCTGGCTAGCAGACACTGGAAGCCTGGGCGTAGAAGTGCTGAGGGAAAAGGTCAGAAGCCCTGTGTCAGAGATGACAAGGACTCTCGGTTTTCAAGCCTAGGTTAAATGTGAGGACAACGAGTGGGTGAAAAATGGCTTCAGAATGACCTATTGCAAAAGAATAACAGTAAATGGCCATGTGAGGGGAAAAGTGGGAGGCAGCAAAGGGATTTCACTTCACTTTCTCTCTGTCTCATTTTCTCTGGTCTCATGTGCCTCCTTACCCACAGCTTCTGAGTTCTGGAGTTGTGTCTGGATGCCAAGGTGGTAAAGCACCAGATATGGCATAAGTGCCCGGACCAGCAAAATGCTCTCTTCTGTAGCCAGAGGGAATAGGAAATGAAGCGAGGGTGTATTAGTATAGTGTTGGGGGTGCTTTACAAAACTCCTCCAGCTCTACCCCTTGCAAAGATCAGTAAATGACTTTGAGGCCTCTGTCCTAAATGTCCTCATCAGCAAAATGGGCATAACATTGCTTTAGCTGCACCTCACAGTTCACTGTAAGGATTCAGAGGGATACTGAGGTTTTGCAGAGCCTGACGTGTTAATTCATGGACCGTGTTAGCTAACACACTATTTTATCTGATGACCTCTTTCAATCTAGTTTTTGCTTTCTTTCCCTGAGATTTGAAACCCAGAGAGAGAATTTAATACACAAAGGAGAGGTGTTTTCAACGAAGGATATGTTAACCCTTCATTCCATCTTCAAACAGTGTCTCAAAATTTATTTTTTAACTCTTTGACAGCTTCATACTGTAAACAACGAATCACCAAAAATAATCACCATCTTCCTATTATCCTATCTCATTCCCTCTCTTCTTGCTGAAAACCTTTTTCTTCCCAACAAGTCCTCCTCCTACTTTCAGGTCTTGGTGTGATACATGGTCTGTGTGTGTGTGTGTGTGTTCATGTGCATGTGTATGTGTATATATATATGTGCATGTGTGCACATAAAAGGCAGAGAAAGAGAGAGAGAAAGAGAGAGAGAGAGAGAGAGAGAGAGAGAGAGCATGTACAGCATGACTGTGACAGTCAGAAGACAACTTTTGGAAGTTGGTTCTCTCCTTCTACCATGTGGGCTCTAGGGACTGAAAATCACCTTGCCAGGTTTGTGTGCAAGAGGTTGTACCTGCCGAATTGCTTCCCTGGCTCATGTCTTAAGGCACTACTTGGGATCCACTGGTTAAAAATCCATACACGGACCTGACTATACAGAATCCAGATAGTTTTCTCTATTCCAGAATATTTTTGGCTCTTATCACATCGTTTTTACATTATTTTTTGATCATTGTATTTTCAGGAAATCTTCTTACATTGAGCATTTGCTTAAAGAGCATTTGGAACGCATAATTTTAAAACTGCAAATATAAAAGGTTGCAAAGTAAAGAAGCACATATCCCTTATTCTGTTCCATAGTTGTCCTCAGAAAGTAACTTTCACTCAGACTTTTTTTATGTTTCCTCACTGAGATAAAGACAAAAGAAAGCGTAAGCCTCTGTATCTTACACAATAGTTAGGGAAAAGGGAATCAAAGAAGATGTGACCTGAGTCAGAGACATGTAATCAGGGAGATGTCAAGGCCAAGTGGGGGATATCCAACCACAAGGCTTGGGTCATACTTCTGAATTGAAAGCAGAAACTGTAGACCTAATTCATGTATTAAACTTTATTGAAAATGACTCTATACAGAACATGTTAGAAACCGACCTGGTCCGAAGAGTCTAACACAGGAAGGGTGGCCAAATGGTAATATTATAAGGACAAAGTTTACTAGCTCAACAGTCAGCAACCAACCCTACAAGGCCCTTTAGGTAAAATATAAAGAACAAAAAATTAACCAAATTAAAAGTTCCTGGTTATAAGAACCATATTAGTATACAAATCTTCCAACGCAGTTGACAGAATTTTTCAATTAATTATGCATAACTTTTTGGATCATATACAGGTCCTTTATAGTTCTGTCTTTGTATGTTATAAAATACTCTTTAATGTTACAATTCTATTTATAGTTTAGGAATTTTATTTCCTGTACAACTTTTTATAAAGTGTCTTCTTAATTTAAATTTTTGAAGGAATAAAGTTTTGAAAATAAAATATAAAGAACAAGACCTGATTAAGCTCTCCTTAGTTTTGGACTGAAATTTCTCCATTTCTTATTGGTACGACTAGAGGTCCGGCATCATTATTAGGAGGTCATTTCTCTCTTGTGCTCAATTTTTCTGCTGTTGTCCTAAACATTAACTATTATATCTTCAGACTAAATACACTCCAATGGGCTGTATACACTGCTCTTACTGATTCTACTCTAGCCAGGTGCTGAAGGAGTTCTAGGTCTGCTCCCATACATGGCATCAAGATAACAGCCTTCCTCCCCAATTCTGTTTCCAGCCAGATGAACTGTCACAGCACTTTGGATGTCATTAAAACCCCTTACTGACCAGCAGGGCAATTGCTTTCTACATCATACCATCTACCTATAACTTCTTAGCTATCAAAGGCCTGAGTAGACTAATCCATCTATGCTAGTCTGCTGATTGAGCTCTGGTTTTTGTTTTTCTCTCTTTTGAATATTTTGACTTCTTGCTCTTACACAGTTCTTCCACATCATGAAGTGAGTCCATTTTTCTCAAGAAGACAAATAGAGCCCAGGAGACACAGCACTACCTTTCTTCTGTGCTCGTTAAGTGCTGGTTGGGCAGATGGACTCTCCCAGTATCAGCGACAATGCAGACAGGAGTGAATCCTGAATCCAGGGCTTGTTCCTTCTCTGTGTCTTCTGATCTCCCCAAGCTGAGACCTCTGTGTTTGCTGTTGCCTGTATGCTACTCAGGTCACTAATTCTTCAGTGATTCTCACCGAGGGTCAAGTAATCCTTGTAAGGGAAAGGTCTAGCCTATATTAATTATGTTATTATAGTACATATTCCTTTATACTCTAAGATATTAGTCAAACATCATAGAATATACCATTCCTATCCTGACTTAAGAGGTAGTTGTTCAGGCCCAGGTATACAGGATGCAGTGAGGCACCACCTTCAAATTCAGGATAGATAAAAGCCAGTATTCCCACAATGGGGAGCCTCATATGGAAACACATGACATAAAATAGGCAGGAATCTCACTGAGGCAGGAGAGGTTGATTCTAAATGTTATTCCCAGGCAAGGAGCCACTCCAGTGGGCTTGGACCATGAGTGTGTTTGGAATTATAAGCAGCAAGACAGATCATTAGTGTCTGTTGTTGGCACAGGCAACAGAGCTGATATTGTAGGAGGCTATTTCACTTAGAGACAATCTTGGCATCCTTGGTGCTTCCTACTGGTTACATTCTCTTGTCTTCTGGGAGAAATCCAAGAGGTTAATCAAAAACTTGCAAAGGAAAGGGTATAAAAAATGGACACTCAAATGAACTTCGTCTTTTAATTAATCATGTATGATGCTTTTGTCGTTTCCAAATTGTGAACAGTACATTGAACTTCTCCCATTTTTTTAGGCACATTCATTTTTACTCTAGAAAAAAAAAGATGAAAAAGGATTAGATGGGTTTTCACACTAGGAGCATATTCTTTTGTTGATTTTAATGATAAGATAACTCTAAGCAACCATTGTGATGGCAATGAATAGAAGCAAATTATTAGAGACAGATGGAGATAGCAGGAGGACCCCCATCTACACTGCTATTTTGCTTTGCTTGGCCCAGCCCTGCCTTGTGCTGACTCCTATTGCCTTGGCTCTGAAGATTCTTCCAGATACTTCTGAACCCTGTCTGACAGGATCATTCAGCACCCTGACTCTCCTTCCAGAATGCCTGAAATTAGTCTGAGGCTAGCGCCTGACAAGTGACCTCTTGTGACCTCTGCACTTGGGGGCATGATTTTTTCTTTACCACCAATCTCTCAGCTGGCAGACATCTCTTGAGCTACTAGTCCTCAGCAAGGATGTGAGAGGATGGGAGCACAGGAGCTCACATGTTTTCACTTCAACATTCCTTTTTTTTCAAACAAGTATATATGCCAGACATTTAACCCTTATGGTCTTGGCCCTCAGCAGTTGAGTTTGATTTTATTAATAGTGCTTCTTAATATTATTTCACACACATGTAAGCATTATCTGCTGTTACAAAAAAAAAATGTCAGCCTGTAACAGGTGGACGTCATTTAGTTCAGGGAAAAGTTTTAAGAAAGCACTGCCGAAGAGTGAGGGGAAGAAATGGAAGAACTATCTAAGCAGCAGCACGGTGGATACAAAGGCACGAAGGCTAAAGGGAACACCCCAGTCCTCCTAGTTTCTCCATTTATTCATTCCACATATAAAGGATGCCCACTAGTTCAGTCATAATTATATGCTGAGGTTACCATGGTGAACAAGATGGACTCTGCCTGCCACATCAAAATCCTGTGCATTGAGTTGTTTTTTTTTTTTTTTTTTTTCTCCTTGGCCATGACTTGCCCAATGAGCACTGTGTGGAATACTGTCATGTCTTTATAGCCAAGTCACTTTTCTATGAATTACAGATACTTTGGGGGAAGGAACCTCTTTTATTTCAACAGTCTTGCAGTCAAGACTCACCTCTCCTCATTTGGTTCACTGTCTTCTCTTTCCATTTTGTTGGTTTCTAAAAGAGATCAAAAACAAAGTCAGGAGCCACACAAGTGGAAGGGGAGCTCAACCTGAAGTTGCAGTTCCATGTTTCAGAGCCAGGACCAACTCTCTTGAAATTATGTGGAAGATACAGACTTCTGCTTCCCTCCATAAAGGACTAACTACTTCTGGAATTGTGTTCCTGTTATAGCAACTAGGAACCAGATACAGTGTGTATGAAACAACTGCCTCCAGGCATTGGGCAACAGATGACTGTATTTCTGGGGGCAGAGTGAAAGGTCATGAACCCTATGATTGCCCCCAGCTTATAGTTGGTGGACGATTGGGAGAACTCTGATGCCGTTTCTAGGAAAACACACTGCAAGAAAAATCATTTGTGAATACAGAGGCCAAAATTCTCAACAAAATTAGAAACTAAAATCTAGTAGTATATTAAGAGCATACTGTAACATGCTGAGGTAGACCTTATTCCAGGAAGATTTTTTAAAAAGCTGACTGTTCAAAAACTAAGAGTAAAACTCACCATATCAACGACTGAAAGTCCAAATGATCATGTCAATGACAGTGAAAGTGCTTTTGATAAAATTAATACCCATTCATAATTTTAAAAAAGAAAAGAAAACTCTTCTGAAAGTGAGAATTTAAGGGGAATTCCTCAGGCTGATAAAGGACATCTCCCAGAATCCTTTTGGCTGATTTCTCTTTACCTAAGAATAGGAACAAGGCTCACTATTTTAACATTATGCTGGAGGTTCTAAAAACAAATATGAGGCATGTATACCTGAGAGAAAGAAAAATTTAAGTAGATCAACAATGAGTCTCCCAAACAAAACAAGAACAAAAAAATCTACAAGCCCCCAAGATTAGCAGATTAATTATCAAATTCTGTCAGGTATTTAAAGAATTAGCACTAATGCTCCTCAAACTGCCCCATAAAATAGAAGTGGAAGGAATACTACCAAACTCAATCTATGAAGCCAGTATTTACTTTGAGAGTAAAACTATGTAAAGGACACAGTCAAAAAGAAAGTTATAGACCAATTTCCCTGAAATTCTCAGTAGCATATATGCAAGCTGAATTCAACGACACATTGGAAGGATCAAACACTATGGTCAACTTGATTTCATTCTAGGGATACAAGGATTGTTCAACATTTATAACTTAGTGAGTATAACAATATAGCATATAAATACACTCAAGTACAGAAATCACATGATCATCTCAATAGATGTGGAATGGCCTTTGGCAAAAGCCAACATTTTTTTTTCATGATCAAAAGTCCCAAGGGGGGGGGAGAGCAGAAAAAAAAAGTCCCAAAGAAAGTACAAATCAAAGAAAATACCTCAATATAATAAAGGTCTATCTACACAAGCCTATATATATCACAACCTTACTCTAAATGAAGAAAAGCTGAAATCCTTTCCTTTAAAGCCAAGAACAAGATAAGGATGTCCAATCTCTCCACTCTTACTTAATAATAGTGCTTACTTGAATCCTTAGCGCAATAAAGAAAGAACAAAAAACAAAAGGGATATTTGTGTGTGTGCAGTAGTTAGATATATATGTGTCATCTTGACCAGTTGTAGGCTGAGCTTTGCATACATCTGGGAATTGTCTAATTGATAGTGTGAAACCAGCCAGTGATGCGTGGGACTATTCTTTGGGCAGATGGAGGGAGCTGGTTAAGTAAGTTGTCATTCTTTGGCTTACTTATTGGGCAGTTTCAGAACAGGGGCATGTTGGGAACATCTTTGAAAGTCATTGCTGGGACTATCCTGAAGGAACACCCTACTAATCTGGAGGAACTGGCTTTAATCCTCCACAGAGATAAGGTCTCCAACTTCCTCTCACCCTGTTTATGAAGATGAGCTCTCCATTACAGATAAACTAAGTTCCTCAAAAGAAACAGCTCCACCATGAGACCATTCACAAAGTCAACTGGGCTGGACCCTGATATGAACAGACCAATGAGATGTAGGGGATCAAAAGCTCCAATCAGGTTTGTAAAAACTGGATCTATCCAATAAGGAAAACCCACTTTTCCTGGGCCTGTCTAATCCTATAAGTACCCCTGAGCTCTGCCAGCCATCTTTGGCTTTCTTGCCCCTCATAGACTCCATGTCTTTGAATTCTTTTCAGTTCTCCTCCCTCATGGACTCTATGTTTGAGGTCTGCGAGTGCCTTTCAGTTCCCTTGCCCCTCATGGATTCCATGTTCTGGAGTCCATGAGTTCCTTTCAACTTCCTTGCCCCTTACACACTCCATGCCCATGAGTTTTGTTCTTTCTCTCCTCTAATAAACCTGCCTTAAATTCTCTATATGTGTTCTGGTCTCAATCTTCGACTCCCAAACACAAGAACCTGGACAAAAGCCCTCCCACGACATTTAGAGAGAAATACTCTCTGGCAAGGGAAGTTGCCCCTCTCTCAGTTGTCTATGGATATGGTGTATCTAGTTCACTCAGCCCCTGGTACTGGTGTTGACTCTCTGCCCAGCTGGATTAAGAACTATAACAGGATTATAATAAGGCAAGACTAAGTCCTTTGTTCCTATAAGCTGTGTGGTCATGAATTTGTCAGCAACCAGCTACACATGGCATCTGTGTGAATCTCAAAGGACAACTTGCAGGAGTTGTTTCTTTCCTTCTACCATGTGGGCCCTGGGAAACTTGGGCCATCACGTTTATATAGCAAGCACCTCTGTTGTGACCATCTGATCAATCCTCAACAGTTTTTTCTTTCTTTTCTTTTTCTGATGATACTGGGGATCTAGCCTAGCATCTCACACATGCCAGGCAAGCACTGTACCACTGAGATATAACCCTAGTCCTTCCACCGGAAAACTCTAGATCTGATAAATTCTTTTAGAAAAATAATAGGGGACTGGAGAGATGGCTCAGAGGTTAAGACTCTGCCTTGAAAGGAGAAACTTGTGAGTTTGGATCCCAGATCCCACGTAAAAATGCCAGGCAGAAAAAATGGTGGTAGCATGTACTTCTGGCCCTTATGGACAGAGCCTGGGAAATCCCAGAAGCAACGAGGAAGTAGAAGCAATCCAGGATAATTCCTGAAGTCACCCTTGGTCCTCCATAGGGATACACAGTGCCCTCTGATGCACACTCACAAATGCACATGCACACACAGAAAGTAGGCTCAACATACAAATAATAAATCTGCCAAGACAGAAATCAGGGGGAAAGAAAACATTGAGAATAGCTTGAAAAATTTACTTAGGATTAAGTCTATCCTTGAAAGTGAAAAAACTCTGAAATGAGAACTTAGAATACTGAAATTTAAAAAAGAAAGAAATTTAAGATACTAGAAGATTGAAGAAATTCCTGTGCTCATTGGGAAGAATTTCTATTTTGGGTATGAGTAAATTACAAAAAGTACTATGTAGGTACAATTTGATCCCATCAAAATTTCTATGATGCTCTTTAAAGAAATATTCAAAAATCCCAAAATTTATACGGAAACAAAAAAAGACTAAGTAGCCAAAGCAAACTCAGACAGAATCATCAAAACAGGACATCTGATCTCAAATTTTACTTCCATGTCACAGTAACAAAAAAAGAATGATACATGGTAGACATGTAGACCACTGGAATAGAATAGAGGACTCAGAAACTAATCAATTTAATGACAGGCATCTGACTTTTGATCAGGCGCCAAAAATAAACATTAGAAGAAAGACAACAGATGATGGTCGGGAAACTGGATATTCACATGTAGATAACTGAAACTAGATGGCTTTGTGTAAGTGTCAATCTGTAAGGAGGACAAAGACTTACTCATCACCTTTATAATGGAGGTGAAGTCGGTGAAGTCGCTGATGCTTCTTCCTTATGCACATTATGATAACCACAACTGCAGAGACAGATATAACTACTACAACTGCAGTCCAGATCATGCTGTCCTTTGTGTCATCTGAGGATTTCTCAGGAACTAGAAATAATCACAAATTTTTAATCAGCAAGCAAGAAACTCATTGATGAAAGGCTTATATTTGCTGATGTGCTTTTCATTCTCTGGACATTATCTCCTTGGGATTTTTAAGGCCAGATAAGCCTGAATCAACAACAGGAAATCAGAGAAAATCCCACTGCAGGACTTCAGCAGCTAACTCAGAATCAAGTCAGTAACCAAATGCATGCACTGACTTGCTTCCCTTTCCCTAAGTTGGGGCTGATACCCACCAAGATCTGAGAGAGCCATTCCCACCCCAGACGGTGGAATCTGGACAAAATATGTGGGCCGAGGCTATGAATGTGTAGTTGTCCAGATAATGTCCTGCTATGTGTCATGGCCCCCAGGCAGCAACTCTGCCATCCATCATCATCCATCCAGGTCAAGCTCTAGGCCACCACCCACTTGGGTAAAGGAAGAGACACCTCACAGGCCCAGGAGGCTTATTCAGCTCAGAGAATCAGCTGCCTGAAGATTAGGAATTTTAGGAATTACTTTCTTGCATAGGAACTCCTGAATGTCTGGGAACTGTAAAACAAGTTTGTGACAGAAAGCTGACTAGTGAAAATTTGTCCTCTGACTTCCCCCTGTGGGCCATAACATGCATGTAGTCTCTCTTCTCTAATAAGTAAAGTGGTTACAAAGTCCCACTGCCTTTAGGAAGTCTTCCCTGACTTTCAAAGACCTTGCCTACCTTTGGATGCTCATAAATCTGATTATGGTTTAAGTTTAGTCACATGTTTCTATAAAAGAAAATTTGCATTTGAATATACTTTTTTAAAAAAAATTGATTTCTCACATGCACATGTCATGGAGTTCTTATTTTACTGGAAGAGCTGCAAGAAGTGAGAATATATCTTATTCCTTTTTATTTTCACCTCTGTAACCAATAAAGTAAGTGTTCATACACAATGTGAACGTGCATGTGTGTGTGTGTGTGTGTGCATGTACGTATATATATATAGGTATGTGTTTAATTTAGTTTAAGACTTAGTGCTCGGAGGCAATTTGCACTTTCTGACTAAAGCTTCATCTTCCACCAAAGTGTATCTCAAAAGACTTGTTTACTTTCAGGAGTAACAACATTTTTTCCCCATTTTTATTTTTTTCTACTTTTTACAAACATATTGAGTATTCATCCATTTCCTTGCTTCCTTCCCTCCCCATCCCATCCCCTCCTTTCCCTTCACCATTCCCTACTGTTTCCTTCCATCCTTCTGCCTGTATGCTTCTATGGTCCCAAGGTTCACTCTGGCTTGTCTACTCCTGTGGGGGCTCAGGCTTCCATGATATTGATTTGTGAACTTCCCTTCATTAACAACATTTCTTTAAGTGCAGCTCAGGTTCATAGGTTCCTGGGCCTTGTAGCATGTAGATGAAGGAGGCAAGGAGCCTTCCTTCAAGGTCCTTCCTAAAAGCATTCTAAAATGACTTACTAGAAGATTTCCTACCAGGCAAGGGACACTGGATGATTTTACTTAGGCATTTGTATATAAATGATGAACTAATAAGTTGGTGAAATAAGAAGTCTTGGGAAAATCTTGGAAAAGAAGTAGTCTTACCTATAGAGAAATGCTGGGAGAAAAGCTTCCTGTTCTTTGGTTCAGTTTCCAAAACACAGATGACGGTCACATTATTTGCACCATTGGGGAATGGAACAGAGAAGCTGGCAAAAACACTGTACAGCTGTGTGACATCATCTTGATGTAGCTGCATGGTACTATTATGCTCAGTAGTTGAATTCTGAGTTATTAGCTGGAAATACATTCTTTTAGGCTTTGGATAACCTCGTGTAGATGAGCAGGTCAAATTTATATCAGAATTTTTTGTTGAATTAGAAGCCATTATTTCAGGTTCACTGAAGTTAGCTGGAAGTAGAATAGGGATGGAAATAGTCATCCTAAACTTAGATGCATGCACAAAAGAAAGTACACAAATAGATATCTTATCTGGATGCCTTTTGGGGGCATACCTGGGAGTCCCAGAGTATCTGTGGGCTTCCATCCATGGTCAGGAACTACCTACGTCTATCTTTCAAGAATGCTAGCTCCTGTTTTCTAAATCAGAGAGCTATCTGAGAGGCAAGAGGACTGAAATTATCCAGCAAAGTCTGTATCAAAGCCACTATTCCAAATAGTGGAGACATCGGTGGAAATGTCTCCGACTGCTAATCCAAGTTTCCCAAAAAGAGCTGCTCACTAGACTAGGTGAACCCAAGGAGGTGGAGCTGAAGTTCCCCTAGGAACTCACAGACTCAAGATGTTGGCCTGCTCTGAGTTGTACTTTTAAGTAGGATAATAGTAAGTTGAAACCTTGGAGTTACAAATTCAGAGCTTGGTAGACAGAGTTCTCTTGTCTTTGTTTACCATTCATGTTTTTATGGGTGTTGAAGCTTACTGGCACATGTATCTTGGACTTGACAAACTTGCCTCTTGACAGATCCCTTGCTGTTCCTCGATAATTAGTAGGTAGTTTTCACATTCTTTATGCTAATTTTGAATTCAGTATATTGTTTTTAAATGGAAATCTTTTGTATATCATATTCCTCCAGTTTTGCCAGCTTGATATTCTCTTTGAGCACTCTGCTTGTAGTTTATGTGAGCTATTGAAGGTATACGAGACCTTACTTAAGTTTTTTTAGTAATACTTTTGAAATCACAGATTTCACAGATTATAATGAATATGATTAATTTTAAAAAATTTGTCTGCATCTCACCTCAAACACACCATGTTTTGGTATCTCATCATGTACTGAAAAAAGTACTTTAGTGATTTGTTAAATGAAAGCCCTCTGTGATTTTGAATTGCACAAAGCTCAAGAGGAACAGATCTGTTATATGATGGTTTTTTTTTTTTTTGCCCCTTTCTTTTGTCCTGCCTTTCCTAAGATTATCAGGAATTAATCTGGATCTGGCAATACCATGCCTAAGCTACTTTCATAGAAGAATGCAAACTTATATTCATCTAAGTACCTATATATGAATGGTTTCTGTTCATAAAATCCCAAAGTGAAAGCAATCCAATGTCTTTCGTTGAATGGATGAACAGTAAAATTTAATTCAGCAATAAAAGGAAAAAGTTTTGATTCCTGCAACTACTCATGAAATTCAACAGACAGTTTGTTGAATAAAAGGAATCATTCTAAAAAGGCCACAAAATAACAAAATGCCTGGATCCAAAGCAAAGGTTATGTATACAGAAAAGAGTATAACACTGTAAAGGGATAGTGTGAGGGGAAGTATTTTGTTATTAAGTAGGCAGTTTATTAGTGAGTATGATTCCTGGAAGTGAGGGATTTAGCATAGCAAAAGCCCTTGAGTGTAAACTCTGATACTTAATCAGGGGATCATGACTGAGAATATATTTGATGCCATAATCATGAGTCTACCATGTCTTTTCAAATTCATCTGCACTGAATTTAGTGAATTTCTTTGAGATGCAGATCTTCTTGTAGTCAGGGAACTTGAGCATTGCCCTGTGCAGGGCCTCAGTCATATGTTCCTTATTCTGCAGCTTGGCACAGATGGGTCATGATACCTGTCAGACCTGGACAATGTAAACCTTGGCCACTATGCCCTGTGGCTTCCCCAAAACACCCTTGCATATCTGTCTGGAGTCTAGATTGGGGACAGCATGAGATCAGAGACGCGAAACACTGTCTTCAAGGTCTTTTAGGGCAACCTACACAAGCAACAAGCTGCATGCACCACCAAGGAGACTACTGTATGTTGTCAATGCATAACAGGCCGCCATTAGGAAAGGATTTTGATAGGTTTAATTAGATATAGAGTGAGGGGAATTTTTTTAGTGTGATGGAAATGTTCTTAATTGTATATTTAGTTATGGTTACATACATCTATACATAATCTATAAAATCAATACAACTATGCACTAACGTAAGTAATTAACTTTCCTGCATGATGATTCAAGCTTCTCAAGGTCTAGTAAAGCAGAGAAGCTGGTTTGTTGGTAAGTGATTGTTTGCTGGGTTATTTCCCTTCTGTCTACTGGGCTTTTGGTTGGAAAAGCAAATAATGGGAGGTTGGAGGGAAAGACTAAATGAGTTAGCTGTCGCTCTTGGCAGAAGAAACTCCAAGCCATGATTTAGTGGGAAAGAAATCCTGGACCAAAGGAGAAAATGAATGTATCAGCCAAATTTCCCCTGGTTTTCATTTGGTTGTATTACTTTTGCTCATCTAAATTCATTTTGTCCCTTCTGCCTGCTAAACTATCAGTGACATTCCAGAACCAAACTATAAAAGCACAAAGTACTTTTAGTTCCTTACTCCAGGACCCTGCACTTCTTTCAAATGGGCTTCCCAGAAATTACCGTCTTCTGTATTCTCCCACAGAACTCCCTCTACCAGATCTTTCAAATCCCCACCTCGATAGTTCCTGCTCATTGACAATTTCATCTGAGAAAATCAACAGGGAAACGTGCTATATTGACCACATACCAAACACCAACAGCTCTTTACTCTTCTGGTAAATGACAATCAGTCCGGTGGGCTTCTTGTGTTGAACGAAGCACTGATATGAGCCCATGTCTTTGATTTGGACGTTGTAAAGTCTCAGAGTCCAATGGTCCTGGTCAAAGCTTGTGCGGTGCAGATACTTGGCATTCACATTGTCGAATTTTTCTCTGCCTAAATATTGTTCATGCAGAACCAATGCTTCCTGGTCCTGCCAAAAAAATACCAGCTCACCCAAGCTTAAATTTTGAGAGTTTGTGAATGGGCAAGAAAGGTATGCAGTTTCATTGAAATAAGCCTCAATTTTCTCAGAGGCAGCATCTAAAACAGAAAAAAAAAAAAAAAAACAGAATTAAGGAAGAGGAAAGAGGAAACAACCTTCCATTTCTTTTTATTCAACACCCACATGCTGGCCTGTCAGTGATGATACTGGGGAACTAGATGTAGAACTGGGTATCCATGAGGAACATCTAGAGAGCAGGACCTTTGTTCTTGTTTCACCACTAAATGAATGTGTGACTTTATGAGCCTCACTGTGCTCATCTGCTTAAAGAAGGGAGGACTGAGTGTTCTTAGTTTTTCTAGTACTGTGGATCTGTGAATTCCTAAACCTGAACATTGACTGTCATTATTACTACAGGCCGTGTGACTGCTCTGTCATCTCCCAATGCCCTCCTTGTCCATAACAACTTCTTGTTCCTTGGTCTGCTGTAGTAAAAAGATGACAGGTATTGGACTTGCAATCACCCCTTTAATTATGAGTTAAAGATCCCACTGAACAATGTTTTTGCTATTTAAACAGATTCATTATGGACCTTTCCCTATGACCTCTGTTCCCAAAGCCAGCTCTCCCAAGAACAGAAAATGATTTGGGAATGACTTAGGTAATCAACCAGTGTTTCTATTCTCAGTGACCTTCCCCAGGCTTTTTTTTCAGAAAGAGAAGTGGGCGAAGATGGTGGCTTGAAAACTGTGGCAGCCGGTGTCATTTTAGGTACATGAATGAACTGTTGGGAATGAATTGTAGGTGGGAAGGTAGAGATGTGCTGAGGGAATGTTGGGGAAACCCCAGGTAAACCAACCTGTTGTTCCCAGGATGCACTGCCCCTGGAAACTTTTACAACCCAATGGGACCGTGTTAGAAAAGTTCAGAGAAAGGTTTTGGTCCCTATGGGGAAAACTAGAACAAGCCAACTTCTTAAATATAATCAGTCCCAGCGTTTCTATAGGACCTTTTCTGGGCCACGGAATTACTTGAGATTTAGCAAGGAAATAAAAAAAAGAGGTAGAAAATGTATGTGTGGTGATGTTACTTAGTTAATGTGAAGTTAAATGCTGTCGTGGGGAGAACATTGGAGTTAGTTCAGAATGAAGAGCCATCAGGATTTCAGTGAAGGGATGTTAACATTAAGGGGGAAAGAGAGAAGTAGGCTGGTAAAGGAGATAAGAGGCATTTCACTTGAAATGGTGGTGGTAGTGGGGGTTGGGGGTAAGAAATCAAATTGATCTATTCATAGGGATTCTTTTCAAGTAGGAAATAGATGGAGAAATAGACTTAATGATAATGCACTTGGATGAGCTGAACTTCACACAGGCTGGTCCTATGATCTAGAGCCTGGCAATGGCCTTGTGGGATATTCCAGGCATCAGCGTGTGAAGCACTAGAAATACAGGCTGCTTGTGTTGAAGGGAGGAGCAGGGGAATTTCTGAGGGTTCCTGGAACAGTGACAAGGAGAGCTAGGGAAAATGTACTGCATTTAGTAATTACCTTTCCAAGCAAAACCTGGCTTTTCTGCGCCTTTCCACTTTTGCTAAGTGCTTAACAATAATGCAAGAGTGCCCCCTGCTGGTGTAAAAGCTCATTGCATTATCACTGTAGGGGGATGTGGGTGAAGATGAAACCCAGGCTGGTTTTGGTCTAATGTGTTGTGTGATTCTGGGCACATGATCTAATGGAAAAACATAACCTGTAGCCAAGACTTCTACCATTATTGGCCACTATTATGTTACTGAATAGTATCAATTATGGCTTCTGGATCTGGAATTGACGTCACCACCAGCTATACCTATCTTCTTGAGACAGATTTTTTTTTTAAGCCTCTGTAGAACCTCACAGTACATTCTTCCCTTTCTACCCACGTTCTCCACTCCTCATAGAGCAGTTCAACTTCTCTATCTAGGCAGATGTCTCTCAAAGATCATAAAGTAGAAGCTTTCTCTTTCATTTAGCTGCTTGCCTCTACACCTACCAACTAAACTTGTGATCTGTGGGTTAAAGCCATTGGTTTTATCTGGGAACTGACCATAAATGCAGAACCTCTGGTACTACTCAAGATCTCAATCACGATCTGAACTGCTATAAGGATCTTCTATTTGAGATTTTGGGAAATCTCAGCCTCTGACTTCTGAGTGGATTAGAGAAGATGGCAGGACACACTTCTACCCATCCCTTTTCATCTCCCACCTGTTCTCTGTGGAGAGGAAATGATTCTGTAGCCCATTCTAAGTAGAACTGAAAGTATTTCACAATTTATCCTCTGTGGCTCATCACCAGACACTGGTTTTCATGATATCACTCACAGTCAGGAGTGAGGCATCTTTTTAACCCTGACCACATGGGGAAGATTTGACTCAAAGTCTGTTCTCCCCAAGTGACTCCATGTTTCTACTTTTATGACCCCTGGAGCTTAAATCTTTTAAGCAACTGCATTCCCTGGGATCTCATTAGTGGGAAGAGCTGATAACTCCTCCCTTTTCCAACACCTCTTAAGTAAATGATCTTGAGCTAGTTATAACTGATTGCTGTGACAAATTCAGAAGCTAGTTATGTAAAAATTCAGCTAAATAATCTCTCTCATCAGGAGTTGGTGATTGTCAGATACACAGGTATCAAACTAACAGTTTGAGGATTCAAGCTCTGGGTACATTTGTAGAGAATTAGTAATTAAGTTCTGAGCAAGCTTTCAGAAGATTGTCTGGTTGATGGGGGAAGACCCAGCCCATGGTGGATGAATAAGATGGAGGTAGATGGTTAAGGAGGTAAGCCTCCTCCAGGATACTTAGCCGGACATGCTGGTCTGGTAATTAGGGACTGCCCTCTCTCAGCAGTGCTGTGTATGCATAGATATGGCGTGGCCAGTTCCTTGACCCTTGGTGTTAGTGTGGACTCTCCTGCCAAGCTGGACAAGGAACTGTAACGAGACTGTCATAAGAGAAAATAAAACCACTTGTTCCCCTATAAGGTGATTGGTCAGCAATATATCAGCAACCATGCAGAGTAACTGCAACAGTGACCAAGAAAACTTTAGCAATAGACTGGGTGCCACACAAAACTCATAGACTGATAACATTGCCAGTCTCTGACCTCACTGGAATGTCAGTCTTCTCTGGTCATTATCCTAAATTTAGGTCATACATTCTTGGATCTTCTCTCCTTCGTGTTATTTGTACTCACAAATTTTTCTTCTTTTACTGCATTTCCTCCAAAGCTTTTCTAGACCTGCTGGAAGCCACATCCGGCTTATTACTCTTCTACATCCTTAGCCTCTTCAATAAATATTCCCTCTAATAGTCCTTCATCAAACCTGGCAATATCTAAAGAAAGACACTTTATTCACCCACACTACTTGTTTTTCAACAGTGACTTTGTACAACTTCTCCTCTTTGGAAGTATCTCCCAATCTTGTTGTTGAGAGCCACTAATTACTCAAGGAGGACTTTGGTATCAGATGCAAGGCTTTTACTGATCAATTCTTGCCATAACTGCCTCATTAAAGATGAATCTACCAATGACCTTGTCTCAAAAATCTCTGACACTGTCAGCCCCAAACACTAGTTCAGCAGACCGCCCCCCTTTCTCACCATAATGTAACCCTGAATCTTAGTGCTGGAACCAGTACAGTGCTTCAGACCTTGACCTCAACAAGCACACTCCCCTTCATCCATACCCTCCCATTCCTCCACATCTTGCTCTCACTTTCTCTGTCTACATCTGTTCTTAGACCTGATGGTATAAACGTACTTTTCTCTCTGCTGAACAGTGTGGTAACCAGCAGCCATTGAGGCTTTTAAGCCCTTGACAGGGAGCTAGTATGACTGGAAAACTGAATCATCATTTATAGTGTTGCAGAGAGACAATGAAATTTCAGCTCACTACATTTTAATTAATTGACATGTAAAAAGCAATTATGGCCAGTAGCTATTGTCCTGGATCACAAGACAATAATACCTTTTTAGCCATTCCTTGTTAGCACAATCATTAAATACCTCCTTTTGATTCTGTGGAACTTATCCCGAGCCGACACTACTTTCACTCTATATAGTCATTCTTACAACTGTCTGGTTGAGCCTGAGAAAATGATTCTATTGTACAGACAGGTGACATTTCAAATCTGTAATGTCCAGCCTCCTTGAACTTGGTCTCTAGCTGCTCCACGTGGCTTTGAACATGTCCCCTCTGCTCCTGCTTTCAGTTTCTCATGCTGTTTTAGTCAGACTCCCTGCATAAGAAAAGGTTTCCTTCCCTGTCACTTCCTACCCCAGTCTCTCCTGAAGCTGTTGTAACAAAGGATGTTAGTGACTTCCCACCACTGCCAAGTTCAGTGCTCTTTCCTGACCATTCTGCCACATGTCGCATGCTTGGTATGCCCCTTCTCGAAAGGATCTAGTATTCCTCTATCTGACGTCCTGGTTTAAGTGCCTGTTCTTGAGTGTCTCAGTCTCTATCCTTTCCCCTGGCTTTTCTTCTCCATCTGATTTGACTGACAAATAAGTATAAGCTAATAATTCACAGGTTTTTATCTCTAGCTCACAACTTTCATTAGAGTTCCAGAAACCATATCTAACTGCCTAGTGGATAACTCTATTTAGACACAAATGATACCTCTTTAAACCTTCTTTCTCTATCTCAGTGAATGGTTAGTTTACTCACTGAGATCCATAATCACACAATTATCTATAGGTAATAACCAACTGATTCTGGGAGATCTAGAGTTACAATAGCCAGATCAAACTCTAATATGTTAAGAAAAGGGTGGCAAGTTGAGTATAAACCAGTAAAATGGGGTTATCAGAAAAAAATCTTGTCTTTATCTAGAGACCTTGGAGATGTTATTATGGTGGTCTAGAAAAAAGAAGACCTCACTCTTTGTGTGCTGTGATGAAACTGTAGTGTAGCATGCTATAGAAAATATGCTCTGAAAAAATTTTGACTTTAGATTAACTGCTCCTTGGCATCTGTAAACTGCTTACACATGAAGACAGACAAAACTTGCTCTCCCTGTCTGCTGACCACTTGGTTTCATAGTTATAGCCTTGGATCAGCAGGACCACCACTCAAGGTTTCCACCCCTCTCCTCACCCCTATTCCAGCTGCAACCACTATCTGAAACTGCCAGCTGAGTCACTAGCTGGATGGCACATACCAACTTAGAAACTGCTAGAAGAACTGCCCCCTGCCCTTACTCGGGGCTCCAACATGAGGTCCCGGACTCTGATGGAGTCCTCCTAAGGCTCCATCATGTGGTCCCGAACTCTGATGGCGTCCTGGAGTTCTAAGACTCCATCTAAGGTCCTGAACTTAGAATCTTGAGGCTTCAGTTCTGTTCTACTCGCTTTCAATAAAAATTCTTTTCTGTCAAGCTCATTGTCTGTGCCTCACTGGATGAACTTCTGAGCCCTGTAACAGTTATCTTTCAAGTTAGTAAAGAATCTCAAGGCAAGGATGTTTGTTCTGCCATTTTGTTGTTCTTATTATTGAAATTAGATTTGCTTTAGTTTCATGTCACTATGCTTCTTGTTACATAAATATGCATGTATTTTGCAAAATATGGAACATATGTGAAATATTATGTATCAAAATCCTCGAAGCATTATATAAGCTGTAACCCACACAATATTGCATATTTCAAAGCCCAGATTCTTTTTTTTTAGAGATCAGTGACTTGAAGTTTATTAAACACTTTAATATAATATATTATATATATATAGTTTATAGTAGACATCAGGTGATATTTACTCAATGAAGATAACTAAGGATTGCAGAGCCCAGATTCTTGGAAGTACTTACAGTCAGTCTGTACCACCCACTGTCCTTTATTGCTATTGCTGTGCATATTCCATCCTGTTGCTCTGGGATTTAGTGAAGCACCTGCCTTGTTCCTGCTAAAAGCCTCCTAACTGCTCTCCTTACTTCCTTCTTTGCCTCCATATCTAGTTCCTTAAGTCAAAGTGGTTCTGCATATATATATATATCTAGAGACCAGTGAGATGACTCAGTGAATAAAGACACTCGTTTCTACATAATTTCAAAGCAAGTCAAGAGCAAAAGTAACATCTGGCCTTGGTTTGATGAGGTTTCTCAGTCAGAAAATTTGGAGACAAGAGAGATGAAAAACTAGTCTTGTCATTGTGATTGGAAGGGCTAGAACCTGAGCTTTAGGAACACCTAAGATATTGACTGCTAGTAAGGCAGAGAATATTTTGGAAAGAAACTTGTGGGCAAAGAAAGGTGATTCTGAAGCGATATTAAGAAAGCTATTTGAGTCCTCAAAGAAGAAATCTTGCCTCTGGTGGCTGATTCAAGAGCAAGAGCTTGGAGAAGTCTGATGTCAGGTTCAAGGACCGATGTTCCAACATGTTCCATATGTGAATTCAGCTCTGCCACTGGTAGCTCTGCTGCTCTTAGCCAATTACTTTCGGTGCTTCAGTGACCAAGTTTTAAAATAGGGATAATGGTAAGAATGAAAGCAACAAGCTAATGTGATAATTATGTGAATTAATTTTATGAAGTACTTAGAATAGTGCCCTTCACCCCCACTTGTCAGATAACAAGTGGAATAAAAATGGCATACTGGAGGATAACTGTTGCTCAGAATCCCTCCCCACACTCATATGTGTATGTACACATTGCTTTGCTACCTCTCCAAAAGCTAAGTTGGCCAGTCACTGGCCATGGGAGGTGGAAGAGGAGGAAGCTGCTGTTGTCACCTACATTGACAAAGGATGGGCAGACACAGCTGTAGACTTGACACAGACTCAGCAAGCCCTAAAATGCTGACAGAAAACACAGATCCCAAGAGACCTGCCCCCAGCCTGCTGCACCCTAAGGAAGTATCTCTCCAGAGTCACCAACTGCTGGCCACTTTCTGCAGGGCTAGAATCAGTGGCCTGTGTATGGAAGAGATGGTTTTGCAGCTCAGCCAGTGAGTTTGCTATTATGTAGTCAGGAGTGGCCTGCAGCAGCTGCAGCCTCATCACAGGCTGGTATGCCCTACTTGCCAGGCATTCTGACTGGGATGGCTTTTCTCTTAGTTCTGTGGATGAAAAAAAAAGAGCAGTAGGAAAGAGGAAGGGCAGGAGAACTGAAAAAGGCACTGAGTGGAAGGGTGAGTGGCAGGGCCCTCAGCCAACCATCTACAACTGAAGACTTGATGCCACATGTGCTTCATCTGGTCTTTCCTACTCCCATTTCCAGTCTTCTCTTACTCTTAGGAAACAGCTCAATGGGTTTTCAAAAGTCTCTTGTCACATAGCACTGGCTTTGACATTCCTTGACTTCCTAATTCACACCATAGATCATAGCAATCACAGTTTAGAGCAACTCTGGGCCCCTGGTAAATCACATTGTCCACCTTACCTTGAAGCTGATAGTTCCAGCTTTCCCCTCACACAAACCCTTTCCAAGTCCCCCTTAACAGTATACACACACTTTATGATCTGGTAAGATTTGGAGATAACCAATTGTAGTGACCATGTATTTTGTATTTTGAGTTGTGTGATCATCTTGTTAATAATCTCCCAACCACCAAATTTTAGAAATGTTAAGCAGGGCTATCAAAACCCAGATATTTGTTAATTGCTGCTCCTGGTGATTCATTGGCTACATGGGCTTATGCAATTTGAACCAAATGTGAGCAAACCCCACAGAAACCTCAGATCTGGGTGTGCAGTGGTCAAACTCATTGGGAGACAATAGAAGGATTCCAGGACTTACACAGGGAAAATATTCTTACCCAGATGAAGGAAAGCTGTCATAAAGACAATGATGCTCAGTCTCATGATGCTGGAGTTAAAAAAAGAAAAAGAAAAAAGAAATTAGAAAGTGAAATTGAAAACCCATGTTCACCAAAATATGACCCAGCATGGATGGCATGAGAGTTTGTCTCAGTTGGGTTCCCAGATGTGACAGACCCAATGATGTGCCTTCTCCACAACCATTTCTTTTTCTTCCTAGCTCCACAAATAGTCATATTTCCCAGCCTCCCTTGCCGCTCAGCAGGCCTTGTAGCTGAGCTGTGGCCAATGAAATGGTGGATAGAAAACATGGATGGCATGGCCACAGAAGTCCCCCCTCTTACTTTTCTTCTTGGACTCAGAGGATCCCAAGAAAAAGTCCAAGGAACAAAAGGATGGCAGAGGCCTGGTTTTCAGAATAAATCAGTAAAACAGTTCTCTACCCTTCCCCGCAATGAGTCTGAATTGGACTGTGACATTAGAAATGTACCTGGTGTTTGGTAGTTGGGGGTGGGGCTCTTTTGCTTCAATGCTTAGCATTCCCTTTTTAAAGTAATCACTGCATATGGTAGAACACATAGAGACTCATTAATTTAGTAGTCAAACTTCTTTGATCTCCCTGTGGTTTACAAACCTCAAGTCCATCAAATGGAGAGCATGTAATATACTTTTCTAGGCCTCATCCACAGAAGATTTGATAGTGCGTTGAGATAAAGTCCATGAGATATGCCTGACAAACTCCCAAGTCAATGATATGTACCCAGGGCCACATTTTGAGAATCACTGTACTAAAAGCATTCAATTCTATATGATGAGCCAAAGAAAGTGTCAATGCACTGCTTATCACCTCTGTCTTCTGGCTGGAGACTTGACCAATAGTTAAAGCCTTTGCAAGCAAAAGGGCCTGAGTTCAGATCCCCAGGTTCTACATAAAAATGCCAGGTGGTAACAATATAAACCAGTCTAAGCAACAGTGGACATGGAGAAAACTGACAGTAGACAGGATCAGATGCCTCAATACTAACCACAAACACCCAATACTAATCTCTCATTTTATTTTTAGATAAGAAAAGATCTCGGCACTCAAACAAGATTCAGTGTAGTATAAAGTGAAACAGACAACAGTAACCAACCGCAGTACAAAGTATAAGCAACCCTAACGTGTTCAGCAGGAATCAGGCCAATCAAGTCTCACCCCACCTAAGTCTCAGGGAATCTTGTATTACACACAGGGGGAACTTTAGGGGTTAGGGTTAGACAGGTGAAGTGGAGTGACCCTATCAGTGGATCTACCCAAGAAAGGGTCCCTTAATCTGCCACAGAGGCCTGAGCACTTAAAGCTGACAATTCCAAAGGGAACCCTGAGGCCCACACAAACAGACAGGCAGGAGAGTGGGGGAGAGGGATGGGTTGGTGAAAAGAGGGTAGAGCAGGAAAAGAAAGAAGGGTGTCATGGAGGGAAGAAGGGAAAGGGGGATGGGGATAACCATTCTATGTTTGTAAAATTAGAAAAATTTTAAAAAAGAAAAAGAAACATAAAAAAAAAAAAAAACTGGGCAGACACAGCAGTGGTTTGCACTTCCAATCCTGGAAGGCAAAGCCTGGGAAGCCCCAGAGCAAAATCAATCCAGGATGACTCCTAATGTCACTTTTGGGCTTCTACAAGTGTACGTTCCCTCCTGTACGATACTTTCACACACATATACATCCACCCACATGCAAAACACACACACACACACACACACACACACACACACACACACACACAAATATATAAATAACCTAATAACCTGTCTTCTCCTTTTTCACTGCTTCTCCACCCACCAACTTAGACCAAAAATGACTGTAATATTTTTACAGGGAAATGCAGAATAAGGACCAACTTTAGACACAGATGAATCCCAGGACCATGAAATGTATTCCAGGACAAGGTCAGTGCTAAATGCTTATCATGCAAATCTGCCCACCTTTGGGCACAAGTTTGGCCTATAGCTTTTTAACAGCCAACGTATAAACGAAAACCTATTTGACGAATTGATTCGCAGGTGTGGATATAAACACAAGCCGATGCTCAGGGAAGACATGTAACTATTCTTTATACAATAGCAGAAATGGCTTCCTTGAAGAACAAATTGCCGTTAGGACCCTTTCTGCTGTGCTGTACACCCACCCTGCACGCTCTTCCTAGGTTGGAAGTATTTCCTGTTTTTGTTTTCCTTCTAAACTGAATTTTTTAAGTACAAATTTTTTATAGGTTACACCAGTAGTAAATATAGGATATATAGCACTAAATGTAAAAATAAGGCAATGTTTCAGTTACTTGTCTCATAATTGAGACAAAATACCTCACATAAGAAACTGAAGGAAGGAAGGTTTGGTTATGGCTCACAGTTTCAGGGTTCAATCTGTTATAGTGGCAGGAGGGTGAGGCAATTGCTCAATTACATCCGTAGAAAACAGAAAGAATTGAATGATGGTGCTCAGCTAGCTTCTCCTTTTCTTCAGTTTGGGTTCCTAACCCTTGGAACAGTGCTGCTCACATTTAAGACAGGTCTCCCCCCTAATTAACCCAATTCAGCAGCATGTTCCTAGGTTCGTTTCCTAGAAGATTCTAGATCATGTCAAATTAACAATATTAACCACCATCATGATAAACAGTAGAAATCAAATCTTCCTCCCAGCCTGCACTGTTCCCTGGCTAACTAGCTTTCTTCTTAAAAAAAAAAAATGTTCCTGGAAAGACTATCATGAGCCGTTACTAGTTTCCTGTATCCACTTAGAGGTATTTTAGAAAAACAAAACAAAATAAAAATGTAATATTCTATTCTCATTTTATTTTAAGACCAAATGGAAGCATCAGCAAATCTGTACTACCACTTCGAGGATTATTCTGTGTTGGTATGTAATGAATATACTCATATAAATTATTGCATATTATTCTACTAAGCTGTTGGATAGCAGTAACTTACTTAGTAGATCTTTAGGTTGTTCTTAACTTTTCATAGCAGTGAAAACCCCTGATTCTACACTGTCTCTTCAGAAGCAGAATTTCTTGACCAAATGGTTAGGGTACTGCAATTTAATTTTTTTCAGATACAGAAAAATTGCTCTCCTCTATTGTATGTTTATGCTTCCACCAACACAACCAGGAAATGCTTGTTTTTCACATAATTATTTTTTAACAACACAGTGTGCTTTCTAATTTATGATCTATAATACAAGAGGTTAAAATGGCATCTCATTACAAATTTTTTGGTGGCATTAGCAGCTGAATGAAGAACTTGTATATGTCAGGCAAGTACTGTTGCCTGAGTTCCCCAGCCCTCTCACTGTGGCTTTAAAAACTGCTTTCAGCTGTAGTAAGATACATATGCAATTTATTAGGCTGATTATTTTTAAACGTAAAGTGCACTGAATAGACTCATATTATGCAATGATTAATACCTTAAGCTTCAGAAGTCTTTTCATTTTGCAAACCAAAACTTTGGACTCACTAACAGTGACTCTCTATTCTCTTCTCTCACTCCTTGGAAACTATCTTCTGTCTCCATGAATCCGACTGATATTAGACTGAACTAGATCCAGACAGAATTTGTCTTTCTGTGAAGCCTTGTTTCACTTAGTGTAATGCCTCCAGAATCCATTCATATGCGGGAGTGTGAGTCAGAGTTTACAATACAAATCAGAATGTCTTTATTCTTAAAGACTGCTCATATGTCGTTCATATATACATATACACTGCATTTTGCTTATCCACTCAAGTTACTTGAGCCGGTCATACCTTCTGGTCCTTGTGAATAATGCTGTCACAAATATGGGCATACAAATTTCTCTTCAGCTTTCTGTTTTCACTTCTTTATTGTTTATATTTATGCATCTATTTTGCATGGGTATGTGTGTGTGGTACAGATGCACTCTTGTGTGTAAGAACATGTGTGTGTATACAAGCCTGGTGGAGGCCAGAGGATGACATTGGCTATCATCCTGTATCTCCCTCCCCATTATTTATTGAGACAGAGTCTCTTGCTGAACTCAGAGCTCACTGATCCAGCTAGTCTAGCTAGCCAGCTCCCTCTGGGGATGCCCTATCTGTCTCCTAAGTGCTGAGAAAGCAGTTGGGCTGCCATGTCCACCTAGAATATATGTGGATGTTGGGGATCCAAACTCTAGTTCTCATCAACCTCTGAACCCCCTCTCCAGCCCTGCTTTCACTTCTTTGAGGACAGCCCAGAGTAGCAAGTCTGGATCATATGGAAATTATGTTTTGAAGTTTCTGAGGAACCAATGTGCAACATTCCCACAGAAGGCACACAAGCTTTCTCATTGCTTCACATCCTTGCCAGCACTTTTCTGCTTTGTTTCTAAGCTAGTAATATATCTGTAGTAGTTTTCACTGTCACATGAATTTTTCTTAGGAATCCAAGCATCTTTTACAGGTTTGAGACCACCTCTGGTTGTCTAGTGGTTAGGATTTGGTGTTCTCTCAGATTTTTGAGATAAATCAAATTTTGAGTCTTGTTCCATGGACTATCCATGACACCCTTTTGTTTTGTTTTGAGTCTCAGTTTTTTTTTTTTCTGTTGACTTACAGGTGCTATTTTACATACAGAAATAGGTTTTTAAAAAAATTATTTTGCATGTGTGTGTGTGTGTGTGTGTGTGTGTGTATGAGAAAGAGAGAGAGAGAAGAGAGAGAGAGAGAGAGAGAGAGAGAGAGAGAGAGAACTGTGTGTTCCTGTGGAGGAACAAGAGTGACTTCAGGAATCATTCTGGAATCTTAACCCCTGAGCCATCTCTCCAGCCCAGAAATGGCTGGTTTTTTTTTTTTTTAAACAAACACTGTTAGGAGTATCTCCAGTTGCTGAAATACATAGTAGATATTTACTATATGAACTAACTATTTGGTTCCCAACTGCTCTCTCCCTTCAGTACTTGCAACAGATTTCAGGCTTTGACATTGTCCGTTGAGCCAAAGATGACAGCACTGAGGGGAAACTGATCCTTGCGCATGTCCTCACACAAGCACATACATAGCACCCTACTTATCAGGGAACCAGAGAGCTGGGGCCCCTTTGAGTCTGTGTTCTCACCTAAATATGGGAGTCTCTCATGATTTAGAAGTTAAAAATCAGTATTTTTAACTGAGCCAAAGAATTCTACCCCTCTGACACAAAATCAAATGATAATTTGCTACAAATTTAACGAATGTGTTTTATTAGCTCAAATAATTACACTTAAACTCATCCTGGCCCTGGGAAATTCACTCAATGGGGAGGAGCTCTGGCCTGAGGAGGAAGTCCATACCTATGTAGAACTCTCAGTACGGAAACATTCATTTCCCCTGGGCAGCAGCAGGCTCTTATACTTCCCCTCACTGATTGCTGCTGGTATCTGTGCATTTTTTGCCCTTTTTTTTTTTTTGAGACTGGGTATTGCTCTGTAGCTCGGGCCAGTCTCAAATATATGATTCTCCTGCTTCAGCCTTTCAAGTACTAGTTCTAGACCCAGAATAAACCTACCAGCCTATCACGTTAAGCCAAAGCCCTTTAAGGGCTTGGAGACAACAGGCATGTCATCCACACTGTAGCCTGGCTGAGCCATGACAGTCCTTCCAGGAAGCTTCACTAACACTCATTTGGAGAGACTGCATATGGTTATGGAAAACACCGTGAACAGCTCATTTGTTAGTGGCCTTCCTAAATACAGGCCTAACATACTGGAGAGTGACATAACCCACTTTCAGAAGTGTTGGTGTCCTGTGTGAAAAACTTCTTACCTCTCTAGCCATGATGCATGTGTTTGTGCATGTGTGCGTGCTCATGCATGTATATGAAAGCCTGGTTGGGTGAAACCAGTTCTTCTATTCTTGTCAGCTCAGAAGAGCAGGCATGACATTGCTCCTTCCGGAGATGAGCCCCCAACAGTAAACACAGGGCAAGGCTCTTTCCCAGAGACCTGAGAAGTAGAGATTCTTACGCTTGGAGGGAGAGTGCAACAGGTGCTATGGGAGAGGAAAGAACCTAGAAATTTAAGGGGGGATTCTTTGAGAGATTTCTGTCAGCTAGAAGCAGAGTAACATCTGGGAGGTAGGCGAATTGGTGGAAATTTACAAAAGAATGATTGTTCCACCCCAGAAACCCAAGAGTACCTGAAGATGTCATCTTCGCTGACCTTGTAGGCTGGCCCCTGTCATAGGATACCAGTAAGAGTCACGTGAATGATTCATTACATGATTATTACTCATGGCAAGGTGAGGTTATTCACCTCCACAACATAGATGAAGAATGGAGTTGCTGAGAGGTTAAGGCACTTGCCCAAGATCATCTAGCTAGTAAATTCATCTAACCTCACCAGATTTTATTTAGTACTGTGCAGCTCCTTTTAAAATGCCAGCAAGTAGTTCATGGTGGTAAGCAAAAAGGACTCTGAGTTAGCCCACTCTCATGGTAAAAAGAAGGTAGCATATCACCAGAATAAAATGGGGAGTGGATGCTGGGATCAAAGTGGGACCTTGGGGGAGAGCTGCCTACAGTAGATTCTACATATTCCTTTAGATAGTTCTTTATCCCCTCCATTTTCTGCATTGCTTCCTGTTTGCCCAGAGATTTTTTTAAGATATAAGGCATTTTTATTCTTTTAGCGTTTCATACATAAATACAGTGGATTTATAATATTTTCATACCTTATGCCAGGAACTATTGTAGGTATGACTGAAGCCAGACCACTCAGGAATTTGTGAGGGTCAGAAGAGCTCTATCCCTCATGTCAGATACTCCAGCATTGTTAAAAGAATAAATTACAGCCCAGGACAAAAACTCCCATTATGTAAATGGCCATTTTTACCCCATTCTGCTCCATCTTCTTTTATAGAAAAAGCAGCTTGACCCCCTGCTCTGGATCTGCAACCTATGGACACAAACCACATTGGAACCTGAAAGTTTAATATGTTAACATATTAAAAAGAAACAGGTGACATTAATTTTGAGACATGCTCTACTTAATCCACCATATTAAGATATTAGAATTTCAACAGTAATCAATATAAAATGACTATTGGATATTTTTAATATTCTTTTTGCTCTAAATATTCAAAAATCTTGGAAGTGCTTAACTCTTGCAACACATTCAATAATTAGATGGTCATATTTTAAGAGATCAGTGGTCACTTATGGCTAGTGGCCACTGAAACTGACAGTGTAGCTCCAGACAAAATTCAGCCTTACCTCAGTCAAGTGACTCACTTGAAATCACAAAGCAAATTCCTGACCCATGCCACATTCAGAGAGTAAAGGTCTCATAGTTTCCAGCTGCTGCCAGGGATTGGAGGAGTGTCATATAACAAAGGCAGAAGGGCAGGAGGGGTCAAGAGGAAAGGCAAGAGGATGCTAATGGAGCTAAAGTAAAGATGAATGGGAGATAAAGCTAAAGAGGTCCTTTGGAACCAGATCTTCTTGACTTATGGGTCAGTTCAAGATTTTGGCCATAATTGTAACTGTAGAGAAAAGTATATGGATTAAGAAAGTTGGGAGAAATTAGTGAGATGGCTTAGTGGGCAAAGAATTTCCCACGCAAATGAGACCAGAGTCCTGATCCCCAGAACACAAGTAAAAACTGGGCAGACATGATGACTGCCTGTAAGCCTAGTACTTGGGTATGTATGTATGTGTGTGTAGAACCACGGACGAATTCCGGAACCACCATGGTTCCTCCACCTCCTCCTTGTTTACTCTGCCCTGGGATTCACAGGCTCCGCCCTACCAGGACCAGAAACGCAGGCCACCCCCGCTTCCGCCTGGCGTCTATACGTGGGGTCTAGGATCCGAACTCAGGACCTTCTGCCTGCAAGGCAGAGGCTTAACCCCTGAGCCACCTCTCCAGCCCCGAAATATCATTCTTAAAAGACTGATGACACACTGGGTACTATAGGACTCTCTGTTTTTCAATTTTTCATTTTCACACACTTAGTAAAATTGTAAATGAAAGTAACAGAAATCATACTTCTTTTCAAAAGTGCATAGGCACAAAAATTAGCCAAAAGCCAGCCTACTATATTAATATTTGTGAAACTTAAAAAGAGAGACTCACATGCACACTGTAAAACCCATAAGGGTAAATATAAAGACTTAAACTTAAGTTTTAAAGTAAGAATTGTATAAATAGAATAGTACACATTAGAAAAAATTTTTGTAGCAAATATAAAAATTCAACAAAAATAATGTGGCCTAATCACTAAACAAAAATTAACCTAGTCTTTGTTTATTGGAGGATGGAGGCAGAATTCAGGACTTGATGTCACATGCCTAGCCATAACAATTCTATCTTAACATAGAGTCAGCTCACTATCATCTGTGCTAACCAGACCAGAGCGCTTGTGGTATTTTGTTCAGTGAGGTCGGTTGTACATGAATGACAATGACAAAATTAGAGTTGATCAAGTTAAAGGTCAGCATGATTCATTCATTAGGGGATATTGAAATTATGTCAAATGAGGAACAACTAAAAGCCTGGGGGCAATGCACCCAAAGAAGAGGAAATTGCAGATCCAGGATGGCCAACTACAAACATTCAAGGGCCCTGTAGTGGGACTGTACACACTCCAGCACACACTTTTTTGGAGAACAAGAAGTTCCAATAATGAAATCACAAGGAGCTTGCTTTCAACTCCAGATATAATGAACAACTTTTAATAGCCACAAACAGACTGGACTTTCTTATGAGGTCATGAATTGCTCTCACCAAAATGGCTCAAGAAAAAGCATGCTAATAACCCAGGGGGATTCTTGAATTAGCTGTTGTGGTTGAGCTCTGTGACTTTTGAACTTATCTGCAAGGTTCTCATTACATTTTCAGGAAGAAGGAAAAATAAATAAGGACGGTTAGCATTCCATTCCCCTCTATCCTTCACCCTGAGTCCTTTCCTCTCATTTTAACATAGTAGACAATATGGTATACTTAGAGTGATCTCTCTGGCTGGAGAGAGTCTGGCAAAGCTGGCTTCATGTGATCAGGGGCTTCAGGAGATAAGGAGAATAGAAAGTACTCTTAAATCCTAGAAGGTAAGAAAAAAGTGGTGGTGGTGTTGTTGGAACTAGGCCTGGACAGGGGCTCAGTCTCAGAGCTGAAGTCAGTGGCAGGAGCGGTGTGAGCCAGACAAGTGAGTGATTGCAGTAACCACATTCAGTTATCAGATGAAGCTTCACCTACCATTAACTCTGACCAAATCTACTCATCTGATACTTCTGCTCATGCGGGTTGCAGCCTTTTCTCTGGGAGTTGATCTCTTCCTTTATGATCAGCAATTTTTAATATCCTAGAACTCAGTGTGGCTGCCAAGTGCCTTTGTCCTTGAAAGACTTCACAAACTTCCAACAACTCTTTCCCGGACAATCCATGAAACACATTCCTTGCATGAAGCATCCTGTACATCTGCTCAGTGTGTGTCAAAAAACTACTGCCTTAATCAAACACTTTTAAAGGTTGATGGACTTGAACTAACTAAATAGTACTTCTGTATTTTTTGATATACACATATAGACATAAGCATAAAAACCACCTATGTCCAATGATTTTTATTGATATAGAATTCTTTGAGAATGATTTTTTAAAATTTTCTTTGTTGTATTTGCAGTGCTGGATATGTACCCAGGTCCTTGTGCAGGCCAGATAAGTGCGCTACTACTGAGCTGTATCCCTGGCTCAATTTTAATTTTTAACTGATAAACAATGATGTAATATTTTATCACAATGTATAGTCATCGGATTATGGCATTGATGTAATCATCTCCACAAACTTTTATCATTTATTTGTGCTGGGAACATTGAAAATCTACTACATTCACTAATTTCTGAGTTACCACCAAGTAGAATGACTTTCAAGGATAATTATAGAGGAATGACTATGTCTTCTATGGAGGGAGGGGAAGCTGATGGGACCAGAAGAGACAAATAATAGGAAATTAATTTTTGTAAGCAAAGCAAGAGGGCTTAGAAGCGCCTGGGAAGCCAGATAAGGAATGTGTACACTGCGAGTTTGGTGTTAGTAGGTTGGAAGCAGAAAAATGATATAATAAAAGTCAAAAGAAAATAACCCAAGAAAAAAGTGAGTACTAATGTCAGAGTGAATGAAAAAGGTCAAGAGTAGAAGGATGTAGGTAAAGCAGGCACCACAGGGTGGAACTAAGTGAGAAAGTTTGGTCATCACCCATCCTGAGTTCTACCTTGCCAGGCCCTTCACCAGCCATATCTCTCTCTAGTTCAGGGCTGGATCATCTGCCTCACTCACTGTCTAATATTCCCTGGGAGCAAATCCTCTTTTACCTTCCATTTTTAGATAATTGTCTCAGCTAACTCTTGCTTTCCTTTCCTTAGTGTTAGGTCAGAGGGAGGAAAAGAATTGAGCGTCTCCTACACTGTGTAAGGGCCAATATAGAGGTCCATTAGTAAAGTGAAGACTTAAGAAATATGCGTTTATTAGACCTAAGAACCTGATGGTCAAGAGAACCATAGCTTAGCCTTAAGGTGGGAAAACATTAGGCCAGAGATACGTTAAAGTTGAGAGAGCAGAGAGGCAGGCAGAGAGCTGCAGGAACAGCATGGTGAAAGAATATCTGAGGAAGGTCCCTGGACAGGTCACTATCTTTTATGGCTGTAGACTTAAGGAGCTACTAGGGCACGTAGGGTGAAAGAATGTCATGCAAGAGATAGTACTCTCTTAAGACCATTGAGGTGTGTAGATATTGAAGTGTGTGGCATATTTCAGGAATCATCTAGTTAGGGTAGATGAGACTTTTCAGAATGGCAATGACATGGCTAACACTTAGCTGTCCCTTTCCTCACCCATCTGTAAGCAAAGTGTTTCTACACACATGTGAGGTGTACAACCTTAAAGATGTACAGTGATAGAGCTGGAGAGATTGCTCAGTGGTAAAGGCATTTACTGTGCAAATCTGACAACCTCAGTTCTATTCCTGATCTGAGTTTCCAGGAGCCCACATGAAAGTAGAAGAAGAGAACTGGTTCCAAAGTTGTTCTCTGACCTGGCGGTGGTTGCCCCCTACCACAACACATCAAACACACAATGATCATCAATAAATTTTTTTTTTAATTTAAAGATTCAAAGTTACAGAGGAAGTATCAGTAGACTTACAAAGATCAGAATACTACTCTTACTTGCTCTCTGATATATCTAAACTAAAATTAAAGGTTCTTTCCCCTCTCTGGCCCAGAAGAAGGAGTAAAACATGGTACTATACCATTAGTTTTTCTTGTCCCCCAGTGGCAAGTTTTAATGGTTTTCAAACCAGTTTTCTGCTTTTGAAAACAATTAAAAAAGTGCCTAACAAATAAGTATTGTGCCAAGTTTTGCAGAAGCCTTTCCAAATGTGTACACATCTGCACAAGAGCTCTACGTGCAACGAATGAGGACTACATAATTTGCTGAAAAGGTAGCCCTTTCATTCCAGTGCCCTAAGAGAGTCCCGTCTTGTCTTAGAACTAGAAGTATAACGAGAGAGAGAAAAACCAGGATGCAATTTGAGGGACAGCCCTTTGTCCCATCCTGAGCATCAGAATATTCTCCAGTGTACTCCAGCACTTGGAATTTCCATATTACTCATCCCTGGGGTTAAAAAGTTTTTGAAAGCCCCTATTAAAATGCAAATGTTATCTGGGAGAAGACTTGAGTTCTTTTTGTTTTTTGCTTGTAGTCACCAGGAGTTAAGTTCTAGTCGATTTATTTAAATGAGGCATGGAACTAGAAAGGAATCACTCAGGGAATGGAGGAGGACAGCTAAGGCAGAGGAGGGATACTTCCCAGTGTTCAGGTCTCAGGTCTTTGATAGGGACAGGCAAACATGTACTTGCTACCCTGGTTCAAAATAGTGTCTATTTCCCAAACAGCCTGAGGCCACTCCACATGCCATTCAGAAATGGAGAGTTGAAAAGAGGGGAAGGGTCCAATAAAGAGTTGTGTGCCCAGTCCATGGTTCCATCCTTCTTCCCAGTTCCCCCAACACTCGTCTACTTAGTCATGAAAAATGGATAGCTAGCACTTGCTGGATCCAGAAGGCTGCCTGAAACCTTCCCTTCCTCTGGAGCCTACCTTGCCCGCATGACTGTTTCAAACACGTTCTTCCTGCCCTTCTGCATGGTCTCAACTTCAATCCCTTGATCCTCCCCTCAGCTCCCACTTTGACCTGATTTTGGAAGCACAGGGGTTTGAATTTTGATTTTCTGCTAAGGAATTCAATATGACCCACTTTCTCCCCCTCAATGATTTTTCTCTCTCCTTCTTTGCCTCCCCACCCCCAGGTCAAATTCATTAAACACAGTCCTTATCTCTACCCGAGGACTGACAACAAACCAAAACATGAAACACAAGGATCAAGCAGCCAGTAGTCACAGAGAATCTCTTCTACAATGTGCAGCTGCCAATAATGTCCAGGGATTAATATTGTTTTCCCACTGGACCAAAAGTTGTAGGAATATAGCCATTCTATGTACCTTCTATGCTCCCTATATCTAAGACACCGGAAAAAGCTGGAAAGCCTATTCTAAATACAAAACAAACTGAGGTTCAGAAAGGCTTCTCTTAAAGCTCCCATGAATAACATCGATGACATGTACACCCACAAAAACCAGACACAGTCGTAGAGCCACCGATCTGAGCTCACACATACACACACAAATTTTAGATCCGAGATTGAGGTTAGGTGTGAGAGGAACAGGCCTCCTTAGGCATTGTTGAGAGGAGTCGGAAGTTCCCTTGGCCAAAAATTATCTTTCACCCGTCTCTCCAGAACCTCACATTACTATTAATGGAAGCAATATTTTAAGTCTATTTGCAAATGCAAATACATACACAGCATGAAGAACACAGTAAATCACTGCCTAGGCTATTTTTCTTTCTTTTTCTTTTTAACCCGAGATTTTTTTTTTCCAAATGAGATATTGGTTTTCAATATCGAGATGAGGGAGTTGAGTGTGAAGAAATAAAAGGTAAGGGTTTGGGGGCCAGAAAGGAAGGGACACACAGGCAAGCAGAAGCTCTGAGGACTCTGACGGTTCCCTCTCCTCACACGAATGAGGAGCTTCTCCTCACGAAGCTCCAACAGAGCTGTTGAGAATCTCCACAACCCCAATGCCAAGAGCAGCTTCCAGTTATCTGGTAAGTGGCATCTTTTATTTCCTGCCTGCCTGGCTCTTGGCTCACTGATGTAGCTGTCTGGATAAAAGACACTCATTTCTACAATGCATCTAACGCAGTGGGTCTGAAACTCAGACATGAGAGTCAAAGGTTTTAAGCACATTCTCTGCCCTCTCTCTCACCCACTCCCTCCTGGGCCACCTATTCGCCTCTGCCCCAGGTGCAGAGGCCTCTGTCTCCCACACTCCCAAGGCGGTGGGTTTCCCAAGAACGTACCTGTCACCAGGGCCTGTGCACCACAGCTCGCAGGGACCAGAGGCTTGCACGCAGTAGCATTCCAAAGAACTACGAGAGCCTGGCGCCGGCAAGACAGTAAGAGGAGCCTTTGCCGACTAGCTGGGCCTCCCAGGACTCCTTGCAAAGAGAGAAAGAACCTCGGGACTGGGGAGGAACTCAGATGCAGAAAGGGGAACTGACTAGAGAGGACCCCACCACAGACAGAGGCCGTGTCCGTGCTGGGTTCCAGATAACTTCTACTGGCAGGTGGGCATTTCCACAGACAAAAATGACTGCAAATGAGCCTTGGACAGCGAGTGAGTGTAAAGCCCTGAGGAAACCCCCAAAATCAGCCAGGTCCACAAACACAAGACACCTCCCTGGTAGATAAAGGCGGTCCAGGAGCGCACTCCGTAACGTCCGTGGTTAACAGCTCTGCTCTCCTCTCGGAGCGTCACTTTATGGAATGCAAGAGACGGTCTCCAGCCAGACAGCAGACAGGGACCCATCTTTCTGGAGACCCTCTCCACGGAGCCGCCCAGAAACAGTTTCCACTCACCAGTCTCGTGGCTGGACTGTCTTAATCTAATCCTTCTTGCCTGACTTGAGGATGTGTCTATTACCTCGGTCAGTCATTCTCAAAGGTGGGTGGTTCTTTGCGTTAGGGGAGCAAGACACAAGCATAAGTGGGAGAGGGGAATGTGAATGTTGAACGATTTCTGAGTCAGGGGTTTTGGCAGAGATGGGTTTCACACATCTAGATATATAGTCGCATCCCAAGTGCACAGCTCCTTTTTCTGACCTTCTGGTATTTCAGAACTCTCTACAAAGAGGGGTTTTGGAGGGGCCTTTATGTGGCTCTGCAGTCTGCATTGTGTGAGTGCAGAAGCGAAGCATTCCTGTGGAGCATGCTACACCTGCTTTCCTAGAGGCTGAGTGTGGCCGGCAGAAATCGAAAATAACATATTCCAAGTAGTTTGTTGCTTCCCAGAAGGAGGAGAAACTGCCTGTCCCTAGTCAAAGCCTGTCTTGACCATTGGACACTGGACAAGTTATTAAGCATCTTAGAGTCTCAGAGTTCTGGCCTATGAGACGTGACTCGTGATGCCATTTCTTCTTGTTGTTGTTTCATCATCAAGATATTGAGGTCCGGTGGGCAGATCACCTCGTGTAGCGCAGCCCACAGAGTCGTGCAATTTTCATTATCATTTGCCTCATTTTCTCTGGAGTCTTCCCCAGTCCTTACTTGGATGGTTTCACAAAGATCTTCCTTCCATCACTAAAGAGCCCCTGATGGTTCTTCCCGAACAGATCTGAAAATCAGTTTACCTTCTGTCCAGGGCCTCCCCAAACCATCAGCTCCTCCTGGGTCCTTGGTCCTGACTCACTGGCTCATTACTTCCCCTCAGCCACTCTGTAGACATACCATGGAAACATCATCCTTTATATGGCGAGGCTCCCCTGGGGGCTTTCCTCTGGATTTTACAATCATAATCTTCTTTGATTTGAAAGAGTTCATGTGGTTTGTTCATTGGATCACATGAAAATTGCCCACCCTCACAGAACATATTCATATTTCACTTAATTTTCAAATGTCCTTCTTTTCCTTCAGCTCACCAATCAACATACAAGGTAGGCTAAATTGAATGTGTTGCTACTAAAAAAAAAAAATTTTTTTCCCTGCAGTTTTAAGGACTAAACCTAGGGCTTTGCATATGCTAGGCAAACATTCTAGCACTGATTTACATCTCCAACTCAATCAGAGATTCGCAATACCCAATGTTAGCCATTCAGGCTACTGCTATCATTTGCTTTTACAGTATAGTATTTTCAACTTATTTTAGATTTTATTTTTTTGCTAATACTGAAAACTTTTAGGAAGCAGTATGATTTTCCATAAATAAAAAGTGAATAAAAATAACACATCACTCTAGGACTAAAAATCTCAGAGTTCATTCCTGGCTGCTCTACTGATTCCTGTGTTGTCAGAGAAGTCTTTCAACAATCCCCACTCTCCAACCCCCCACCCTCAACCTTAGATTCTTCACAGAAGGAATGCTACACTGCATACATCATGGGCTTGTTCTGAGAGCTGAACAGCATGATAACACAGGCACAGTGCTGGCAAATAGCAGGGTTTCTTTTATTTTACCAGATCATCTTATCATTTTTCTTTTTCTGCACTTCTCCTCTTATCTCTGTGCCTCAGTTCCCGTTTAGAGCAGACTCTTTCAGTGTGTATGTCTCAGGGGAAAAAGGGACACGCGTGAGTGGTGAGGCTAGCAGCAGAAAGAAGACCATGGTGGTGTGATGCAATGCTCTGACTCTGTGACTTCTATAGAGTTGCAAGACAGGGACCTCAGAAACATCACTCCAATCTCTCAATGCAGCAACCCGGCAATGTCAACTTTTGGTTTTCTCACTTGTCTTCCTTGGGAACCCACTGTATGGTCACAGAGTTACACGAAAAGAATCTTTTAATAGCAATCCCCAGTCTAACACTCCTCACCCTCCACCTCCACAGTTCCATTTAGATGTCCCTGTCCTTTTTCCTAGAACTACCGCCATACAATCTTGTCATCCTTTAGATTAAAAACCTCCAAAGATAACTGAAAGCAGAAATATCATACTTTTCTTTCATAGTTCCTCCTTTCAGCTAATGTTCCCAGGGTCCTGGCTTGATGCCCCCTCATGGAACGTAGTTTCAATAGCATTTATCCCACCAGTAGCCCTCTCCCCGAGGGAGCAACATACCTCTCAAGCAAGAAGAGCTCAGCCGTGTGGAACAGTGACTCAGAGATGACGTTTATCTGAAAACAGTCAAAGGTGGTTGGCTGACAGTGATTTTCTTTTCACACATCGGCTCAGTCACTGTCCTCTTTCTTGTCCTCTTGTCTGTGGTCCCTGTTGAGGGCCAGCTTTCAGCCAATCAGAAGCTCTCTGTGTCCCGTCCTTGTCAGCAGAGACAAGTGTAAACAGGGTGTGCCCTGTTGAACACTTAGAGGAAGCTGAGCAGAATGCGTCGTGAGAAGGAAGAGGAGGCTGAGCAGAATGCTCGTGAGGAGGAAGTTACTGGTAACCTCAGAGAGCAGCTTTCCGAGCTGGCCTGCTTTCTCCTCTATCTCCTTCTCGGGTGTTCTCAAGTCTGAGGCCAGCCAAGGCAATAAGGAAACGCAGCAGAAGTAGAGGAACAGAGATGACTGCTCTCGCCCAGCTGTTGTCCCCTCAATAAGCCCCTTATCTGCAAGATCTACTCTGTGCGACAAAGCCAGAAACCTGTGAACATTTAGAACCATCCAAATGCTTAGCTAAAGCTTCCCATTTTAGCCATGTTTCTCGCTGCATATTAATGGTGGAAAGCAGTCTGAAGAGATTCTAGATGGTGGTAGAAACAGTTGTTCCAATATAAGATAAAGCACTTTTTCACACATAATTATAGCAGAATTATTTTTGGGGGTGTGTGTGTGTGTATGTCTAAGAGAGCATTTGAGTATCTGTGTCTCTAGAGGCCAAGGATGACATCAGGAATGATCCTGGGTTGTTTTTAATGTCCTTACTGATTTGCTCTGGGTTTTCTCAGGCTCTGCCTTCCAAGGCCAGAAGTGCAGTCCACTTTTGTCCAGTATTTTTATGAGGGATCTGGGATCTGAACTCAGGTCCTTTGGCTTATGAGACAAAGGCTTTAAACTCTGAGCCAGCTCTCCAGTCCTACAGTAGAATTTTTTTTCCCAGCGGGCAATGAAATAAGTTGGTGTTTGCTTTCTGAATGTTCTTGATGCTTTGTCCTCCGTGGAAGGGGGACTCCCAAGGCCACAGGCAAAGTACTGAACTTTTGTGAAAACTCATGGAAGAGTTGATTCCAACAGGTGGCTTGTATTTTTAGAATGGCAAGACAAAGGGATAGAGAAATGGATCAGGGGTTAAGCTCTGTCTTGCAAGCAGAAGAACCTGAGTTCTGATCCTAGATCAGATGTTAAAATGTCGGACAGAAATGACAGTGGCCTTTACTTCTGGCTCTAGAGGGTGGAGCCTGGGAGATCCCAGAGCAAAGCAACAGGGAGGTAGAGCAATCCAGGGTGATTTCTGATGTCACCCTTGGGCCTCCCTGGGCATAGGCACTCAAGTACACACACACACACACACACACACACACACACACACACACACACACACATAACCAACTAAACAACAACAACAACAGAATTGCAAAACAAAAGGAAAGCAAGGAGTCAGTGTACAGGTCCCAAGAGCAATGGCAAACCAAGTGTCCTTCCCTTATTTCTTCCGTGGGTTGACTTCCTAAAGTGTGATGATTCACCCTTAGAGAGACAGCAGCTTTACTTGAGTGTGGTAGTCTTAGGAACAAGGAACTGCTGGACTCCCCAGGTCACTCTGTGCTTAACTAGTGAAAGTTTCCATGGCAACCATCTCAGACTTTCATTAGGCATCAGATAAACATATTGAATTCTGCCCATACAGGGGAGGAAGGGAATATCCTTGCATGATTAAGATGGAGACTGTTGTCCAAGGGGCAGAATACATATTCAGAGGTAGAAGTAGAGGTTAGATTGTACTAAGTTAACAGGAAATAAGGAGTTGGGACTGATGATATAGGCCTGTGACCTCATACTTGGGAGACAGGAGAATCCCAAGTATAAGTGGCTTATCTAGTCTACAGAATAAATTCAAAGTCAGTGTGGGTGACTTAGCAAGACCCTGATTTCAAATTTTAAACAAAAGTAAAAAAGTACCTCAGTGGTAGAGTGCTTGCTAAGCCCAGAGTTCAATTCCTAGTAATACACACACACACACACACACACACACACACAGAGAGAGAGAGAGAGAGAGAGAGAGAGAGAGAGTAAATAAGGAAAGGATTCAAATTAGAGTCCATGTATGGGAAATAAGATGTGTCTGTAAACAGAATTACTGATTCATTCTTAATTTAGAAGTGACATGGTTTAGAGTTGAGCTATTCCCTTACTCTCAACCCACTGAAACAGCACTACAAAAGCAGAATACTAAGCCCACGGTCTCCAAGCTCTAACTGCACTCTTTCAATATTTTGGTTGAGGGGCGGCACACATGCATACTACCAGGCACGGGTGAAAGTCAGAGGACAACTTTCAGAAGTCAAGTCTCTCTTTCTACCATGTGGGCTTCCAGGTATTGAGCTCAAGTCGCCAGTTTTGTGAGTGGATGCTGCACTTGCTGAGTTTCCTCACTGGCTTCTAACTCTTCCCTTTTTAACAAAACTCTCTGACGGGTCCACACTTCCATTCTATCATTTGAGACAGCACATGAAACATTCACAGTGAATTTTCCTTTTACTGACACTGTAAAATTATATATCTAGAAACATTCCTCTGAAATCACAGCACACAGTACTAAGAGAAAGAAAATACAAACCACAGACTGAGAGACAATATACACAAAACATGATATATGATAAGGAACTTCGATTCAAAAAATTAAAAAATGCTCAAAACACAATGACAAGGAAATAAGCACCCCAATTTAGGCAAAAGAGAGATGGAGAGATTATTTAGTGGTTAAAGTGCAAACAAAAGGACTAGAGTTCAGATTCAGTTTAAATTCCAGGTGGTGTGGTGATGCACCTGTAAGTCCAGCTTTGGAAGGAAGAGGAGGGGACCCTCAGAGCAAGCCCACTAACCAGACTAGTCCTATCAGCAAACTCTGGGTTTAATTAGAGACCCTGTCTCAAAAAGAGTAAGATGGAAAAGCACCTAAGGATGATTGCCAATATCAATCTTAGGCCTTCACACGTACACGAACATATATGAACACATATACACACACACAAACTGCCTTCTCCACACACATCTGAAAATGGAAAAATAAATAAATAAAAGAATAGGAGATAGACCTGAATGTGGACATGACCAAAGTTACAAATTCAAACTACTACACATCTAATAGAATGGCTAAAAATCCAAAAACCTGAGAATAATAAATGTGGAGCAATAGGAACTCTTGCTCATTGCTAAGAACACAAACGATACAAGCACTTTGAAAGATGGCTGAACAAGTTCACTCAGAAAATAACTAAATACATTTTTACCATGTGAGGCAGCCACGTTGAGATATATTGATGTAACAGAGTTAGAAAAGGAGTTGAAAGCAAATATCTACACACAAATGTTTATGAAAGCTTTACTAGTCATTGCTAAAAACTAGAACCAAATAATATGCCCTTCGATAGGTGAATGGACAAATAGTATATTCATACAATGAAATATTCTTCAATAATCACAAGAAATAAGCTATCACACAGGAACACACACATAAAGAAACCTCTTCAATGTCTATTGCATGAAGACAGAAATCAGTCTGAATAGGTTGCAGGATCATGTCACCCTGAAAAAGATAACACCAAGGAGACCATAAGATAAGATGGGTGGTGGCCAGAGCAACCACCCACATAAAGCCAATGCAGGAGTGATGGTTAGCAGGGTGGAACTATTCGTTGTGATGGCATAATGACACATTTGTGATAATGTATTTTGTCAAACCCATGAACAACTCAAAGAGGGAAATATAGTATAAAACATAGACTTAGTTAATAATGCATTAACCTTTGTCCATTAGTGTTAGCAAATATACCATACCAATGAAAGATCGTAATAATAGGGGAAGCTAAATGCTAAGTGGGTCCAGGGATGATGGGAATTCTCCGTACTATCTACTCAAATTTTATGAATTTAAAACTTTCTAAAAATAAAAGCTGGTAATTTAAAGATTCACACACATTAACCACATACAACAATTCCTGGCAAAGCAACTAAATTAATGTGACATTTTGCAGGCTCTTAAGTAGTGGGAAAGAAAATTAGCATTTATTTCACAGTCCAAAGGCTCACTTCCCCATGTTCCACTTGGCCTTCAAATGCCATGCATACAACGCTGATGAGAAAAATCTCCAGTGTCATATTTTTAGCCTTGACTTTGATAGTTTATGCATTTTTCTAGTACAAAACCATAGATTGTTATGTCAATTCCTTAGGTAAGTGAGAAAAAAAAAAACACTACTGTTTTCTAAGGGCCAGATCAATTTCAGAAAAAATAAAGGCTTTCAGTTCTATTTTTCTGGAGGAACTTTATTTGACGTGTCATGGAGTTTCTTTTCTCCTTGAGGGGAAACAGTCTTATCCTATACCAAGAGCATTTTTTATATGGTTAAAGTATTAAAGATTGACTTTTCTCTTTCCTAACACGTTGAAGCTTTGGTAGCTTCTTACAAGCTCTAATAGACTTAATTTTCCTCTAGGGCTAACCTTTCTGTCTCCTGAACTGCCCTAGGGTATACCTTTCATTCACTTTCTCATGATGCAAATTCATGCCCATCATTCATGCATGCTAGAAAAGAGGTATTGTTTTTAAGTTGCATTCTATCGATTTCTGAAGATGAAATCTAGCATCCAGTGACACACTTTGCCTAGATGTTCTCAAGGGAAAAGTCAGAAAGGCAAGGGACACCAGGGAGTATTTGCAGGATGCCATCAAGTGAGTACAAAGACTGTTTACAATACCACGTGGTAGTTTCACAAATCATATGTGAATTTTAGCAGCAACCTACATTTATGTTAACTGGACATTGCGTTAACTTCTGGGGGATTATATGAAGAAAGGAATTGCAACAGGGTGTGTACATACTATGGAAAGTGCTGCGGAACAGCTGCACAGGGCTGCTGTATGGGCCATGGGGAAGATAAAAAATGTGGGTGTTGGTAGATCACAGGCTCACAGCAAGAGCCAAAGCAGATGGGGAGCCCATGATCCCCACAGTCGGAGCAACAACTGTGATTTGGTAGAGGTGTTGCAGAATGGAATCAGGAGTTTCTGAGAAATGTGAAAGAAAGCATACAACTTAGCCAGTGAGTGACAGGATCACAGGTCCGGGAGGCAAGGCTAAGGCCGAGAAGGAGGACCGTGACAGGGAGAACTGAGGGTCTTGCAACTCACCCCAAGGAAAATGAAGACCATGGTATTGCCAGAAGACATTCAGAGCTTGCTACCTACTGTGAATCCAAGCTCCTCATGGAAGGAGCTAGACCAAATATCAGGGCAGCATGGAGGTAATTACAGGAACCTCAGAGATTGTCTGTCCATCTATGATTTCTCTTATTCCTTTGTATCTCAGCAATATTTCTTTTCTCTCAATAATACTTTAAATTACAGATGTAATTACACAGTTGAAAATTTCCATTTTTTAGTGTCTCTCCCCCTACCTCCTTTGTGTGTGTGTGTGCTTATACATGTATATTTTACATGTGTGCATATGTGTCATGTGCATGTATTTGCAGTTGCTCTTGCCTGAGGAGGCTAGAAGTTGACTTTGGATATCCTTTCTCTATTGCTCTTAATCTGACTTTTTGAGACTGGGTCTGTAACTGAACACAGAGCTCACCATGTCAGGGAGACTGACGGACTAGTGGACTCCTGGAATCCTTCTGCCCCTCCACACCACTCCTGTTGGCATTATAAGCACAAACCAACACACTTGTGTTTTTTTTTTAAACATGAGGGCTAGGAATTCAAAATCAGGTCCTCAGACTTGTACAACAAGCACTTTACCCACTGAGTCAAATTCTGTATTTCCAAATTTCTATTTTTTAATCTGCCTTCATTGATTGAACAAATACTTAACCAGCTTACTGGATACAGGTCCTATACTCGTCTTGGATCAAGGGGAACTGAAGAAGAGTAGCCCCTGTCTCCTGGGGCTTGAGGTTGAGTGCAGGAGATCTACACCTATCCGGCAGGTACCCCACTTTAGTCATGTACAATGTCCTTGGAAGTAAATGTCATCTTAAGAACACGGGTGGATTCTAATTAAGTAGTGTGAGTCACAGCTAAGAAATATTGCTCCATACTTGAGACTAGACTTCTCCAGGAGTTACTGGTCTCCCTTTCTCAGAGTATCTAAATGGGCACGGAATCTGAGGTCAGGGATTGCAACGTGGAGAGTGATTACTGAGCCAGGGTAGACAGAGGGATCCTTAGCTTGCCCTCCCACTTAGCAACTTTAGACTCTAAGCTACATTCATCAACAGTGTCACAGTCTTGCCATCTCGGAGTTTCTCGATAGTTATAATGGCTCAGTCAATAACAATATCAAATAACATAGTCTTTCTATGACAAATGAAATACATTTGGCAGAAGTTAAAAAATCAATACCAGCTAGCAAACTGTCAACATCAGTGAGGTCAGCTTTTAGAACTCAAAATGTTTACACTCCTTTCTGTTTTAGTGTTATCTGAGAACATTACACTGAAATTCAGAGGAAAAAAAAAAAGAGGCCCTGAAGTTTAAGGTATGTACTTACATATTCTGAGAAACTGCCATTTCCCTTTTGCCCCCAATAAAAAGAAACAAAATTAGGTAATATACTAAATGTCTAAGTTGCTGGAAGACTTAAGTCCATGTTTTTCTTTTCTTTTCTTTTTCTTCTTTGAGATAAGGGTATTATACATTGCAAAACTAACACATTTTATTAAGTGGCAGCATATTTTAAATTTAGGGAAGCATGAGGTTTGTGAAAGCACCTTATGCAAAATATTTATGTAAGAACATAAATAAGATGAGCACGGAAAAGTAAAATAAAATCAGTGGGGGCATATAGAACCCAGTCAATATGAGTAAGTTTGTTAAAAAAAAATACTGATTTTTTTTTAAAGCTTCCATTTCACAACAGGGTTGGGGGAAGGGTCCCTGCCAAATGAAAAGTTCACTTCCCTATAGCCTCTTTGTAACCAGAAGCAATGCCTAGGAGATCCACCAACCCTGCAGATGTGCATTCATCAGCCAAGGTTTACAGTTTTCAAGTTAGCAATGCAGGGCCAGGAGTTGTGATTTCTGGAACTCCTTTCTACTCCCTTCATCTGGAAGACTCTAAGGGATATCACTACATAGAGGTAATGGTGCTCAAAAGAAATTTCTCAGTAAAATCAGATGCTGCTCTTCCTGCATCTCAGTTATGAAAAGGACGTCAATTTGGCCTTCAATTAAATCTTAGATTTTAAAGATTTGAAATAGTGTGTGATAAGCCTCTCACTAAATGATCCAGTTCCAAAGTAAGCAGTTGGGATTCTTAAGGACATTCATAAAATAATGTGATTTTTTTGTGTGGGTTGAGGATTGGAGACAAATAATTGTATTTGAGTTGCACTTTCACTGTGCCTGGGCCTATTTGCATAACAACAAAAGAAGAGTATTTCTAAAAGAGGCATTCTTTGTTTTTGTTTTGGTCCCTTGAGATGACTGTGGTTAAGAAGGACCCAAGCCATTTTCATATCTTGGCTCACACAAGTGATATCTACCTTACCGGCTGTTCCATTTTCTTCCATAGTCTCCACTTTCAATTAATTGCTTGGTGGCCAGTTTTGGAGTCTTTGTCACTGAATTGTTATGACAGTCTCTTGATTATGAAACTTTTTGCTTTAAAGATCTGCCCTTTATTCCTCACAAGCTAGTGATCATATTTCTGAGCAAGACACACATGGCCCCTTAACAGATTGAATACAAATTTCCTTCCCCCATCTTTATCACTCTCCTCGTATGGGTTACCTGAGGGTCACACTTGAACCACTAGCTCTTTTCTGACCCCCAGGTTCTTTGGAGATTCTTGATCTCAGTTACTGTTGCATAGCCTTCCTTCCTGTCTGCAACTCCTCCTCTGCCTTCTGGACTTTCAAGCTTCTTTTACTCATCTTCAAACTGCACAACACTCCACTAGAGCAGCTCCTGAACACCTTTATCTCCTTTCACAGTGTCTGGCTTTCAGACAACACTATGCATTCATCCATTATGACATTTTTCTCTTGTGTTCAATTTCACTGTTCAGGGGACTAGCCTGCTCTCAGAGCCTGAAGGGCTCATAATGTTCGGTCCAGAATGTGGGTTAGTATACCTGTATAGATTTAACAACATCTTAAGATTGACACTCTGCTAGCACTCTAAGACTCTTTATGTACTCTATACATGTCCCTTCATTAATCTTCACAACAGATATAAAAAGTTCAGCAGATGAGGAAACTGGGTTTCAAGGATGTGCAACCACATGTGTCATGGTGAATGGCTTCAAAGTTTCAACAGGGCATAAAACTGAATCTTACTGCAACTTTTAGCTGATCATACTATGTGACTGTTGTTGGAATGTCAGGCAGATGTTAGCATACTTTTTAAAACCCGCTTGACCCATTTTGAGTAAATCTCTTCATTGTGTTGACTAATTGTATAGCCTTGAACAAATGACTGAACTTCAATTTTCCCATTGGAGAACCTATTTGGTTGGTATAAGGATTGAGGAAAACAGCCATCTAATGCTCTTAGTCCTGACCCTGACCACCAAAGCAACTCCATGCCTCATCTCACTCCTCCCTATACTGGATACTTCTCCATTCATTAACTTATTCTTCACCCTCTTGAAGATTGAACCATTCAAACACAGAGAAGCTGAAGCTCAGAGAAGTTAATGACCTGTCCAAAGCTCCTTTAACCTAAGAGAATATTTTCTTGAATACCCTTAGAACTGAATAAGACCCTGAAGACTGTTAGCCACAGTCAAGCCATTTCGTAAAACTTCTCCACTCTGATTGGAATGTGGCAGTTCCTAGAACCGACCACACTGACTACTCCCATTTATCTCCCCAGACCTCTGACCTCCCCACTCTCACTGTCCCACTTCCCTGGCAACCTCTTAGTGATCTCTGAAAGCTGTAAGAAGTAGAAGCCCCCTTTTTCCTGGGGACTCTGAAGATTTCCCCACCATGCCGTCCTTAGCGGATTTCCCCTATTCTCTCCAACTTTAAGCTGTCTATTCTGTTCTAATGCTCTCCCACCTAAAGGTTAACTGGAACTATGATTCCCTGGCCTCTAGACCCTCAACTCTAATAAAACTCATATTTCTCTTTTTTTTCTTTTACTTTTTCCCAATCATACAAGCTCAGTAAGTACCCTGTCCTTTCCTTCCCTCCACCCCTCCCCAGTCCCCCCTTGTACTCTCCCCCCTTCCTCTTCCTTTCACCCCCCCCTTCTCCCACTGCCTCCCCTTCCCCTCTCCTATCCCCTGAAGCATCCCTCTGTATGAATGCCAAACCTCCCTCTGAATCCCCCACCCTAGTGAGGTGTAAGGACACAGTGGTATAGCCCTGAGTCCTTTCTTGGGCTCCCCGTTAGTATAGGAACACTATTATGACTGTTAATCCCTTGCCTCTCAGGACCCTAACTGCCTGTGATCCATGTTAGACTTTGCGGGGTCGTTGACATGTCAGTCATTGTGCAAGTCATGCAAAGTCCAATTATAGCTACTGCAGCCCTAACTTGTGTGGAGTATCTTGCATATCGTTGGTTCTCCCATCTTTAGGCTTTTACAATCTTGCCGCCACCCCCCCCCCTATTCTGCAAGGTTCCCTGAACTTTAGGATGGGAGAGATTTGGCTGGTCTGGTTCCAAGTGATTAATGTAGGGTCTTTGGAGTTCTGAATTATGGTTTGTTGTTAAAACTCAAGTATCTCCCAGTATTAGCTTTTCTTTATGAACAGACTTTCATGTCAACCTCACACAGTGCTGTCGAGTTGCTCTTTATTCCTTTCCTCTTCCCCAGTCAATCTAACATAGGCAATGCCTTGTAGCATGCAGGTCCCATGGTATGTGCTCCTGTGAAAACACTCATTTCAGAGGCTGTTTTTTTTTTTTCTCTCTGATTTTTCTTTTTCCCTGACAGTCTCAAATACTTAAACTGGATAATCCTGGAAATATAATCTCGAGCCACCCACCGAATGAGTATGCTCACTTTTCTAATCTCTAACCTCTCCATTCCCTTCAAATCCTTACCTTTTCCTTTGAGTCTGTAGTGCAGTTCTCTGCCCCAGTGCACTTGCTTTCAAACCCCCAGGCAGAGAATGTGGAGAGAAGGATAATGGCCTTGACCTTAGGACCTGTCTTCCCTGATTAAATGGGCTGACTGGGTCCCCGATTTGCGTGACTTTCACTGATGGAGTCCCTGCTCTCTTTGGCCTGGTCATTGGTTATTTGCTCCCTACATAATAAGGTTCTTGGAGTCAGATCCAAAAAGTTTGAGAAGGTCATAGTGGAGTAGAGCACTCGTCCCCACAGGAAGGCAGGCAGCCTCCGTTAATTGGCCAATTGCTCCCCGTGGAAATTTGGCCAGTTGTTACAGGTGCTCCAAGTAGGAATCTGGCCTGTTGTTACAGATGCTCTGGTTCTCCCGTGGAGCAGGGAATCCAGGCCTGTGTGAATTATCTGGATTTTTGAAATATTGACAGCGAATCGTACTAAGGAGTTTTGTTTTGTTTTCTTTTGCTAGTTTGATGACTCTCTGGGGACCACATTTCAGTTTAATTTTCCATCTTTGCTCTGGATTTTTTCTGCCCAAGGCTACTGGCTCCCTCCCTGGCTCTTGCTTTCGCAAAGCATTTGATCGCCAGAGCTTGTTTGGAACCTCAGTCCAACAGGTCTTTCTGCGTTCAGATCTCCGTGTATGTGTGCTCGTTTCTCCGTGTGCACATGTGTGCATGCAGAAGTCAGGGGTCGACAGCAGGTGTCTGCCTCAGTCACTCTCCACCTTATTTTTGGAAACAGTGTCTTTCACTGAACCTGATGTTCATGAACCTGGAGCCCATCGGTTTGACTAAACTGATTGGTTAGTGACACTCTGAAATTTGCCTGTCTTGTCCTTCTCTGCTGTGGGATTATAAGTGCTTAAGGGGTCCTGTCTCCAGCTTTTACATGAGTTCTGGGGACTGAACTCTGGTGCTAAAGCTTGCATGGCAACCACTTTATTGACTGAGCCATATACCCAGCCCTGAATTCAAGTCTTTCTACTGACATATCTTCCTTACTACTCGAAGTATTCCCACACACTAGAAGTACATCAGCCTCCCACTATATACAGAGAGTTGTTCAGAGTTCTGGTAAGATTAGTTCTGTTAGCAGCTGTTCAGAACTCAATTTTTACTTGTGAAAGAACTCAGGCTAATGCTAGTGTCTACGTTCTGCAGTCACAGTATCAGATAATAATCCCTGCCAGGGGGTAAGAACCAGCAGTGCTGGTGATTCTTCCCTGGGGTAGTAGCAGCAGCTTCTATTCAGGATCATTTTCATTTTCTCAACACTGAATATAACAATATGGAGGAGCTTAATAAGCAGAGAGGCCCACCTCCAATTATGTCACTTACCTTGAACCTTCTGTTGCCCTAACAGCAGTCAAGATAAAACTGGCAGCTGAGGCCAAACCAGTCCCTTTCGAGCACTAAACTACTAATATTATGTAAAAGTTGGGGGATTTCACCAGTAATGTTTTTACTTTTTTGACACTCCTCTTGAAAAACAAAGCTAGGCTGCCTGGTATCATCCTTACCTACAACAGGACAAGGATATGGAGACTTGCGGCTCTCCTGGAGTTGAGACTCCCTGGCAGACATAACACAGCTTCCACTATTCACATGTCCTGGGCTAGACAGAAACCACAGGTCTGAAACCACTCTCTTCAGGCCGGTCAGGGCCTGTGTTGGCCGGTCTTGGCTCAGAGGCTGTACCTCACCACAAAAGTACTTTTAAACTTGATTGCATGGGGCTCATTAGGATGAATAAGGTCACTGTACATGTGGCAATTGCTGCCAAAGAACCCTTCTTTCTTAATCCCGCCAACCTCAAGGTGACCACTGAACTCTGACATATTTACCTGTTACCCAATTCTTACATCATTTTCTTTTTAATGTCATAGTCTTATGTGGTCTTTTTTTAATATTTTAATTTTGCATGTGTGTCACGGTGTGTGTGTGTGTGTGTGTGTGTGTGTGTGTGTGTGTGTGTGTGTGTGTGTAAGAGCACACTGACTGTGCCCGTGGAGGCCCGAGGGTGACTTCAGGAATCATCCTGAATTGTTCTACCGCCTTATTGCTTGGCTCTGGGATTTCCCAAGCTCCACCTTCTAGAGTCTGAAATGCTGGGCAGCTGCCATTTCTTCCAAGCATTTTTACATGGAATCCGGGATCCAAACTCAAGTCCTTCTGCTTTAGAGGCAAAGTTTTAACCCCTGAGCCATCTCTCCAGCCTCATGGATTATTAAAATGTCACTTTCAATTTTATTTTAATGTATTTAACTATCCACTGTTAGAAAATTCTATTAGGTCTTACTTTTGATTATATTAAATAGTATTGTGATATGCATTTCTCCTCATAAATTTGTTTCCACATTTTTCATTATTTAATTAGCTAGACTCCTAGAGGTAGAATTGTAGCAAAATGCATAAGCATTTTCTATGATAAAAAGTGGTAATTTATATATTTTCTAGTTAGAAGGACAAATTTGAATAAAGTTCTCTAGAATAGCTAATGCTCAAAAAATCTCTGCAAGTTAGAAGATGGTGACATATGATTGTAAGCCTTTCATCTCAGCTATCTAGGAAGCTAAAGTATGAGGATTGCAATACCTTCCTGGAGCCACATGCTAAGTCACAGGCTAGCCTGAGAAACTTTTAAGATCCTGCCTCAAAATATATAAAAAAAAGACCTGGAGATGTTAGCTCAGCAGTAAAGTGTTTTCCTAGTATGCCTGAACCCCTAAATACAAGCCTAATATATCACACAATGAAAACTAGAAGCAGAATTAAATATTTAAAGTCCAAAAATTAAAAGAAGATTTTTCATAAACACTTTCATGAAGATGCTTGCAAAGTTATTGGGTATGGGCAGAACTTGAATGTTTTGGGCATGCTGCCTTACATAATATATAGTTTGGGTGGCTTTATAGTTTTACCTGCATCTGACCTGGCCTTCACCTATTTGTAATTAGGAAGTCAAACGCAGAAACATTTACAGGTCAGATTCTATTTGCTAGAACTCATCAGAAAAGACAGAGCTGGGCTGGAGAGGTGGCTCAGGGGATAAGCCTCTGCCTTGCAGGCGGAAGGTCCTGAGTTCGGATCCCAGATCCCACGTATAGACACCAGGCGGAGGCGGGGGCAGCCTGCACTTCTGGTCCTGGTAGGGCGGAGCCTGTGAATCCCGGGGCAGAGGAAGTGGAGGCATCCATGGTGGTTCCCGAATTCGTCCGTGGTTCTACACACACACACACACACACACACACACACACACACACACACGCACAATTGAATAAATAAAAAATAAATAAAATATTAAAAAAAGAACTTAAAAAAAAGACAGAGCTAAAGACTTAAAAGGCAAAACTAGACTTAATTTAAAATATAAGAAATGACAGGTGTTAAGGGGTATTACCTCTGAGAAATAAAATACCATACATCAAATCTGTCATAAATTCTTACAGCTCTCCTGACACTGGTAAGTATGGCTAGCCTCATTTTACAAAGAAGATCCTGAAGTTCAGATGATATTCAGGTAGAAGACTGTGTGTAACCTGCTTACTGTTTGACACTAGCCCAGCTGAATTCAAGCCTGGCATTTATCTATGATACCATACTGTCCACAAACAGATGCAAACAGTCACCTCGTCACTCCTATGGAGACATTCACGGTTCACTATTCTTAAAGAGCATCATGTTTGAAATTTGCTATTAAAATGAGATTCTTAAGAACAGAAGTCACATTTCTCATTTTTCCCGTCTTGTACTTCGGTGCCTGGAATGAGAGTGCTGAATGAATTGGAAAAAGTCACTACGAATAGAGAGAAGCAGACAGTGACTGGCGCAGGTCTCTGTGGGCATGAGCATCTGAGACTTCCAAAATTCTTTGACAAATTGCTTTCCAAAGAGGAGAGATTACCCATTCTTAGACCCACAGCCAGAAGCATAGGGGAGAACTTCACACACACTCATTTGTTATGAATATATTACCCCTTGCAAAAATCCACCAAATTGTTAACTCGGTAGGTGAAAATATCTTGTGGGGGTTTGAATTGGCATGTCTTTAATACTTACCGAAATTTAACATTTTGAGTTATTTAAATTTATTTATAAAATCTTCTAAAAATAACTACAAATCAAGGGAATTCAGGGGAAAAATGTGTAGAGAAGTCTTGAATAGCCTTTAATCTGTTTTATCTAAGGGCAGCATCTTGCATAACTATTAGATATTGAAGCCAGAAAATTGAAACTGAAGTATTCCACAGGCCTTACTGAGATTTCACCAGTAATGTGTGCTCATCCTTCTGTGTGTGCAGTTCTAACTTTATATCACACGTGTAGTATCATGCACTGATTGACATTATCAAGATACACAACAATGCCATTGCCACATGCCTCCCTGGTGCTGTACTCTGATAAATGTGTGCTCCTGTAGCCTTACACTAGGACTGTCCACACTACCCATTCCAATGGTGATCACCAAGTCTTCCCACTCTTTCTATGATTCTTTTATTTTGACAATGTGCTATAAACAAGACAAACAGTATTTAACATTTTAGGATTGGCATCTTCACTTAGGGAGATTTCTTAAGGATGCCTCAGAGTTTTGTGTACACTAATAGTTCATTCCTTTTTATGGTGATAACATTCTGTGATATCACAGAATGCTTAACTCCCCACACTAAAAGACATTTCTGTTTTCCAGTACATGAGTACTTTCGTTACTGCCAGATGGCTTTCCTGAAGGCCTGTACCATTTCACATTGCTCAAAGCAGAGTTAGGGATCCCAGCTCAGGTCGGGCTTGCAGGGCAAATGCTTTACCCACTGAGCCATCTCCCCAACCCTACCTTTTGATTTGATTTTCATTTTATGTTTCCTCGGGTCTTACTAGTTTCAGGATGGTATTAATTAATTGTCTTGTTCAACTAAATGTTCATTCACTTTTATTTTTAGTCAATCTTATTTACAATTAAATCTTACTCGTTTAAGCCCCGATTATTTGGAGCGATGATGATTGTGTGGTTTGTCCTATAGTTTTCTTGATACTACAGCAAACAAATATTGGGCTCTTTTTCTTTTAGAAGCTTTCTGAGAAAAGGCTGTAATACTTCTCTATTCCAATTCTATTGTGATTTACCCCCCCAACCCCATACACACATACTTGCTTCCCCTCTAAGAAGCCTTAGATGAACAACTTTCTTAAGGCTATATGATGCAGAATGGAGTCTTTGATGGCACAGAAACCCAACAGTGACATATCAGCTGCACAAACCCTGTTGCTCTTGAAATCTTTTCTAAGCTAGTCTTGAGCTAACAAAAAAAAGTTGCCTTTAAGACTTTAGGCCTGGCAGTCTTGGCTCCAGGTCACGTGAAACAGTTGAAGAGGAGTTCCCTCCAGAGAACAGATGCTACTGTGTCACCAAACTCGGAGTGGTCCCTTCGGGCTAACTGTCCCAGGCTCCTTAAAGTCAGCTCCCTCCAAACAACTAGAGTTGCCACAAAGGGCATTAAGAGCTTCTGGACTGACATTTTTGGTTGTTCTCCTACTTCACCTTTCTTCAGAATTGGACACTATAGCTGTTCTCTGCTTTCTGTAGTATTTGTGCTCTCTTAGTTTACGTGACTTAGTTACTTAGCTCCCTTTCAGTTTCTATTCCATCTCTCAGATACTCAGATTTTTGTGGCTATAACCCACTGTCACCAAGTATATTCATTTGCTAGGTCTTAGGAACAACCACAGATCAACAACTTCAGAAATACTTTTTCTTTTTTTTCCAGAAAGTCTGACATACCAAATGAAGGCACCAACTGGGTTGGTTCCTTCTGAAGGCGGAGGAGAAATCTGCTCCAAACCTCTCTGGTTGACTTGTAGATGGCTATCTTGTCTTCCTCAGTGTATGTTTCCCTGTCCAAATTTTGCCTCCTATTTTTAAACACACCACTCATCTTAAATTAGGGCCCATGTTGATGACCTCATTTTATCTTGATTTTCTTTGTCCAAAGCCTTATCTGTGAATATGGTCACATTCTGCAGCAGAAGAAGTAAAGATTTCAGTGTGGAAAGGACACGGTTTGATCATGATCTCTGGGGTCTCCCTTCATCTTGTATCTCCTGTGCTCAATGCAGCATTTTGGCAGATTCGGCCTCCCTCACAAATCCCCATTTTTCTTGCATTTTTCTTCTTTCTCCAGATTTGCTCCAATCTCTCCAGCCTGTCAAGGTTTCCCAACTTTCAGTTCTCTGTCTGCCCTCTCACCTCTTTGAAAACTCACCCACATGAGAATTTCAACTATCAAGCATGACTACCCTGAGGACGGTAATGTCCACTCTAGTCTGCACCTTCCTTGAGCTTCCTTGAGTCTATGTATGTGCTGTGTGCTTGGACATCTCCATCTATCTGCTCTGATTAATGTGAGAATGTGAACTCACCATCTGCCCTCTCTCTCCAGAGAGTGCTCCAAACTGACTCTACTTTTTACACCCTAATTTTGTGAAAAATGTCACTATGTATACAGATCTCTCTCCCATCCCCAGTGTTCATGTGTGAAAAACAGAGTCCTTTCAATTCTAGTGCTCAAACACCTCTACTGCCACCATAGCTGATTGCTGAGCCATGTCCCCATCCTTCCATTAACCCCTCACCCCAGACTTCATCCTGCATCTGACTTGGTCCTCAGCTGCCTTCATTTTACCTTTCTTTCCTTTTAGCCTTCCACTGGGGTCACAGTCATTTGCTGGAGGCTAACCTTGTCCTTGGGACCTTCCATTTCAGGTCAGCCCTGTAGGAGCTCAGTCTACAATTGTCCTGTCAGACTCCAAAGATAGGAAACACTTCTGATGGAAAAAAAAAAAAAACCCCACAAGAAACGACTTCCCTAACTCTAGTTCTAGAAGTAACAGTGCCTATAGTATAATTTTGGATCAATTGCCCACCCAGATCTGTTTCTCAATCCTAACAGTAATAATAATAATAAAAATGGCTAATACCAATAATTACTGAATACTTGACAGAAAAAAGCTCTAAGTAGTTCAGGTGGATTGCGACATTAAAATTTCATAACCCTCCATCCCCTGTCCCTATCAGCCCTATTGGCAGACAAGAAACTGAAGTTAAAGTGGTTAAGCAGCTTGTTCCAGGACACAGGACTAAAAGGTGTGTGATAAGGGGTCTGTTATCAAACAGACAGTAACCACCAATAACAAGGATACAAAAATAGTTATTAAACACAAAAGGTTTAAGGCCTAGTAGTGGAATCCCACATACTGTGAGTGACTACATGTCCCTAAATAGACACAGGAAAGTCAGTTTAATCGTTGTTTTGTTTTAAATTATAACTTTATTTTTCTACCTACAGACAGGATTTAAGTTCAAAAGTACACATCAGAAAATAAAACAATGTATATTTTGATTAATGTCATGTGTGTACACTTATTACACATAAAAGAGGTAGCACTACACAGTCTGCTTTTTCCCCTTAAGCTAAACACATTACAACTTGTAAGCAAATTTTTGCATGATATTCTACTTTGGGTGTTCCATAAATAATCAGTCATTTATTTTCAGGTATTTGTTTTTAGGCTTTTTCCCATTTAGAAATAGTAGCAAGGAAAATAGTCACTTACTAAACTTTTACTGACATATGTTATTATATGCTGATAATAAATTCCTAAAAGATGAGATGTTCGCTTAAATAACATACAACTTTAAGGATAATTAACATGTCTCAGCAGAATATTATCCAGAAAGAATGTATCACCATCAGTAGCTATCTGGACATAGCTACCCTTCTTTCTTTAGTAACAAGAAGAGTTCTTGCTTGCTTTTTAAACTTAACATTTGTCACTGTAACAGATGTTACATCAGATTTGTTTTTGCAAAGACTCAATCATTTTATTGCTATTTGTTGTTTCATAACCGGTTTGGAGGTGGGCACAGAAGCAAAAAGGATCTTAACAAATGCCATTAAGACTGTGGCCTTCGATCCTACAAATCTCTGTAGGCAGTACCAGCAGTTCCATTAAAAACTGTAAGTTCTGAAACATTTTTCATACATCTATAAGCTTTGTTTTAATTCTCCTAAGTTAAGACATAAACAAGAAGCTAAACGAAAATTAAATTCTTCTCTTCTGAAATAAAAGCAGCAAAGTTACTTCTTAAATCAGTAAGTGCTAGGTAGATGAGCGAATTTCAAAGAGCAGAGCAGCAGTAACCGACTGAGATTAGTTGTCTTTGCAAGGTGGATATGGCTGCTTCCAGGAAGTCCCTCCCCTGAGCGCCAGATGTAACATCGGGGGACCTTGTGGTGAAACAAATTTGACCTCTATACTCATGAGCAATGAGGTTTGGGGTGAATGATTTAGCTTCTTCAAACTACTCAGCTCAGCTATTACACAACACAATGATAATAATGTCTGCCTGGATGTCATTGTGAAGTATAAAATTCAGTAAAACAACACTAGTAAAGCATACAATTCATACATACTGAACTGCTCTACCTTTTAAAGCAATTACTGAATTACTCTACCACCACACCTGCTCAGGATGTCCTACAGATCATTTGTGATTGATTTGTCTTAGTTTACGTTTTTCTTCTGTAGTCATCCTTTAGAAAATTTTAGAATACCACAATCTTGGATGCTTAAGTTCTACATGTAAATTGGAAAAATAATTTGCATATTCCCATATTTTTTAAATCACCCCTAGATTACTGACAATGCCTAATAGAATTTAATGACAATCACAAAATTCTTACACATGTTCAATATAGACATGAGCTAAGTTCATTTTTTATCTTCCATGGAAAGATGACTTACAGCTGGCCTTTGAATCTATGGATATGTAGTCAGTTCACCTATTCAAGCTGGCTGTACTTTTTTCCCCTTTTCATTTTCTCTTCTTTCCTATTTTGTCTTCACCTTTGTGCCAAATTGATCTGATATACCACAAACTTTCCTCTTCTCATTTGTCATTCTTATGCAAGCATTTAAAATTGGCTCCCAATTCTTGCCTTTAAAAATCAGTAACTGCAAATACTCGATATTTGAAAAACAAATTAATCACCTTTGATTAATCTGATACAGCTTTGACTCAGCTAATTGTTTTTGGCACTTGAACTAATTCCTACCTTCTGTGGCAAATAGCTCATGTAGGAAAAAAGACAACTCCTTAATGTGGAGCTAAACCTAGGGCCTCTTAGCTAACCTTCACATTGCCCTGATTTCTCCATTCCAGGTCTCTCGCTATTGGTCAGCAGACATACCCCACAGATAAGTGCTCACAGGCAGGAGGCAGGAAGGACAGACGTCAGAGCGTTGTCTTCCTCAGTCTCCTGGTGGAGGTTACAGCCCATCGTCTGCTTGCAAAAAGTAAAATGGATCACTCACCACCCAGGACTCATCTTGAGTGGCAGAGGGCCTGGAAAGGAACCCCACTGTGGATCTGGTTGCCCAAATCTGTGTTGAAGTTGAGGAGCGACTCTTACGAGTCCAGCCGTGCCTTAGTCTTCCTCTGCAATGACCCTGTGCTTGGTTCACTTTGCCTTAAGAGAGTTGTTCCTCTTTTTTCATTACACTTTGCCCACATTTAAGGAAGATATTTTTAACTCTTTCCTCGCTTTGTAATGCAGTGACTAAGGTTTAAATCTTAGTTTGGCTTGAGTTATAGACCTGATGTCTAGAAGAAGCCAAAAAATCTACCCTCTAAAAGATGTGAGAATAAATAAATAAATAAATAAGTAAATATCTAGAAAATAAGTTTAGGCTTGGGGAAAGATCTCTTCATCTATAAAATAAAATAAAAGGATATTACAGATTTCGGCAAGACAATAAAAATATGATTTACTGTGGATGGTGTACTGGAACTTCCTCCCGCTAAATTCCATTATTAAGATGATGGAGATTTGACTAAGTCTGGGGTGAATGGACAGGTACTTCTTTGAAGTTTATACAGCTACAGAAAGCAAACCAAATGTACTGTTTTTGTAGCTCATCCCTACTACTGCCAACAACTACCCAGACAAAAGAAGTAATGTTGCAAAATTAATAAATAGAAGAGAAAAAAGATACAATTTATGGAGCAGAAACCATACTAGAAGAAATATCTTCATCCGAACTAAAAGGGATTCCATATCAAAACTCAAAATTCAGTATGCCAAGGCGAAATTTGTGGAAGTAGATTCTAATCTAGAAAAACGCAGTACAACACTGAATTCCAAAGACAAAGCAAATGAAAAGTGGTGATGGTAAACAAACAAAAGCTGCCTTGGCCCTTTATTCAGCCCTGCAACTCCACAGCAGCAGCTACAGATTTGAGTACAGACCCAGATAAGATGCCAGTGATGTCAATAGAACTTGCCAAGCCAAAAAGATAATATAACAAAAGGACTGTCATCAAATATTCTTCCCGAATCACTTTTTTCTGGGAACCTGGGAATGAACTCTCAGGTGGAAGATCAGGAGTTCAAGACCATCTTCAGCAAGTTTAAAACCTGCCTGTGCTATGAGACCCTGTCTCAAAACAAAAGGTGGTTAAGAACCTAAACAAATGTACGAAAATTGAAAGCTTTAACAGTGAAAAAGACATGGTGGAATGTGAAAACAAAAGACAGCACTGAGTTTTTTCTTTTCCTCTTGTAGGGTGTAGGGGGTGCATTCATTTGTGTGCGTGTGTGTGTTTGCATGTGAGTGGACACACATGAGTGAGTGTGTCTGAGGAGACCCAAGGGAGATTTTTCTCTGTGAAGATAAATTGTCATAAATTTAATCTACAGTGTTGGAAAAAAAATTAGAAAGCAAATTACCTTTTTTTAAACGAAATAGCTGGAACAAGGAAACAAAACATCTTTAATCTTCACATTGAAAATATGGAACAATTATTATTGTGTTCATTTTGAGCATTTTGTCTAAATTTGAATTCATCTTTTTAATTTTGCATTTGTTGCTTAAAATGAAGATAGCAAAACAAATTTAAAAAGTGATTATGTGCCTTCAAATTATTGCAGAGCAAGAGAAAAAGAATCAAATGGCATCTATACCTAAATGATACCTTGGGTGTAGAATGAGATGCCATAACAAAATAAAAAATAGTTCACATAAGCTCTATTTGTGGTAAATGTTAAAGAGATATAGAATTATTTTTAGTTTCCTGGAATTTGTCTATTTTCTGATTTAAAAAAATATTTTATTTATTTATTTATTTAATATGTGTGTGTGTGTGTGTGTGTGTGTGTGTGTGTGTGTGTGTGTGTGTGTGTATCAGAGGGCATTGTGTATTCCTGTGGAGGACCAAGTGTGACTTTGGGAATCATCCTGGATTGCTTCTACCTCCTCCTTGCTTAGCTCAGGGATTTCCCAGCTCCGTCCACCAGGGCCAGAATTGCAGGCTGCTGCCTTACCGCCTAGTGTTTTTACGTGGGACCTGAGATCCAAACTCAGTACCTTTTGGTTGCGAGAAGGTCTTAACCCCTGAGCCATCTCTTCAGCCCAATTTTTATTTAAGATCATGGAAGTATTTTCTCATGCTCTTGTAAACCTTTTGGTATCCATTACATTGTACATTACCACAATAGTATATCAAATATAAATGTTATAGTGAAAATTATTTCCCGGATGTAAGACTGGATATAGTTTTTAATATTTCTATATTATTAACAATTTTAGTAAGCTATTTATATGTTAAATATTAAGATATTTATGTATTTCAGGATTTGTTATTGATCGATGTAGAAACAGATTGTTCCAAGATTTAATTGCTCAAACCCACTAATGTTGAGATATTGGCATCCAGAATAAACCCAATTGAAAAATGGAGAAATAACATGAAGAGACAAGTAAGATACACATATGGCTGATAAACTCATGAAAATATGTTTCAGAACCACTAGTCATTAAGGGAAAGTAGATAATCACCACAATAAATGTCAGAAGACGGTGAAACAGGAAACTGAGGCCCTCCTTTCTTCTGAGATACCCATTCAATACAAATACAGTATCATCCACAAACCCTGTGGGAGAGATCCAGAAGCCAGTTAAGAGGCTGCTTCGCAAGGGATGAGCACAAACCCAGCTACCGCAAAGCCCAAGGGGGGGGTGTGAGGTGCCTTTATAGCACAGTCTGCCTGGAGTCCATCCCCTCCACATGCTACTTCACAAGTGAAGAAGACTGCTCATTCCTGGATATTCCCTAAAGAGAGAAAAATAAGACTGGACCATATATTGCTCCCCTGAGCTTTTAGCGCACCAGACATAGCCAGATGTGGTCAACAGCCTCTCCCTCAGAGGGAATAATATTGTAGAATACATCCAGTGTTCTGGATTTAGGGGAAAGGTGGTGACTATCCAAGAGTTTGGTTTCTTTCATGCATGCCTTCACACACTGAAAGAACCCACATATTGTGGATACCCGAGGGCCACTGAGAAGAAAGGATTAGGTGCTGCAGTGCTCTGGTAGACTTGTTCAGCAGCAGAGAGGATATTTTGTGGTGGCCTCTCCCTTAAGAGGTTCAGAGAATGGACATTTGGGTCACTTCTGGCAATGCCATGTGGGTATGTGGCTGCCCAATGCTATTGAACTTCCTGAAGCTACCTGCTGCATTTGTAGAGTGCAAAAACTAAAACAAGTACAGACAAGAAATGAAAGACTAGAGAATAATTTACCATCTGTATCAGTAAAAGGAGTAGGGGAATTATTTCCAAAGCAATGCTCTGCTCTAAAACAGAAGGCCAGAGACTTTGTCCTGGGAGCCTAGTCATATTCACAGATGAAAGCATTTCTGTGGACGCATTCATGAACATGCTTAGTTTAAGTCCAAAGTCTAAGAAAGAAACCTAGGGGACATGCTTGGCATGCTTAGCTCAAGCTCTCAGAACACATGTTTGAAACATGAAAATAACAAGGAATGCTTTTTTTTTCTCCAAAATGTTTTACTTTAAACAAAAGAAAAGGACACTTGGAAGGTTTATTAACACAAGAGTTTTGAGGGCTGGGAGAGGGCTCAGAGATTAAAAGCACTTGCTGTTAGAACAAAGTGACCAGTGTTTGGACCCCAGATCCAAGATGCCAGGCAGTTTTGGTGACCCTTTGTAATTCCAGCCTCAGAGGGCAGAGGCTGGTAATTTCCAGATAGCTAGACTATCCCAATCTGTGAGCTCTGGGTTTGCTTAGAGACCCAGTCTCAAAAGACTAAGGAGGAAGACTAATCAAGGCTGATTCCTGATATCGGACTCAAGCATCGACGTGTATGAACATTCACATGCACACATACACACACATGCACGTACATGTACCCACATACATGCAAACAAGCATATATCTAATCACATACATACATATGAAAACAAAAAATTAATAGTTCCTACTTAAAGGTGCTTATCTCTCCTAACAACTAACGATATCCATTTACTCACTCCATGACAGTTCATTTCTCGCTATAAGGGGTTCTGGCATAGAGGTGATCACTCTGTGTGTGTGTGTGTGTGTGTGTGTGTGTGCTGTCTTCTTATCTCTTAGTCTAAAGTGATAAATTTTAGGATTATCAAGGGCAGGCTACAATACCATAGCTTGAGTTCTTTTTGTGATTCTTTTGCTTCAGCAACCACTTTGTTTCTCTAGTAACGATTTTCCATATTAGTTATTTTTATTTTTACATATGAACTATGTGACAAAAACAACTTAAAAGAGAAGAAAATTATTGCAGTTCACGGTTTCAGGTATTTTGGTTAACGGCTACTCCATCCTGGGGGCCTATGAAAGCACAGATTATCAGGCTGGGAGCAATGACAGGGATTGTTCACCTCATGGCCTCATGGTGACCAGGAAGAAGGAAGAGGAGGAGGAGGAGGAGAAAGAAAGAGATGGGGAGGGCTTAGAGAGATAAAGTATAGAATATGATATCACATTTAAGGGCACAGAGCCAGTGATCTGACTTCCTTCCACTAGTCTCATTTCTGAAAGTTTCCATCACTTCCTTGGAACACCACAGGCTGGAGACTTAAGTGCCCAACACATGGGTCTTTAGGGGTATAACAGTTACTCATACATATCAACTTAACAATTAAAAGCCAAGCCTTTAGACACATCTATGAAGAATTGCGTAGTTAAGGCAATCCTGTAGGCAATTATCTAATTTGTGAGAAGACCCAGCCCACAGTGGATAGAACCATTCCCAGGGCATGGTGAATAAGACAGAAACAGATCTGGATGGAATTTGGCAAACTGACAAGCTGGAAATTATGGTCCCTCTCAGCACTTCCTGTGCATATGATACGGCAAGTTCCCTTGGCTCCTGATGCTGGTAGGCTCTTGCCATCATAATGGACTGTCATCTATGAATCATAAGCTTGAATGAAAAACCCCTCGTTGCCCTAAGCTGTTTATGTCATGCATTCATATCAGCAGCTGAAGAGCAAATAAGATTACAAATCCTGAGCTAGAGTAATGCAAGTGCTTTGTTATAGTTGATATCTTTACACTAACATTGCCTATCAGGCTTGTTTCCATTAGATCCTTTAGGATATCAACCATAATTATTTTAAATTCTCCATCAGATGATTACATCTTGTCAGATCTGTGTCTAATCCCGATGACTGCTTTGTCTCTTCTGACTTTAATTTATCTTCCTATATTGCATGTCTAGCTTCTTGATTGTAAATCTTACATTATCTCAGAGAGTCAGTACTAAGGTGAGTATATTTTATGCCTAGATAGAAGCATGTCTTTCTGTGAGTAAAACGGTAATTTCTGAAACTTGAATCTGGAATTGAAGTCCAAGTTCGCTGCAGTGGTTAACCCCAGTGAACTTGAAGCTTCAGATTGTTCTATGAGACTTCCTTCTATCAGAGTATAAGCTCAAGAAGGTTTCAGTGAATGTCTTCATGGCTTTGCATTTTTTAACTTTGCTTTTGCTCTGCATCTCCTTTGGAATGCTCTGAGGAAGGAAGGGATCTCATGTTTCTTCCACTTGTGTGTATCGTAGTCTTATTGTACTTGGATCTTAGAGTGTTTACTGACTGGGTATGTCAATGGAGTGACCTTTAGCTTCAGAAAGCTCTGGCTTCTTTCTTCTGCCTGATCTAATCTGCTATTGAGGCTGTTAATAATCCTTTTTTCATTCTGTTTTGAGTTCTCCAGTTCCAAGTTTTCAGCCTGGTTCCCTTATACAATCGCTACCTCTTTGCTTAATTTTTCATCCAGATCATCAATTGTTTCCCTAGTTTCATGGACTTGTCTGTCCCCTCATATCTTATAGAGTTTCCTTAGTCTTATTTTCATTCTTTTTCATCAACATCCTTCTCCTTTCTGTCTGTCATTGGACTTACAGTATTGCTTTAAAGGTATAACTTTCTCTCCATCTTCCCCATTTGCATAGGAATGGTCCAAAACCCACTATAAGCTGGGTTTCCCCATACCAATTAGATAATCTCCCACAGGCTTGCTGACGGCTTGCCTTAACTAAATAATTCTACACAGGATTTCTAAAGGCTCAATTCTCAGTTGGCACTATCTAACTGGTACAGGTCCTGGACTGACTGAAAAGGAGAAAGTAAGCTGAGCATGGGTCTTCCTTTTTTCTGTGTCTGCTTCTTGACTCTGGCTGACATGTGGTCAGCTGCCTCAAGCTCCTGCCTGCATGACAACTCGCCATAATGGACCATAGCCTCTTGCTTGCATTGTAAGCTGAAATAAACTCGTTCTTCTTTCAGGTGCTTTTGTGCAGAATTTGCCACAGCGATGAGAAAATTAAGCAACACAGAGAGAGGTACACCAAGCATTTCCAGTCATGTATCTTGCTGACATCACACCCTGTTAGATCAATCACTATTGTGTGGGGAGGTTTCTATGATCTTGTGATTAGGTTTCTATTTTAATCAGATCCTGAACCTGTCTCTGAAAACTTCCATTAGCATTTCTGTCCCCCTTCTACATTAAGTGCTTAACCTACAACCTATTCTTGCCTTTCTCCTGGGGACAAACTATTTATTTATTTATTCATTCATTCATTCATTCATTCATTCATTCAGTGTATGTGTGTTTATGTGTATCAGAGGGCACTGTGTGTCCCTATAGAGGACCAAGGGTGACTTCAACAATCATGCTGGATTGCTTCTACCTTTCTGCTTCGCTCTGGAATTTCCCAGGCTTTGCCCACCAGGGCTGGAAGTGCAAGCCATCATAGTTTCTGCCTGGCGTTTTTACATGTAACCTGGGATCTTAATTCAGGACCTTCTGCTTCTAAGACAGAGTCTTAACCCCTGAGTCATCTCTCCAAACCCAGAACAAACTTTTTTTATCATTTTTCCCTCCTGTAGAGATGATGGATTTCCAAAGTGTCTTAAGGATACCATTTTTGTTTCTATTATCTATGCACACTAAGCCTTTTGTGCAAGAGAGAATTAGAAGAAGAGAATCTGAACAGTTTGGTGGCAGTTGTTCATGTCCTCATTTAGTCAGGAAGTTTTTGTGAGCTCATGGTAGGATTAAAAAAAAGAAAAAGATGAACTAATGAAATTTGCCAGCGAATTTTGGATGGAACTGGAAGAAGTCATACTGAGTGAAATATCTCAGACACAGAAAGACAGACATTGTATGATCTCCATTATAAGTGGATCCCAGCATTTAACATTCAGCTTCATGTAAGAAAACAGAAACTCTTTCGCACCCACAAATGTAAAGGAACATAAGCAGGGCGGGGGCAGGGTGGATGGACACCCCAAAAGAGCAGAAATAAAAGAACAGGGGTAAACAGTTCTGGTGGAGGAGCAAGGAAGGGGGAAAGCTGCACATCTCAGGAGCAAAAATTCTCCTATTCTGTCATCCCAAGATGTAGCAGGGCAGCCACAGAAGGAGATAAGAAATGTGTTAGAAAGTGCTCCATTTAGGGACTGCCCTGGGGAATGCCCTGCTGGTCCAGATATATGGGGCATTTTCTCATTCTCTTCACCTTTCAACTACTTTCTCAATTCTGGCTATGCATTAGAGTCACCTGGGAGCTTAAAAAATACTGTTCTTGGCCTCCCTTAAGATTAATTGATTCACATGCTCTTCAGTTAATAGAAAGAACTGGATAGTCTGACCCTTGTCAACCCTTATTGAAATATAGTAAGCGCTTCTTCAAGAATCTCAGTCGCACCAGCAAACTGAACCCTGACAAAGAAGTAACGCCTGGGGGTGGAGGGAATTCCCCTTGATCACTCGTTCTGGAGCTAAGTTCACTGATACTAGAAAGGAAATCATTAGAAACAACCTGTCCCTGGCTAGTTTCATGGAGTGGTGGCATAATGGAATGGAAAGAAGTTACATCCTTTAATCACATCTTGGATTTTGGTCTAGAGGAGTGCACCAAGGATGGCAACTGGCAAAGGGAGAAAAGGGGAGAAGCACTCGGCTGAGCAGCATTACCTTTGTTTCCCACTGCTTGCTCTCTCTTTCTCTCTCTCTCTCTTCCCCATCCTCAATCTCTCTTGGACTTCATGCTGCTGAAGATGGACATGTTCTCTGACAGTGCTGCTCTGACTCCAAACTCCTCTCTGTAATTCATCCACAGTGTGTTAGACAGGTTTCTTTTACTATAACAAATACCTGTGATAGATCAACTTAAAAAGAGGGAACGCTCATTTTGACTTACAGTTGTGGAGATCTGAAATGTTCATGACTGATTGCCCCCATCATTTTGGGCTTGTGGTGGCACATCGCATCATGGAAAGAATGTATGATAGAGCAAATAGCTTACCTCATGGCAGAAAACGAAAGGAAGGAAGAGGACCAGACAGGATCCTCCCCAGGCCCCTTGGGGACATGCCCTCAAGGGTATAGTGACCTCCTACTAGGGCCTAGTTCTCAAGTTTGCTACCTCCTTAATACTGACATTAGGAGGTGAAAACTTCAACAACTATGTGCCTTTGTGGGATAACTAGTGTCTAAACTATAGCACCTAAGTTTCTCTCCTTACAAGAAAATGTGTAGCAAGTGAAATCTTAGTCTTGCCTGACAAGTTCAGTTCAAATTCTTTGGTAGCCTTTGGCAGAACAAGGAGTCGACATTTCTGCTTAGAATAACTGGATTCCAGCAAGACTCTTCTGGTAAAAGGTCAGCCTTGCAAATACTTCTGCTCCATCTTCCTTCTCTGCAGCGAACACAATCTGCCATCGTTCTGTTGTGGAATCTTTCTCCCCTTGGAGTCGCAGAATGTCAGAGGTGAGGAGCCTGGGGGAGACAGCTCATTAAGTAAAGTGCTTGTCCTGAAGGCATAGGACCTAAATTCAGATCCCAAGCACCTATTTAAAAGGCAGATGCAGTGGTATTTGTCTGGAATTATCAGCCCTGGGTAGGCAAAGAGAGTAGAACAACTGGATTATCCAGCCAGCCTAGCCAAACCAATGAGATCCAGGTTCAGCGGGAGACTATTTCTTTTTTTTTTTTTTCCTTTTTTTTTATTAAAAATTTAATTATACATTTTAAAATTTTTTACCAGTTCCCTTCCTCCCCCTCCTCCCCCGAACGCCCTCCTCCCCCTCCCCTTCCCCCAGTGCCTCCCCCCCAATTCCCAGAGAGTCCTTTATTGTGTACGCCTAACTCTCCACTGGGTCCTCCTCTCCGATGACATATAAGGACCCAGTGGCATTTCCATAAGCCCTTTCTCTTATTCCCCTTAAGCATAAGATCACTACTATGGCTGTCAATCCCTTGCCTCCAGGGGTCTCGGTGCCCTTAACAGATGCTAGACTTTATGAGGGCAACAGTGCGCTGGACATTGCGCAGGGCATGCAAAGTCCCATTATGATTGCTTTGGCCCCAACTATTGTTGAGAATCTTGCAAATCGTTGCTCCTCCCATCCTTTTGCTCTTACAATCTTACCGCCCCCTCTTCCGCAAATGTCCCTGAGCTCCAGGATGGGGAGAGATTAGGCTGGCCTAGTTCTATGAGATTGATATAGAGTCTCTGAAGTTCTGGATTGTGGTTTGTTGATTTTCTTTTGCAGTTTTGCTGCTCCTGCAATTCCCTCCACTCCATTCTGCTGGGCACTGTATGTCACCCCCTGGCCAGAGACAAAAAGCTGTTAAACTGGAGTCTTGTTGTAATAGCACATTCAAGGGTAGATGTAATAAGAGTAGGAAACCTCACTGAGGGAGGGGTCCATCACCCATTTGCAAAATGATTACTTTTTATCTGCTAGACTATATGCCCTCCCCTTCTGGTGAGATCAGGAAAGAACGTCTGTGAACTTAACCAGGTTTCTCATTACTTACTTGCAGACCTTGATGGAGGCCTATTTTCTCTGCTGTAACATGGTCCCCTCTCTCCTTGTTTCTGGTGTGGCCCTCCTAACCCATCTCTCTTGTTCATAATCCTTGCAATTACTGTGTTACATAGGTTTGCTTTTGAGTGTCTCAATGTGGGCTGGGTGAGTTTGGTACTAGGAGCCACCTATTAGGGAGTACATACGGCGCTTAATTTTCTGGGTTTGGGATACTTCACTTAATATAATTCTTTCTAATGACATCCATTTCCCAGCAAATTCCAGTAATTCATCATTTTTGATGGCTGAGTAGTACTCCATTGTATAGACGTACCACAGTTTCCTTATCCACTCATCAACTGTTGGACATTTAGGTTGATTCCATGACTTTGCTATTGTAAATAGTGCTGCTATGAACATGGTCGAGCTTGTGCTATCGAGGCGAACCTCTGCTGCATGGGGGGTTATTCCCAAAAGTGGGATAGCAGGGTCATATGGCATTTCAATCTTTAATTTCTTTAAGAATCTCCAGACGGCTCGCCAGAGTGGCTGTATGAGCCTGCAATCCCACCAACAATGTAGGAGAGTTCCTCTCTCTCCACATCCTTTCCAGCATTTGTCGTTGTTTGTATTGTGGATTTTTGCCATCCTGACCGGGGTGAGATGATATCTCAGGGAAGTTTTGATTTGCATTTCCCTGATGGCGAAGGAAGTGGAGCATTTTTTAAGATAATTGTTAGACATTTTAATTTCATCCCTGGTAAAGTTTCTTTGAAGTTCCAGGGCCCATTTTTTAATTGGGCCAGTGTTTTCCTTGGAGTTTAGTTTTCTAAGTTCTTTGTGCACTCTGGACAGTAGAGCTCTGTCAGATATGTGGTTAGTGAAGATTTTCTCCCATTCTGTGGGTTGCCTTTGAGCTCGTGTGACAATCTCTTTATCTGAACAGAAGCTCTTTAATTTCACAAGATCCCAAGAGTTGGTAGCAGTGACTGTGCCATTGGATGTCTGTTTAGGAAGTGTTGGCCTAGCCCAATCAGCTCGAGGGAGTTCCCTATCCTTTCAACTATGGCTTTTAAAGTCTCTGGCCTGATATCAAGGTCCTTGATCCATTTGGAATTAAGTCTTGTACATGGTGACAAGTACGGGTCCAGCTTTAATCTTCTGCATGTGGAGATCCAGTTTTGCCAGCACCATTTGTTGAAGATGCTGTTCTTTTTCCATTGGATTCTTTGGGCCCCTTTGTCAAAGACCAAATGGCTGTAACTTTGTGGGCTTATATCTGGGTCTTCAATCCTTATCCATTGATCTGTGTGTCTATTTTGGAGCCAGTACCAGGCTGTCTTTATAACTATGGATTTGTAGTATAGACTTAGGTTTGGTATGGTAATACCTCCAGCTGTGTTTTTGTTACTCAGGATTGTTTTTGCTATCCTGGGTCTTTTGTGCCTCCATATGAACTTTGAGATTGTTTGGTCAACTTCTTTGAAGAATTGCTTTGGGATTTTGATTGGTATAACATTGAATCTGTATATTGCCTTTGGTAGGATGGTCATTTTTACAATGTTGATTCTGCCAATCCAGGAACAAGGGAGGTCTTTCCACCTTCTGGTGTCTTCTGCAATTTCTTTCTTTAGGGTTTTAAAGTTTTCATTGTAAAGGTCTTTTACCTCCTTAGTTAGGTTTATACCAAGGTATTTCATTTTTTTAGGGGTTATAGTAAATGGTATGGTTTCTCTCAAGGCTTTTTCACTTCTTTCATTCTGGGCATATAGGAAGGCCTCTGATTTTTGCACATTTATTTTGTATCCTGCCACCCTGCTGAACTTCTCAATTAGTTCCAGGAGCTTCCTGGTGGAGTTTTTGGGATCCCTCAGGTATAAGATCATGTCATCTGCAAATAGGGATAGCTTGACTTCTTCCTTGCTGATTTGAATCCCTCTTATGTCCCTTTCTTGTCTTATGGCTTCAGCTAAGACTTCAAGTACAATATTGAATAGAAGTGGTGAGAGTGGACAGCCTTGTCTAGTTCCTGATCGAAGTGGGAATGATTCCAATTGTTCCCCATTAAGCATAATCCTTGCTGTGGGCTTGTTGTATATAGCTTTTATTATATTGATTAAGGTTCCTTCCATTCCCACTGTCTCTAGCGTTTTGATCATAAAAGGCTGTTGGATCTTGTCAAAAGCTTTTTCTGCATCTATCGAGAGTATCATGTGGTCTTGGACTTTGGACTGGTTTACATGATGAATTACATTTATTGATTTGCGTATGTTGAACCAACCTTGTGTGCCGGGGATGAAGCCTACTTGGTCCCCATGAATGATCTTTTTAATATGTTTTTGAATCCGATTTGCTAAGAATCTTTGCATCTGTGTTCATCAGGGAGATCGGCCTATAGTTTTCTTTTTTAAGTGAATCTTTATTAGGTTTTGGGATTAAAACGATATTAGCTTCATAGAAGGAATTTGGTAGCGTTCCTTCCTTTGCTATTTGATGGAACAGTTTAAGGAGTATTGGTGTTATTAACTCCTTAAATGTCTGGTAGAACTCTGTGCTGAATCCATCTGGTCCAGGACATTTTTTGGTGGGAAGATTCGAGATTACTTCCTCAATTTCCTTATATGTTATAGGACAATTTAAATAATTCACAACTTCCTGATTCAATTTAGGTAAGTTGTGTTTACTTAGAAATTCATCCATCTCTTTTGTGTTGTCAAACTTCACAGAGTATAAGTTTTTGAAATATGATGTTATAATTCTCTGGATTTCTTGGGTATCAGTAGTGATAACTCCATGTTCATTTCTAATTTTGTTAATTTGGGTTTTCTCTCTCTTGCTTTTGGTTAGTTTAGCTAGGGGTATATCAATCTTGTTGATTTTTTCAAAGAACCAGCTTTTTGATTGGTTGATTTTTTCTATCGTTTTCTTAGTCTCGATTTCAGATATTTCTCCCCTTATTTTGCTAATCTCTTCTCTTCTACTGCTTTTGGGATCAGATTGCTCTAGTTTCTCTAAAGCTTTAAGCTGCATTGTTAAGTTGTTTATTTCTGATGTTTCCATTTTATTGACGTGGGCATTAAGAGCTATGAACTTACCTCTTAGAACAGCTTTCATTGTGTCCCAGAGATTTTGGTAAGTTGTATTTTCGTTATCATTCACTTTCAGGAAATCTTGAATTTCCTTTTTAATTTCTTCCTGAATCCAGTTCTCATTCAGCATCATAGTGTTAAGTTTCCAGGAGTTAGTGTATTTTCTCTTGTTTGATGTGTTGTGGATGTCCAGCTTTAGGCCATGGTGGTCTGATAGGGCACAGGTTAGAATTACAACTTTCTTGTATATGTGTAGATTCATTTTGTGGCCCAATATGTGATCTATTTTGGAGAAAGTTCCGTGTGCTGCTGAGAAAAATGTGTATTCTTTGGTGCGTGGGTGAAAAGTTCGATAGAGATCTGTAAGGTCCATTTCTTTCAGGGTTTGATTAAGTTCCAAAGTGTCTCTGTTAAGCTTTTGACCTGTTGATCTATCCCATGTAGAGAGGGCGGTGTTGATGTCCCCAAGAATTATCGTTTGGGGGTTGATTTCTTGCTTTAGACGCTGTAGGGTTTTCTTAATGAATGTGGAGGGGCCCGTATTGGGTGCATATATGTTCAGTATTGTGAAATCTTCCTGGTGAATTGTACCTGTGACTAAAATGTAGTATCCATCCGTGTCTCTTATAATTTTTTTTGGTTTGAAATCCACTTTGTCTGATAGCATAATGGCTACCCCTGCCTGTTTTCTGCTTCCATTTGCTTGTAGAATTGTTGACCAGCCTTTTATTATTAGAGCGTGCCTATCTTTTGTGGTGAGATGGGTTTCCTGCAGGCAACAGATTGATGGATTGTGATTTTTAATCCAAGTTTGTAATCTGTGTCTCTTGATCGGTGAATTAAGTCCATTAACATTTAGTGTTATAATGGAGAAACTATTGTTAATTCCAGACATTTATTATGTTTAGTAGCTTTTATAAGTATATTGCTTCGCTTTTAATGGTGTTATATTTGCCTTCTGTTCTCCTGGATATGCCTGTTTTTTTCTTCACGCTTGAGTATCATTTCTAGCAGTTTTTGAAGGCCTGGTTTGGTGGACATGTATCCCTTAAAGTTGTCTTTGTGCTGGAAAATTTTTCTTTCTCCCTCGATCATGACTGATAGTTTTGCAGGGTAAATCAGCCTGGGTTGACATTTTTGCTCATTCAATACTTGAAGTATGTCTCTCCAAGCTCTTCTTGCTTTTAGTGTTTCCATTGAGAAGTCATTTGTTATTTTAATAGGTTTACCTTTAAAAGTGACTTGTTTTTTCTCCCTTGAAGCTCTTAGCACCAGTTCTTTATCTTGAATGTGGAGTGTTTTAACTATTATTTGCCACGGTGTGCTTCTATTTTGGTCGTATCTGTTTGGGGTGCGGAATGCCTCTTGTATATGAATGGGCCTCTCTTTTTTTAGATGAGGAAAGTTTTCCTTGATGATCGTTTGAAAAATTTCCTCAGGGGTGGTATTTTGAGATTCTTGCTCTGGTATTCCATGAATACGCATGTTAGGCTTCTTCAGGGTGTCCCATATCTCTTGGATATTTCTCTCAAGTATCTTTTTGGCTTTAACAACCTCTTCCATTGAGCTGGTTAGTACTCCCACTTTATCTTCAAGGTCTGAAATTCTGTTTTATGCTTCATTAGTTCTGTTGATAAGACTCTCTGTGGCGTTCTGGGTTGAAGATAACTTGTCTTTTAGCTCAGTTTTAAATTCTGCTTGAGTTTGTTTTAACTGCTCTATGCCACTTTTTGTTTCTTGCACTGTTTTTCTCAACTCCTCCAGATGTCTGTTGTGTTCCTCTTCAAAGCGATTGATTCGATTATGTAATTCCTCCCGGATTTCCTCTTTCATAGTATTGAACATGGTAATGATCATATTTTGGAAGACCTTATCCTGGGTGAGCCTTTCTTGGCCTTTTTCCACGGGTTTGTTCTTGTTGGAGTCTAACATGGGATTAATTTCTTCAGTGGGAAATTTGTTTACTTGAGTGTTGCTTCTCATGGATTTGCACTTTAACTTTGGCATTGTCATTTTAACTCTTAAGATCTCTCAATTTCACTAAACTGAATTATTTGGCCTGGGGTACTGGTGGGCGGGGCCCGAACGGGGACTTACCTAGGGCGCGGGGTGAGGCCCGGGTGGACCGCGTGCGTGTCCCGACCAGCGGAGCGGGGTGGGGTGAAAAGGGAGGATGGGCGCGTCAGCGTGGAGCTATTTAACCCGAGGGCAGCTAGGACGGGGCCCGGGCGCAGTGGGAGGTCCTCCTCGTCCCTCGGCCCCCGCGTGTGGCTCCGGCTGGATGGTGGGAGTCGGCGCCGAGTCCCTGTGGGCTGACCTGGGATCCTAGGGCGCGGGGTGAGGCCCGGCTGGACCGCGTGTGCGCATCCCGACCAGCGGAGTGGGGTGGGGTGAAAAGGGAGGGAGACTATTTCATAAATAAAATGGAGAGCAACTGAGGATGCCTCTTATCTCCATACCTATAGCCACATACATGTACACACATGAACACATGCATACAGTACATACACACACTCATACACATACATATACTGAATGTTAGAGGTAAAAGGGGCCAAAGGAGTTAATTCATCCAGTTCTTTATTTTATTTTATTTTATTTTATTTCTTTTGTGTGTGCATATATGTAGCAGTCAGCCTGCATGGTTGCTGATAAATAACCATCAAATGGCTTAAGGGAACAGGGGATTTATTTCTCTCATAATTTTCCTGTTACAGTTCTCAGTCCAGCTTGACAGGAGAACTCACACTAATACCATGGCCAAGGGAACTGGCCACACCATCCCTACTTAACGGCTGAGCGAGGGACGATCCTTACTTGCCAGGCCAGCATGTCTGGTCAAGTGTATACAAGGATGCCGAAACTCTCAACCAGCTCTCTATATTTTATTCCAGGGCCTAATCCCACCCACCATGGACTGGACCTTCTCCGTCAGCCAGACAATCTTCTGCAGGTTTGCTCTGGGCTTAACTCAGCCATTAATTCTCTACAAATGTGCCCAGAGCTCAACCCCTCAACTCTCAAGTTGACACCTCTGCCTAACTATGACACTATGTATGTGTGTATAAGTGTAAGTGTGCTCGTGTGCATGTTTACAGGGGGGTGGGCCATGTCATCCACATTAAATGTGTGGAGGTCAGATGACAACTTGTAGGAATCAGTTCTCTTCTTCTACTATGTGGAGTCTGGAGATCAAACTCAGGTTACTGGGCTTCAAGGCTCATTACTGGTTTTTTGACCAATGAGCTGGGGTCCTTTGGCCAAATTAATAAGTTAGCTTTTTTATTGATATTTTCATCTGAAGCTTCCTTCCTGGCAGGCAGTCATAACACTATGAATTTTTTTGTCTTAAAAGTATCATTAATTATAAAATGCCAAAGATACATCAAAACACATAAAATCAATTTTTTCAATTTTATTTTTTTAATTTATTATTTATTTATTTATTTGAGAGGAAGAAAAAAGAAAGTAAAAAGGGAGGGAGAGGGGAGGCGTGCGCACAAATGCTATGGTTCACAGTTAGAGATCCAAGGACAACTTTCCAATGTCAGTTCTCTCCTTCCACCATGTGGACTTCTGAGGATCAAATTCAAGTCACCAGGTTTATGAGTAGGTCCCTTACCCATTGAGCTATCTCACTGTCCCCTATACCAATTACTGTTATGTCACCTCAACTTAACTGAAATTAAATATTTGCAAATTTGTTTCACCTGTTAAGAAATAAAATGCTAAAGATTCAAATAAAATCTCTTTCCAATCTATTTCTTTCCCCCTCTCCTTCCTCATAGGTAAGAACACTATAGAATCAGTGCATTTTGTGCCTTTGAACTTTTTCTTTTTGTTTTCTCTATAGGGGATGCACATGTGCTACAATACGCTTGTGGAGATCAAAGGACAACTTCCAGAAGTCATTCTTTCTTTTCACCATGCAGGCTTCAAGAATCAAATTCAGGTCTCCAGATTTGTGAGCAAGTGCCTTTACCCAGTAGCCATCTTGCTGAACCTTTGAATGTTTTAAGGCATGTTCTGCCCTCATGCAGTTACATGATTTTTTTATGTGTCTTAACATTTGCTGTAAAACTGCAGCTCGTTTATAGCTTCTTTATTCACAAAGCATTTTACTTTTAATGTCCTGGATCTTGCCAGCTCATTTTAACAGCTGTATGTTGTCTCATTCTGTGAATAAGCAAGCACCACATTACTTGTTTGCTATCTCTCTTGTAAAGAGTCCACAGTACCTCTTGATGGCATCAGCCTGAGACCAAACTTTTTTTTTTTGATGAAGAAAAGGTTTTTATTTATTTATTTATTTTTTCTTTTTTTTATTAAAAATTTAATTATACATTTTAAAATTTTTTACCAGTTCCCTCCCTCCCCCCTCCTCCCCCTCCCCTTCCCCCAATTCCCAGAGAGTCCTTTATTGTGTACGCCTAACTCTCCACTGGGTCCTCCTCTCCGATGACATATAAGGACCCAGTGGCATTTCCATAAGCCCTTTCTCTTGTTCCCCTTAAGCATAAGATCACTACTATGGCTGTCAATCCCTTGCCTCCAGGGGTCTCGGTGCCCTTAACAGATGCTAGACTTTATGACTGAGACCAAACTTTTAACAATGAGATTTTTTTATTATTTATTCAATTGTGTGTGCGTGTGTGTGTGTGTGTGTGTGTGTGTGTGTAGAACCACAGATGAATTCAGGAACCACCATGGACCGCCTCCACCTCCTCCTTGTTTACTCTGCCCGGGATTCACAGGCTCCACCCTACCAGGACCAGAAACGCAGGCGCCCCCGCTTCTGCCCGGCGTCTATACATGGGGTCTTAGGATCCGAACTCAGGACCTTCTGCCTGCAAGGCAGAGGCTTAATCCCCGAGCCACCTCTCCAGCCCCAACAATGAGATTTTTGAAGAAGCATCATTGAGTCACAGCAGTTCCCTTGGCCACAAGCTCTCAACCAGAAATATTCATTCCCCCACCCCTCCACCACTGGTCACCTCATTAACTTACAAAGCATGCTTGTCACTTCAGAAATTCTAAGTATAACAAAGTACCACAGATATGCAGTTTTTTTCTGTAGGTCAGATATACCAAATAAAGGAGTCAAAGGAATGAGTAGTGGGAAAACAAGGATGTGTTTCTTTCTATTTTTTAAACTTTATTTATTTTGTGTGTGTGTGTGTGTGTGTGTGTGTGTGTGTGTGTGTGTATCAGAAGGCACTGTGTGTCCTTGTGGAGGACCAAAGGATGACTTCGGAAGTCATCCTGGATTGCTTCTACATTCTTTTTGCTTAGCTCTGGGATTTCCCAGGCTCTGCCCACTAGGGGCAGAAGTGCTGTGCTGACCACCACAGTTTCTGCCTGGCATTTTTTTTACATGGAACTCGGGATCCAAATCAGGACCTTCTATTTGTGAGTCAGAGTTTCAATCTCCCTTTCCATTTTTTAACATTTATCAATTGTGTGTGTGCACACGCGCGCGTGCACGTCTGCCTGTAGAAGTCAGAGGACAACTTGAAGAAGACAGTTCTTTTCTTCCATCTTGTGGATACTAGAATCAAATTCAGGTCACCAATCCTGCAATTCCTTTATCTACTGAGCTATCTTGCTGATTTCTGTATGTTTTAGTATATACAAATAATCATATGTTTCAATCAATCTTCCTTAATGGATTATCTTTTTTAGTTCTATTTAAATATCATTTTTTGTGTCGCATCCTTGATAGAAAAATAAAAAGGGGCCAGTGTGAGAGCTCAATCGGTAAGGTGTCAGTTTGCAAGCCTGGTGAACTGAGTTCAATCCCTGGAAGCCCAAGGCAAAAGGAGAGAATTGAGAACTGACTTCCAATAGTTGTTTTCTGACCTCCACTCATGTGCCATGGCATGCATGTTCTCTCTCTCTCTCTCTCTCTCTCTCTCTCTCTCTCTCTCTTTCTCCTCATCCCCTCCCTCTCTCAAATAAGTAAATTAAATATTTTTTAAAAAAGAAAACTTAAAAGGAAGAACAATAGTTTCAAAGGTTTCAATGCAGAAAATCATGGTGGCAGGAGTGTGGCAGAGTGGGGTGTCTCATGGTGGCCAGGAAGCAGAAAGAGTAAGAGGAAGATGACAAGATATACTTCTCACAGTCAGGATCCAGTGACCAACTTCCTCCAACCACACTCTGCATGCTAAAAGTCATTCAGTTTGAATTCATCTATGGAATCCATCCATCAGAAGTTTCCTTCTGATCTAGTCAACTCTCAATGATGCAAACACCAAGCCTTCAACCCAGGAGTCCAACGGTGGGACACTTCATAGTCAAACCACATTAGTCTTCCCCTGTCTCCAAAAACTAATTCTTACCTCATAATGCAAAATAGTGTGGCTATTCATAGTCACACCACAACAATCTTCCCTGTCCCCAAAGGCTAATGCTTACCTTATAATGCAAAATGCATTCTGTCACCCTTCAAGAATCTCCGCAGTCTTAACAGTTTCATCATTTTTCAAAAATCCAAGTTTAAAATCTCTGAGACTTAAAACAAATTCTTAGCTGTTGGTCCTTGTAAAATAAATGAGGAAAATTATGTACCTCCTATGTACAATGATGGGACAGGATACACGTTAAAATGACGAAGGAGAGGGATAGAAAAATAACAGGAAGGATGGTGGCTCAGCAGGTAAAGGTAGCTTCAGGCAAACCTGATGGGCCAATCCCTGGGGTCCACATGGGAAGATAAAATTGACTGCCAAAAATTGTCTTCTGACTTTCACCTGTGCCATGGCATGAATATTCTCTCTCTCTCTCTGTCTCTGTCTCTGTCTCTCTCTCTCCCCTCTTTCTCTAAAGAAAGAAAAAGGGAGAGAAGAAAGAACGAACGAGGGAGGGAGGGAGAAAAGAAAGGAGGGAGAGAAGGAAGAAAGAAAAGAAGGAAAGAAAGAAGGAAAGAAGAATAGGAAACCAAAACCCAACAAGGCAAATGTCATAGTTAGGAACAGGTGTCAACTTGACTGGTTGAGGGTTTGAGCTCCAGGTACATTTGTGGAGAATTAGTAGTTGAGTTGAGCCCAGAGTGAACCTAAAGGAGATTGGCTAGCTCATGGGGAAGGCCCAACCTATGGTGGGTGGGATTAGATCCTGGAATAAATCATGGAGAGCTGGTTGAGAGAGTCGGCATCCTTCTGTACACCTGTCCAGACAAGTAGGGATCATCCCTCTCTCAGCCATTACATAAAGATGGTGTGGCCAGTTCCCTCAGCCTTGGTGTTGGCATGAGCTATCCTATCAAGCTTGACTGAGAGCTGTAACTAGGAATCTTAAGAGAGAATAAACCCCTTGTTCTCTTAAGCTGTTTGATGGTGATTTATCAGCAACATGCAGGCGGACTGGTACAGCAAACATCAGATTCTGCAGCTCCATCACTGGGATGGAAGCTGGAGCATATATAGCTTCTCTCTCAGGTCGACTCTGCCTGCTGCCTATGCCTTTCTTTGGCAAACATTCCCTGTTCCCAAGGTTCCCACTGAAGTTTTGGTTTTATTCACACAGCTTCATATGTTAATTATCCTGGAAGGGATTTCTTACAGTTTCACTTACCTTCCTAGTTGCATAGAGTTGGATATCCCAGATCTTCCTTTGGAACCTAGGTGGAAAACCCAAAGCTAACAACTCTTGCTTTCTGCACTATTGAAAAACCAGCAATGGATAAGTGATTCTAAGCTTAAGTAATTGCCAGAACCACTTGGGTTATGTGGCCGTAATGGCCTGTGAACATTTAAATAACTGAGCAAGTAAAATGAATTCTGGGAAGACAGTTTCCTAGGCATTTCAGGGTATCCCAGAAGTGTGGTCTTCTCCAAGGGAAAAAAAAATCTTTTGGTTGAGTTTACCTTTCTATGTTCTTGATCCTGAAATAGGTGGTGCTTCACTGATCCCTGATATCACTTAGAACATATTTTTCTATTGTCCCAGTGCAAATAACTTGACTTCTTTGTATCTTTAATCTCTTTATTGGCCATGCCTTCCTTGGGCAGTACTTCTTTTCTGGGTAAACTGTAAATTTTTAAAAATGTCCTGTTTTCCTGTTTGCTCTGAAGGCTCTTGAGGCCTTCCCCGTCAGCTAGCCAATCTCCTTCAGGTTCACTCTGGGCTTAACTCAACTACTAATTCTCCACAAATGTGCCTGGAGCTCAAACCCTCAATCATCAAGTTGACACCTGTTCCCAACTATGACATTTGCCTTGTTAGGTTTTAGTTTCCTATTCTTCTTTCCTTCTTTTAAACTGGTTCTTTTACCTGGTTAAAAGTTAAAACCTGTAATATCCATTGATTTCCTGCACCAAATTAATTAACAAATTGCTATTAGTTGCAGCAAGAGCAAGGATAAGATACAGTCAAGTTCTTTAGCAGAATGTAGCACAAATGACCTCCAGCCCAATTCCCAATAAAGTTCTTTGTACCATTTGGAAGCAGTTATGACACTTGCCAAGATAACACCTGGGAAGTAGATCTTTGGATACACCCATGAATATTTACTTAATTAATTTGCCTCCAGCCTGTAGGGGATTGTCTTAATTGCATATTGGTGTGGGAAGACTCACCTCACAGTAGGTCAGATGGATAAAGATAGTGAGAAAGCTATTTGGTATTTGGCAGGAGGTATGTACTGATTCTTTCCTCCTCTGCTTTTGAATTTGGATATAATAGGGCCAGTTCCAACTGGTAAGTCTCCTGCCAAAATGGTATTGTGGGCATGAATAAAACCTCCATTTCCATCAGTGTTTGGGTCAGGTTTTTATTACAGCAACAGAATACAAACCTAGAACAACTGTTTTTGACTGCCTTCCTATCAGCAATTTGATCTTCTGAACTCCCAACTGAATCATTCATTAAGTTCTGACTACATTCTTTTAAGCTTTTTCTAGCCTACTTCTCCAATACTTCCCAAGTTCTTAATTAGAAATCAGTTCCAAAAGCTTCTAGTCATCAGGAATGTCTAGAGCTACAATCTTACTCCCCACACTAATATTATTTTGTATTCCATGTAAGGGTGTGTGGGGGTATAGAAGAGAGCACTATAGGGGCCCAAGGGTGACTTTAAGAATCATCCCAGATTGCTCCACCTCCTTATTGCTTTGTTCTGAGGTTTTCCAGTCTATAGCCATCTGGGCCAAAAGTGCAGGCCACCGCTATTTCCACTTGGCATTTTTACACAGGATCTGGGATCTGAATTCAGGTCCTTTTGTCTTCAAGGCAAAGGCTTAACTCCTGAGCCATCTCTCTATGGGCACCCCCACACACATACACACACCACTGATTTTCTATGTGAATTAGTTTTTTTCATTGCTGTGTCAAATACCTGAGTGAAGCAATTTAAAAGGAAGATTTTGTTCCCAGTTCCAGAGGCTTCAGATTATGTTCTGTTAGCTCCATTGTTTATGACTTGAAATGAGGCAGAATATCCTGGGGCTGGACCATGACAGAGGAGACTGGTCACCTCATGGTAGTCATGAGGCAGAGAGAAAACAGGAAAGGTCCAGACACAGGACATACTTTCAAAACATGGCCCCAGGGACTTACTTCTTCCATTCATGCCCACTAAATAGTCCTTTGAACTCATCAATTGATTCATCCACTGCTACAGTTAGAGCTATCATAGCCATTTGTATCAGCTTTTTATTCAGCTCATGGTTTCAGAGGGGAGATACTGGACAGCAAAGGCCGGAGAAAGCTTAGGTCATTGCAGACATCATGGAAACTGTAACTTCGAGAGCAGACTAACTGAAGCCAGACAGAGCTAATTAACCTCAGGACCCACCCCCTGTGACTGCCTTCCTCCATCAAGGCTCCACCTCCTAAACAACTAAAGATTCAAACACATGAGCCAGTGGGAGAGATTACTCATATTTTATGACACATCCTCTAAAAAAAAAAAAAAAGCATTTGGATCTTAATGAGTTTAGAATTTATTTTGCATGAAATACGAAAAAAAAAATTAAAAAGAAGAAGAGCCATTTGTTGTGGTGTCACTTACCTGACAGTTCATTGTATCGCACTGGACTATAATGCTACCTCTGTTCTGTATCGAGTCTATCATATGAGTGAGTGCTCGGGGAATCTTTCAAGTTCTGCATGTCTGTTTATTCATCCAAATGCCAAGAGCACACTGTTTTCATTGTTCAAGCTTTCTAATCTTGAAGTCTGTAGAGAAAAGTCCCCTAGTTCCTCCTCCTCGAAAATTGTGTTAATTAACCACCTATAATTTCTTTTCAATTTTAGGTACAATCGGTAAAACTCTTAGATTGTATTTCGGATTTTTTTTTTACTAGAAATACATAGAATATACTCATTTATTCATGGTAATACTGAATATTCTTAATGAAAAACAGTATGTATTTTTGGATTTATTTGAGCCTCTTAAAATATTTTTAGAAGCTGTTCTGATTTCATTAAAATATTCTATATGTTTGTTAAATTACTTCCGAGTTACTTTAAATTTTTTATTGCACATTCATATTTTAAACCATACTTTTCAAATGTATTTTGCTGGCATATATCATTATCAGTAACATTAAAAATATACTGACCTTCTAGCACATTCTTTTGTCAGTCTTTCTATACAGTGCAGATTCTTGTTTGGTATTCTCTATGAATAATCATAAAATTATAAATAACTTTATAAATAACACTTTTGTTCTTTACTTTCAGTGCTTCCATTATTTTTTCATGGTGCTTTCTAGTATAAAGTTAAGTAGGAGACATAATATTGAACAGAATGTTTCCAAAACTTCTTTTACTAGATGCCATCACCTTTGACCTTTGCTCAACTTGAAAAGGAATTGTTTTGCTATTGCACAGTAACAAAAAAAAAAGGGCCTGTCCCTATGACTCAGACTTTCCTGTACATCTATGATGTTCCTGCCAATGCCATAAATTTAATAAATTTAATTTAATAAAGGTGTGTGACCACCTAAAGCACTTTTGTTTAAATGATCCACTTTTCTGTTTAGAGCAATGTGTCTGAGTGCTTCTTCTGTGTATTCCTTTTCTGAATGAATATTCCTAAATATATCACCATCCATCCATTCATGGTTAATAGGTCAGAATCTACTCTTCTCTCATATCCACATAAGCTGAGCTTTCCTATCATTTCTACCTTCTTAATATTTGCTAAAGTATTTGCTCCCCTTTAGTTCCAACGGCAATTATTGGTTTCAATAATTAGTATCTCCTTCCTTAACTACAATAACAATTTCCTACTTTTGATTTCAAGCCTCCCTTCCATTCTGTTCACAGCTGCCAAGTTTGTCTTTCTAAAATTCTTGTGAATGTGCCTCACCCAATTTAAAACACTGTGCTCATTGTCTATGATATAACATCTCCACTCTCTAGCTGGTCAAACGAGGCCTTTATGTAACTTGACTAACTCTCTAACATAATAGACTGGAAATACCCACCTGCTTGTGGTTCAGTTTTCCTATTTCCTGGTGCTGTGATTTTTGGATCTCCTGGTATTTCTGCTTATTGGGCTCTATACATAAGTTTTATTCATTTTTAAACTCAGAACATCTTTCACTCCCCCTACAAAGCACAGATAGAGCTAAATGAATACTATTATCTATATGACAGACATTATGCTAGGTACTACACACATGAAAATTCAGAAAATATAGTCTAACTCTTCTAGCATTGATTATCTTCCTTTATTTCTTTCCTTTAGCGCTAAGTGCCTGGTACACCTTTACTTACATGGTTTTATTTGATTTTTTCACAGTGTCCAATAAACAATTTTCATTCTTGACAAATATATTTAGAAATTAACAAATACTGCATTACTTTAAATATAGAGGCAAATGCACAGTGCACAGAAGACATTTGTGGATGCAGTTTCAAGGATGATATATATGGGGAGATCATAGCTCAGAACTTTATAGTAAGATCCTGGCTCAGACCGCCTCCTTCTCCTCCCACTTATTTATTCAATAAAATTCTATGGCACAAATATGAAGTAATGATACACAGTAGCACCAATATAAAGGATCTTGACAGAAGAGGCAGGAGATGCACTTAATAACAGTGATGTCTGTTCAGAAGCCAGAATGGAAGCCTCCTAAAACAGTGTTTAGTGTATCTTCTTATAATGGTATCTTTGAAGAAAGAGGCGATGGTTATAGGGCAAGGGGAAAGACTGTGTTTCTTGCAGCAGAGGAAGCAGAATCAATAAAAATTCCCTGTAAGTGATAGGTGGATGTAATGGCTTGTTAACGCTTCATATTGTAGAGGTGACAGGTGACTTTCCAAGTTAATGTCTTGCTTGGTCCTGGAGGTGCCTTCCTTCCTTTTTCCTTTAGGGGTCCTTCACTGGCTTACTGCTATGGAAGAGAAGAGACTGGGATGGCACCCAGGTAGGCCTTACGAAAAAAGACCTAGCTGGATTTTTTTTGCAAGGCTAAAGGTCAAAACCTAGGTCTTGAATAGGCAGAGATCTGCTAAGGGTTGTGGAACATGGAGTGTGGGAGTGTGGAGTGAAGGGTAGGAAAAAAATAAATGAGTCAATGTTAACCATGCTTAGGTGGAGTGGAAGAGGTTCTTTTTTTATTTCCATTACACCTTTGCAATTTTTTTCTATGAGCCTCTGATAATTTTATAATCATGGAAAATTAAACCTGTATCTCGGGCTCACACCATACTTCCTACGGTCATTAATTTGCAAAAATTCCTGAGCAGATATTACGTGTGAACTTCATTAGTGTATTTTCAGTGGAGGGGGGAAAAAAAAAAGCAAGAGGGAATGAAACTATAACACAGGAGATACTCTCCAGCAAACTATATCTACATAGTTCCAGAACCAAAAAGAAAGAAATTTGCGAGGCATGAAAGTGCCCGAGAATTTCCGGAGGAAAAAAGGTAACTTTCTCTGCACCCGGACCAGGCAAAGTGGGGGGAGAGTGTTTCCCTGGGAGGAGTCACCCGGCAGCTTGCCAGGAGGGCGGTGACAGGTAGGGCAGGTGCCAGGGTCCCCTGGGAGCCAGGGGCGGAGCAGGAAACCTGGGGCTCCCGCTGAGCTGGGGCGGAGCAGCGGGGAGCGCTGCAGGTGCCGTGGGCTGTGCCTGTTTGGACCGGAGCTGACCCTCCCGCAGCTGGCGCTGCACCGGGAGACACCCGAGGGCCTCCTCGAAGATGTTCGACCCCGGGCGACCGCTGAGGAAGAAAAACGCAGCTCCCCGAAGCCTTTGAGCTTCACCTGCAGTGGGGTCGGCATGGGCCGAGAGCTGCCGGGGCCCTGCCTGCTTCTCTTCATCTGGCTCCCAGCAGGTGAGCCCTGGAAAAATGGGATCTACCCTGGGCCCTGACAGACAGGCAGGCATTGTCTCCTGGCCTTGCAGAACTGGTCTCCTACAGGGCAGTGGAGGCCTGTGTCCTGTGCTGTGCCCTGGTGGCGCTTGGCATCTGCACCTCCCGGGGACCGGATCAAATTTCCAGCAGTGCAAACCTGTTGTTTTCCACCTTTATTAGCCCAGGGCCTTCAACAGGTGCAGCTAAAAAGAAAATCCAGAGCCTTTGCACTTCTGCAGCAGGCAGAAATTGGCTTGTTGGAAGCAAAACACCATCTTTAAAAATTCACTGTGTTTTTCCTTCATGGGACACTTCTTTTCAGGTTATAGGTATGACAACAGTCATACTGGGCCAGAAACGCAGTTATTTGATCCCCCAGGAAGTTGCATTGCATTGTTGTTAGCGTATAAGGGAACGTTGGGCATAATTTGCATCTCTTTGACAGAGGGACACCCAACGCTGATTGGTCATTTTCTCTTTCGGCTCTGTCTGCCTTACCTTTACCCTTAGTTCACTGTCCCCCCTTCAGGTCCTTTAGTCACTCACTTCCTCCTATGCAGCTGCACACTGGTCTCCTCTCCCTTGAAACAGCATGGATTTGTGGGTCGGGGTCTGTCTCCTGGAAATAGGGCGAAGACTGTGTATTTGTGAGTGAAACCAAGTAGGAAAGAATTACTCAGGCTCGGTAAGAGTCAAAGCACAGCTGTGACTCTGCATATAAGAAACTTCCCTGGGAAGTTTCACATCGTTTTATTTAATTTTACCTCACCATCCCGCTTCGGTCAGGAATAGCTTTTACCTCTAGCTTGTCAGTGGCACACCAGCTTAGATACTCAGATCATTTTGAATCCTGTATATCTTTTGAGAGAAAAGAAATGTAACACGGAGATGAAGGCAGAATTTCCTTTCCACGAACTGGAAAGTGTAAAAGAATTGCTCAGTTGTAACCATATCTTACTTACAGGTTAATGCTGAAAATAAAAGGGAGCAAGGATTTCAAAAGGGCAGGAAAACTAGAAAAATCACTATCCCCAAGGCCCACTGGCATGCAAGATTTTCCTCTAGATGTAGTTTTTTACAAATCCTCTGAAGCTAAGACATAATGCTGAATGTCCACAACACGAGGAAATGGACTAAGCATCAATATTTAGGTACTCCAAATTCTATCAGGCTGATTACCAACTTAGAGCTTGAATGCACGTATTCTAACACCGTTTATTTGGTCTTTTCTTCTGTGCGTTTCATGTTCTTCTCCGACAGCTGGAAATTTCTGAGGCTGCTTAAGAAAGTTTTGAGGCTGTTTTTTTAGAAAAAGAGAAATTTTCTTTCATTTTCCCCAGAGTGCCCCATTCCCCCAAATTAGGACTTCATAGCAGCCATCTGGACTAGAGTAAGAGAGAAAAAAGAGATGGCATAGGGCTTAAAGTGCTTGCCACCCAAACATGAGGACTTGTGTTCAGAGCCCTAGATTCCAAATAAAATACCAGATGGCAGGTTGGCTCATCTATAATTCTAGTCTTGGAAAGCAGAGCTAGCTAGGCTAGCCAGACTATCATTATAGGCACTTTAGGTTTGAGTAGAAACCCTGTCTCAAAAGGAAAAGGTAGAAGAATGATCAAAAATGATTCTTCATATTAACTTCAACGCCCCCCCCCCATACACATCCATGCATACAGCCCATACATGCACTAAAAAAGAAAAGAAAAGAAACCTTACAGATGAAAATCCCATCAGGGTATAAATTCTGGTCCTTAATTATCAGCATTTGTTTTAAAAAGCTACCAATTTTAATGAAAAATATGGGACATTGAACATTTTTCAGATACAATTATTTCATAACCCAAGAATATATCGTATAATACACATCTTGCTAAATGTACAACTTCAGAAAGCATGGCTTCAAGTCTCTGAGCCAGCCATAAAATGTTAGTAGCAAGGATCCTGAGACAGAACAAATATAGACTGTGGTGTTTGTCTGTCTTTCCTTAAATGGAAATCTGCCTGTGTTTTATAATAGTGCTGAAAGTGAAGAAATCTTCAAAAATCATTTCAATTTACTTTCATTTCACAGGTAAGGAACAGAAAAGAGCTCCTTTACCAGATAGTTTTCTGAATAAAATACAATGTTAATAATACTGTACTCAGCAATTTAATATGGGATCTTATGTATGATGTTTGTGTGACTCTGGATTATTTACTAAACTGTTTGAAGCCTCCAGTAAACAGAGATGACAACAATATGCATTTCATAAGATTTTTGTAAAGATTAATTACAATGGAGCTCTTAAAGTACCTCATATGCTACCTGGACAAATTGAGGGAGAGTATACTTAATATTAACTGTGATGATAATGCTAGTTATTATTTGGACCTAGTAGGACTATTTAAAACCAATCTTAATGAAACTTAACTCTTCCTTTGTGGCTAAAAGAAATTGTAGGCCAACAATAGGATGACTATTAGTCATCTTTCTGTTACCATAAAAAAATAACTGAAATAATCAACTTAAAAATTTTGGCTCATAGTTTTGGAGTTTTCAGACCATGTTGGGTTGGCCCGTTGCTTTTAGGCAAAGCAGTATGTCACAGTGGGAGCATGTAGCTGAATCCGCTGTCTCAAGCTATCTAGGAATAGAGAGAAAGAAATCGCATGGAGCCAGGGTCCCAACACCCCCTTCAACAGAACTCTAGATTTAAGACCTCTAGACCCTACCTGGTATAGTGTTGAGGTGGGTATCAAGCATTTAACATATGGGCATTTGAAGAATGCTCTAAATCTAGGCCATAGACAAACTTTTCAAGTGAGAGTTCAGAATCTGCCACTTAATAGCCATGGATTTGGATGAATTAGTTCATTTCCTTTCATCTAAATAACAGGTTAAAATCTCTGCTGCACCTCCCCCCCCAATGGCTGTCCCACATTCCCAGCAAAACCAGCTCTTGTTGAGTGAATTACACTCAAGCACAATGGCTGTGGCTTATTCGATCAGGAATACCTAGGAATGAGTCCATCCTTACTGCTTTCACTTTATTTTTTAACCAAACGTCATCAAATATCTTCTCAGATCAAACTGCTGATCAAACTCACTTTGCTGATCTTAATATCTCCCAGAGCAAGGCCTCTCAAATTGTTTCCCATAACTCCCAGTAAAAAATAGAGGTTAAAGTGTGGCGTGCACACACACACACACACACACACACACACACACACACACACACACAGAGTTTATAAAGTAGAAACGGAAGGTTCACAAAATCTGTTAACATGCTGAATGCAATGTTGTCGAATTTCAACTCCTAGAAGACAATCCCCACGGTGACATCATTAAATAGATAACTCCAGCTAGCCAATGTTCTGAAGATCCACTCCAAATTGTAATACGGATTGGAAAACCCTGTACTGGAGTGTGTTCATTGTGGTCCATCATCTTGTTCCGTTTTGCTGGTAAAGAAGAGTCAACTCAATTCTCTGATTAGCATGTAAGTTACCACAGTTGCAAAGTTCAGACTGGTGGTAGAACTGTGGCGGATACCCACTGGCTAGTGTGGCTTGAGGTCCCTGAGGAAGGATCTGAGGTCAGGGAGTCTTGTGAAGTTCCCATAGCCACCAAGCTTTTGAGCTCTGTAAAGATCACTTGTCAGATACAGGTAGTCTTTTTTTTCTCTCTCTGAAGTTGTATTTCTTTTGAAAGAAGGACATTTTTTCAAATCACACAAATGGTATGTGAATTCTTATTCCTGAAAGTGAAAATATTTACAATAAGGCTAAAGTAAGTACTTGTAATGCTTTGCATTATTGGCTACCAGCTTTGGCTATCTTTGCTTAACCTCAAAGCAAAGCTTATTCTTGGAAGGATTTAGTTTAGTTTCACCCCAAATTCTAAAATAATGTGTTTATCATTTGTACTTTTGCAACAGGCTTTTTAACATCAGAGCTTAGTATTACTTTATAGAATTACAAAAAAAAAAAAAAGAATTACCTTTTATCAATCTATACTATTCTTTGGGAAGTCACACAGCTGACCCCTAAAAGACAAGATCTTAACACCAGCATCAGTAATTTTCCCCAGGTAGTAGGCGTGGAAGGGTGTATCATATTTAGACTTAGTGAAATCTTATAAAAATTCCCAATATGGTAGATAGTGACGTGGAGCTTCTCAGGGTGAGTAGGTTGTGCCCGACAGGAGACTGCCCCCTGGGAACCTCCCTTGTGTCCCTGAGGGTCCCTGAAGTTCCTCCCAGAATTCCCATGCTCTTAATCACAGGTAGAAATCAATTCACTCCACGCTGCATAGCCACCTCTCAGCCAGTTTTTACGGACAAGGAAATCTAGATTCAGGAAAATCCTGTGCCTCAGACCAACTCTGAGAAAGTAGTTTGAAAGCTGGAGTCAAAGCCTGATATCCTCACTCTTTGTCCGTTGTGTTGCTCTTTCCTCTATTTCACGCAGTAGAACAGGTTGGTTTGGTTTAAGTGAACTCTAATAAACAGAACTGAAACTAGTCAATCATTTCCTCAATGTCACAGTTCTGTTTCTCCATAGTTTGTGTCCCCCTTGAGAATGTCAGCATCATGGAGGCCAGGGTCATGACTTCTGGTGTTGCCAGCTTTTCTTTATTCCAACTGCAGATAAACCATCCGGGCCCCAACAATGCAACAGTATTAAATGTTGGGCCATCAAATATGCAGACTACCTGGGTTTATTTCAGCACAATAATTTGTTTTGCTATTTGAAGTCCTGAAAGTGGGGGAGTGGGGGTGGGTGGGTGAAACTGTATGTTTGAAGAATTAAGAAGATTCCCACTATGTCAAATTCTTATAATTTACAAAGGTCGTGATTAGGTAGGGTCAGAAGATAGTTTTGATATTTTCTTCATTTCCCATTGTTAGTTAATCACTAAGGTCTTTTGGTTAGACCCAGAGTCTGTTGCTTCTTTTGTATTCCAGGTGCTCACACTATACTAGTCGAAGTACTTCAACTATATTCTCATAGAATGATAGACTAAGCCACCAGTTGATACTCTTCACCTTCACTTTAATTCTCCATTCAAGAACTTTGCCCTGATTTGTTATTTCTCTGTGAAATTCAAGGTTCACTAATTTCTAGGCTCACCAATGGGCAGACTTGTCTCTACCAACATAGACAAAGTTTAATGTAACTCCATTATGCATTGTTCTTGTTTGCTTTTTGTCTGGCATACTAAAAATGGTTAACTGTGACCATTTTATTGTAGAATCTTTTTAGATCATTTAAAATTTATTCCAAATAATTTAGCCTGTATTGAAGTAATCCACTATTTCATTCAGCAAATGCTTAACATGGTATTCTGGGTGAGGACCTGTGCTGGCCAACAGCAGTTACCATGGCCCTGATCCTCCTTGGTGCTTGTACTCTAGGGGGGATACAAGCAGACATAGAAATAGAACAGTGGCTATGAAAGACGGGTTAAGAGCACGTTAGAGATGGTTTTTGTCCAATCATGAAGCCCTCTCTAAAGACATACCTTTTTAGGTTGAGAGCTGAGGAATAATCATTGAAAATCAATATCATGGGCAACGCCATTGGATGGCAACTCAGTGAATTTTGAAAAGCAGGAAAAATATCAGTGAGATTAGTGTCATGAAGTTAAAGAAGAGTAGATAGGACCTGCTAGCCATGGCTTCATGGGTCTGGTGGAAGTGTTTGTGTTTGTCTTGAGAGCAGCAAAAAGCTTTTAGAGGTTCTTACAAAGAATGAGTTGGAAGACAAACAGCACTGTGGATCCATATAGAGGGGAACTGGAGGGGTATATTAGTTAAACTAAGGCAGTATGTGGGCTGGAGGTGGCGGCAGCTTGTGCTAAGATGGTTGTGAAGATGAACAAAGGTCTTAGAGATTCTTACAAGACAGCACACCCAATCTGATGGACTGTGTATGAAAAATAAGGGAGAAAGAAATATCAAAGATTACTCCTAGTGGGATCATCAAAAAGGAAGGAAGATTATTTGAGATTTAAGATTAATTTAGAATTTGAAATATCAAAAAGAGTCATAAGTAACATTTCAATACATGTGTATGCTCAATACCTTACTAGACAGTGATAGGAGTTGGTCTTAAAGCTCCAACAGTTTCTGAGCACCCTATAAGACTTATTCATGCCATAAACTACCTTGTTTGTGTTTTTACTTGTTTGTTATTGATGCAATACACAACCTACACAGACCTTATTTCTCTCATTTGCTGCTGTCCTTCTTCTCCCCACCCTTCCACCCCCTGTCATCCGGAACAGTGCCTGGTTCAAAGTAGATTCTCAAAAATAAATGCATGTGTGCATTCTGCTGGGGCCAAATTTGCATATACTCTGAGATTAGTGTATGGGGACATGAATCACCAACATGGGCAATGATTTTGGGAAACCCCAAGTGTTTGCCCCTCAAATAAGTCTTGCCTTTTCCCACTAGTAACTAAAGGAATGTCAAGTTCAAGTCACTTAAGTGCTTTTTTTTTCCCACCTAGTAGTTTACAAATTTTTTTAAAAGATTACAAGTTTCCCCTTTTGGAAAGATTGTGGTGAAGCATGGTAACATCATTTGTTGTTCATGGGAATATGCTCTTCTTTTCTATAGTGTCTACTAAAATACAAAAATCTAATGGATTTGACTCAGCAAACGTACTTTGAGAAACATATCCAATGGAGTAAAAAAGTATGAATGTAAAAAGATAATAACATGAAAATATTCATTTCAGCAATTCTTGTCAGATCTGCTTGTAATAATGGAAAAAATAAACTCTGGTTATTAGAAAAATGGGAAGTAAATTAGACTTCCTTCAAAGTGATTGTCATGTGGCCACTGGAAAAATTAGATCTGTTTTGACTGGTATACACACACACACATACACACACACACACACACACACACACACACACACACATGCACGCGCACACACACACGCACACACTCATATATTCACTTTCAAAAAATGAGGAAAAGATGTTGAAGGATATATACTAAATTACCAACAGTGATTCCACTACTGAAAAAAAATTATGGCAAGGAAGAGGAGGTTTTGTTTTTAATCTTTCTGTAGTTTGGAATTATTTATTTTACATTAACAATTTTTTTCCTATGCAGCATAGTTAAAATAAAATTTTTAATGAGTTTCTTAAAGGGTTAAATCTCAACCGTTTTTGAAAGCTTATCTGGAAGACAGGATAGTATAGTAGAAATTGTGCAGGATTTGGGATTTCAAGAGGTCTAAGTTTAAATCTAGCTTTGCTACTTAATATAGCTGTGTGATAAGTTAAGTCATCTCTGAAGATTTTCTTTAATGAAATGGAATTGAACAAAGCCGAATGAGATGGTATGTACCATCAAAGTAAGTGTTCCTTCTGTTCCACGGTCTTCAGAGAAGCCACAAGCTCCCCTCCCCTCCCTCAGTCCAGCACCACAGAGTGGCACATACCTGACCTTTGTAGAACACATGCTGCCTCCATATAATCCCTCCCCACCCACTTTCCTCATCCCCATTTAGTTGCAGCTTTCTCCTCTCTGTGTTCTCTGTCCCTTCTTGTTCATTACTCATTACTGGTACCTTTCCCCTTTGACTCCTCTCATATTTGCATTGTTATCTAAGGAAATATAGCAAGTACTGATGGTAAACATACTTGGGGAGATACCTTCCTCAGACATAAACTCTGATAGCCTTGAACCGGTATACTTTTGTTTGCCTGCTGAGTGGAGCCAAGGGAATGGTATATTTGGAAAACGCTCAAAATCAAAATCTCCTTGCAGTGGGACATCAGGTCCCCACACTCTCTAGAAAAGATGTTGCTTTCTGTTCTTGCCCACTACCCATGTATTAGTCAAATGTACGTTACTTTAATAAAACAGCTGGGATAATCAGCTCAGAAAGAGGAAAGATTTAGTTTGGTTTACAGTGTTAGAGGATTTAGTCCATGGTTGCTTTGGGGCCTGTGGCAAGGTCTTGCATAGTGTTGAGGGCACATGATGGAACAAAGTTGCTGACCTCACAGCAGGCCACAAGTGTAGAAAGAGAGGAAGCAGCCTGCATCCCACTGTCTTCTTTGAGATCATGGTCACAATGGTGTAAAAACCTCTCACTCAGTTCCTCCTCTTAAAGGTTCTACCATTTCCCAGTAGCATCACTGGCTGGGGAACCAAGCTTTTAACACATGAGCTTTTGGGGTACACTCCAAAACCAAACTTAAGCATGCTCCCTTCAAAGCAGAGCACTGTAGATGGAATGGAAGCGGAAATACCACCTAATCCCCCCCCAAATAGTTATTGATTTAAAGGAACAAAAAAAATCATCACCTGCATTACTATGCTATGTGGTTGGTGTCCTCTAGAAACTAACTTTCTGTCCAATCTGATACTACACAAGGGAGACAGAAATGTACTAGGCTGTGCATGCATTTGGGAATATACGGCATTTAGTTGGTAAAATACTATGCTTTCATTGGTCTATTTTCTTTCTACTTTAAAGTAGGATGGCAGTCCCCACTTGGCACAACAACATGGTTTTGGAAAGTACCCGATGGCGGGAAACAGAGAATCCCCTTCCCCTTCCCTCCTTCCCATGAGTTCTCATAGCTCATCTGAAGTTTCTTTTCTCCCCTTAAATGACAATCTCTGCTCCCTTCCTCTTTCACAGAAGGTGCAAACTGTGAATGGGTTTGCTGGGGTATAGAGCTTTTAGTCCACCAACAAGTTTTGCAAAGGGAAGACGGCAACAATAATTTATAATTTCAATCTTTTCCAAAGGCTTTTTTTTACATACTTGTCTTAGTCAATCTCTTAGTTTAGATGCAGTTAGTACAGACAACAGATGGCTAATGCTTACTGAATGTCTGCTGTGTCAAACTGCTATTGTCAAATGGCGACATTTATTCTGTCTACAACTTTACAAGACAGGTATAACCATGGTTCCAGCTTTCCCTGTAATGGAAACGTATAGCTTGAGAATAACTTACCAGGTCTTTAGGACAGGGATGGAACACAAGATTTGAATGTAGGTAATCAGACTCTAGAGGAGCAGGTCTTTATAGGAAATTAGGTGATAATGAGTTTGAGAATAAGAAGAATCATGAGATGAAGGAAATTCAAGAGTTTGGAAACATGTAGTACTGAAGTTTAAAGAACAAGTGTCTACCCAGGTCATTTATTAGTATTATTAAGTTATTTCTCCTTTTAAACCTTCTGGTACTTGCAGCCCCAATTCTGCTACTTATTTTGATCTCTTCTTAAAAACCCTACCTGTTGAGTATTATGAATGCCCAGTGTGGCTTATTACACAGAGTAAAGGTTAGAGATAAAGAAAAAGGAAGATGGGAGAATTTTGCTTTTGAAATGAGTTTCTTGCTACTTCCTTTTTTCACCTCCCCCCAATCTGGAAAATCTGCTGCTTTTTAAGAGTCTAACACCTGATGGTGTGTCTTAAAGGAGAAAGTTTGGAAAATATTATATTTTTATGATCTAGGCCTGAGTTTGATTTCTGATGCTGATATTTACTAAGTTAGGCATGTACTGCTAAGCACATGGGGACTTGGCTCATGCTCTTTCTGAACTTTGTATAATAGGTAAACACTTCTGATCCCTTCCTTAGTGAGGTTTGAGAGGGTACGAGACAAAGAGTGCACATCTCCTCATGCCCAACACATGCTGAGGGCCAGCAGCCAGCATAGAAGGAACAGCAGGGTGCTGGACTACTAGCATGTCTTCTCCATGAACCCTTCCCCACTGTCCCTGTGTGTGCACAGCAGGCAGAAATGAAGGGTATTGTGGATTGGTCGATGTCTCGAGACAATGTGAATGAGTTCAACACGCTCAGGACCAGTGGTGACCTGGAATTTTTCAAACTGCGAAATTCTCATAAGGGATGAAATGTAGAGAGGACAGATCTTCAGGCAGCAAGGCCAGCGCTGACGTTGGTAGAAGTAAGCTGATCACCTCAGGCACAGTTTGCCCATAATAAAGTCATTCATGTAAGAGGAGCTGGGTGTGCACTTGGTAATCAAGCTGATCACCCTTATGGACATTTCCCTACCTCCAGGGGGCTAGAGCCAGCAATCTTCAAAGCTCCCCCCACAGCCTTTTGTCTGCCATCAAATTCCTTTTCCTGACCCTTATCAAACTCGCTTTCTCCCTGCCCAAGCTCTTTCTCTGTACAAGTAAAGTCGACTGAAATCTGAATAAAGTGCTCATACCGAATTGCCCATCAACCAAATGGAGAACACGTAGGTTAGTGATCACCATCCAGAGTGTCTGCTGCCAGATACATTTCCATGATTACTTGCTAATTCAGTTACCACTCTGCACTGAGACAGCACTCAAATTTAGACTCCTGGGAGAGAAAGGGCATTTATTTGGTTTACAGTTCCAGAGGGATATATATATATATATATATATATATATATATATATATATATATATATATATGAACCACATAGCAGAGGACATAGCTAATGGTAGAAACAGGAGGCTGGTTTAGTTCACTGGAGTTGTTAAGAGGCAGAGAGAGCAGGAGCTCAAGAGGAAGCAGGGTAGGTTCTCACCTCAAGGTCCACCCCCACTCCATGACGTTCCTTCCTCCAGGAGGTGCCATAACTTTCCCAAACATTAACATCAGCTGAGGATTCAAACATATGAACCTGTGGGGGGGGGGGAATGGGGCAGTTTTCATTCCACCATGACACATAGCCTAACTCCAAACTCCAGCCATTTGTAAACTTGTGAATGCAAGTCATCTTCTTTTATTTAATGACTATCCAGGCAGAATGACAAGCACAGACTACTGAAACTGACCCTCTTAAGAAACAACAATCACAGACAAGCCGCTTACCTTTTCCAAGTGCCTGTAAAACAATGCTACTTCTTTTTTCCTAGATCACATTTAGTGTATAAAGGAAAGTGTCTGAAGCTGCTATGTGAAGTTAGGGCTTTATTAAGCCCAAATCCATGTTTTTACTTACTATCTATTCCTATTAGTAGATGTGAGGGTTAATCTTCATTGTCACCTTGACTAAGGTATTCTTCAGGGATGTCTGTGGGGTGCTACCAGAGAGGTTTAATAAGAAGACCTATCCTGAATGTGGCCGCTTCTTAGACCAGAGTCTCAGGCTGAATTAAAAAAGTGAAAACAAGCTGAGCTCTGGTATTTGTCTTTCTTTGTTTCATGGCCTGCAAGACATGTAAAGAGTACCACTTACATGTTCTACCTCCATGAACTCTGCCCCACTGCCTCAATGGGTGATACCCTGGAACTGGGAGCCCAAATAAGCCTTTCCTTATGTGGCTTTTGTTAGGTATTATTTCATCGCAGCAATGAGAAACCAGTAAATGTCACTGAACAAAAGAGGTCAGCGTTGACAATGACAGTCCACTCATTGTGAACTTTTTTTTCCCTCTATAGGTATTTATGCCATTTTGTTAGGGTTGCGATAAGTGACAGTGTAAGGAGAAGTTCCCGTCCATTATGGAGAGAAAAAAAGAAATGTATTAGTTGGTTAAATTAGTTGATTACCATCTTTGTTGTTGGAACCAAACACCTAATAAGAAGCAGCCAAGGACGGAAGGGTTTATTCCGGCTTACAGTTTTAGAGGGGACACACTGCATCCTGACAGGGAAGTCATGGTGGCACAAATGTGGGGCAGCTGGTCACATGTCTGCAGTAAGGAACCCAAGAATAGACAGGAAGTAGGTCCTCAATAGCCTAGTGACCCACTTCCAGAGGCAAAGCTCCCCTTCTTTTTAAAAATTTTTTTATTATTTATTCAATTGTGCATGTGTGTGTGTGTGTGTGTATGTATGTGTGTGTGTGTGTAGAACCATGGGCGAATTCAGGAACCACCATGGATGCCTCCACCTCCTCCTTGTTTACTCTGCCCCAGATTCACAGGCTCCATCCTCCAGAAACGCAGGCCGCCCCCGCTTCTGCCCAGTGTCTATACATGGGGTCCAGGATCCGAACTCAGGACCTTCCGCCTGCAAGGCAGAGGCTTAACCCCTGAGCCACCTCTCCAGGCCCCGAAGCTCCCCTTTTTAAAGGCCTTGCAACCTTCCACAACTTCATGCCAGCTGGGAACTGAGTGTTCAGATATAGATAGAGCTTTTGAAGGACATTTCATAGTCCAACCACAGCAGTGAGGAAGGGGGAGCAAGGATAGAACAATTACATGTGAGGTCTTCAGTGTGGAGGCTGGAGTATGGGTCATGCTTCTTCCATTCTTCTTGGACAGAGTTCTGAGAATCCTGTTCCACCAAGCTCTTGAGGGTTTATTCTGAGAATGATGGCCTTTTTCCATTGACAGTGGAATAAGGAAGCAATCCATCTTCTTAAAGACACCACTTTCACTTGTTGCTCTACTTCAGAAAAGCTCTCAGTGATTATGCATGTCCTAGAGGTAAACAGTGGATGCTACTCGACTCCACCCATCTCCCAATCTCCACTCACCACCCAGCACTGCCTGTATCCCACTTTATCCAGTGGGATATGCACAGTGACCCCAGCCAGATTGCTTCAATTTCTGGCTCATCCTTTCCTGATGAGAGGCTTTGTTCATTCCTTTTCTTCTTTCCCAATCTTCCTGCCTTCCCTCTGCTTCTGATATGTAAATTGATTTGATCTGAGTATTTAGGTGGAACTTAAATCTTGTTTCTGTTCAGTCTTCTCATGCACTCCTCTTCCTTGCACTGCTGAAGGGACTCACTCCAGCACTTCTGTCACAAGGCATCTATCTTCCTTTCTGTCTAGTTTAAGAGACTAGTTAGACCCCCTTTCTGGGGGTCAGAGACTATCCCAAGCAGCGTTCTGCTCTCTCCCTGTGGATGTGAGGAAGGTGTCCATCAAAAGCTTCTAAGCACTGGTCTATGAAGACTGTGCCCAGAAGGTGAAGCAGGACCCAGAATCACATGCTCTAGCCATCAAGATAACTGCTTTTTAAGCTGGTGACTCAGTCAAAAGAAATTTGACTCCACATGAGAGCTCTATTGGAGAAGAATCTCCAGCTTGAATCCATTTCTTCTTGGTCCCACATAATAAGGGAAAAGAGGGCAACATCATAAATGGAGTCTCTGCGCTCTTGCAAGAAACCAGTGAGATTAGTATAGGTTCAGTTACCATTCAAAGTGCTGGGACCAGTAGTGTTTCAGATTGAGGTTTTCAACTTTTTGGAATCGTTTCTTACTGGATAAGCAGCCACAGCATGAGAATTTGAGGTCTGAGCTGGTAAAAATATAAAATGATTCAAGTATTACGTTGCCACTGAAAAAGTTTTGGATTTCAGGTTCTGGATTTTCAGATAAGGAATGCACAACCTTTAGTACTATCATTAGCTCCACTCAGCTGAGTAAAGGCAAATTAAAGAGACTAGCAATCAGACTGCCTAGTGTCCATGTAAATAGTAAAGTTTGATTTAGTTGCTGTTGCAGTTACTTTTCTTTTGTTGCTATTGACACAACACTCATACTCAACTTAGAAGAGAAAGGGACATTTATTTGACTTAAAGTTCCAGATGGGATATAATTCATTCATAGCGAGAATTGCATAGCAGAAGACCTGGCTAGAGGCTGAATCAGAAGTCTGGTTCAGATCACCCCAGCCATCAATAAAGGAGAGAGAGAGAGAGAGAGAGAGAGAGAGAGAGAGAGAGAGAGAGAGAGAGAGAGACACAGAGAGAGAGAGAGAGAGAGAGAGAGAGAGAGAGAAGCAAACTGAGCAAGGCCATTAAACCCTAAGATCCACTACTTGTGACATGCTTTTGTTCAGCAAGGCTCTACTACCCACACATTAACACTAGCTAATAATCACATGCATGAGCAACTCATGTTCAAGCTGTGACTATTGTATCTGTGTACAAAACCTATAGTGTTTTATTTTTTTAATCTAATCTATACTAGCTGTACTCAAAGTATGATCCCAAGAGCAATAACTCTATTATCTTCTAAATGTATTTTATTTTATCTTAAAAATTGATTAGAAATGTAAGTGGGCTTCACCCAAGTCCTGCTGAAGCAGAAAGTCCTGGCACAGGGCCCAGTGTTCTGGACTCTCACAAGTCCTCCTAGTGATACATGCTCAAATTTAATATTACTGGTATTAGAAGAACCTCTTCTAATACAGCCTAGAAGTCACACGAATGTGAAAGCATTCCAAAATGCTGGTTATAGAAAGATCCCTGACTTTGCCACAGTCCCATCTGATGCACCTAGCTCCACCCCAAGACACCTGGAGTTTTAAATATGTCTAATGACTTTGTAGGGTTATACGAGCGAATTTTATCTTATTTTTAAATTTTATTTTATTTGCTTATGAGAAAAAGAGACAAACAGAGAGAGAGAGAGAGAGAGAGAGAGAGAGAGAGAGAGAAAATAAGCATGCCATGCTGCATGAATGGAGGTCAGAGAACAACTTTGGGAAGTGGGCTCTCTCCTTCCATGATGTGGGCTTCCAGGAATTGAACTCAGGTTACCAGGTTTATGAACACCTTAACTGCTTAGCTATTTTACCAGGCCAAGAGGGAGTTTTACAAAAGAAAGAAAAACTCTTGAGCTAAAGAGATGGCTCAGGGGTTAAAGACTTTGTCTCACAAACAACAGAACCTGATTTTGAATCTAGGAAATGGTGGTGGCCTGCAATTCTGGCCCTGGAAGGCAGAGCCTGGAAATCTAGAGCAAAGCAACAAGGATGTAGAGAAAGCCAGTGTGATTCCCAGAGTCATCCTTGGGGCTCCACAGACACACATTCACACACACACACACACACACACAACCGTACATGCAGGTGCATGCTCAGGAAAGAAAACAAAAGAAAGAAAAACTCTCAAATTCCTTTTAGTATTTCTGGATATGATTTATTACTGTGGCAATTTTGTTTCATTTGCTCTGTGCTTATGCTGAGGGCCTGTGCAGCCAACTATCTTCAGCTTATTATGTTTATAGTCATTTATCTAATGAGCATCTGTGGCAGGCATAGTATGTGGTGTTTGTATTTGGACAATGGAAAACAAATCCTGTCAGTCTTCTCAGAGCCTCCCTCCCATGAAGCAGGAAAGTGCTTCCTACACTTGGGGCCTGGTACTGGCTGGCAGTGGCACGATGGTGGGTAACACAGAAGTGAGCAGCAGACCTATGGTGTAAAGACCTGGAGAAGAGAGTCATCCTTTGCATGGAGAATGAAGTTCAGAGTGGCTGAGGCCTATTAAGCACAGCATGAAGGGAGATGAGACTGTCAGAAAAGCAGACTGCCCAGCAGAATTGATAGGCCCGATGCTGGAGTTTGAACTTTAAGGAAACAGGGAACCACTTTAAAAAGAGAAGGGGCAGAGGAAACCATGCATTAGAAAGTCTCTCCACTGTATAGATAGCCTCACTTGAATACAGTTCTTTTATGGTTGTGGGGTATTGGGTATGTGGGTTGTTGTATTGTTGGGTGTGTTCATGGACTGTATGTTCCGTGGGCTATCCTCACTCCTTTTCCCTATTTCTCCCCCAAGTTGCCCCTGCTCTTTCCACCCAGCCCAAGAGCTGAGGCTCTAGCTTTGAGCTTCCAGCCAGAGACAGGCTGGAGGAGAGGTAGTGCGCTGTGCTCATTTGCATGACTTTTCTTACCTAGGGGTGGCCTTCAGCATTGTGTCCTGCTCTTGCCTTCAGGGTGTCTGTCCTTGCTGGTCACAGTCCAGCACACGGAACGTTATGTCACCCTGTTTGCTTCTGTCACCCTCAAATGTGACTACACCACCTCTGCTCAGCTCCAGGACGTGGTGGTGACATGGCGCTTCAAGTCCTTCTGCAAGGACCCCATCTTTGACTACTTCTCTGCATGTGAGTATCCCCATTCTCGTTCTGTGTAGGTCTCACGCATCTCTAGGCTGTAACAGGGTCTGAGAATGACAGCAGATCACAAATCCTCATAATGAAAAGAAGCTGCAATGACATTATTATCCTTTTGCTTTATACATGGACAAACTGAGCCCTGGTGGGGAAAAAAACTCACTCATTTATTTGTTTGTTCCTTTGTTTGCCCCACATTGTTCTAAAAGTATCTGAGACACGCAGGCATAGAATGCAAGGCAGAGTAAGTCTTGCTTCTAGTCCATAACTGGTTTCATAAGCCGGCTTCAACTGAGGATGCGCAACTGCTTCAGGATACAGGACATCAATGGGCATTGCTCAGAAAAGACCCCTGCCCACTCCCTTCTCTGGCTGGCCTTCCCAGTAGACATCGTTCCTTTACTGATAGAGCACCGTCAGTCACGGAGAGTTTAATGCAGCTATTCGCCCTTGGGCATCTCAGTGGGGTTACAGTTCCTTAAACTTCAGCCAAATTCTATTTCTCAATAACGACTGTTCCACTCAGGTCACCTCTTCTGTCATGGTCCAGAGCTCCTACCCCACTAGACCATTTCTACCTTCCCTTCGGCAACAGGAGAACCTAGAGCTCTTCTGTCAGCCTGAGGTGATTCTCCTTGTAGAAATTTGGAGAGGGGAAGGTGATATTCAGTTTGGAGGAAGGAAGTGAGCATTTTGAGAGCAGCAAAGGGAGGAAGGAACCCTGGGGCTAAAGTTTCATAGTAGTATTTGACAGAACCTCAAAATCTGGCGGAGCAGCCAGCCATCATCAAAGGAATCCTTTCCCATCAGGGCATTGCTTCTTGTGGATTATTAAAAAAAAAAAAAAAAGCAACCGTGGGTTAGTGAGAAGAGAGGAGGGAGAGGAGACTAGAGAGGCACTTGGTGATCACTCAGCAGATTCATTAGCTCTCAGCTCCCTGCTATAAAGGGTGAGTGGCTAAATCCCATGGGAGCAGCAGCCAGAGTGACTTTATAAATGAGACAAGGGAAGCTGGCAGAAAGATTGGGGGATCCGGAAAGGATTTGGAAACAACAGCCAGCCAGAGGATCTGGAGTCTTGTTTCTGAAAGCAGTTCTTGGGGGTGACCAGGGATAAATTGCTCTGCAAGCTTATTCCGTATGGAGTTCATAGCTGACTCTAGACCTGCAGAATGTGAACGCTGGATGTGACGCACCCTCTCTCTTCAGCGTACCAGGCAGCCTTATCCCTAGGCCAAGACCCCTCCAACGACTGCAATGACAACCAGAGGGAAGTTCGCATCGTGGCCCAGAGGCGGGGGCAGAACGAGCCGGTGCTGGGGGTGGATTACCGGCAGCGCAAGATCACCATCCAGAACAGTGAGTGTGTGAGGGAGGCGCCAGGGGAACTGTGGCTGGAGCGAGGGGGTGGCAGACACAGGCCGGGGACCGGCTGAGTCAGCACCGGGATTCCCCATTTTCTTCTGATGTCTGACGACTTAACTTGGTCACTGTGTTGTTTGAGGCAAGTGCGGGATTCTTAGAATGTGCTTGAACTGCCTGAAGCCACTTCCCTGGAACTTGGTCTGTGGACCAGAGGATGTTCCTCAGTCTTGGTTAAAGGTCAGGTTGTGAGTGAGCTCCTTTGCTTTCCTGAGATATAGAGCTAAGATGTGGACCTCCCCCTTTGGCTGCTTTCTGCAAGCCCACTCAAACACCAAATGTCTTAGTTCTCCTCTGTTTTTTTTTTCTCTTTTATTGATTGCTGTTATTGTTTGATACAGGGTCTCAGGTAGCACAGGTTAACCCCAAACATGCTATGAAACTTAAATTTCTGATATTTCAACCTCTACCTCCCAAGTGCTGGAATTATGGTCATGTGTCCCCATACCCCGTTTTATAGGATGCTAGGATGGAATCCAGGGCTCCATGCATGATAGGCAAGCATTCTACAATTCCCAGGCCTCCTCTGGTCATTCTAGTTGCCCATACTAAAGGAAATAGGAGTTTGACAGTAAATGACCTCTTTGAGACCACTGCCTTCCATTGGTAGAGGAAACAACACCGGCTTGGAATACAAAGCCCATGTGGCAATTGCAGTGGTGCTACTCACAAGCTCAGTGATCAGCAGCAGGAACCTAGAGCCCTGCAACCCCTGCCTTGTGTTTCCCATCTGAGAAATGGCTACAGTGCCATCGATTTCCACACTCCAAAGGGACTGATAGATCTGGGAGCTGGATCGAAACCAAGTATCTTCGTTGTTTCTGGCACAGGGAATGAGTAGTGGTTTCAGCTCTGGACCCATAGTCAGATTCAGGTGGCCATTGGCACTTACTGGGAATGCGAACTTGGGCAAGTCCCTTCAGTTATTTATCAAATAGGGATTGCTGTATTCCTCATCTCTCAGAGAACTGTGGGTAGTGTGTGAAAATCATTTTGCAAACAGTGCAATGCAGTAAACCTTAGTCATCCACTTTATTTTTATATGAATGGGATGGGCTAGCTCCCCACATTCCTAGCCTGTTGTCCAGCCTTGCTGGGAAGCGTTATCTGGACAGTATTCTGAGACAATTGCAGGGAGCTTAATATAGTTTTTTTTAAGTATTTGCTAGTGAAAAGGGGGAAAAAGATTGAGAACATACCCATCAGATTACTCACGGTGCCCATCCGGTGTGAGGAAACCAGTGAATAACGATGACCATTTAAAAAGGCATCATTGTAAAGATTGGTTTAGCCCTCATTTCTAACATTTTTAATTTTTTGCTTAGATACAATCCTTCTATGTTCATCCTCAGACTACCTCAAGCCAACCCTTGGACTAGGAGACATCTGTAATTCTTAGTCTCTAGTTGTAATAGTCAAAATATTGGGGAGGCTCTCCTCAGAGCCAACAGACTTGGTTTAGAACTGACCACAAGGTTTAAATCTGTTTAATGAGTGAGTCTTTTTGATTTCTGGAGGAGGAAAAGTCCCCATGGAGAACAATGAATATTTACCTAATTCTGAGAAGTACCTTCTGCTATCTCCCAACCACATTGGATCAAACCCTGTCTTGTTCCCATTCCTGCAGGAAAGCTGTGTCCCTCTAGGTTTTATTTCTACCACCAGGTTCATCACAGCTTCCTGAAGTCCTTCCATGCCTGAACTTGAAACATCTGAGACCCTTTAAAATCGATTCATGGCTTGTCTAGAATGTTAATATACCTGAATATCTTCAGTGCACTGACATCTCAAAAATACTCTTTGTGACGCCAGTAAAAGTTGAACAGATTCATAGTATTCTCAAATACATTCTTCCTTCTCACAAGTCCAGGGGTAAGCTCACTCGTGGGAAAGGAGGTGGGCATGGAAAGTCACGGGGCAAGGATGAAGAGGAAGATGGGTAAAAGTATGAGGAAGATGGGTAAAAGTAGTGCAAGGATAGACGTAAGAGAGAAGGAAACAGAAGTCAAAGTCGGCTTCAGTGTTGCATGACCTCACGTTTTTTTGTTTCAGTTCCTCAATATATATTTCTTGACAAACAGATAGCAAAGAGTTGCAGATGTAACCACTGACTGAGCGGTAGCAGCTCTATAATGCTGTTTTTAGTCCTGCGGGTAAGATGGCAGGTGCACCATCATTTTGGGATGTGAAGGATGCTTTGCTATCTCTGACTGACTTTTAAACCTACCAGGACAGAAATTCTCTGGTTCTTCTTCAGAATTTCTCTCCCACATGCCCCCCAACACCCCCTCAAAGCCTGACTTAGTGCTTCATCGACTAGGTTTTAGCAAACATTTGTCGACTTTGTTAAACTTGAATGTATACACTAACCATTCATTTATCTTCACCAGGTATAGAATATTCAGCACTCACAGGAATGTAACGAAATAATGACATTTTCTCTGTGTCCATGCAAGTTTGTTGTATCACCTGTGCCTTCATGCTCCAGAGCTTAGACTGGCAAGAGTCCAAGCTCTGAAGTTCTCCACTGCTCCTGGGGGAAAAAGTTGAGCCGAGTGTTTAAGAGCAGCGGGTTTGAGGCAGAGATCACATCCCTCTCTTGTCTTGATTTTCCTCATCTGAAATGCAGCTAAAAATCATGCCCCCTGTTAGTACTGAATTTTATTACAAATAAGCAAAAGTCCAAAATATTAGTAATTTGAGCAAAAAGAAATGTGTTTTTCTGTCATCATGTATAAAGTCAGAGGTACAGACTATACATATAATACTAAGGCATATGGTACAAGTGGTGGCTTTATCCTTAAATCCCCAAGGACCCCAGCTCATTGCATCTCATCAAGATTCTCGTCATCTCCTGGTTCAAGACTGGAACTGTCACATTTGCTTTCCAAAGGGATTAATCCATTTTCTGTTGCCCTAACAAAATCCCCATGGTTAGGCAATTCACAAAGAAAAGAGGTTTGTTTAGCTCGTTGTTTTGGATGCTAAAAGTTCAATCAACAGAGATGTCATCATCAGCTTGACCTTTTGAATTGCCCCATCCCCCTTGACTGGGTCACCACATGATGGATGGCATCACGGTAGGTGCCTCCATTACGCTTTCTGCTGCTGTGAGACAACATTCATGCAACTGAATTAGGGAAGAAAAGGGAGATTTATTTGGCTTACAGATACAGAGGGGAGATACAGCTCACTAAGGCAGAAAAGGCTGGCAGAAGCTGGAGGGCTCAGGTCACTGCCAACATCATGGAGGCTGAGATGCCTCTGCAAACTGGTATCAGAAGGAGGGTGGGGCTAATCAGCCTCAAAGCTCATTTCTTGTCTCATACTTTCCTCCAGCAAGGCTCCACCTCTCAAAGGTATTGTGACCTTCCCAAACACTTAGAATGTGAACACATGAGCTGTGGGGGCCAACTCACATGCAAATCATGACAGTAGGAGTACATGCAAGAAGCAGAGCTCACACAAAGAGACCAGAGGCCAGAAAGCAGAGAGGATCATTTTTGCTTTTTTTTTTTTTTTTTTTTTTAGCAATCCATTTGGTTAGAGATTGAGGTGTTGTAAGAAGCACTTTAATCTCTTCTCAGGACATCCTTCCCACGTGACCTACTTACTGATTTCTTACTGCCACGTGTTAAAAGTTCTATTACCTTCCAATGACATCACACGGAGGGCTAAACTTCCTTGTGGGTGAAGCCTTGGGGAAATATACTCAAACTATATCCAAACCATAGCACCAACAAAATGACTAGAAAAAGAGATAAAAGAAAATGAGGTTCACAAATTGTTACCATAGAGGTTCCTGTGATACTCCTACTTACATTCAGAGCTGAATCACTTGTCCATGTTCATTCAAAAGCAAGGATAGGAAACAGTGACTTTATTCTAGATAACCCACATTTTAGTCTATTTACTGCTGCTATAATAGAGATTATAGCAGGCAAAAATGTATTGGCTTATGGTTCTAGGGGCTGAGGAGTCTGGTGAGAGTTTTATTGTTACATCATCACATGGCAAAAGAAGACAGGTCAAGAGAGTACTAAACTCACCATTTTAATGGTATGATCCTTATCCATGAGGATGGAGCCCCTATGGAGGTACCCATCCTGCCTCTTAATACTAATATAATGAGAAGAAAAATTTCAGCATGTGTTTCAAAGAGGACAGACATTCAAGCTCTAGCCACTGCTCACGTGGCCAATGATTCCTTGGAGAAGGGACAGTATGACTGAGAGACAACTGAACCGCGCTACCTCATCTACCCACAGGATTAAGGTGGGGATTAAATGAGAGTGTATCTAGAATCTTTATCAATTACATTGCAGTTTGTGTGCATGTTGCCAATAAATTCATCGCCAAAGAGTTTAGAGGAATAAAGTGGTGTTATTCTTACTCACTATCTTTTTTTCTCCCACATTTTATTTTTTCCTAATAACACAAGCTCAATAGGTACCCCTGCCTGCTCCCTCCCCATCCCGCTTCCCAGTCATCCCCATTGCACTCTCTCCCTTCCCCTTTCCTTTACCCTCTCCCTCCCTCTCCTTCCTTCCCCCATACTCACCGTCTTAATCCCAGCTTGAGTTCATACTAACACCAGAAGCTGAGTCACATCATGGCCACAGAATTCTTGAGGCAGAGACAAGCTTTCTCACTTGCCTTAATGTTTGCACATGCACCAAAGCATGCTGAAGAATGCCAAATATTGCTGAGCCAGCTTTCTCCGTCTTATCCATCTGTTCTGGGAATGGTCCTATTCACTATGGGAAAGGTCTTCCACATCAGTCAGTCAGACAATCTCCTGCAGGACTGCTCAAGGGCTTGCCTTAACGACTAATTCTTCATGAATGTGCCCAGAGCTAAGTCTTCATTTGTCAGGCTGACACCTATGTATCTAACTAACACAACTCCTTAGTGGGGCTCAGTGGGGAATTCCATATCATTTGGCTGTTGACTGCAGAAAGAGGTCTGAGGAAGGATCTGAGAACCTTTTCTCTCCTACCACAGGTCTTCTTAGGATGTGAAAGGACAATTTTGGGATCTTGAAATTACCATGAGTCAGAAAACAGTGCCCTGTATTTTTATTTGTTATTTTATTTTTCTAGTTTTACAAGAATAATGAGTACTCATCCCTGCTTCCCTCCATCCCCCCTCCTACCCATTTCCCTTCCCTTCCCTTCTTCAATAAATCCCACTCCCTCCCACCCTCCCTCTGTCTGCCATCATAGACCCTAGGGCTTCTTATGGCCTGTCTAGTCTTTCTAATTTTTCTACTTTCACAAGCATATTGAGTGCTTACCTCTGCTTCCCTCCACTTTTCTCTCTCCCATCCCTCCACCAATCCCACCCTCCTGCCAGTCTGCTTCTGTGGATCCCAGAGTTGCCTCTGGCCCATCTAGTCCTGTGGGGGTTCAGGCCTCTGTGGCACACCAGCTTGTCTCTCCTCGGGCCACCCCACTGTTAGGGCATTCCCCTTCACTCATTTAGCTTCAGTCCCCAAGATTTCCACTGCATATTCTTATCTGTCTTGAGTTCCTCAATATTCTATGGGGGCACGTTGGTATATCAGTCATTATGTAGTTCTGGTAAGGACAAGTCTCGCTCTAGCGAGTTCCTAGATGCAGCAGTCCTGCCTTGAGTGGAATGTCTTGCCCAAAGGTGAACTTTGTCATCTTTAGGTTCCCAAAATCTTAGGATGGGGAGATTGGGTTGGCACGATTCTGGGTGAGCCCGCTGAGTTGCTAGCACTCTGCATTATGGGCAATGCCCTGTCTTTTGACAACTGGCACTTTTCCTTTCCTTCTGACGCAGGAGCTGACCTTGTGATTAATGAAGTGATGTGGTGGGACCACGGTGTATACTACTGCACCATTGAGGCTCCAGGGGACACGTCAGGTGACCCAGATAAGGAGGTGAAGCTCATTGTCCTGCGTAAGTGTTGCTGGAACTTTCTCTCATGTCACCTACTCACTGGAGCACTTTTGCATTCTAGAACACCCACCAATAATAACAAAACCAAAACCAAACACGGCTATATTATTGTCTTTCCATTGTGAACCACTGAGGTTCCCTTATCAGGGCTAAACTTTTGTTTTTTTTCTTGGCCAGTGCATTTCTCAAAATTAACCTATAGGTCAATAGCCATATTGATTAGGTTCCAGAATGTTAGAGTAGTGGCCTCTACCCTGGAGACTTGGTTCACCCTTGCTGGGTTACTCCCCTCTGCAGACTGGCTGACTGTGATCTTCATCATCCTGGGGGCCCTCTTGCTGCTGCTGCTGATTGGAGTATGCTGGTGTCAGTGCTGTCCTCAGTACTGCTGCTGCTATGTCCGCTGCCCCTGCTGTCCCACCCGCTGCTGCTGCCCTGAGGAAGGTGAGAGAGCATTGACTGACCCGCAGCCGGGTAGGGTAGGATGGTACTGGACCCACCACCTGAGGAGATGTGCTTCTCGTGGAAGCCCTGGACTCTTCAGGTTCTTCTTTAAGACCTTTTCCCATCACAGGCTTGAAATACGTTGGCCCCAGTCCTGTAAATGGTGTTCAGGAAGGCTTTGAAGCCCACGAAGGTGACTGATCACAGGACATCTCACTTTCTAGGTTAGCCTCTTGGGTAGCTCTGCTCACTCACGAGATTTCCTCTGTTGCAACCTTTGTTCCTAGGACAGACCTTGCTTGGACATAAGGTGGCTTGAGGGTGTGGTTTGCATGAAGGAGTGAGAGAGAAGGATACTTGTACAGGAAAAGGGAAAAGAATGTTCAGCCCTTCACATCTGACACCAGATGTGTAGCCCAGTCAGCAGTTTCCTAGCAGACACCAGCTAGATTCTTGGAGATACATGTTGGGAATCAGGGACAGAGATCAAAGTGCATATAAAATTTCTTATTCTTAACTGATTTCTGATGCAATGTATTTAGAGATAGCTGTAGTACTTAGAGATAGATAGATAGAGTCCTCAAATTGAAGATACTTCTGACCTCCTGGCTATAAACTGAGAAATCCTATAGCCCTGTCCTTAGAGTCTGTTGACTTCCTAGAATGACTTGGATAATTCAAGAAAATTACTTACTTACATTAATCTCCTTTTCATTAGTGGTGTTATATTTTTTTTCTTTTTCATGTGTATGGGGTTTGGGCACATATGTATGGATGTTCTCTATGTAAGTATGTGTGTGTGTGTGTGTGTGTGTGTGTGTGTGTGTGTGTGTGTGTAGATCTGAAGGTAAGACTGGAAATCATCCTCACTCACTCTTGAGCCTGGGTCTCTATCTAAACCTAGAGCACATCATTAGAGCTGGTCCTGTCTGCCTAACCAGTTCACTGTGGGGATTTCCAGTTCTCAACTTCAGGGGCTGGAATTGCCAGGTATGGACCAGGTATTTTCTGTGGAATCTGGGAATCTGAACTCCAATCATTTTGCATGGGTGCCTGCTTTAACTGCTTAGCCATCTCCCCAACCTCACAAACATCTCATTTAGAAGATACAAATGAATTGCCAAATGAATAGAGATGTCAAGATATATAAGAAGAGATTTGGAGCTCTGATTCACTCTCCAGGAGCCCTAACCCCCAACACCTTCTCGTATCCAGAAACTCCTCAAATCCAGTCCTTTGTGGTTTAAGTACAGGCCTCACATTATGAGTGCTGTTGATTAAATTGCTAGCCAGTGGTGAAAGTCCATGGGTCCACCAGTTATCTGATTAGCATACAGAAGGCACTCATTAGTTGTAGAAGTTCAAAGGATTTCAGGAGATATGTGTCAGAAGCCATATATGTATACACACACACACACACACACACACACACACACACATATATATTGCTTGTTCTATTATAATTTTATACTACCTCTTACAGATAAAAGCACAGAAGAGAAAGACGTTAGAGAGTGAGGAGCACTTAGCACTTAACCTAGAAGTTCTCACTCTAAATCATGTCTGGAAATCATGTTGGAATCATGTGCAGAGCTTGGTTAAAATTGATGGCTCCCGCACGCATATACGGCCCCCCCCCAGTCTCACTCCCACACTTGCCTATAAAGTTTCCGACTTCATAGGTCTGGGGCAGGGCCCAGAGATGGTATTTTTCAAACTCCCAAGTTGATTTAAGGCTCTTCGTCTAAGCACCACAGGGTCTACCTGTGTCTGCAGAAGACATTGCTCTTAAAATGAGTTTTCTTTGGACTGAAGGTTCATCCTTTAAAACAACTATAATGTGCCCTAAAAATTTGGCTGCAGAATATGTGGTAGATTCTTTTCATTATTAAAAGTGATTTTATTTACTTTTTTATTTTTATATGTTTATTATTTTATATGTTTTATTATTTTATTATATACATGGATATAGTGAATTTATGGTATTTTCATCACTTTATCCCCAATTCCATTCCCCCTCTTTTCCCCCTTACAACCCTTCATCTCCCCTGTTAGAGTCCCTCCTATTTTCTGTTCACTTGTGTGGCCCACTGTGTTTCATGTAGTTCATATTTGATGACATATGCCTGACATGATTCATGTTCCAGTAAGTGTTACGATCAGTGCATATACTATTAAGGAAAGCATCTTTCCTATCAGCGTTAGTCCTCATAGGTCTCTCAGGAAGGTGTGGAGCTTCTTGGGATCTTTTCTTCTGCGAAGAGATGTTGATAGAACAATTCTCATGCAGTTCTTTGAAAGCATATGTATCTGCCATGAAATGGTTACCACAGCCCTATCATTCTAGGAGATGATGTCCAGCTCACTACTGACTCACTCAGCCTCTTAGTCTTACTGCCCTCTCTTCCATAATATTCCCTGAGACTTGGGGGTGGGAGTGAGTGTGACTTAGTATGTGTGTGTGTGTATATATATATACAGTATACATATATAATAAAATAAATGTATATATACAGTATACATATATACAGTATACATATATATACAGTATACATATATATACAGTATACATATATATAATAAACATCTTCTGTTACAGAAGGAGACTTCCAGGTTAAGTGCTAAGTGCTACTCCAATCTATGGGCATATTAGGTATTTAAAAGGTAGGGTTGTTTTTTTTTAACATGTATTTGTGTGTGTGTGTGTGTGTGTGTGTGTGTGAGAGAGAGAGAGAGAGAGAGAGAGAGAGAGAGAGAGAGAGAAAGACTGCATTGTGTGTGCCTCTAGAAACTCAAGGGTACTTTAGGAATCACATTGGGTTAAACTACCTCCTTTTTGTCTTGCTCTGGAGTTTCCCAGTCTCTGCCTTCAGAGCCGGAAGTACAGGCCACTGCCATTTATGTCTGGCATTTTTTATGTGGGATCTTGGATCCAAACTCAGGACCTAGTACTTGGGAGGCAGAGGCTTAACCCTCAAGCATCTCTCCAGTCCCTAAAAGCCAGTTTAATGTAGTGTCTTCATAGCTAAATATTCATAGCCATCAGTTCTCCTGGGACCTATGTCATCCCTTTTCATGGGTTCTTATTCTAATTTACAGTAACAGGGACGTGTTCCTTCTGACAAGCAGGCCTTACATAGGATCAGAAAGCTGGTGGTTCTCTCCTTGATATTCTTGCCTACTTGGTAAACTTTTAAAAATAATTTTTAAAATTATGTAAAGTTTGGGGGTTAAGATGTGAAAATATCATAAATTCACTATATTCGTGTATGAAACACTAGAAGAATTTTAGGGAGCAAGAAAAATTATTTCATACACTCGCATTCTGAAAAAGAAAAGTTATATAAAGATTTTTATCTTTGTGAATAGATGGAGTAGAATCAACTGCTTTTAACAGGAAGCTTTTGAGTCTTTTTTAAATTTGTTTTTGTTAAATGTCACTTTCTTTTCATGATGATATAAGTACCACATTGTAGAACATTTGAGAAATTCAGGAAAATATAGACAAATCCAGACACCTAGAGACGACTCCGCTTCTTCTTGTGGTCCATGTGAAAGAGCAAAGTTTTCAAGGAAAGCATGAGGAATTGCCTGTGAAGACAGAAATCCAACTTAACCTATATGTCAGGGTCACGGGTCTGAGCCTGGTTTCAAGTCTGTGCGCAAAGGGTGCCGTCTTACAGGAATAGAGAAATAACTTTTATTGGATGTCTGCTGCCAGCGTGCCTCTGTATCCATTTCCTCATTGACTCCTCGTAGCTTCATTATAATTTAACAAGCGAGGGCACTGAAGGTCAGAGTTGCTGGAATGGGAAGCGGCAGTCACAGTGCAGGGCTCTGGGTGTCCCTCAGAGGCGCTGCCGCAAATAATGTGAACTCTTTCCAAAGGGAAGACAACAGAGGATTCAAAATGTGACCTTGAGGTTCCTGTTGCTCCAGGGTCCTCTGGGACTGAAGCCAGGAGAAGTCACTGTGGCTGGAAAGGAGATAAAGCAGCCGGTCACAGGAAGTCTTAGAATTCCTAGATCCGTGGGGGCACTTAAAGCACACAGGAATTGAACAAACTGAGCATAGACGAACGATGTGTCAGTCTGTGAGTTGAGAAGCAGATATTCTGGGGGAAGTGGTTCTCCTCAGTGGCTGGAGTTTGTCCACTTTAAAAAACTGACATGAAAAAATACAGACCATCAATGAAGGTCTCTTGGACTTGATCTGGTGATCTTACTTTCCAAGTCTGCTGACAAATTCAGTGACAAGAGAAATTGCACCAAGAAGTGGGCATATTATTAAGGAAAACTCTTTGATGAGGGAAGAGAGGGATTTCAGGTTTTATTTATTTATTAATAGTATGTATTAGATCAGAGCAACCCTAATCATATTTACAAGTAAAAAACCAGAGGAGAGTAAAATGAAACCTCGCTTAAGAAATGAGGTGGCTCTGGTGAGCTGTCTGGCGATTCTTAAAGAAGTTAAAGATTGAAATGCCATACATATGACCCTGCTACACCACTTTTGGGAATAACCCCCCCAAACAACAAAAATTCACCTCGATAGCAAAAGCACCACCATGTTCATAGCAGCACTGTTTACAATAGCAAAGTCATGGAATCAGCCCAAATGTCCAACAGTTGACGAGTGGATAAGGAAAATGTGGTACATTTATACAATGGAATACTATTCAGCCATCAAAAATGATGAATTAATGCAATATGCCGGGAAATGGATGAATTAGAAACAATTATATTGAGTAAAGTATCCCAGACACAGAAAATTAAGTGTCGTATGTACTCCCTAGTAACAAACCCACTTAGAGACACTCAAAGACAAATCTCTGTAATACCTACAGTAATTGCAAAGATTATAAACAGGAGGGATGGGGAAGGAAGGCCCCACCAGAAACAAGGGGACCATGTTACAACAGAGAAAATAGGCCACCATCAAGGACTGCAAGTTTTTATCTCTGGCCAGGGGGTGACATCCAATACCCATCAGGATGGAGCCAAGGGCATTGCAGGAACAGCAAAACTGAAAAAAAAAATACCATAATTCAGAACATCAGAGACTCTATATCAACCACCTGGAACTGGGCCAGCCTAATCTCTCCCCATCCCTAAACTCAGGGAAATTTGCAGAAGAAGGGGGCAGTAAGATTGTAAGAGCACAAGGATGGGAGGAGTAATGATATGCAAGATATTCCACACAAGTTAGGTCCGAAGCAAGCATAATAGGACTTCGCAAGACCTGCACAATGTCCAACACTTTATTGACCCCATGAAGTCTGGCATGGACTAAAGGCACTAGGATCCTTGGAGGCTAGGGACTGACAGTCACAGTAGTGTTTCTAAGTTTAAGGGGAACACAGGAAAGGGCTCTGGGAAATGCCCCTGGGTCCTTGCACCTCATCAGAGAGGAGGACCCAGAGGAGAGTTTGGCATGTATATTAAAGGATGCTCCAGGGATGGGGGGGAGACACTGGGGGATGGAGAGAGGGGGGAGGGGAGGGGAAAGCAGAGGGGTCAGGGGGAGATGGAGGGAGGGAGGGGACCAGTGTACCTGTTAAGTTTGTAGGAGTGGAAATAATAATAATAATAAATTAAAAAAAGAAAAAAGAAATGAGGTGACAGTACCCCCGGAAAGTGGCGTATGGCCTACCAAGAAAGAACCAGCCTTCCAAAGGAAGGGACAGACAGGAAAACAGCCGGACCTCAGAGGAGAGAGCTGGAAGATGATTAATGTATCAGGGAGAAAGCTGAAGTAGCTCAGTCAGACAGTCTCGACTTCTACCAAGCATAGTACTGGAGACATAACTCAGAGATAGAGTACTTACCAAGCATATGTGAGACATGGGTTCAATTCCCTGTACCATAAGTAGGTAGGTAGATAGATAGATAGATAGATAGATAGATAGATAGATAGATAGATAGATAGATAGATAAAGAGAACCTCCAAAAGGAGACTAGAGGCTCTTGAGTTTCTTTCACTACAGCCCACCTCCCCAGCCTGCTCCACACCTTCTTATTAAAGTAAACAGGAGATAGAGAGAGAGAGCAATGAAAATGAACTAATTTTAGTAACCCTCAGTAATTCATGGTCTGGTAAATAACCTCATGGGACCGGCAGTTGGGTTTCTGAAATTGACTTAATTGTTTTTTCCCCATGAAAACTAA